>CM024701.1:14251365-14851365 GCA_014182845.1 Corymbia calophylla | reverse complement strand
CATCTGCAATACTTGCTTCAGGTGAGGAAACACTGGATCCCAAACTGCTAGTGCAAATGCTGTCTGGCGGAGATACCCATCCTTTATCTTGAAAAGAAAGTCCGGCAAGGCTCACAAAATCCTGCGTGATTTCCTCATCAGGTGCTGGTAGTTCCCCCTCCCTGTCATTGAAGGAAGAGGCATTGCCTGAAAAATTTGGCCTTGACAAATCAGCTCCCGGTAAATTTTCTTCCTGACTTTCTCCGGCACCTTCAAGCGCCTGAAGAGAATGCAAGTTGAGGCTTCCGTAGGTCAAGTGGTAATTGCAATGAATGGCGGGAAAGAGTTAACAAGGTCACAAACCCAGTTGATCCAATAAACTTTACCTTATGGAGATTTCCCGCATGAAGACTTGCAGTCCGTGCCAGCTTGGTGAGGAGAGAGAGAAGTCCCTTCACAGATGAGGTAAGTGCTGGTAACAATGGCTTCAGGGCTTGACAAGCTTCCCCAACTCTTGTACGATAAGACTGATATATGGCTTGTCCATGAATGGGCGATATTTCAATTTTGCTCTCTCTTTCCATTGTTATAGCATCAGTCATAGCAGTTACATCATTGGACAAAATTGACTCCAGTGGCAGAAGGATTGCATTTGCCTGTTCCCCCACAGAAAAATAATAATGATGTGAAAAGACAAGTCATTTCATCATTTACATATACCATTCCCCAATCTCAAAGGAAAAGAGTAAATAGAAAGAATAAAGCATAGGGTGTTGAGAAAAACCTTCATAAGGCCTTCCACTAGAGAATGGTGCATTGAAGCAGCTTCCTTTCCCAGACTGTGTACATCATGTAGATCTTCAGTTATTGCCAGAACCTAAAGAGAAATTCAAAGATCAGCGACCACATGAGGAATTGAGAAGATGTCTCGAAACTTACTATAGCAATAACCTGTGATCAGGTACAAATAGCAGTATGTAAGGGAATTTTACTGGCTGGAAATCAGGAGCAGACGTCTCATTGTCATTTTATTAGTGTTCTCAAAATATTAAATGCTAATCTTCATCATGTACCATCATACTCATGTTGTATCAACCACCATAAGCAAATACGCTTTGAACTGACAGGTTTTGTCTTTAAAAATCACTCAACTGATTAAAATACCAGTTTATAAGCTCTTATTTTTTTTAACCCAATGGAGACTCAAGAAGCTCATAATACCTCCAAAAACTTGTTTGAAATGATATGACTCATACAATGAAGGAGATGAGGTACCCTCGTTAAAGATCATACAAACCTAGAAAAATCAACGTGATTATAGCTTTTCTATGACTTTTCCTTTGCAATAGGAAAAGATATGCTCCAAATAACAAGTAGGATGGCATTAACATCTTTCGTGCCTAGGTAATTTGAAATCAACTAGTAGCTAAAAATGAAACCATTCTGTTCAATATCCTTGGTAATTTAAATAAATTTGTCTAATGAGTACAGGGTAAAGAATAAACAGAAATAAACGAGCAACATACAACTCGTTAATCATTCTAGCTAGCTTATGGGTTACAACAGGGGGACTTCTATCCTTGAATATCTTAATGTCAGAATAAGCAATTCTCAAGAGAAGATAAACTTCACAGATATTCCTGCACAAGAAACAGGCTAAGCATGTGTCAAGGACTTGAGTTGAGAATGGCACCCACACATTTGGCCTTCAGAGCCTCATATATGCACAACAATATCTGACATTCCCTAATTGTCATGATCATGTACAGATCGGTTATACTCTTAGAGAATATCACAAATTATACACCACATAATGCCAAATTTTGCAGCAATGAAAGCACTGTGGATAACTGGAAGCATCAAATGAACCAAGCATCAAACCTCTTCAAGCATGGAACCACACTCTGTTGTCAAAGCTGTATGGCCCCTTGACACTTGACCATAAGCAGATAGTGCAATGCTGGCTTCGTATGCACAATCCCTCATGGCAAGTATGGTTTTCTGCAACTCCTCTGCCAAGGAAGAAAACATATAATGTAATACTTGAACAAAAGGATGTGACTAAATTTAACACAGGGAAACACACAAAACCTGAAGCTGACTTTGCTTTGAGAGAAGCGATGCGAAGCTCATTAGTGGTAGAAAATAAACCATTTGAAGCAGCTTCCATGCTGCTTTGTGCAAGCTTCCATTCTTGTTCAATACCTGAGCAACAAATACAGAAAACATCATCCTTCACAATGCAATTATAGTTAAAATTGCAGGTCATGTACAGAAAAATGACAGTCATGTACGTGTGAAAGAATGATAAGTGACATCCAATCTTGTCAAAGCGCTTAAGTTGGCTTGTTGCCATGCTCTGCAATCATTGCTTGTCCTCAACGGATGTTCTCCTCCGGGAACCCAGAAAATGCCATCTCTTGACGCTTCAAATTCCAGTATAGACATGCAAATTTTGATTATTTCAGATGCTTTCTCCCTTGCATCCCACAACAATTGCTGCCTCCTCATTAAATGCTCATGGAACTCAGGAGGAATTTTTGACATTTTACTGGAACTATTTCCGGCAAGACCAGAAGAGCTACCCCCACACGCCCATCCCATTGCCCTTTCCAGCTGTCCTTCTGCAGCAAGGGAAGTTCTTTCAACAGCTTGCAGGCCCTCAATTGTCCGAGCTATTCTGGATACAGCAGACTGCATTACTTCCAATAGTCTTTGCCTGTTTAGATTTAGAATAATTTGTTGCAGGTTGTCACCACTGGCTAGCAATTTATGCAATGTGATCCGGCTATTAGGAGAGGGGGTCAGTAGAACATCATGCATCCATTCCATCTGAACAATCTCTATGCAGTCCTTCTTTACATTCTCTTTGAGCTCATGTACCTGCCTTTTCATGAGGGATGCCACCGACCTTGCTGCACGAGCCGTTTCATGTGCATTGCAGTACTCTTCAAGCATAAGCTGGACCTTTTTAACAGCACCAAGGTCTTTGTGCGACTGCTCAAAGACCAATTCCTTTCTCGACCCATTCAGTTGCTTAGAATGGTCATTTATTTTCTCTAACCATGCCCTAAATATTGGCATCAGACGATCTTTCAGGTAATGACCAATATGTTTCTCAAGATGGAGCACAAGCCTTTTCCTTGCAGCATTGACAAGCTGGTCAAAACCTAACTTTTGGTCCATAGATGAAGCCATCTCATGGGTGCATACATCAAGAAATGAATCTAGAACACATACTTTCCAAATAAAGAAGGCATTTTTCTTCACAGAACCACCAAACTTCCAGACCTTTTCAGAAAACACTGGCCCAGAACTTATACAATCTGCTAAATTAGGATCCCTAATGCCTGCATGCAAAGAAGCAGCACCAACTGAAGACAGAACTTTGTCCAATGATTCTAATTCATGGAAGGGATTAACTAATGTGGACAAGAGTGCTTTGCCTCTTAAAGAAAGCGAGTCTATTTCCTCTTCAGCATTCATTAAAGACTGAAAATGATGTTGACACGAACTCAAGACACTTTCAACATCCGTTTCTCTCTTAATGAGATAAGAAGTACGTTTGTCCCTTTGGTTCCAGGATTGGTGGAGTTGGTCAAGTTGTGCCCTACAAGATTCTTCCTGAGATGCTAATTCTTCAGCCTCTTCCCAGGAAAGATGATCCCTACCCTTAAGAGCAGCTTCTTCAAGAGCCAACTGCCGCTCAGTGATTCGGGCTACCTTAACAAAGTAATTCCGTTCTAGTTCAATGACAGTTCCCCTCTCCATTTCAACCTCTAAAAGCTGCTCAAGTGCAGAGTCAATAGTGCCACGAACTTGTGAAACTGATCCAAATACATCTGCAAACTCTGAATTGAATGTAACAGCATTTCTGATCACATCTGGTAAAACATCAGACAATTGATCAACCAAGTTTTTACAGGAAACAACGGTGCTTTTGAAAATTGATGCCCAGCTTTCTTCGGAAAAAAGTTCCCGACTTTCCATACAAGTGTCACTGCAAGGAACATCCCAGCCAGCAAATTGCCGTAGATCATTCACGAATTCAGTAACGACCGAGCACTTCTCTACTAGCTCTTCGAGTTCACCAAACAAAGATGAGGAATCATCCAGAGACCTATTGCCATTCCCTTTTCCGTTGGCATCAGCCATGTCAAGAATCCTATTTTTCACATCATCATAAATAGATGCAACAGCTAAGTTCAACACGTAAAAGGCCTTCTCTTTTTTCTCTGCTAACTGGCTATGATACCTTGCCTTGTTTGTGTCATCATACTCAGATTGACCAGGATAAACCAGTGAATGTAAATCATCTTTCTTTTCGACAGCGGCAGATTGCATGTATTTCATGAAACTAGAGAGAAGACGGTCCTTAGCTTTAGATTCAGCCTCAGAGCCAACAGAGTTCTCAAGCTCAGCACACTCATCTTCAACTTTTCCTATCTCAAAGACATACTTACCAACTTTTAGACACAGGTCATCATGAGCATGTTTGACCAAATCACGAGAATCATTTAGTAGCTTAGATATCAATTCAGCAGCCTGTCTTCGGGCAATGGAAATGATATCAGATGCAAGAACACCCGAGCATAACTGCAAAATTTGTGCCCAGCTATACACCGTGCTGGTTGTGAGGTAATTTAGAGGAAGAATTCTCTGCAAAGCTAGAGAGTAAATCTGAATTGCAGTGAGAGATGACGACACACCAAGATCTAACTCAGCTACAAGCTTAGAGAGTTCCCTATCTAAATCAGTGCACTGTACTTGTGTCGGCTCTGGAACAACAGTGAGTGGAACCCCAGCCACCAGGACTGCTGATGAAAGGGACAAAGCTTCTCCGAGACTACTTAGATTATTCCAGGCATTTATTTCTGGTATCATATTGCCCCTAAGAGCATCAATGATCCTTCCATGTTGCTCAATCCAGCTTGTTGCCTCTTGAGCTTTTTCAGCTACCAAAGCTTTTGCTTGAGAAAACTCACGAGCCTGAATTTCAAAAGAAGCACGAAGTTTTTCCGAATTACAAGTTGCTTCCGCAGCGATTGACTTCGCAGAGGTCTCATGTAGAATAAGGTTAGACCGCTCTTGATCAGCTCGACAGAATAGGGCAGAAACGAGTTCATATTTGTTGAGCACATCAGAAAACCTCTGATACATGATTAACGATGTCAGCAAAAAAATATAATTCAAAACACATTTCTACTGGAAGTACCAAAATTTCCAGGCAGTCAATTTTCATACCTCAAGGGCAGATTCAATGGCTGGCAAGGAAGATATTAAAAGATCATGATGCTCCTGAAGAAAACACAAAAAAATATCAATTATTTCCAGATATCAGTGTCAGCCAGTGGTCATATAAACATCCAATTTCATATGGTATTGTGATGAACACAGTGCATGGTATGAAGAGCACTACGCATTGAAGAGCACAAGGTGTAAACACCACTCACTTTGGTCATGCCAACTGAAAGACAGGTTTAGCAATGACCCATAGAAAATAATGACTCATGAATCAGTAAATAAGCAGTCTATTATTAGAATTATTTTTTATCAACAGTCCAGTATCAATTTTGTATTCTAAAAAGGGAAAACTAGAAGTGGATATAAATGACACAACAAGCAGTTCAGCCACACCTCCCAACCACAAAAGTCAGCCATTTATTGCTGTTCCAATGACAAACAAGTTCTTATCGCTACTGAGACATTAAATGACACTCTTTAATCCACTTAATACTAAACACAATGCTACTTATAGTCTTCATAGATAGTTTCATCATAACATATCCAAATTAAACTCAGCCTATAATGATAGTTTATTGTATGTTCATAAAGTACTTCAGATTTCTTCTATAAATTTAACTTACATCTCTCAAGAAATAACACTCTTTTTGGAAGAAATATGGGATCAGTAAATTGTATTTTCAGAATCAAGTGCATCAAGCAGGTAAAAAGGCTAGTTTCTTAAATTAATTTGCCTAAATTTTACTTTTGAAACAGATCCACAAGCTGAGTCTGAATTGATAAGTACCTGCAATGGAACACGAATTTCTTGCACTCGAGATGCAAACAAGCTTAAGCTCACAGCCAACTCCATGCCCTTTCTCTCTTCACCGCCAATTGCTGCATCATCGTGAAAGTCTCCCCTAGTCCATTCTACAAGTGGATCCCAGACGAAAACCTCTAGTAGCATCAGAAGTATGTCTTTATTTTTCCTCAGGACACCAAGAACTGCTTCACAGTTAGCTTTAAAAGTCCCTTCTACTCCAGTCAACCCTAGAGCTGCTTCAATCATCTGTGTTAGTCGGAAAGGAACGATTTCTGGTATCTTGAGTCTCAGCCCCTTATCAAAGCAGATATTGTAATCAATATGAAGTATATCTCCACTACGGAAATCCACCAGAATATTATCTAGATGTCTATCTCCAAGGCCAAGAATGTGGCCGACCATGCTCATGGCTGCAACACTTCCAGAGTACCTGCAAGAGAGGGCGAAATGCAGCATAGGCCATGTTACAATTACAATCGAATAGCAATAACATTTCAAGTGATATTAAGAAATGTTGGTGTCCACAAGTACAGTATTAGCAGCATCAGAATACCACTTCAACTATAGGACAAATGCCTTACCACCGAGAGCAAAATACTACCAGCAAATGGAATCACACCTTTTCAACTTTAAATTGAATGCCTTGAATCCATCACTAGCACACCACAGCTCCTGACACAACAGTTGCCGAGGAACTTCTTGCATAAGATCCATAAGAACTTTACGCTTAACTTCATGAGGCCAGTCTTTTCGAGATATTACTCTCCTTATGCCTTTTTCTTTAAGTGCTGGGATGATCTTGCCATAAAACATATCACTTGGACGTGGAACAGGTGGAGGAACTGTTTTTGAGTTTCCAGTGCCAGAAGATGGCAGTACAGCTGCTTGATCTCGGGCTTGCCAACACTTGTACACACTGTACACACTTATCACATTGTCCACCCACTGGATAAGACCGGCCCGACCACTGATTGGAGTCACTGAATAATGGCGAATTCCAACCAAATGACTACGAGTCGTGCGAGATGAATGTAATAAACTATCAATAGCATGCAGAAGTTGCATTATTCTGGCATCAAGGCGTAAATCTTCCCTTCCTTTCAATAGATAGGGGTAGTTTTGACCATCTGAACCAATGATGTTGATCTTTTTAGGTTTAGTCTTTGTTGATATTATTGTTACGTGTTCAGAAAAGGAAGAAATTGTTACAACACTGGGAAGAACAGTGAGGCCTCCGTCTGCTTCAGATAGTGCGACCAGTTTCTCAAGCCCAGGCATAGGAACATCAGATGATGACAAGAGAGCAAGTTGTGGAGCTACTTCACCCAAGGAAACCGAAGACTTCCTCTGATAAGATGTTAAAGATGCAGCAATGGCATCAAATGGCCGCCATACATCTGCAAGTGAAGCAGCGGATTTTGGAGGATTCTTAAACGTCAAAATTGCACTCTTCAGTTGCTCAATGTACTGCTCATGGAATCTCATTTCATGAGGCGTCACAGGTTTCCGGGTTGTAGAAGCCAGACGACGTTCAAGGGTTAAAATAACTGGCGCCATCATAGCTGAATACTTAGCTGCATTTATCTTGCTTTTCTCGCTCTCACTGAGAGTGATATTCTCTGCAATCCGTGCAGCCTCCTCTTTCAGAATGTGGATGCGCCTCATTACATCTGCATGAAAAAATTTTGGATGGCCTCAAATTAGTGAAAAGTTGGCATAATAGCGAATCTGCATTAGACGGAGACCCATTTAACATTCAATTTTTACATAGAAAAACCATATGTACATCAGACTTCACAGAGAATGAAAAGGAAAAAATAAAGAAATTCGGCCTCCATGAAATCTCAATGTGCTTAAATGATCACAAACTTGACCTGCTAGACAATACAGCACAACAAATGCCTTGTAAAGCAAGAGTACCTGAGTGAAGATCATGAAGTGTGCTAAGCCAGAGTTCCTCCCAGAGAACTGTTACGTTACTGAGTTCATTAATCAAGAGCTGAACATCTTGAATCAATTTTGGGTGAAGATCTAGCTGCATGTAAATAGATAGTGGTAACTATCAAAGGTTGATACATAGACAAAGCAATGACTATATATCAGAAAAGCTCTCTGCAGAAGCAAAACAGAGTTTGTCATTGCTCACAACTCCTGATCTGGTCAAGTGACCACCCTGTGGGAATAGCCTGTGTGAATCCAAGGGAATAATGTCACTAATAATGTTCACTTTCTCACTCCTCATTTTACAGTATGTTTCCCGGTTTTCTTTTTATTTTTTTGGAGGGATGATGTTCAAATGTTGTCCATTAAGATTTAAGATTTTGAGTCCGTTTCATTGAACAGACTAGACACTACAAAAGTGCACTCATGATTCATCAAAAATGAAAAAATTGAACATAGTCCTTAACTAAAAAAGACAAGAACATAAGGGTAAAATGAAATCTTATTTCCACTTATTTCCCTTTTCAGTGCCACATAATTTACTATAAATAGCTTAGTTAACAAGGCATTTTCCACCTACATACTTCCCTGCTATTTCTCACATATAAATGCAATATAAACCACATGTGGGCACTGAGAAAACTAAAAGGATAATCTTCTGTTGGTGGATCTACAAAGCATGGACTCATGCAATGAATTTTCGTAGCATTGCTCTACTAGATGATCTTAATGATAAGTAAACATAACCAGATCCAGAAAACCAATGATGTCTACAAGGTCTTCAACTGGAAATTATGAAGGAAAACATTGGGAAAAGGACAATTTCTGTGCTTCAGTCAAGCAACTTGTACACTGTCCGAAAGAGAGGCTGGCATTTGATAAGCAGAAGTAACCCCTTCTTCAGCTATCATGAACTACATTACTTTTCAAAGCCACTATATCTTTCACATCTTGGATTGCAACCCTTAGTAGATTTCAATGCAATTAAAGAGCTTAAATTAATTTACATCTTTATATTTTTTACCTTCAAGATAAGGCCACATTCATAACGCTCTCACCTGTTTATATAAAATTTACTTTTCTTAAATTGAGAAGACGAATCAGACCAGAAGATAGTAAGCTTTGCTGTTTACTCCCCAACCATAGGTAATAGAACTTTCTAGCCAACAGAGTTATTCACATGACAGAAAAGTGCAGCAAAAGAAGATGGATTACCAGACAACCCAATACATGCTCTAGCTCCTCCGAAGGTTTTTCTTCATTAGCATTTACATCAACCAGGGTAGGATAAACAATGGACCAAGGTGAACGCTTCCCCAGCATCATCAATAAGCTTTGTAATTGTCTTCTAATTACTTGTTCAGGATGAGAACTTAACCGAGCAAACAATTGAGGCGTCACTTCCTATAAAGATCCAGAGGATTTAAAAAAGAAAAAACAATTCGTCAAAAAAATAAAGAAACTTTAGCACAAATAAAGCGCTTGCCTGCCATGGAAACAGAGGGACTGCTGAAAGAGAAGGTTCAAGAGTTTCTTTCAATTCCACTCCATAATTTAGAAGAATATGTAGAACATACAGTGTAGCCCTCAAAGTGTAACTGCTACTTTTATGTTTTAATGACTCATAGCCTGAGCCAATCAATTCGCCATTGCAAGTATTTGATGAGGCATATGAAAGATACTGTATGAATCCATGAGCAGCACAGCCAAAAAGAGACACATTTCTTCTCCTCAGAGACCACCAAATATCAATTAACTCATCAACGAGACATACAATGTCTCTCTCTTCCAGTCCAATATTTGCATGTAGAAAGAATGTCTGTAACTTGGAAACTACAGAACCAGAAAGGCAGTCACTGGCAGAATCTTCAGCACCAGGTGCCCCTGCTGTTACTTCAATGATATTCACCACTTGATGCAACAAAGCCTTCACAAGATTAACATTGCTCAAATTTTCAGCAGAAAGGAGGCAATCCTTTTCTCCCACTCTATCCTTTAAGCCCGCAGCATCACCCAGCTTGCTAACCCGTTGCAAAATCATTGACTCAACTCTCATCATCTCATCATCATTCAACTTTAGTCTGTCAGATTGGACTTCAGGGACAAGAAAAGGAGATAAAGAGCATGAATGAAGGGCAGTTTCACGTGATTTGAGCAGGGCATTCTGCGCTTGATTAAAACACCAAGAGCCATAAGAGATCCATGACTTTCCCATAAATGGGCAAAGACGAGTGGACAATTTTGTAGCTGTACCAACGATTTCTTCAATCATGAGGCTGGCATCTCTTTGAGAGCTTAACTTTTCATAATTCAAAGGGACCCCTCCTTTACCAGTAAAAGAAAAATCGGCTTTCTCAAAATCGGCTTGCATCCTTGCAGAAAGTATCTCCAGGGATATATCCGAATACTTGCATTGTAGCCAGTTTGATAGTTTCAGACATGCTTTTGCCTTCAAAATACTTTCATCGGCATCAGAAACCTTCAATGCTGAAGATATAATGCAAGGATGGACAAATGACCAAAGACTATTAAAAGCATCTTCATATTTCTTTTCAGCATACATTAGCAAGGCTCCCTCATACTCCAAATTCAATTTTAAAGAATTGCCCAGTCTCTCCTCTGAGCATCTCGATACATGTTCTATAAGATAACTCTTTAAACGATGTGCCAACATAATGTTCTGTTGCTTGCGAGATAAACGCAACAAGTTCATACACAGATTCATTGTAACAGGAGACACTGGATAGATGGTCCGATATACCCTGAGAACCTTCAACCATGGGTAACAATCTTGGTGTGCTAGATTAAGTGGATGTTGAATTGGATGGATATAAGAACTCAGTATTGATTGGAATTGTTTGGATTCGTCCTGACCTCCTCTGAGAGCGAATCCACGTTCAAATTCCAAGATACAGTGCAACTGTGTAGCATATGCCGCTGCATCAGTTAAACCATCAAGAGGCAGAACAGACAATGCTTCCTCCAGCATTTGTTTAGCCTTCTGTAAATCAAGGGGCAACTTCTCTATTTTTCCTTCCACTTGAAGAAGCATTGCCTGTAAGAGCATCTGCTCACTCCTTAACAATGCTACCTTGGGGTCAAGTGAGAGCTCACTGCTACTTTTTGGTGTCAAATCAAGGGAGGCCCATGCTGCCTGATGCTCACCCTCATCAAAATGAGCCAAGGCATGGATAGCATTTATTTCATTACCTGCCGTTGTTAGAGCACCAGCATAACTCTTGCCAGCATGTCTGGCACGAAGCATTTGCAATTCCATCAACCAGGACTCTAGACTTCTCCAATCTGATAGAGCAGAATAACTCTCAATGACACGTGCAATGGCGAACTGCACCCCAGCTGAACCCATTGAGCTAAGAGATTCCTCGTTCTGAAGCAAGTGAGTAAAGTGAGCAGCAGATTTTTCATATTGACCTTCTGCCTGGTATACAAGCCCAGTGATCCATGCTAAGGGTCTCAAAGCCCCATTTTGATCCATGAACTGGTTCTCCTCAACAAGCAATGAAGAAAAAGTCATTGAAACCCACGTTTGTAGGCCAACCAGAGCGTCTGGTTCATGGCACCTACACAGAGCCAATGCCATGTGTTGCACTACCCTTAGGATGTCTTCAGAAAATCTATTCCTGATAGTCTGGAAAGTCTCTGAAATCTGTGACCTTGACGTTTCTTTCAAAGCTGAAGAGACGAGACTCCTCAACTCATGCAATCGCAAGACACAGTACTGAATGGTAGCATAATGGCAATTTAGCGCCAATCCAGCATTCATCATTGGCTCACATATACGAGAGAACCATTCCTCACAGACTTTCTTATTAGCCCGGAAAAATAAGGAACTCTGGCGAGTAACAGATGGTAACACCGAAGATCCTTCGTAGGCATTATAAACATTTTTTTTTAAGGATTCCACAAATTCCAATAATAGTCTCATAGGCAACAAATGAGCACCAGAAGTATTTATCATACTTAGGTTACCATCATTTTGCACACTGTCAAGCTGCAGCACGTGCACAACATCCAAGAGCATTCTCTCCAATGCAGCAAATGTTTGGCTGGGCCCACCAAGATTGGTCCGGAGGCGTGTCGAAACACAATATCTTGCTGCTTCATGTATAGCCCACCAAGCGCCCGCTAGGACATTCACAGAACAAATTTCTTCAAGAACATTATCATCCACTTCAATGTCTAACCATGCACCACAAGTGCCCAAGCTTCCGATTTCCTCTTGTTGATTTAGAGAGGTGTCACTAAATCTCCGGCAACTATGGATGAGCCGTTGAACCCAACAAGACAAAGGGACCTTCCACCTCTGCGAAATGTAACTCAGAATGGAAACAAGCTGTTGAGCTTGAAGTTGTCGAGGCAACTGCTTCAGAGCAAATAATTGCTTCCAATGCAAGCTGGAAATGTTTCCCTTAAGAGGCTTGCTCACAATACCAGTACCATAGTCATAGAGACCGCAGGAATAAACCATCGCAGGCAATACATGGCAAAGAAGATTTGTAAAAATAGTCTTTATGTCAGGCTCTGGATCACCAAGTCTTTCGAGTACGGATTGAGCTATCAAAGACAAGTTAATGGGATGTAATAGTCTTGCTTTCAAAAGCAGCTGCAAAACTAATGCAACATGGGACCTCACTTTGGGTTCCTTATCGGATGCAGCATCCAATACAGAGAAGATCAAATTTCGGAGATCCCCAGTACATATAAATGAATCAAATAAATAGGTTCGTGCATTCAAATTTTCTGTCATAGTGAGAACATGCTCACAGAACCTCTGTACCCACTCTAAGGCGGCTAATTTAACTGCAAGAGGAGAAGATACATGCAAAGCTTTGACGAGGAGGCAGCAGTACTTCCTTAGGTGCTCCACAGTTATAGCTGAAAGCCGATTCTTTAGTGAAGCATCAGTAAGGAAGTCTTCTGAAGCAACATCCACCAAAGGATTCTGAGTATAACTATCACCCGTGGCACATTTGCTCAAGAACTCAACTGTACTTAGCCTTTCTAATGTCATCATGACACTTATTTGCAAATCAATGCAGGCCTCAATAGGAAAGTTCAAGGGATTCAGATGCTCAAGAAGAAAACATGCTAATGTTTCTGATCTCTGAAGATACAAGGTCGCGACATCTTTTCGATCAATCAAACTTTCATTTCCACTTAAAAGGACACAAGTCAATAGAACTTTCAAATCAAACTTAATAAGCGCAAACAACTCGAGTTTAGAATATGTTTCCTGGTGAGGACCATTGGCTTCAACATCTCCATGCACCAAAGCTTTTTTGAGCATACCTTTCAGCATGTCCAATTCCACCAACAATGAGTCAATTGCTTGTTGCACGACTTCTTTATTACCATGTTGCAGCAAGAAGACATAAGTTGCGGCGCAACTTGCCGTCACTACATGATTTGGATGCAAACGGAGCTGAGACACCGGGGCATGAAATTGCAGTATTTTGTGGACAGATGATGAGAGAAGGCCAAGCTTCTGCAATGATAATAGCTGAAGGTTTGTCTTTAAGACTCCGTGAACTTGAAATGAACTTATTTTTCCAGCTCCCATAGCTGAATGACCATTGTTCATTCTCACGCTCTGGAATAAAGTATCTACGGCAAGTGGATACAAGGTGGAGAAATTTTCACGTAAAATTTCTGCCAAGAGAGTCAAGCACTTCCACAAATCCCCAATCCATTTTGACCATCCAAATCTCTGTCCGAGCAAAGATAAACAGCCTAGTAGCTGTGGAAGCATCTTGCCTAGTGGTTCCCTTATTTGTCCAAGAAGATTTGCTTCCAACAGCCCTGAAGCAGTGGACTGCAGGATAGTAGAAAAGCAAGAAAGCAGGGCTAGCAGTCTTCGAAATTGTTGTGGAGTTCCCAGACTCCCATCCTGCAGCAGCGCATCCATGTCACCCAGGAACTTTGACATTAGTCCAAGCGAGAACTGCAAATTACTGACCCAATGCTTTTGGCATTGCAAGAAACAATCCATAATAACACGTCTATCTGATTCTCCAAAGTCTGGTATCAATGCCCAACCAAGAAGCAGATCCACAATGTCCACAAAATGGGGTTGGAAGCATCTAGAAAACTTCAATGAGATCAGAGTAATAATGCCAAGAAGGCGATGCAATAAACTCAAGGAGGTTCTCTCATCTTCAAGTAGCTGTTGGCATGCTTTGAGAATTGGCAGTGCATATCTTTCGATTCCATTAACATCCCCAACATTAAGAAACTCCCGGAGACTGTCGAGCGCCAGTTCTGCTGTACCATCTCCAGCATTAACGTTACTGAGCAACGGTAATGACCAGCTAATGAACCTATCCACCATAGTACCAAGCATGACATGGTTTTGTCTTCCATTTGATGTTATAGGAATCGAACAAACTACGGCGCAGAGGGCCCCATATGCTGTGGCAGCTAATTGCCTGACTGAATATGATCTGCTCAGGAAGTTGATAAAATTACTATAGATTATACTACTGTGCTATCATTTCAATTAATAGATTGTACAGTGCATCAATGAAATAGGAGTGGTCAAGAAATGAGCAACAAAATTGATAAGAGAAACAAACTAAGCCCCATCCCAATAAGCAGGGTCAGCTATATGAATCCTTTTGCTCAAATTTGTCTCGAGTTGAAGGACAGCTTTCTCTACAAAGACATGAAATCGGTCACTCTGGTGCTTTTTAATTTAAGTGATTGCCTTTATAGCCAAGGGGTCCAGGACAGTGGCCAAACTGCTAACTTCTTGTATGAAGTAACTAGTCAAAATCAAGATCATTATATTTGTTTTAATCTCCTAGAGATTTCATGCCTCAGGAAAGAGCACTGATTGCATTAGAGATTAGGAATGCCTCAATTGCATCTATTTAACATACGCGATCATATTTCAGAGGAGGGCCAAAAATCATAAACATCGGCTAGATGCCAAGATTTAGTTCAAAGCTCAATATGTTTGCAGCTAACGTGACAAGCTTGTTGCAATTGCCAAACCATAATAATAACCAAACCAACTTTTTCCTAAAAGTTGTCGTGCTCATCTTTTTGTTCTCCAATTACAGCACCATGTAAACTCACTAACTATAGAGAATGCACAAAACAAATGAAGAAAGCATGATCTCAATTGGCTATATCAAGGCTCTGAAATTTTTCACCATTCTTGAAGGATCTCTCCAACGGATTGAAACAGTTAGCTGATCTGCTGGGCTATCAAATACAGCGCAGAGTAGAACCGAACGTAATCTCCCTAAATTTCTATTTCTCCTTTCGGTTCCTCCGACGCCTCCTAAATCCCTCACTTCGAATAAGGCCCTATCATAGCGAAATCTGAAGCAAAACATTTTTCACAGAACTTCATCGGTTCGCACGATTGGCCAGCAGGAAGTATCCGCCACCAAACTCGAACTTCAATCGAACGACCGCGTTTAGCGCATTTTGCACGTCACAAACAGACGATCATTCTCGAACACAATTAGACGTGAGAGAGAGAGAGAGAGAGAGAGAGAGAGAGAGAGAGAGAGAGAGAGAAGTGTTCTTACTTGTCGGACAGGAGCTGCAAGAGGCCCTGGGAGAGGAAAGCCGCGGAGTGAGCTACGAGGAGGGAGTTCGGCGGGTACAGGATCGCCCGGTGGAGCGAGCTGATGGCGCCGAGCCGAGTGGACTCGTCGTTCTCGGCCGAGGGGGCGGGCTTCCCCGGCGGCTGCGGCGGCGGCGAAGGCGACGGCGAGGGCGCGGAGGAGGACGCAGGAGCGGAGGAGTCGTCCTTGGGGAGGGCGACGGACAGGAGAGCCGCTAGCTGGTGCTGCTGCAGCTGGTGCGGGTGGTGATGAAGACCTTGCATCACGGAGCTGGTGGCGACGGCGACGGCGACGGCGACGGCAGAGCTGAATCTGACGGCAATGGGTTTCGCTTCCGCATCTCTTTGGCGCTCAACTCCGCTCTTTCTCGATGGAGCGCATGCCTTTCTAGTTCTTCAATCAAGGAATGTTCATCGTTGCCTTTCATAAGGAATGTCCATGTTGAAAATAACAAAATGAAAAAAACACATTATACAAAATTTATTCACACTCATGGAGCATTTATTGGTATGATTATTTTAATATATGAAAATTATTTTTTATAAACGAAACGTCGTGATACATTATAAGAAATAAAGCCTTTTTTCATTATTCAACAAACTTTTAATTCAAGACAATTTCAATGGATTTGTATTTCTTGTGAAATTCAACATGTAAGTTGAACATCATTGATTATCGACAGGTTGTTATAGATAAGATTTTAAATTATAGATAGATATTATTGAAATATTGAAGAAGAGCATTAAAATTTTATAATTTAATATATGTCGTGACTATTCGTCTTTGAATTTTTCATTCATTTTCATGATTTGTTTTTATCTTTATTTGCAGGAGGTGATTTGAATATATAAATTTACATTTATCTATCCTTCCCATTCTATGTTGCGTTTCTTCCAATTTAAATTGATTGTTTCAACCCTTTTAAAACGGCTAGAAAAGGGAAGCAATTTGCGGATTGATTATTAGATGAGACCGAAGGTTCAATAGCACTGATTGTGCAGGGAAAAAACACAACATTCATTACCAAATGACCAAAAAACTCTCTTTCATAATCATAGGTTGTAAATTTTAGACATTGTATAATCATATGTTTGTAACAGCTATACAAAATCAGTTGACATATTTAATGGAGAAGAAATAAAGATACTCAGCGTTAATGACTCGGTGGCAAGGAACCTTGCTTACATATTTAGGCTTTATTCATTTCGCAGAAGACAATTTCCAGAAGAAAAAAAAATCTACTTTTGATCCTCAAATATATTCTTTTTTATTCAATTTCATGAACTTTTAATTTGTCCAATCGAGTTATTTTATGTTTACAAATTTTTAATTTAGTTTCTCCTAGTTTAAATTCGACTAAATTTAGCTAACATCCCTGTTGACCCATGCCCAAAGTATGAGGGACATACCAATGTGGACATGTGTGAAAAATACTTAATTAATGTAGACAATATTGGACCGCGATGTGGATAAAAATTAATGCAATATGAACATCCACATTGGAAAAACTTTATCCATATCATACCTACAATATTGTTCCATGACTACATTAATTGAATTTGGTTAGATTTGGTGTTGAAGGGGTCTAGTTGGAAAATTTATAAAAGTGGAAAGACTTGATTAGAAAAGAAATGCTAAAAGTGTAAGTACAGATTGCCATTACCTACACTATAAGAGAAATTTGACTTGCCCCTAATAATCTAGACCATTAAATTGGACGAACCTTACTTAAGACCCATCAAATTCAATTTTCCTGAAGTGAGTTCTCTCACATCTAATGCGTTTCATCTCAAGTTAATTTCTAATTAAATTTCTCTGACATCAACTTCGACTAAATTCAGCCAATGCCTTTGTTGGGTGATGCCAAAGTATGATGTAGATAAAATGTACATATTTCAAAATAAACATGTGAAGGAAAATTTAATTAATATAGACAATGTGGAGATACGAAGTTAATAAAAATTAGCCTTTCATGATCACGTTACCTGAATTTAGTCAGATGTGATTAGACAATTAGATACTCGATCATAAAAATAAAAAGTGAAAGAATTGTGTTCTTAGTTGCCGTAACCTACAAACTAAGAGGAATCTGACTTGCCCCCAAAAATCTAGACCATTGAATGCCCACAAACCTCACTTTAAGACCCATCAACTTTAATGTCCTACAAGCATGTTTAGAAACATGTAATGCATTCGATCCCCAAGTTAACTTCATGCGATATTTCCGCAAAATGCAATCTAAAACTACTTGGGTAGAGAACAGAGCGGGAGGACTTTTGATGTGGACATTTTCAACAAGAAAATCTCAAGAAGATTGGACACGATTTTTAAAGCAAGGAAAATGTGAAAACCTTCCTTCTTCGAGACCTCTTCCTAGTTTGGTTAATCATCTCAAAAACGTGATACCCCAATAAAACCGTCTCATAATTACAGTAATTGGCTGCTGATCAAATGGGTTTCGAGGATAAATTCATCGAAATCTTTATCATGAAAAAGGAGGAGGAAAATATCATCCCATCTCAAGTTTTTTGATGTGGACATTTTCAACAAGAAAATCTCAAGAAGATTGGACATGATTTTTAAAGCAAGGAAAATGTGAAAACCTTCCTTCTTCGAGACCTCTTCCTAGTTTGGTTAATCATCTCAAAAACGTGATGCCCCAATAAAACCGTCTCATAATTATAGTAATTGGCTACTGATCAAATGGGTTTCGAGGATGAATTCATCGAAATCTTTATCATGAAAAAGGAGGAGGAAAATATCATCCCACCTCAAGTTTTTTGATGTGGACATTTTCAACAAGAAAATCTCAAGAAGATTGGACACGATTTTTAAAGCAAGGAAAATGTGAAAACCTTCCTTCGTCGAGACTTCTTCCTAGTTTGGTTAATCATCTCAAAAATGTGATGCCCCAATAAAACCGTCGCATAATTACAGTAATTGGCTGCTGATCAAATGGGTTTCAAGGATGAATTCATCGAAATCTTTATCGTGAAAAAGGAGGAGGAAAATATCATCCCACCTCAAGTTTTTAGACATGGGTCAGACCCGCAAGACCAAGAACAAGAAGACTAGGGAAGAGGTTTCAAGATTCAAGATTCGACGTTAAGGTTGGTGGGTCCACGACTAAAATGCAAGAATCTCTAGTTTTATTTACTTGGAGGTGAAATTGGAGATAAATACTTGATTTTTGATGTGGAGGTGTATGCTGATTCGACCATGAACCTACGTTCTCTTTCGCCGGTTCGACGTCGAATACGCACGGCGGACGGTATTAAGTCGCCACCCAAATGGGAGTTTATTACCACCAAGTGAAAAAAATCTAGGAGAAGCTGTCGCTAGGACATCCCTCCGGATTCACCCGGTGTTTTGGTTCCTAGTGACTTCATGGAAGACCAGACCAGAAAAAGGCGACGAAGGAGCGTGACAACAACGTCGGGCGTTCAAGAAGAGACCTACTCGAGCCTTCAGGTGAGCGAACGACGATACAGAGCCCCCAAAATGTGTCGCTAGGATTCCCACCTCTCTCTCTCCATTCGCAGCTCTCCTGATCCTTCCCAACATCTCTTTCTTTTTCTCTGTATTGGGATGGATTGATCTTTACTGTTAATCTTTTTTGGGTTTTTCCTACCCAGAAAGAGCAAGCGCAACCCAAGATCGAGATGTCGCTGGTAGTCAAGAAGCCGTTGGATCCAGATCCCAAGCCTGAACAAGTGAGGATGTCTCTCTTTTGCTGTTTACTTTTCGACCTCCCTGAAGTTGCCAATGGTGGTAGCTCGCGTTCTCAGGACAGGTTGAACTTTGGGGGGGTCGTTTGCTTATCCTCAATGTATACAACTATCTTGAAGAATGGAGAAGTAATGGGTCGGAGTTTGTGCTCCGTATACTGCATGGCGTTGTCACTTCAGTGTTTAGGATGCTTCTTGTCTAGGGTTTTTGTTTGATCCTGAAGAAGGTCGAGATTGGTCGTTCCTCTTTTCGTGCTTTCACAAAAGTGGCCAAACGCTCCAGGATTGATTGAACTTGTTAAATGGAGCCTGATGATGGTCAGAGTTCGTCGTGATGTGCACTTCTGTCCAATTTCCTCAGAATTTGTGCTCTAGGATTCTGAAAGGAGCCACTAGACGGGCATCGTATGTTTTTTTTTTTGAAATTAGGAAGCTTTGACTGCTCAGTTTTCATTCTGGGCAAGTTTGCCTGGGTTTTCATTGGTTGTTCCAGGATGGTTTTGAAGAATTCCTAGATAAATGCCCAGGAAAACTGCTGATGTTGGTTTCACTAGGAGCAAAACAACAATTCTCAACAACTCTATCTTTCCCCTCATCACATTTGACCAGATATCCTGGATTAAAGACTTTACTTCTTGAACACTTTCATGTCGAAGAATTTGCAGGCGTCAGTCTTACTATAATGACCCAAACAACCTCAGCCTGACTTTTCTCAAATTCTTTTTCTAGCTTGATCACTGGGGTGCAGTGTCCGGGAAAAGGGTTACTCTTTTTTGTGTTTTGTGTAGTCAGCGGAGTTACTTCATTTTATTATTGATTTGGTAATGCTGATGCCTAAGTACAAGAGTTTGTCAACTTGCTTGGATACACAGAAGAAGTTTGCAGGGGCTCCGAGTTATTTCCTTGGAGTTACTTATTTGGCCTTTTTCTTTGTCCTGTGTGTTTCAAGTCTGAACTTGTCATCTAGTTGTATCAGATGCAGTTCTTCATTATCAGCTGGAAGTGCATACATTGATACCTCTCGTTAACTGATCATAAACTTTCATGATGCATGAGCAGGTGGCATCAACCTACCATAGGGAGACAAAAAGGTCAGTAATTTCACTTTTCTTCAAGTCGCAATAAACTTCAGTAACTAACGTCTGACCACTTCAGCAACCACTTTATTTTCAGACAGAAGAGACTTGTTATTGATGACTTATATCACTATGATCATGTTGGGGGGAAATCTCCTGCCATGGAGCGGGCGGAAGAGTTTCGAGCAAATTTGCCAGCTGAAATCCCTACCTTCTTGAAGACTATGGTGCGGTCAAATGTTACTACTGGATTTTGGCTGGTGAGTCCACAACACTTTCCTAATATTTGAATGAGAGAAGTCCTTGGAGGAAACTGAGATTTTCACTTCCCCATTCCTCTCGTGCAGCATCTACCAATGCCATTCTGCAAATTGCATATGCCTAAAAATAATATCACCGTTACTTTGGAAGATGAGAATGGGGATGAATATCCTGTAAACTATATTGTGGATAAGACAGCACTAAGTGCTGGATGGAAAAAATTCTCAAGTGCACGGGAATTAATGGAGGGTGATGTACTAGTTTTCCAGTTGGTCAGACCCTCCATCTTCAAGGTAACCCCTTCTGTTTTTGTTTGATGTACACAACAGAGTAGAAATTATCTAGACTGGTGCTAGTTTTGGATATGCGATTAAGCAAAGCAAGAATTTTTTTTTTTTTTGATGCATTTCAGTTATAATGGATTCTTTGATTTGTAATAAATATAAAAAAATGTTCAAAATGCCATTCTACCTGAGAAAGAAATGGATGGTCATTCACTGTAAGATATGATGGCTAAGAGAGTGCTGCTGAATTGGGGTTATTTCTATTTTACTTATTTGACATTTCACACAATAAGTCATATGTCATCACTTTCATGCAAACTTCCAAAATGGAGCACTTCTCTTGCTAGGGAAACAAAAGGAGGCAGTTGATGGTCCTGAATTCTTTTCTAAATGCTTTGAGAGCAACACAACCACCCTCTGAGATCTGTAACAGTTAGCAAACAAACTCTAGTATTGCAAATGTAAATCAGTGCATTATTAGCACTGTCTAGCTGAGATTTTGGAAGGCAGGAAGAGGAAGGAGTAATTTTGGCAAGGAATAGCCCAGTGATAGGATTGGATATTAGTATTCAGGACCATTGCTCCATTTATTTGGAGCAGCAGGATCGAGATTTGTGGCCTGTCTGGAATAAGGTCTGGGACTGTTTCTGCATGATATGGTATCGTATAATTTCCACAATATGCTGGTAGCATGTGTATAAGCTTGACTTTAAACCAAGAAGATGATACTGAGGATAAACAATTACCACCATAACCCTAATAATGCCACAAATCAAAAGAAACTGAGAGAATAGATATCAGGCTTGTTATTTTCTTATTTTTTCAGATCTCTATTAACATTTCTTAGCCAGATCGTGCTTTGGTGACTAAGATTAAAGTTTAACAGTTTCACAGCTGATCATAGCCGCTTGTCATCGATCTTCCTGTAGGTACACATTGTGAGAGGGAATGGTTCCCAAGGGACTTTTGGTCTGGATGCACCCAGAAAACAATATGATTCTGGTAAACTGTAGATCTTCACGTTGTCCCCCCTGCTATATTTTCCAAATGCTTCTGCAAAGTCTCTGAAACTAATTTTTCAATGTTCCCAAAATGCTAAAGAAAACCGCATGGACAAGGAAGTCATACCCAACGAGAAGTCCCCAAGTTCAGGACCTGTTTTACAAGACACATCTCCCAACAATGCTCAAAGCAAAAGTTTGATGGTTTTGGATACTAATCCCCCATGCACGCCTGATCAGCCTGCCAAGTTGGGTGATGAGGTCGGTCCAGATGCCACGCACGGGACTAGGCTCTCAAACTCAATATCTGCCACGGATTGTGGAGAGGCAACAAGCAATGGCAGTCTGACTGTACTTGTCAGTGGCACGGCTATTGACTCTGACCTTTCTGAGTACCAGAGGACAAGATATTTGGAGCTCTGCTCCAGTCAGAATGGGTTTCTGCACGACAACCTTCTCAAGAGCATTAATTACAAGTTGGCTGCTGAGATGATTTCTGAGACGGTCAACATTGCCGACGCGATTAAAGCTAGCAACCTCTCCACTTCAAGAGCGGACCTTGAGATGTGGGATAAGACTTTGGAGGGATTTGAGCTTTTGGGAATGAAAGTTGGATTTTTACGTGCTCGGTTGGACCAAATCAAGAATGTCGCTTCAGAGTTAGAGAGGTATCGAGATGCTGAAAGTAAGCAAGCTGCAGTCCAGGAGGAGATGAGGAGCGTTCAAGTGAGGCTATCGAAGTTGAAGAAGTTGAAGAAAAGACTCGATGCTGATATAGAATCTCTGAAGGCTAATGCAGAGAGGCATGAACATGTGTTCCAGGAGGAGGCTGGTGCCCCGTGGTGATGAGAAATCTGCAAGAATGTACTTCTGTAAAATGTTCGTTCCAGGAGCGGTTGTGGTTGCAACATCATACTATTTGGGCCATTGTAATTTAGTGTGACATCGCTGATGGTTACATTTGCATCCATAATGGCAAGAGTCTTAAAAAAGATCCATGCTCCAGTTATTTTTTTTCTTTGAGAAGATACCATTAATATCTCTATGTTTTGAAAGTTGAATATATCACATGAAGGGATATATTTTGCTGCTTATGGGAGGGTGATTAGGGTCAGATCAGCACCTGGCTGGGATCAGATTTGGGTCGTCACATTGAGTTAACCAGGATCATCGCTGTTTTACTTGATAAGGGAGATTGCAGACCAATGTGAGGAAACTTGAAAAATATTATTTTTTTCAGAAGAAATAAGGCTTGACATGTATTGCAGAAAATGATTGACAAGGCAAGGCAGAGCAAATCATCACTTGGAAACTCCATTTAACACACGCATACAGGCAGATATGTAGTGTTGGTATAAATACAGACATATGTGACACACGTTTAACTTGTTGCTTTCTTTGTGAACGCTTAGTAGCATGTAGCTGGTAACCTTGGTGTAAGTATAACCTCCAGTGGTGTCGCTCTGGGCATTGTCAATCCAGGACTCTCACTCATATCAACCTCTGAACCCGAGACTCTTTCCAGTTTAAATGCATGAAGCAGCCGGGCAAGAATAAGTTGCACTACCTGTAGGCCAAACGAGACACCAGGGCACATCCTCCTGCCAGAACCAAATGGTATATATTCAAAAGAATGACCTCTAACATCCACATGAGCATGGTTGGTCAGGAATCTCTCTGGCTGAAACTCTGATGCGCATGACCAGATTCTGGGGTCACGTAGCAACTTCCACAAGTTTACCATAAGGCGTGTACCCACAGGGACATGGAAGCCGGCTACAATGCAGTCTTCCATGGCTTCCCTTGGTGCAGAAAGTGGCAGTACAGGGTAAAGACGCAGTGTTTCCTTGACTACAGCTTGTAAATAGGTTAAGTTCTTTATGTCCGATTCTTCCACTTGGCGGTGCTTGCCAACTTGGACATCCAGCTCATCTTGGGCCCTTTTTAGCGAGAGGGGGTTGTTTAGGAGAAGGGATAGTGCCCATGTAAGAGTCAACACTGTGGTGTCATTGCCTCCCAAGATCACACTCTGCAAAATAAATGAGTATCATTTCCCAGTGGCTAGTTTTGGTGTAAATAGTTTTGGGTAAGAGTCCAAAAGTTTGTAAAATGAGGAACATAATGATCTTCAAATATTCAAGCATCGCAATGTTTTTGTTTTTCTTCTTTTCTTTTCTATATGAGCATTGAAATGTTTTTTGCTGATATAACATTGTATCGGCACTATATTACCACTTGGAGTCATTCTAGAAGTCTGAATTATGAGTTATTTTGGAAATCATTAAACGGAGAAGCTCTCTATTTTTCTCTTGATTTGTTCCGTCTGAATGACGTCACAAGTTTGTGTAATGACTAATTTTGATGTCTATGATGGCTCTGGATTTTTTCCTGAAGCAGTTGCATAGATTTCTTCAATTGGCTAGACTTTGCTCGTCAGGGGTCCTAACCTGGAATCAATCTTGTTTGAATTTCTTATAAAGTGGTTTCACTATCACATACTTCGACGACTTAACTTCTTAATTTAACTGGGAACTAGGAGCACAAACACGGGCCAGTACTGCTAGCAGCCTTCAAGAACAAAAAAGAAATGATCTAGAAGATTTTGCAGTGAAAGTTCCACAGTTGTACCAAGCAAGTGGCCTTGATGATGGTATCCGCCTCTTGAACCGAGTATTTCCCCTCCTCCAATTCCATTGCAGAGAGCATGAAATGAATGAAGTCTTGCTCATTATCCTCGACTTTTGCAACGGCCCTTCTTTTCCGGTGGTCCTCGACCCACCTTCCAAGGACCCAATCCAGTTCCTTGGCTGTCCTCTTCATTTCAGCCACACGTCCCTGCACCAAAAGAGTACTTAGCCAGGCAATGATCTATATTATGGTTTGATATGGGGACTCAATAGACAAAGCTTTTGGAAAATTCGTGTGATACATGCGTTACTTGTCAATTGGATCAGACTTTTGGCTGATCGATTCGATAACAATTTGATTCTGTTTAAACGTTTCTCACCTTCACTACATCTAGCCATCCTAGAAAAGGTATTGCATCTGAGACCATAATTTGCCCCACAAGGTAGAAGAAATCTCCCAGAGCTTTCCGGCATCTTGTTGACTCCTCTTCGTCTCCTCCGTCGCCACTCAGATAGCGTTTTCCTGCGACCATCCTCACCGTTATGTTGATGGCCACATGCCCAAAATTCTTCTCCATCTCCACCATTACTGGGTTCTTGCCGTTGCTTAACCATTTCTCGTACAACCCCTTGACGAAAAGCTTGGTTTCTGCATCTCTCACATGCTTGAGCATGTCGAGCCGGTGGTTTGAGAGGAGCTCAACCACGGCAAGCTTCCTCATACCACGCCAGTATGGACCATAAGGAGCGAACCCAAACATGAGGTGGTCATAACCCATGAGTTTGATAGATAGTGATCTGGGCCGGGTGGGGAAGACCCTGTCATTCGTAGTGAAACATTCTTTAGCCACTTCCCAGTTACTTACCACGAGCACTCGGTGTATGCCGAGGCGGATTGAGAAGGCCGGTCCATACTGATCAGCCATGGCTGCTAGGGTTCTGTGCGCTAGTTTGTTTGGCCCCAGAAGATGAAGATGGCCGAACAAAGGCCATGCCCCTGCTGCCTCTGGTAGTGTTTGGCCCCTTTTGTTCCTTCTTTTGGATCTATGCAGTGAAGTACAGAGACAGATGATGGCTAGAAGAACAGCAAGGCCAATCTTTTGAAGGTCGAGGGAGAGCAGCTCCATAGTTTGCAGTTAGTCTTGAGATGGTATGGGAGCAATTTCAGCTGGCCTGTTTTGCTTATTTGACGAAGGCTTAAGAAGACTTTCTGTTTTTGTTTGGACTGGACTGTACGAGCCACGTAAAATCTCTTAAAAATGATCGCCACCCAATCTATTTATCTATTGTTCGCAAGCAATTCTCTCTGGCTTGATCGCCACCGGATCCTTAGAAATGTAAAATAGCGTAACAGGTAAATTTTTTCGGGGACAGCGAGCAGATTACAAACTCTATCCTTTTCTTGGAAGGAACCATATGCAATTCTGACATTTTAAGCAATGCAGTGTTGGGTGAAAATGACCTCTAACAGAAGATTTTTCTTCCACCATTTCTTATCTTGAACGCAAGTGGAAGCGCTCATTTCCCATCCAATAGAGAGAAAAAGTCAAACCAATGATTCTTCTTGGTCTTGTTTGATAAGAGAAATCACTGGTGATAGCATCCAACAGTCTGCTTACAACCAGATGCTCCTCTAATGAATTGGTATTCCAATCATGAAAATCTTCAGGCTTGATAATGGATATGCCGATTCATTACATCTGATTGGATCATTCCCAGAGATCGCTATGTATTCCAAAAGTACACTATACCAACTATGCAAGAAATGAAAGAAAAAAGAAAAACAAAAGAAGGAACACAACTTATTTTGGCATCGATTAAGTGTACCCGTGCAAGTGCTTGTTGCGTATCACATCAATCAAAGGTCCTTATCCTGTTTGCTGTGTTCTGCATATGCAGTCCAGTTTATGGGAGTAATCCATCTTGTGAGACGTCAGCTTTGACAGAAGTTTCATTTTAAATGGAATTAGATCTCTTGGCGTAATTGCATCCCACAAGCATCAACAACTAGAGGACAGTGGTAATTTTCACTTGTGCATCTGTGCAATGGCAGTGCAAACTCTGTTTTCACGAGGTGCCATTGACATAACTCTGGTGTATTGATTAGATGAAATTATGTCATAAGTCCAGAAATGGCAACTGCAGCGATGTGTTTCACGCTTAGAGAACCACGTGTGAAAACACTTCTTTTTTCATCCTTTGAAGTTTAAAGATGTTATCAGAGGCACTGAATTATTCATGAAATGCTTGTCTTCTAATTTTTATGAAAGCTTATGCGTTCATTGCTTTTTGGATAGGATACATACAAGACAACACATAACTGAAGGAATCCCAAACGCACCAAATCTTTTCTCAAGTAGTATAGTTAACAGCCCCATTGTTCATTGTCAACGTTGAGTATGGTTGACAGGAAAGGGCAGAAGTTTCAAGATCAGCAGTCCCTGATTGGAGGGAGATAGCATTTCTGTGCAAGTACACGGAGTGACGCTCACAACTTTGCATTTGTTGTTGCTTTGCAGAGTATGCCAGGTGCCGTGGTTGCCTGAAATGACAGTTAATGTCTAAGAATGGTTGTTCAGAAAATTATTGCTGCTAAATTCTCTGATGGTACTTTTTGTAAGCTATATATGCCTCATCAGAATTCAGTCCAAATTCCTTCTAATTCTCCATTTTAATCTCTGTGAGTAAATGTATCAGTGCTGTTTGATGGAAGTTCATGTATGTGCTGCCAAGTAAACGATGATTATGCCAATTTAGCCCTTGACATGAAACACATGATCCTTGCAGTGAAAAACTAGCCATTGAGATGCATAGGTTTGCAGTGAAAGACTAGCCATCGAGATGCAGAGGGTAGAATCTGGTTGATTGCAATCTTTAGTAGAAAGAAACTTACAAAATTGCCATCTTTTGGTTTGACAGTAGCTAAACGAATGAGATCATTGCAAATAATACAATAAGCTGCAACTTATCATGAAATTACCTCATGATTTCTCAGTCAGCTTCTTCCAGAGAGGCTTCAATCCTGAGAAGAACAAACCCAACCACAACACCAACTAGAACTAGGCCATTCATGATGGCCGCAATCCGAAATATCTCGCCAACAGCATTGCACTTAGAAGACAGAGATCCTCCACCTCTGCCTTTTCCTTATGACCTCAGAACTCACAATATTTGCAAATGACTGCTCAGTACACACAGGGACTCCTAGGGAAGCCAGTGTTGTGAGCTTTTAACCCACCGAATGCATTCATTCCTGTTATGTAATTCAGATTGTTCATCCTCTTTCCTCTGCTCATCGCAGAGGCAGAGGCAACGAGTGCCACAGGAGCAATCGTAGTGGAGGCAGCCGCCATTTCCTGGAATTCCACAGCCTAATTAGAACTCAAGAATATCTCACAGCAGTGAGAAGAGCTAGATCTTTCTGGGGAAGACGATGTGCGCGCGCCTGTCTCTGGTTGAAAATTTTCAATTACCTTTTTTTAAGTGGAGGGTTACTTCTCTGAGCTTGTTGAACTAAATGGAGGGAGACTTTCAAGGTTTTATCCAGATATGTACTTATGTTTTTCATATGTTTGGTTGTTTAATTTGTGAACGTGGTATCCATCCACTCCAGTGACTTGTTGTCCTGTAGAGTGTGTTGGTGCCATGGTTCCCCTCTTGTACAGTTTCATTGGTTGAAAGTTTATAATACTTACCTTACCAAAATAAAAATAAAACAAAGTGAGACTTTGCATGTGGAAGAATGGGAGACAGAGTTAGGATAAGGTGAGAGTGGTTGGCTCGAAAATAGATTTGTTGTAGCTTCAAATATAGTCCAAGAAAAGCGATGAAGTTAGAGCCTTTGGTTTGCAGTGAATATGGACCACCCATTCATACCAGCTTGTTCTAATCTAATAAATCCCACTGCAATTACAGATAAAGATGTAACTTGCAAGAACTGAAGAACCGAATAAAAAAGCACTATAACACTGTTTTGAATAGATGACACAACAGAAACAGCATCGAAGTCCAGCATAGTAATAAAGTATTGTTCAAATTACTGAAACTTCCACATGAAAAATTAATCACAACTAGCCAAAGTGGTTTTCAGGTACTGTTGCCTCCTACGGTGTGAACCTTAATGATGCGACCGGCGACTCCATTTTCCTCTGGAAACTCGCATATACACTGGTCGTTCTTCTTTAAATTGTTGTGGCGACATAAGGCCCCCCAGCCGCTGATCCAGGTGCGGCCGTCTTTCCACACCTTAACCGTCCCTCTCCATGACCTCCCGGTGGGATCTTGGAACTCAATGGCATGAGGTAACTTGAGTTCATAATCGACTCGGACAGCGTGCGGAACAAACTGCAATGAGACAGGTGAATGCAATGAAGACTATGTTAATAATTCTAAGCCAAAATCTCCATTTGTAAAAATAAGTATTCTGTAACGATCATTCTGTAGAGCAAGAAAGAAAGAGTGACATAGCAGCAAAATTGACAGACCACGGATCTATGAAGGCAAGAGAAAAACATTCATAACAAGATCACACTTCAAAAGGATGCACTATGCAAGATGAAAAGCGGGATTGAAGAGCAAGCATACCAAGTAAGAACTTCTAGTAATCTGGATTGTCGTCATGAAGTGAGGATTTTTTGTGTTTATGTACCTCATCACATTTATACGATCTTCATCAGCAGCTTTCCTCACTTCAATGTTCCCTGTGTAACAGATAACAGAGCCAAACTGCTTAGAAGCTATGTACATTCAATATAATCAAAATGTACTGAAAACTATAGAATCTTAAATGATTTCTATTACCTTTTTTTTTTGACCGTTTGCTCCAGTCTTCATCTTCTTCTGCTTCCTCACCATCGTCACGGTTGTGCTCCCTGACTTCACTTCCTTCTCCTACCACCGCAGGGAGGGCGCACTCCTGCTTCTCGCACCCGGAGCGTCCATAGAGAACAACTCTGAAAACACCGGGACTCTGGTGGGAGAACACCATAAAGTCGTACTTCTCGACTAAGTTATCCCGCACAAATTCTTGCCAGCCGTCTTCAAAATAGGCATCCTGTGCCTCCAAAATCACCTTCACATGCCATTGCCGTCCTGTGCGACGCCTGAGGAGGATCTCTCCTGACAGCGGCCCATCTAGCTGCGCCAAGAAAGCTCTAGGAACGAGCTGCAATGAACAGCCGTGTGTGAGTCACGAAATGGAACAAATCTGCTGATTTAAAAACAGTTCACAGGAGCGAGAGTTATCTCACCATTCTTTGAGAGCTATATTCTGGCATATACACTTTGAAGAAATCTGGGATTTTTCTGCGAGCAATCTCCATCTTCTTTTTGTTAGCAGCTACAGGGGAGTCGACATCCTGAAGTTTAACGTAATCTAGCTTAGAGAATCTCAGTGAATGTAATATCAATTCCAACAGACACCATGCTCTCGGAAACCATGCGCAAAATACATTCTCATCGACAATTATTGTACTACTTAAAAGCCAAACTTGCAATCAGTCACGAGGGAAAACAGTTTTTAGTAATATCGATGACAAGAATGATTTCTTCCAAGACAGGTTGCAAGGCAACTCTACTTTAGAAAGCCTAAGATCACCCTCTTCTTTTTTTTGAACACATTTAAAGCAGAGCAAGGCACGAGCTGGAAAAATTCGGGAACAGGAAGGAGGGATCTCGTTTCGCTCTCCAACACCGACTTGCTTTCTTCAATTAAAAAGAAAAAATACCCATGAGAGCTGGAAAAAGAAATTCATTTTGTTGAGATTTGATTACAATAATCATAAATTAGGAACACTAAAAGTAATGAGCTCGTAGGGCTTGTTTGAAATCTTGTGCAAATTACATCATTCAACATTCCACGCTTTCCTAACCCCTGTTTGGACAATAGGAGATCTGACTTGTCCAAAATTCTGTCTAGCCTAGAAGAAAATCTGAAGATGCTCAGTGAATCACTTTCCACAGAAGAGCATTGCTGACGGCTCATCAAATCCCAGAATTATTTCCCTCAACTCCCTAACAAATGATCTCACAAATCGACAAACTCATTCTTGTTCAGTAGAAAAGCTCATTTTATAAAGCAGAGTCAGAGCACTGGATCGTTACCTGCGATCTCACAAATTCCTCGTCGTTGGCACTTCTCTGTCTCTGTTTTCGGAGGTTCTGGTTCCTTAGATGTATTCGAGTCGGGTTCTTCTTTCTCAGAGAGCTTGCCAAGTTCATGCACGCAGGTAAAATGGCATTGAACATGGAGGTTCTTTACTGTATCATCAAAACAGAGGGCCGTTGCCCATCAATTCTAATTTCCTTTCTCTCCTCCGTTCGATTGAGTTGGTTCCCATTTCAGGAACACGGTCAACTTTCTTTTCCATTTTTGCTTCACTTATTGAAAGACACTTCGTTCCATTTGCGGACATTATCAGTATGCTGTTGCAGAACCACCTCAGTCGTGAATTGAATTTAAAATAAAACGAATTAATGCTAATGACAAAATTCATTGTTAGGGAAGAGACAAGTTAAGCAGTATAATCAAGCAAAAACATATCTATTCCTTTCCTAGAAAGCTTGCCTTCTCACTTATAAAGACAGAATCCATGGCCTTCGTCCCAAGCATAGCCTAAAGGTTAGCAACAAATCTGTTCACTCGTAGCGTTCGTGGCCAGGGTGCATGATTATGTTCGCATCTTGCTGGACTTGAACCGGCTGAGGCGGCATGTCGTTTGGCCTCATGCGAGCAGGCTGCCATTGCAATGTGATGCAGGAAGTAAACTGAATACAAATCGTTTCATATTAGAGTTCGCAATTTCTGATACAGCACAGAAAACGCGACTCTAATACGGTATGAAATTGTTGAGAAACCTGAACACTAATTGAACATGACATAATACAATGCGGTCGACTAGAAATTGACGCAATCGATAACCTTTCAGAAGTTATCATGCGACGTCATCTTCTTATGAAAAAGCGACCTTTGATATTGCTGAGTGCACAATTATAACTTCTCGTCTGCCTCAGATAATGACCCGGCTTTCTTTTCATCAATTTAAGCCCTCCTTACGCTCAAACCTACTATCTCCTTCGGTTTATTCATTTTATGGAGCTGAAAAAAGAAAGTTTCTCTACGAATATAACACAATGGTGGATGCTTTTTTGATGCAGTTCGGGTGGCGGTCATCATCGGTAATTAAACTAAATTTCATGAATGTCCTATAATACGCATGCATCGTGACCGTTCCTACTTTTTTTTTTATGTCCAGTTCGACGTTTTGTAAATTCAAGAAATCTATCCCCTTTTTGACTAATTTAAGAACAAGAGCCATCTAACAAGCCTATATCAAGATAAATTTTGTAACCAATTCATAAGATGAAGTAAAAGGAGATACAAAAAAAAGGCAAAAAGCAAAGACGTATTCCTCTCATTTTCTTCTTGGTTGGAGCCGAGCCGTGTGAATTCCTGAGTGTTTCACCTTCAAATTATTCTATTAGCGACGCGCTCTTATTTCCACAGCTGGACGGCCAGTCTAGAGAGAGAAGGTGAACATCGAGGGGTTTTGAAAAAGTGGGCAAATGGATGCGTGGGAGTCATCGGAGTCCATAGGGGGACTGTTGAACGAGCGTGCTTGTTGGATGCAAATGAGGCATTTACGTACCGAACGTGAATACATTGGAGCGAAGAAGCGATTGGCATTACCATAATTATTGTTGTTGTTAATGGGATTAGATTAGGAAGTGAGATTTAGTAATAAAGATCAAAGGCGCGGAAGGCTTGGTTGTTGAGAGGATGAGATCAGCCGCCGGCCACTGGCTTCTTGGTAGCTTCGGCTTCGCCTGTGCATGCACCGTCAAACATTCCACCTGCCGTCCTTTGGACCACCGTTGTCTCCTCCTCCTCCTCCTCCTCCGGCTCGGCTCGGCAGCTTTCTATGGCTCCACTTTGTTGGAGCCTATACAATAATTGAAAACATATTAGACACCGAGCCACAAAAAGAAATTTCATCGGAAGGTTGTCGCAATATAGAAGCAATTGAAAATTGTTTTTAATTGGAACTCGATTGAGACATGGTAGACCGAGGAATTCGAGGGGAGAAAAAGAAAAGATGGGGACCCCTTAAAAGTTTGACGTCCCTCTTTACTTTATATGGTAATAAAATCAAATAACATCGCCTTTTAAAGGTAATAAAATGTGTGATTGGTGAAACATTACTCAAAGTTGCTTCTGTGCACTCAAAAAATTTTCAGGCTTTCGTCGTGCCAATTGAAAAGTTATGGACTCGATCACATTTCATACATTTGCTTGAGTCATGACAACACGATTCTTCCTAGAAAGGTATGAATCTCGCCTCAAGAGGAAAATCAACTTAATTTACCCCTAACTCCTCCCTCCTAGCAAAATGATTGTTGAATCTCCAACACAAATATGAAATTTATGTGCATCCGATAAAACCTCATGAACCCATGAGTGCCGTTTGGACTCGAAAAACCTTAAGCGGGATCGATCAAGGAAACGCTTATGAGTTGCAATTCACAAGGATGAGATCTCATGATCAATTACCTCATAGAGTTTATACCTTGCATTATCCTCTCTGAGGATGAATTTCTATCTGTAACCATCGTTTACATATTGATGGAAAATGTGGTGCGTTTATACATAGGTGCATGCACATGGTTTGTCCCAAATGAAGATGTGCAATATGCTATGCTATGAGGGTCGATAATTAGAAAGGAATCTCCCTGGGCCTCATAGGAAATCCACTATCTCCAAGATATGCTCCCACCTTACATAGCATCATCACAACATTGGTAATAGAATAAGTGAAAAATATGCTCTTTTGAAGCCCATATTGAAAAGATCTTATCATCGAGAATAAATGGGGTTTCCCTTAATGACCATTACAAGCATATCGAGATATTCTTTTCATACTTTTTTGGAAATTGTTTTTCCCTATAATGTAGGAAAACCTCGGGTTCCTGGGGCCACCATTGGATCTATAGTAAAGAGCAGTTTTTTTTTTTTTTTTTTTTTTGAGGTATAATTCAATAAATATGAAGAAATTTGCCGTGAATTACAACATGGTTGAGCTGTCTAATTGAGTTTCTATAAGAAGTAGCTAAGGGTAATGCTGAGTTGCACAACACTTACTCCAGATTCTTGAGAGTGATGGCCGATGTTAACTTTTACCGAGACTTGGGGTCTGGCAACACCACCACCACCACCACCACCCCTTGACAATTGAAGAAACTTTAAATTATTGATGAATGGAGAGTTGAAAGTTAGTAAATGAGATAAAGATTATGGGTCGTAGTACATTATACCTATGAAAGTACGGAAATTGTGAGGGGAAAAAGTTCGTACCTTTCGAATTTAGGGAATTGATTACACTCCTAATTTAAACTTCAAGATTATAGTAAAAGAAAGTTGCAACAATTCCGGTATTTTTTAATGATTTGAATGGTGATTTTCCATTTTAACTAGCTCTCAATCCTTTGCACAAGACACATTTTGAAAACGTTCTATTGAAAAAGGATGACCAAAGGAGCACATTTAGGAAATTTTGAAGCAAAAACACGCATAGTTTTCATCTTTTCCCGCCCTATGATAATGTAATTTACTAGTTGATTATCGTACTTTTGCAAGGTGGAGTTTTGCTTTACCATTGACAAACCGGAAAAAAACAAAGCTTATTAGGCTGTTTGCTAAGGAGATTGATCTAGTTTTTACACACACCTCGGAGTTATATTCCTGTCTGCTTTAGATTTTTCCCGGGCTTTTGAAAATGGGAAGTGATGCTTCCTCAACCCAAAACTTATGATCGTGTAATTTACTTGCTGATTATTGTACAAATCAGGCATGCGCAGCAAATGTCTCTGATTTCGACGACATTTGTCAGTATCTTGATTTTTCTACGTATGCATTGGAATTTGCTTGCTCGAAATTGATTCTTCGCTAACAAAATCAGTAAGTTCGTCCCCGTATTTCCGAGAAAACCTTTTTGAAATCCCCTACAGATTGAAAGAAATCGATGGCATTTTTCCTTTTGAATTGATCATCACCAGATGGCCAAAATACTGATGTTTCGATCACCCGTGATGTTCATGGACCCCATAAGTACAGAGAACGTGAGCCAGCATGAGGAACAAAATAAAACAGCTGCGCACAAGCTACATAGACCAAATTTGCTCATGCAGATCCTTCTTCACTCTCTGAATGAAAGAGTCCACACTGAAAAAGCAATTGACATCTTCAGCAAATTTGGGTCATACTCTTAACTCGTCTCATACAGGGCCAAACTTTTGAGTGAAGTTAGGTCAAACTGATTGTGTCACTCAAAGTATAGTCTCCTCTCGTTCGACCTTTCCCAACATTTTCAAATTCATAGATTTCTTTTAACAAGATGACCAATTGGTCAGCATGATCTTTTCTCCTATGTTTTCTCTTCTACTCGACATGCTTAAAGAAAAGGAAAATGGACAGAAAAATCAGCCATGCATAGATTTCTTTTCCTCTGCTCAATAGATTGCGTGACTTCATTTTCTTGAGAAGCAGGGGACACAAAACACAAGCATGGTGACCGGTGAGTGACATGACGGTCAGTTCAAAGATTAATAGTTGCTTTCATGGATGAGGGAGTCCACCATCGACCTGTAAAAGTTGCACTCCCTTCTTCCATTTGCAGCCACGCTCACCTCCTCCTGCGACATTGTTCTTATGTTTTTGTCGTTGTTTTTCCTTGGTTTTTTGGTTTGTAATTGTCCTCGTGACCCCAGTAAACAATAAGAACTAAAAATTTGACCTGAGTGAATCTCCATGAGAATTTGGAGACGAAACAATTCTTGGTGTCCAAAGTGTGATCTAAGGGCTCAGTGGATGTTCCGGTCGCCACTGGTAATTGATAATAGAAAACAAATAAGTTTTCTCACTGGGTTCTTTTTCTTTTCATGAAAAAGGTTCCACTTTTACCTTCTAAGCACAGAAAACAAATAAATTAAAAACCAAAAATTGTTTTTCCTCTTCAGCTTGAGATGATATGTTTACCAATGTCTGATATGTATTTTATCAGTCTCTGTTCGAAAAAGAATGTATCAAATGACTGAAAAGGCAAAAACAAAACTCGATCGCTGGCCAACCCACGAGTCCATACGTTAAAGACTGAAAGGGTCCTCTGATGATCCGTATAGCCTTTTTGGTTCTGTCTTCTCTTCTGGATGGGAAATGAGCTTGTATTCATTCATCTAGAAACCAAACTACAGGGACTAAATACTTTCGCTTAGCAACAACAGACCCAGAAGAACAGGGGAGTGGATTAAATTAAAGATGAAAGGTAAACCAACAAATGCATTAGCTCAAGACCAGTTTGCTTAAGGATTGAGCCAAATCTTCTGCATTAGGGAAGATTTTCAGAAGCAACTCTCCATTTACGACAATATCTTCTGCTTTTCAGATAGAATTCCACAGACGATTAGGGGACTCTAAAACTATATCCTCCTCCTAGCTCCTGATCAAGTGATTACCCTGAGTTGACAGGCTACTTGGAGAAGTTGGGCAGCCATACAATAACATTTTTCAATTTGGTTGGCAAGAATACTAGAGATAACGGTCCTCTGACTTGCTATGGAACATTTTTGCATCTTTCACCTTAATCTTCTTGATATGTCAAACTTGACTGCCTGAAACTTCCATTTCTAAGAGCCATCATAACTAAGCAACCAAAGATCTGAAGAGTTAAGATCTATTGACATCAGATTAGACATGTTCTATCTCCCAGCATCAGACACCGGCTTAGCAATTCTGATCTGTAATCCCTCTAGGCCCGCTGCAGGACAATGAAACAGATTCCACTATATTTCAGTGATAAAGAGCTGCCTCTCCACACATTCATCCAGTTAAAAACTTAACTACCTCAATGAAGATGTGGCGCAAAATAGACTTTCATGACAGGAGGAACTTCAAAGTTGACATTGAAGGTGGAGTCCTATGTTCAAAGATCACGCCCTCTCTCTCTCTCTCTCTCTAAATGCTGGTTCAACATGCTAATGAATTGAAACAATGGATGTCAAATCAAGCATATCAAGTCAAAAACTAGTTGGAATCTTAAATCTAATTTTAAGTTCAGATTATCAACTGCTCAAAAATCATAAGAAAAGTAAAACATGAACTTGAGCTGCTTGAGGCTAATCAAGCACCATATCATGAAGAAACATATTCCCTAGCAAATGCTATTCAATAATACATGTGAGTGATCTCTCTCTGAGCAGAATCATAATAGTAAAACATATACTACCATAATCTAATCTCCCTGGCCACATCTTCATTCATGCAGTCAAAGTTTCTGGTGAACGAAATATGGTGACTTGGAATTCCTTTTGGAGAGAAGCTCAAACACGCATACATCTCTGGCCCTTAGCTTGTTGTCTTGGATAAAGGCTCGCCACCCTCCACAAAAGAAATGCCGGTTCTTATTTATCACGCAGATGACATTCCAAGTGATCCCTTCCAGATTTCGCAGTACAATGTCTGCCCTTTCCGATGGGAAATGCACTTGAGCAAACGCCCTGGGAATATACTGCATTTATTTGTGCCACACACTTAGTATTGGAGAAAAGGGAGGGGACTAACGAAAACAAAGGTTTTGAAACAGGGAGTGGGAAAGAAAGTAAACACTAACCAGCAATTTCGCCTTCTCAAGACTGAACATTTTCATATAAGTCATGAAGTAAGGGAGCTCAGAAGTGAAAATCTCTTCTACTGCTCTCAGCCTTGCATTTACCTCAGAGCTAGAAGCATTCTTCTCAGTAGAACGGCACCTAAATCTCGATTTAGATACTGCCAAACCCGCAGTGAGTATGTGAAGCTTTTTCTTCCGTTTGTGCTTGTGGGGCTGTGAACTCCTAATAGCACGGAGATCCATTTCTTCTTCCTCCTCTTTGATTTTCTCAAGCTTGTTAGGCTTGACTTCCAGATTTTGCTTGTCTGTCCATGTCATGTAAATGTAAGTCTAGCCTTTTCGACATTTTTTCTACATGCGTATGTGTGAGTATCAAGAACACTAAGAAAGTATCCAGAACATCAAGAAAACACCCATACTAATCTTGTAGGAAAAAATAATTCGTTTAGTAAATTCAGGACATCTAAAAATTATAATCTGCACTTGTGTAAGTCTGCCAAAGAAAAGGACAAAGTGCATTACCCTGAGAGTTGGGATATGTTTTAACAGGGCACTTTCTGGGTCTGCCTCTTTGTCTTTTCCCATTATGAAGGTTTGTTTCTTTTCTTTTTGTAACAGGAACACCGATTCTCTCCAATCCAGTCAGATCGAAAATATGCACTTCAAAGCTTCTCTTCCCATCGTACTCAAATAGCAAGAACTCCTTGTTTCCAAGGGAGTTGTCCATGTGAAACTCTCGCCATCCATCATGTATATACAAGCCAGTGTTGTCCTTGCGTAATTTGGCATTCCAATTTTCGCCAGATGGGCCCTTTAAGATCACTCTATGGGGGAGTTCTTCAGAAAAAAGCCTCGCAAACTTTGACGGGATTTTCTGAATTATACTCAAATAAAAGTTGTAGTTAGTTAGTGGATTCCAAAGTGCAAGATAGAGTCTCTAGTAGCTGAATGATCACTAATCGAACAAAGAAACATGAAATACAAATTGGATTTACTACTTGAAGGTGAAGTCAACAATAGGATATCATGTAGTAATTATTGATGCAGATCAAACTACGCTAGCATCAACCCTGCCCGTCATACCATTTCAAACTTATGAATCGAAGAAGCACCAAAAACAAGAGGATTGAGAAAATTGATAAATCAACACAAAAGAGACCAAATCAACACACCACAACTTCAATTTAACAAACACCAAGACACATGGATTCTCACTGCCGTAGAATATGCTTAAATAAGAATTCCATCTACTAATTATATGAGCCTGGTCTTCAAGCTGTGGTAGCAATGAATCTGAAACACAATATAATAAGCCAGAGCATGCATGGAAAGAAACAGGATCTTTCATCTGGACTTTGGAGAGCTTGTGAAAATATGAATCATTCTCCTGCTTCATCACATAACTCATATAGCAGTCATCTAGGCTAACGTACATGCTTTAGTCTTCAAAACCAAACTTTTGAAGCAAGTGAAATTGAATTGTGCAACACGAGCAGTCTGGCGTGATACTTTCACTTTTCATTTTATTTTTTTTAACTCGTGCTTTACTCAAGAAACTCACAATGCAACAGTCTATTCTTTTTTCTTTCCCTTGATTTATTTTCTGCAAACGAGCATTGGGCGTCATCTCTCCTTCATAAGGTCAGACAGAGTAAGGAAGTGCAAACCCACATCTTTTCCTGCTCCTTTCAGAGGAAAAACCCAAAAGAATTTACGCTAAATAGACTTCGTTCATTTCAAATGGCACAACTACTTCGATTTGAGCCAGTTCAAGCCTTCTGCTTTTTTGCCATTGTAATCGTTCTACGTACTCTACAAAAAGATAAAGCACACATGGCTCTTCAAATGGACATCAGAAGATGGCATTTGAAGGACAAGTTTACTCTTGTCTCAGTGACTGCACAATAGAAGACAAATGGGGGAGGAGACTAATACTTTTTGTGGGGAAAACAGACGTTCGAAGATCATACCAGCTCTTGCATGGGTTCTTTATGAAGGATCAACTTGAGGAAGCAATTCATCTTCTTCTTGGGTATTGAGCCGAGCTCTTTTTTTTTCCCAAGATCCTCCATTCTTCAAGCAGCTGACCGGTATGGATGGAGGACTTCCTTGTTATAGACGTTTCGAAAAGCGGAAGAGAAGAAGATCAGAGGTGGGCATCATGGCTTTGCTAAAGCAAACCGGATGAGAACTATCCATATTAGGCAAAAAAACAGGGGCCAACCATCATTGCTCTGCCAACTCTAGCTCTTCTTCTCTGGAGGCAGAGGACCAGAGGCAGAGACTGCCAGTCCGAGTGCCAATGCAGATTGGGAAATTATTCCATGAACTGGTACTTGTAATACATTTGGATTTTGAACTGATCTTGTCTCTTAAGAACACTACAGGGCTTCAAACAGAAAGGCAAAAAGAAAAAACACGCACGACTCATGAGAATCAGGAGAAGAAGACCATATCTTTATATACGGACTGAGCAGAGTACTTTTCGTGCTATTGGGCGAATGAGTTTAAAGTAAGGAAAAGAACGAAACGAGAAAGGTTGACATTTTCAACATCAAATTACATTGTTTAATTCGCATCATTTTACTAAATCCATAAAGAGTGGCATTCAGGAAGTCCTTATGCTATTCTTTTGCTCATGAACAATGTGCTCGGAAATTACAACAAGGGTTGATTTTCAGTTGTGTAACTCCCTCAAATTTATTGACATTGTGTTGCTTATCTCACTGTTGTGTCAAATAAATTTTTTTCACAGGGCTGCATAAGATTTTTGGGTTTTCAAGTGACTACCATTTCGAAAGGGATTGATGACATGTTTTCCATTTGATGATCAAACTTCAATCAATCCCCAGGAAAAAAATTATGCCAGTTTGTGGAAAGGTTATGAGATGATAGCACATAGGAATATTTGAAACATCAGGAAAAGAAGTTACGCAGGACTTGGAGATGCATCGATCCAACACATAACTATCAAACGAAGCATAGAAATTAAGCATCAGGACAAAGTGCTCCAGAAAAAGGATAATTCATTCTTACCAGGTAAATATATTCCAAACGGTGGAAATCAATTTCCAACTCAGTTTTTAATTTTTGCCAATCATGTAAGAAATTTTAACATTTTTTTCTGAAAAATAACTTCTCAGGAACAAAATTTCCATTCAATCATACTTTTTTGAAACAAATGGAGCCTCATGGCCAAACTTTTGTCTATATAATAGATGCCATTTGGGTTATTTTTCCACTTTCAGCAATAAAAGCAAATTGCCAAAAAAAAAAAAGCCACTTAGACATCTTGGAACAACGTTTAAAGGAACCATGATATACCAAAAATTCACTTATAAATTACTTTAATAAATTTTAAAAAATTAAAAAAAAAATGTTTTACCATTTACAGAATAAATGAATCCCATGGGTACCCCATTCATCTAAGATGAGACTTCCTATAAAAACAAAGGCGGAACGGCGTGCGCCCCAGATAACTGGCGAATCTTTACCCAAAACGGTGCCCCGTTTAAATAAAGTCCCCACTCTCGTTCTCCCTCACTCCTGGGCCCACAGTTACCGACCTTTTCCAGTTTAAGTAAAGAGCCGTCGAAACCAACGTCCCTGATCGCACGACTTCCTAGCAGACATATTCCCCGCCGTACACGTCGAATCAAACGCCACCTCCCATCTCACCACGCTGGCCCTCCGTCCGACCGTTCTCAACGGCCGGGATTCACTCGTCAGTCAACACCTTCTCTCGTCGCTCGGAGTGCTGGACTCGTACGTCGCATTTAACAGCATCTTCGTCCCGACGGCTGTCTCTAACCCGGGACGCCGGCGCAGTAGTATCATCCCAAGCTCCGTCGAGGAAATCTCGATCCTTTCCCATCCTTTTCTTGGTGGTTGCGAGAGAAGAAGCGACGATGAAGCCCGCGTCGATCCGTTCTTGCTCGTGGAACCAGGGGGATCTCTGCTGCTCGAGGAGATCGTCGGGCGCGAGGACGCCGTGGAGGTTGGACTGACGATGATGTGCACGTCAATCAACCATGTCTTTATTTTATTAGTTTTTTCTTTTGGGGGTCTTCCGCTGTCCCTTTCCTTTCCCTCGCTGGGTTCTTTTTCCCGATGGAAAAAGGTTCCACCTTTTACCTTCCATAAGCACATTTCCAGGAAAACACGGGGAATCTGAAAATGCTTTAACCAAAAGGGCCCTCATCTTGAGATGAAATGTTCCCAGAGTCTTAGTTCAGAAGAGAAGAAGATCAGATGACTGAATGGGCATAAAACCAGGAGTCCAGATGTTAAAAGACTGAAAGGGTCCCTTGAAGATCAGCATAACCTTTTTGCTTTGGATGGGAAAAATCAGATGACTTTGGTCTTGGATGGGAAATAAATCTGTATTCGTTCATCTAAACACCAAAGTACATTGAATAAAATGGGTTCTCTTAGCAACAACAGATCCAGAAGAACAGGGAAGTGAATTGAATCATAAAAAATGAGATATCAACCAATAAAAGCATTAGTTCAAGCCCAGTTTGCATAAGGATTGAGCTACATCTCCTGGATTAGGGAAGAATTTCAGAAGCAACTCTCCATAACTACAACATCCTCTGCCTTCCTGATAGAATTCCTCATACGATTGAGGGAGTCTAAAAGTAATTCCTCCCAGCTCCTGATCAACAGCTTTACTCGACGGAAAATTATCCGGAGAAGTCAGGCTGCCATACAGCATCATCCGGGAAAGACGATCTTATCCAACGTAACCTCAAATTGGTTAGCAGGAATCATAGCGACAAATGAACCTCTGACTTGGCGTGAAACGTTTTTGCTACCGATCATCCTGACCTTCTCCGTACGTCAGAATTCAGCTACCCTGACTCTTGTATCAGTAAGTTAAAGAACCATTATATCTACATAGCCCGAGGTCCTAGCCATTAAGGTCTATCTACATCAGATTAGCCATGTTTTCTATCTCAGCTTCAAACACCGGTTCAGCATTAGTAATCTGTAATTGCTTTGGCATCGGCTGTTGTGGGATGATGAAACAGATTTTACTATGTTTCAATGATGAGAGCTGCCTTTTCATAGGAGGAACTAGTGTCCGCACATTCATCTAGCGGGGAACTTAACTACATCTGTGAAGACGCGGCCTGAGATAGATTTTCATGACAGAAGAGGAACTTCAAAGCTGAATATTGAAGGTGGAGTCCTAGTTGAGCATCATATCATGAAGAAATGATGCCCCCTCTCTCTCTAAACGCTTGTTCAGGAATGCTAATGACTCGAAACACCAAATGCCAAATCAAGCATATCAAATATAAAAAACTAGTTGGAATCATAAATTGCGTTCATATCATCACCAGCTCAAAAAATATAACATTAGTAATTATAAGATCTGAAAGCTCCAAGTCCTAATCAAGCACCACATCATGAAGAAACCATCTTCCCTGTTATATACCATTCTATAATACTGGCTAGTAATTTCTCTTGAACATAGTCATAATATCAAAATGTAATTCCAGTATGCTACCATAGTCTAGAATCTGCAATGTGGATAACTAAATCTTCATTAGTGCTGTAAAAGTTTCTGGTGATCGAGATTTTTGGAGCCAATAGGATGCTTTCGAGGTCTCCCTCTTGGTCTTCGCTCGCTAGGGTTGTTAGTTCTGGTGTTTTGAGCACCGGCAACATTAAGTCTTTCCACTCCAGTTGGATCAAAAACCTGCACTTTGAAGCAATTCTTCCCATCGTACCGGAAAATCAAAAACTCACTGTTCCCTAGAGCATTGTCTCGGTGAAATTTCTGCCATCCATCATCCTGTACGTACACAGAATCACTGTCCTTCCGTAATTTGGCAGGCCATTTGTTGCCTGATGGGCTCTTGAAGATCACTGTATTTGGAAGCTCACGATGATAGAGCCTTGAAAACTCCGGCGGAATTGTCTGTAATATATCAAAGTAAACACCTGGTTAGCAGATTCTAGAGTACGAAAGATCAGTGTGGGATAGCAGCTGATTTTTGAATTTGACTTAGACTTGGGTGTTGACGGTTAATATACTTTATTTATCATGGACAAATTAAGATGCAGATCCATTGATCATTGCATTAGTTATTCCTATGATAAACTTGGCGATGGATGAAGTACTAAAAACAAATCACTGAGCAAAACTGACTAATCAGGCCGCACTAAGGAGACTGAAAGCAACCATTGCAGCTATGGCTCGGTGCGTGCTCAAATGCATGCATCTCACCGAATGTACTTAAATGTGAATTCTATGCACTAATTATATACAGCCTCGTTTTTTATTGGCATCAGGCGATGAAACTGAAAAACGACACGCTAAGCAGTTAATCTTGAGATAAATGCATGATAGAAAAATTTCGTCTGGACTCTAGGGGACTAGAAATATATATCATCTTCACACTTATCTACACAATCCACAGCACCAAACTTTGGAAGCATTAGAACAAGATACTGGCATGTGAAACAAAAGCAGCATGTCATTTCATTTTCTTATAAGTAAAAAAGGGCGGGGAGAGGAAACAGTCTCTGTTTTCTCTTGCACTTTCATCTTCAAACGAACATGAATTTGTGCGCACCAGGCCAAATCTTTATTCCTTTGTTCTAGCCCAAAAAATCAAAAAGACTCTGGCTTTAAGGTCTTGGGACCCAACTACATGCCTCTTGCCAGCAAAAAGTAAAAAAAAAGGGATAAAAACAACTATCATTCGAAATGGCACTAAAAAAAGTTACTGTGATTCGAGCAAGTTCAATTCTTGTGCTCTCCCAGCTGCAGTGAAATAGAAAAAACTAGACCATGTTCTACACACCAAACAGATAAAGAGCGAGACTAGTTCTTCGAAACAAGCTCAGAAGACAGTTCGCGACTTTTTCCACAAGTAACTCCCAAGAGAATACAAGATGAAATATGAGACTTGGGAAAGCAAAATGTCCTGAGGAAACGGAGGACCGAAGCTGACCAGGTGTTGCACGGGTTCCTTTTCGAGGATCAACTTGCAGAAGCTGTCTTTCTTGTCCTGAACCCGACTCATCGCTGCTTTCCCTCGACCCTTTTCTTCTTCTTTTAAATCACCCAGTCTTTCCTCCACTTGGATTTTCTCCTGAACCTGACTCATCGTTGCTGTTCCTCTACCCTTTTTGGTTCTTCAGCGAGCTCCGTTCGCAGTACAGAGCTTTCCGCTGCAATAATGGAGGAGACCCGCCCCCGTCACCAAAGGTCATACAAGCTGGATTCAAGATTGGTCTTCGTCTTCGCTTGTGAGGATAAAGATTGGTTGAGAAGTTTCCAAATAAGGCAAATGCAGGAAATGGTCCTCAACAGCATGCTCTGCCCACTGTTGCTCTACTTTGCTGTTTGAAACGAGATGCTATAATGTCGCATTCAGATTCAAACCTCTGTTCCCGAGCCTTGCAAATTCAATGACAAAGAGTTGATGATGTTTGTGTTGCAGAGGATGACTCTGTATATGAATAAACGATCAACTTTTGCTTGAATTACGTTTGAAAGAAAGGGTTGCGTGTTCTCAAAAATGAGATAAAAGAGATCTCCTTTTTATTCAAGATCAGTGTTTGCATGTTCTTGTTTCGCGTGTCAGACATCGTTCGTTTCGATGGCAATATCGAAAAAATCCGTCCTTTCAATTGAAAATTTTCTGCTTTTCATAGCTAAAAAGCGATTTAAATTATCCTTTATTAGAAATTATTAAATAAACTTTTGATGAGAAATCAATGTTCTTATAACCTATAACCTATTATGCCAAATGAATTTGCATGAATATTACTAAGTTTTGGATATAGCATACTAAAGTTTAATTTCTATTTTCTTTAATGTGTTAGGGAAGGTATGTGTGGGTGAGTATAAAATAAATTGTTCCTAGGTCCTTATCGTGTGTGAAGACAGCAGATGAGATTAATGCTCCATTCATTTGGAATAAAACATTCCGTCGAAAACGACTTTTTTCCATTTACTAGTGTGGCGTAGGAAAATAAAGTAAATGAATTGGGTCTATACAATCCAACTTTAAAGCTAATGAAAACAGCTTTATAACTTAAAAAATGAAAGTCATTTTCCAAAAAAAATAAAAATAGGGAGGATATTTCAAAAAGGTTTGCCTACCATCACGGAGATCTTGCTAAAATAGTTACTATTAAATGGAGCATAAAAATCAAGCAATGCACAAAGTGCTTAGAATAATTCATTCCCATTATCTTTATATTACAAATAGCGGAAAATCAATTGCCAACACATTTTCCAACTCGATTTTGGATTCTTGCCAATCATAAAAAAATATCATTATTTTTTCGAAAAAATAACTTCTTAATAAATATTTTTTGATATTATCATATTTTCCTTAAAAGAAACGGAGATTGCCGTAAGTCTCCTATGTAATATATACTATTTGGGTTAGTTTCCCTCTTTGCGGAAATTGAAGAAATTGCAAAAGAAAAATAAATTATCATTTACCATAAAAAAAAATCCACTTATAGGGTACTTTAATAAATTCGAAAATGTTCGAAAACGTTTTATTGTTATCAAAATAAATGAATCTCATCGGTACCCTATTCACCTAGTGGGTGCGCTACAAATATCTAGGCCGGCCCACCGGCGATGTATGACGCAAAACCGCGCCGCGGTTTAGATAAAAGTGTGTGGGCCCCCCCCCAGGTTTGACCCCACTTAAAAAAGAGAAAAGGTGCAGATAAACCTGTGGTCCCCAACTCCTTCCGACCCTATCCTTTCCTTTCCGGGCCCCACCACAGTGACCGGGCCTTTGTCGCCTTTCCGGTTTCGCCGCTCCTCCCGATCCAACGAACGAGGAGCCATCGAAACCAACGGCCACGATCGCACGGCTTTCTAGCTTCGACTTGCTCGCCGTGCACGTCGGATCAAATGCCCTGCCACAGGCCACGCTGCCCGGCCGGGATTCACTTGTCTCGCGCTGCTTTTTCCGAACTCTATAAAAAAAATGAAAATAATAAATACATTCAAAGTCTTAATTATAAATATAATTAGATTTTAAAACTTATCAAAAAAAAATATAATCAAATTTTAAAACTTATCGTTAAATTACAGTCAATGAAAGGTAATAAATCAGACAAAATATAGGATTTAATTGTCATTTTTAAAAATTGTGATTCCTCTTGCGTTGACAAGTTTTAGAGCATTTAATATCACTTATCTTAGGAAAAAAAGAAAAAAACTATATGATAAGGAACACATAACTGGAATAAAATATCCCGAATCCTTATCCACAACGAACACCGCTGCTCGTAGGTGCTGGTATCTCGTATTTAACAGGATCTCTCGTCCCACGGTTTCTCTCCAGTCCGGAACCGCCACTGCCCATAATATCATCATCCCATCACCAAGCTCTGTCGAGAAAAAGGCAAAAAAATCTCAGTCCCTGTCCCCTCATCCTCTTTCTTGGCTTTGCTGCGAGAGAAGAAACGCCGATGGAGTCCGTGCTGATCCGTTCGTGCTCGCCTTCCCTGCTCGCGGAAGCGGGCGACCTCTGTGGCCTGAGATCCTCGTCGAGCGCCAGGAGGGCGGCGGCGGCGGCGACGTCGCGACGGTTCGTCCCGGCGGTGACTTGCTCGTCCAGGAGCGACGCGTGCATACCGAAGCTCGAGCCCTTCAGCAGGAGCAAGCTCGAACGTGGCCTCAAAGAGCCCCCCTTGATCCAAAAGTGCGAGAACGAGCTTGCTGGTGAGAACCCGGTTTCTTGTTAATGCCTTTAACGAGTCCAAGAATCGATCGTGGGTGCGTGCGTGCGTGCGTGCGTGCGTGTGTTTCTTCCTCTGTCGGATCCTTCGAAGGGTGGGATTTGTAGCGTTTAAGATTCTTGATGCGGTGCTCTGTTGTTTAGATTATTGTTCGACGCTTGAAGGGGACAACTCGTACAGCTGCTGGAGAGCTTATTTTGAACTGAAGGACCTCGAAGTAAGTCTGCAGATTCGCTCGCTTGCTCTTGCTCTAATTTAATGGCGATGTACTGTTCTTGTTTGGTAGATATGAAAATAGGGTGGAAAAGGTGAGATTTTCTTCGTTTTCCTGTTCAAACGGATTGGAAATTCCCAAATTGGTCATCGGGTAGAAATTCCTAGAGAGAGAGAGCTGTTAGTTTGAAGGTCAATCTTTTCTTTGGAGTGAAAACAAACGCCTGGGAAATTTCCCAGTTAATCGCTAATCGCATGCGCGATTCTGATTAAAAAAACTAGGCTTTCTTTCCCAATACTGTCTAGAATAGTACCATATGTTTCTAACTAAGGTCTCCCTGAAATTTGTTTACAAAATTGACAAGAAAGTGAATTGTCAGAATGGTTAAACTTCGCTTAATTTACATTGAAGTGAGAGATTTCAGTTTCAATAGCTTTGTTATCGACTATTGTTTACTGATATTAATGGCATGGCTGCAGAAGGAGTGGCCTAAAGAAGAAGTTGAGAGGCTGATCATTCAAGCAGGGGGTGTGAAATCCTTAATCGGGTGCCTCCACGGTATAGCAGAAATCCATAAGGCTAAGAAGAACGGAGTTACTGGGCCGAAGCTGTCAAACGCTGGGAATGGAATGGAGAAGCACTGTCCCATGCCTGATGGGTTGCCGAAGTCGCTGGAAGAATTAGAGGAAGAAGAGATGGGGAGAATGCCCGATTCACCCTACACAAGATTGCTCAGAAGCAAGGGAAGATTTCCTGCTTGGTATTCGCCTGCCCCAGACCATGAAACAGATTAAAGCAATAATTTCTTGCAAAGTTTGAGCTAAAATCGCTGGTTAGTGTGGATATATTGAAGAATGTGTTGATGATAAGAGTGAGGAGTTTTGTTCTAGGTAGCTGGGAAGGTGTGGGTGATTTGAGGCTGTCGTCTGTGTAAATATGGATCATATAAGAATTGTGAATTGGCATCGTCTCTCTCAACATCTACGAGTTTTATTCGTCACTGCTGAAAAATCACTCACCGTCGCAATTCTCCAATTCAGAAGAGCTGCGGGGAAGATGCAGGATTTCAACTGTCAGTTCTAGCTTACTTCACTGATGTATGATCTATGTTGAAGTAACCTGATTCAATACGAAATTCGCAGTCTACTTGGTGGGTAGCGAGTGTTTTGCTGCCAGAAGTGCAAAAATTCAGAAAGAAGAGGTCATTATTTAGCGAATGAAATAGTTAGCCACAAAAAAACAGGGCTCACATCAATACAGGTCCAGCTCAAAGACAGAAAGTGTTCCCCAGTCAGTATGCTTCGTGTTGCTTAAGATTTCACATGCTAGCTCAAGGAAAGGAAGTACGAATGAGAATGTGACTTGCAAGATTACACAACAAGTAGGCTGATCATGGCCAATTTGTGAAGGTTAAATGCGTTAAATTGATTGAAAGTTATATTTGCATGCTTTTAGTTTCACTTGCCCTCATTGATTTCACTCGCTAGCCTCCTAGGTACGTCGTCTGATATAAATCTAGAGATTTTACGCTTAGTTTTATTATGTTGATTAATAACCTGATTGATATTGTGATTGGTTTAATGGAAACTTTCATACTTGCGGCAACAAGCAAGGAACATTCTGGTAATAAAAATGACAAACATACCGCATCATCTATACGAGTCTGGAAAGAAGTTAAGTCGGATTTCAATCATCACCCCTGTAAAATTACTTAAATTTTGGACCCAAACCGAAGCCCTCTTCATCAAAATCTCCTGCTCACATTGCCTTGATCAATGTTTCAATGATATTAGCATCCTAATTTTACACCTATATGATTGGGGGTGGTGAATAGCGATTTTCACTGCCTCCTAAGCCCATGATGAGTTCTTCAAGAGAACTTCAACAAAAGGCACAATGCCATGTGATGTAGGAGGAGAAGTTATTTGAGCCTATGGTGGTGGTAGAGAGCAAAACATGGCATCCCCTCACTCTCTCTTATTCGATCTGGAGGTGGAAAAGGGGCATCTGTCAAAAATGGCAAAACAGTTTTCGCCCCACACGGAATGACACTGACCAGAAAACAAAACAGAAACTCCTCTAAAGGTGGTGGTTTCTGAGGTTTCGTGCATTTATAACCTCCACCCTATATTTGTCACGAGAACGAGAGGTGCATCCGAGATTTGAGGAGGCTGCGAGCTGAGCGGCCCCTTGTCCAGCCTCTCAACGGCATTGTCAATCCTCTGCCTTTCCCCTCCCCCCTCCATATAACACCCTGTCCGTATCCCCACCTCCTATAAGCAGCCTTGGGCCTGACCAAGGTCGTTTTCAATGGGTACCCGTGTCAACATGACGGCCTCGGGCTGCTTTCTCTCCCTCTCTCTCCTCCTCCTCGCCTCCCTCTCGACCCTCTCCCTCGCCCTCTCCGATGCCGAGGCGTCCTACATCGCCCGTCGTCAGCTCTTGTCGCTCAAGGAGAATGATGATCTCCCCCAGGACTTCGAATACGAGGTCGATGTCAAGGAGACTTTCGCGAACCAGAGGCTACGGAGGGCCTACATCGCCCTCCAGGCTTGGAAGAAGGCCATATACTCGGACCCTCTCAACACGACGGGTAACTGGGTTGGCCCTCACGTGTGTGCCTACAACGGAGTGTTCTGCGCCCCGGCACTCGATGACCCTTCCTTGAGCGTTGTTGCCGGCGTCGATCTGAACCATGCCGACATCGCCGGGTACCTCCCTGCCGAGTTGGGCTTGTTGACGGACACCGCGCTCTTCCACCTCAACTCGAACCGCTTCTGTGGGATCATCCCAAAGAGCTTATCCAAGCTCCAATTGATGCACGAGTTCGACGTGAGCAACAACCGCTTCGTCGGCCCGTTCCCAGAGGTCGTTCTCTCGTGGCCCGGTGTCAAGTATATTGATCTCAGGTTCAATGATTTCGAAGGGAAATTGCCTCCGAAGCTTTTCTTGAAGGACTTGGACGCATTGTTCTTGAACCACAACAGATTCACCTCGACCATCCCGGACACGATTGGCAAATCCCCGGTATCAGCTATCACATTTGCTAACAACAAGTTCACCGGTTGCATCCCTCGGTCCATCGGCAACATGACCAACTTGAATGAGATCATCCTCTTGAAGAACGGCTTGAGCGGTTGCTTCCCCGAAGAGATCGGGTTGCTCGACAATATGACGCTGTTCGACGCCAGTCACAATTCATTCGTCGGTACCTTGCCCAAGAGCTTGTCGAGCTTGGACCAAGTCCAGGTGTTGGATTTTGCCCACAATAAGCTGACGGGCTTGGTGTCTGAGAAGATCTGCAAGTTGCCAAATCTCTCCAACTTCACATTCTCGTACAACTACTTCACAAAGGAGGATGCTGCCTGTGTTCCTTCTTTACATGACGAGACGGCATTGGACGATGGCAGCAACTGTTTGCCCAACAGGCCGCGACAGAAGTTACCAAAGACATGCTTCCCGGTCGTGAGCAAGCCCGTCGATTGCAGCAAGGACAAGTGCAGTGGCGGATCCTCGTCCCCGTCGTCGCCAGGGTCTCCGTCCCCAGCCGGTGGATCAAGTCCCCCGAAGCCTCCTGTCCACTCTCCACCCAAAAGCAAGTCACCGTCACCGTCACCGTCACCTTCACCTCCTAAACAAGCACCAACACCACCTGAGCCACGGGTTCCTACACCTTCGTCACCGAAATTACCGACCCCTCCCACGCCTTCATCATCCCCGACGCCGAAGTCACCTCCGACCCCTTTTCCTTCTCCACCCAAGGCTCCGGCTCCTAGCCAACCCAAGCAACCTCCGGCTTCTGCTCCATCACCTACTGATCAAGGATCGATCCCCCGTGTTAGGCCACCGAGACCGGCTCCCCAACCAGCCCCATCATCGCCCAGACATTCTCCTGAGCCGGGTCATGGATCTTCTCCCCCATCTGGTGGCCGCGTACATTCCCCACCTCCACCATCCTACTCGCCTCCGCCTCCGCCAGCGCCAGTCCATTCTCCACCCCCACCGCCACCAGTCCACTCCCCACCGCCTCCATCGCCGATTCCTTCACCACCTCCACCCGTGCACTCCCCACCACCACCCGTACACTCCCCACCACCTCCCGTCCACTCTCCTCCTCCACCGCCAGTTTTCTCCCCCCCACCACCGCCCGTCCACTCTCCTCCACCCCCAGTCCATTCCCCGCCACCACCACCGAGTCCACTCTCCACCACCCCCGTCTACTCCCCTCCACCCCCGTCCATTCCCCGCCGCCACCCCCACCGACCATTCCCCACCGCCACCCGTCCATTCTCCTCCCCACCCGTCCACTCTCCTCCCCCACCGAGTCCATTCCCCACCGCCACCCGTTCACTCTCCACCCCCGCCGCCCACCACTCTCCTCCCCGCCGGTCCATTCCCCACCGCCACCCGTCCATTCTCCTCCCCCGCCGGTCCATTCCCCACCGCCACCCGTCCACTCTCCTCCCCCGGTCCATTCCCCACCACCACCCGTCCACTCTCCTCCCCCCGCCCGTCCATTCCCCACCGCCACCCGTCCATTCCCCACCGCCACCCGTCCACTCTCCTCCCCCGCCCGTCCATTCCCCACCGCCACCCGTCCACTCCCCACCACCACCCGTCCACTCCCCGCCTCCTCCATCGGTCGGCAAGCCGCCGCCTCAGGTCTTCTCTCCGCCTCCTCCGGCAGCCCAATCTCCCCCACCACCGGTTCACTCCCTGCCTCCTCCACCGGTCAGCAAGCCGCCGCCTCAGGTCTTCTCTCCGCCTCCTCCGGCGGCCCAATCTCCCCCACCACCGGTTCACTCCCTGCCTCCTCCACCGGTCAGCAAGCCGCCGCCTCAGGTCTTCTCTCCGCCTCCTCCGGCGGCCCAATCTCCCCCACCACCGGTTCATTCCCTGCCTCCTCCACCGGTCAGCAAGCCGCCGCCTCAGGTCTTCTCTCCACCTCCTCCGGCAGCCCAATCTCCCCCACCACCGAGCAACGACGACATCATCCTGCCACCAATATTTGGATCTCAATACGCCTCCCCGCCTCCTCCAATGTTCCCGGGATACTAAGTATTTTCCCATTGATGTATTTTTGGCTATCTTCTCTGTCGTGACGTTGTCGCAGATAAAAATCAACATGTTCATTTTATAGTGGAGATTGAGAATAACTATGGTCGCATTTTTCTTTGCATAGTGCCTACGATAAGTAAGCAATTGCGATACATGTTATTAGTGATATAGATTTCAGGATATTAGCTGGACAACTTCTTTTGTCCCTCAAACCCCCTATCCTCTCTTTCTTCTTTTTTGACTATAAATTTGTTTGTTCTAAGTTTTCATTATCTTCGTTCGCTTGCAAAGACATACGCATGAGAAATTCAAATGCCCAATTGATGAAAGTTGATGATCATAACGAATATCATAATTGAGGGCCAATTATAACATTTATAGCAATCAATTTCTTGATTATTCTGAATAATTCATTTAGATTAAAATTTAAACTTTGCTCAATCAAATTCGAGATTTTTTAACGAAGCTGAGCTTGCAAAAGTATAAGGGTCCGGCTAAGGTGACGGTGCCATTACTATGAGGGAATGACGAAGGATTTTCCAACGCTTGTTTTTCTACCTTACAACAGGCAATTGGGATCGAGTTGAACGCATTAGCAATTAAAATTCATTGATATTACTTCAATCCTTTTATGATTTTATGAAAGACAAAGAAACGTATAACTCCTCACTGTGGATATAGACCCTCGAGAGAAAAGAAGCTAATCAAATATTGGTGTATAATTGAATTTGCATTTAAACAAGCGTTTGTTAAAAAAATTTATGGTCACAGCATAATTACATATTGATAGGCAAATTAGTACGATAAAAATAAAAATTTCTTACTTAGTTCTCAATAGGTTGTTTATGATACTTATCGACAAAAGTCAAATAAAAATATCTTATTAAAAATTTACCTAGCAAACATGGATTGGAATGGGACTAGCACAAATACCTTCTAAGTGAATTACCACAAGTCTCTCGCATCAATAATATTTTATTGGAGTCATAAATATTATTCATTAGAATTACGAAGATTCAAGATTGACAAGGCTATAATCTCAATATGAAGAACAAGAAAATGAATGCCTAGTGAAATACTTGTATACGTAGCATATTTTAATTGAAAAATTATTAAGGTTACGATGTGTGAGGTAGGTTTTAATTACGAAATTATTAAAATTCAATAAAATCTCCAAAAATTACAATAGGCAACAAACAATTAGGAGATAATGGCCTATCAGCCTCCCTTGATCCATTGTAGCTTATGCTATTAACTTATTTGTTCTTTTTTAAGAACTTTTCTAACACTTTACACTTCATATTTGATGAAGTGGGATGTCACATAAGCCTCGAGCATATATAAATTACTTCACCTTTCACCCGTCCTTAAGACCTAGCTTAACACCTTTTCTTTCATGTAAATTTCTAGAGAATAATGGGTCTTGAAATATAGAAGAGAATGTTCAGCAAATTCCTATATTTCCGGTAATTAAAAGAACCATTTGCAATCCTGAAAATTACGTCAGGACTACAGCCGAAGAAATCTTTTCTTTTTTTAGTCCTTTTTAGGAAGCTTCAGCCTTCTCTCTAAATAGACTAGCGAAGCGAAAAACCCGCTACTCAAGTTTGAGGGTTTCTTGATTTAATTTTAAACTGACCCGTGGAAGACAACCCGTCATTTGATTGCAGCTGACAAAGCGGTTATGCTCGCTTTTTCTAAAACCTTTTTTTATCAATTTTATTCTATTCTTATTCTAACTTTTACTTTCAAATTTTGTTATGTCTTATTACAAAGTGTGGGAATCGAAATCTACATTTGAAACTAAATTATCCACATCCTAATTCTTTAAAAAAATGAAGATTCGAATCTCTCGTCTTATCATTCTTACGTGGAAATGGTGGTTACTGACTCGTTTTATTATTTAGAAAGAGGAAGGGCAAAACTGTCAATGAAATACCTAACGCACCAGTGACCAATACGACAGGCCGTTGCGACTCTCGGTGAGGAACGTCGTCGTACAGGCCGGGGCCATATCGTGCGAACGGTCGTTTGGGGGACCTGACTTCACGCGCACGTCGCGACGGTGAAAGATCTCCCGTCGCAGTAGTTCGGGGACAACATTTCCAGTTCGAATTCACGATCTCGAGATTCCCTCACGCATCGAATCTGCCGGAAGAGGTTCCGATCGCAGCACCTCTCCGCTCGCGGAAAGCCTCGACCTTAGGACCCTGGTCGCGTAATGGAAGGCGACGAGAAATCGCCGATCGCAGAGGAGACGAAGCAGCGGCAGGAAGCGTCGGCGGCAGCCGAAGCTGCCAAATCGGGCGGAGGATGGGGCGGGTGGGGATTCTCGCCGCTCTCCGTCTTCTCGGACCTCCAGAAGGCGGCTGAAGAGATTTCGCGCAATGTACTTGAGAAGTTCTCTCCCTTTTGTCCGTCCATCCGTCTTATCTTCGTTGTCATTGATCGTTAGGTTTTTGTCGGATGACTTTTTCCGGCTTTGTGTTACTTGCCATGGATTTTTAGGACCGTTGTGCTTGAATTAGGATTTCGGAAGTTGGAATAGAACGCATTTTTCGTTTTGATTTGGTTCGATTCTTCAGGTGACGGATCTGGTATTGTTGGCTAAGAACGGCGATTTGTTTGTATACATGGTTTCTGGAAGTAGAAGATGGTTACGGGATAATTGAGATTGGCCATGGGTAGCTCTTAGGGTACGGTGTGGTTTTCTCGTTTCTTCTTTTACGCTGATTGATGTAGTTTGGGTATTATTACAGTGTTCTTGTCCTAAAAAACAAGCTTTTTTTACAGTGTTCAGAGGTCCAGACTTTGGAGAAGATCTGATTACTTATGAAAATGATTAAATCATTCATGAATTTGTTGTGTTGATAGTTCGTCCTCTACTTATGACAATGATTAAATCATTCACGAATTTGTTTCGACATGGCACTTATCTGATTACTGGTAACTAGACTTGCAATAAATTCCTACTTCAAGGTCTGTAATGTTGAGAGGTGCTTCGTTGTGCATTTTATTTAACCTGTGCTTTATACAATTAGGCTGCTGAGGTTGCTAAAAATGCCGCGAAGAGCATTTCCGACGTTCAAAATGTTGATGAGAGCTCAGATTCTTCCAAGGAGGAAGAAGGGGCAGATGAGTCCGCCAAGGTGGAGGAAAAGGAGGATGAGAATGACCAGCGGCGGATATCTGCACTGGATAAGCTGGAGAATGCTGGTGAAGAATCACTTCTCGGTCAGGCAAGTGAATAAATATCAAGCGCCCTTATGTTTCGCCCAGATTTTGTATATTTTTTTAGCTCCATGGAGATAGTTAGCACATTAGTCTATTTATCCTTTTTGTCCCTTGGTTCTCAGATGTGTGCTTTTCCCATTAAAACCATGCGCCAATCATGTTCCCTTGAAAAAGCAATTGCTGCATTGAGTGTCACTATTTGTCTTTTTCCTGATGTTAAATGATTGTCACTCCAATGATTAGTTAGCATTCAGACTCTGCCTCATTGTGCAGTGTCTTATTTCATCAGGTTTCCCCCCTAAAAACCTTTCTCCCTTTAGCTGATTATCAGGAGCTTGCTCTTTGCTTATTTATTCGTGGCTGATGGATTAGATACCATGCTGGTTGTCTATGCTTTCAAATTGTTCTATTTAGATATGAATGTGGACGAATGATCACCGTAATCCCAAATTATTAATTCTCTTTGGTTGACCCCTTTTCTTGTGTGTGCAGGGACTGAAGGCTTTTGATAATTCTGTGGAAAATTTGACTTCAGGTGCATGGCAAGCTTTGGGAATTGCGTGGAAAGGGGGCACTAATCTAGTTCATAAGTATGTTTAATAGCATAGTATTGCTTCACCATTTTGTGTAGAGAGATGTTGCATGATTGGTGATCTATGTGGTTAATGAAGTCTGTAGTGAGAAAGAAGGGAAAAAGGGTTTGCAAGAACACTAGGAATTTATGTCAATGTGCACAAGCACTTGGTACTGAGTTGGAAGGGTTTCTTGGGAAGAATGACAGAACTTAGATGCTGCATGCTTTCCTTTGCTTCTTCTTCTCTCTCTTTGGTGGATTGGGTTGTTTTTTTGGGTGGGGGAAGCTGGTGGGGCATTGCATAGGCATTTTGCTGCTAATTAATAAGTAGAGTTTTGGGTGCACCTTTCAAGGTTTTGTTTTAGATCAGCCACCTTCTCCAAGTGTCTATGGTCATGTTTTCCATATATTGTGTTATTAATTTTATTGATATTGGATTGATTATATAATGATAAATACTCAGGCTCGAGCATTCTGCTGCCAACCTTGCCGAAACCGTTCAGCAGGGTGGTCTACCAAGAACACCTGGTTCTGCTGCACCATCTTTGCTCGAGGTCTATCCAGATCTTTGTTATTTCTAGCTCATTGATCATGCTACTGCCTTATCTACACTACTGTTTGGAACTGACAAAGTATTCTTAATTTGTGTGTTATAGACTGGAAAAGCTTTTACTGCCAAGGGAATTCAAGTGCTTGAGTATGTTGGAAAGGAGACGATAGATCTGCTCATTAACGAGACTGGTATTGAAGTTGAGAAGAATTCTAAGAGAACAGACAAGCACACTGATGATGATCAGTTGTTTGAGGAAGTCTCATTTGATCGCTGCTTCTACATATATGGAGGTCCAGAACAGCTGGAGGTTGATGGCTGATTCTTAAAAATGAGTATTTGTGGTTATAATGATGGCAGTACTAATTTCAGAAACTGTTGATTGGATATCTTTCAGGAATTGGAGGCACTATCCAGTCACTACGCTCTGTTATTCAACCGAAGAAAGGCAAAGTTACCTTCAGAACAGAAATCTGTATATGATGGAAAACTCAAAGAAGTCCAGCAAATATTTAATTTTAGTGAAGAAGTAGATGGAATTAATGCTGAGGTAGATAAAGGAAAGAAAGTTGAGACTGGACCTGAAACGAGTGATAGCGAGATGAAGAACTTACATGATTCAAGTGTCAGCAAGGCTGCTGACATGGCCACAGGGTTAGCGCTGCTTACCTCTTTTTCTTCTATTTTGTGTTGAATTTTAACTAAACCAGTGTTTTTATTATTTTTGGAGTCCTTTATGTCTTTATAGTGGCCATCTAGTTTATTTTCTGCTTCAACTTAAGCAAAGAAGCTATATTGCCTGCACAAGAGAATTTTCCTATTATTTCTGCATTTGTCTGTCATTTTTGGCCCTGAAATAATTGTTGCTTGTTGTTAAATTGCTTTAGTCAATTTCCTTGACATTACCAATACGACAATCCATGTCATTATAGGCATGCATTTAGTTAATGCATGTGAACTTCTTGGTTCTGCTTAAGAGTGTACCAAGTGAACGGGATTTTATCTTATATGAAAGAAAATGGCTGGGAGAAGCAACCTTACTGTACTTATTCAAGGATGCCTTTGGCTCCAAAGCTTCAGGATAACCTTCTCTCTCTTTTTTTTCCTTTCTGTTTTTGGTGTGTGGAGGCATTTCATTGAGGAAGAAGAGACATTGCTGCTGTTCTTGAGGATCTTCAGCAATTTCCGTTGACTTCATATTAAATTGCTGAAGATGCTGTTTTAGAGTTTAGGCAGACTAGCTGAGCAGCAATTTTTTCACTGTGATTTTTTATTTTTTTTTCTTATACTTCTTTTGATAGACATGAATGTAGACTGTAGTTAAGACAACATAATTATTCTTTATTGATCATTGGGGGTTGTTAGTTGATCATGAAGGTAGGGAGTCTTTTCCTTGGCTTAGTCATCTAAGATATAGCTGACAATATTGAATGATCTGTTCTAATTCTCTCCTGGCATTTTTGCAGATTTACAAATGCTATCTCTGGACTTTCAGCTGGTGAAATGATTCAAAGGACTGCAAGCAGACTGGAAGCTCTTCACTCTGAAGGGGTTCATGTATGTAACTTTTCTGTTCTTGAAGAAGCATATCACTATGTAATCAGTTCTTTATGTCTTAATCCATGGTGAAATGTCTTTGGCATTTTTGCAGAGGCTCTCAGAGATGTGCTGTTTTGCGGTGACTCAACTACTGATGCTTGGTAAATCAGTCATATCCAGCACTAACAGAGATAAGAATGACGATGACATGGATGTGGTGAACATTGAATGGCCGGAAGATTCACTTGAAAAGGCCAAGATTATTAGGATTAAGGCGCAGTCAATGACAGTCTATGTGGAAGCAATTTCTCGCAGTTTTATTACTGGTCGGTACTTTCTACACTGTTTCTCCATCTGGTATCTTGTTTATTAGTGCGTCTCCATGTTTGAAGCTTGAAACATTATCTATATATATGCACCAGTGGGCAATATTGATCCTTGATAAAGATTCAGAGAGACCCTTGGCATTTTATTTTGCCAATCTTTCGTTGATTTGCCTTATCATCTTGAAGCAGGATAACTTTTATTTGCTGCAAGAGGAAGACATAATATGAATTGAAAATCAGATCTGAGCATGAAAATTTTTGATTGATGCTTTATACCTGGACACATTGCACCTCATAGATTTTGCTCTTCTATAGTTAATATGATGTACACTGTCCAGCTTCCTGCGTGATAGCTCGCATGTTGATCCACAATGCAGGAATTTCGGACGTAGCTGAAGCTTATTCAGCAGCTATTAAAGGTGCTACTGCAGATTCACATGAAGTTCCTCAAGAGGCATCGATCCAGCAGAAAGCTAGTGCTTTCTCAGAGCATCTCCGGACTAATCAGACTACAGCAGTGGGTAAAATTCAGGACGGCCTGCAGTACTTGGCGTATGTGGTCATCTCATCCTCAATGCCTGCTCCATGAGGAACTTATTCCCAGGTCTTCGTTCAGTTTTTATGAAATCGAGACGCTTGTAAATATTTTAGCCCTGGTCCCCGTTATTGCTCAAAACCTTTCTTTTACTGCCACGCATTTATCTGAATTTGGAATTATAGGAGCTTTTCATTTTTTTCACAGAAGTTCCTGACAATGTCGATTTGGTTGTGAACTTCAACCGTTGGAATTGTACACTACCATGTGGATGTTTTGACGAAGCAGAATAAACCTCTTAATTAGATGTTTTGCGTTCCTTGAGTTAGGATTTTGTCTGAAATCTAGTCGACATTTATGCACAATGTCCTTTTTTGAGTGGGAGAAAAAATTGAACATATTATGTGACGGCAATTCCATGTCAGCGCTACTGTTGCAACTGAGAAATGGACTCTATGGTTGGATTACCTTCGGGAATCGTCTATATTGTCTTGTTCTGGAGCTTCGTGACGAGTAGGGCCTACCTCTCACTGTTGTGAAATTCATTGCGGGCCGGGCCCTGATTCGTTTGCTATGTTGAATCGTCTGCTTTTCCTCTCTCTCTTTACAATGCCTCTAGAAGAAAGGGACGGGCGACCAAACGGGCGCACCTGTCCCGCCCACGGAATCCCCCGAAAAAACAGAGAAAGAAGCCCCTCCAAATTTCATCCAAATTATTCATTTTGTTCCTTTCTGGCAAACAACCGACTCGTTTCAGGGCGACGGGCATTCACCCAATCAGATGCGTGGAAATGCTTCAATTTTCCTTTTTTAAAGGTTGTCAAATGTGGACAGCGATCTGTGTGTCTTTGATCCCAGAAATTTTCCCTCCACGTCGTCTGATATTGTCCAGATTCAATGAACAAATAGTCTTCAAAACCCACTCCCGCAAGCATCTGGACCAATTCTTCACCAACTCCTCACTGGCTGCTGCCACCAGGTCATTGCCCTGCCTCTGACATCTGTGCCCCGTCCATCGTCCATACATATCCACTCACCATGGGAGCTCTTGACACTGCCTTCATCCAAGAAGCCGGACACAGGCCCAACCTCAAGATGGTCGAAGCCGAAGGCATACCCTTGATCGACCTCTCCGACTCGCCCGCCCGGACCCGAGAAGAGCTCGCCTCGGAGATCGGGGACGCATGCAAGAAGTGGGGTTTCTTCCAAGTGGTCAACCATGGGGTCCCCCTGGGTCTCCGCAAGAGGATCGAGGAGCTGGCCAAAGAGTTCTTCGACCAGCCCCTGGAGGAGAAGACGAAAGTGAAGAGGGACGAGGTTCATCCCATGGGGTTTCACGACAGCGAGCACACCAAGAACGTGAGGGACTGGAAGGAGGTCTTCGATTTCTTCTTGCAGGACCCCACTCTGATCCCGGCTCTGTCTCACCCTGAGGACAAGTCCCTGAGGAAGCTGACCAATCAGTGGCCTCAGAACCCGCCGCAATTCAGGTGCAATAGAGAATCTTTCTTGAACACACTTAATCAATGTTTCTGTTGAAAATGCAATAGAGAATATCTCTTGAACACACTTAATCCATGTTTCTGTTGAAAAAAGAAGTGTTTGCGGGTAATACTATTGTGATGGTTTCTTTGATTACTCTCCTCTCTTTGCTGATAATTGGCCTCTTTAAAATTTGCTCTTTTATCTTCTAGACTTGATGGAATGATCAATACCAGTTTTTGTCATGAGTGTTTAGAAGTCTTAAGAAACTTGGACTCAATCAAGAAATGTGGAAACATTTATGGCAAATAAATAAGACAGATTCGTAGGAACCTAGCTAAAAATATTGAATTGGAGCGTTAGAATGCCAGTGCAGTTTGTTCTGGCATCAATTGTAGTTTGGACTTATGAGGCTTCATTTTAACATAATTCATGCAGAGAGACATGTGAGGAGTATGCAAAAGAAGTGGAGAAGCTTGCTTTCAAGCTGCTGGAACTGATCTCTCTCAGTTTGGGGTTGCCGGCAGATAAATTTAATGGCTACTTCAAAGAGCAGACCAGCTTTCTCAGGTTCAATCACTATCCTCCGTGCCCGCAGCCTGAGTTGGCTCTCGGGGTTGGCCGACACAAGGACGGTGGGGCCCTGACTGTTCTTTCCCAGGACTCGGTGGGAGGGCTCCAGATACAGCGGAGATCGGACGGAGAGTGGATTTCAATAAGGCCAGTACCAGATGCTTATGTAATCAATCTTGGCAATGCTATGCAGGTATCATCTGTGAACTTCCTTTTTGTTCCCTTGATTGAATACTAGTGAAGCAGAGTTGGTGGTTGTGATGAAATGGACACAAAAATGCATGCATCAGTCCTGTATGACATTGGCAAAACTATGAATTCTCCGTGGTGGAGCACGAGAAACTTTGAACTTGTGATGGTGATGGCACTAATGTCACAAGGATTTGAAAGCCTCCGACATCAGGAACAGATATAGTTTTCGGAGGAATGTCTTGATCATGAGATGTCATCAGGATTCTTGGTGGATTCATTTGATCTTTATCTCCTTATAGCAATTGGGTTCATTTACTTGCTTGAATACATATATGCACATGTGCTGAAGCAATACACATTCCTTGTGATATTTGTGGAATTTTGGAACCAAAATAAAATTTTCGGTAGTTGTACATGTCCGCCATGCTAGGGTCAGGAAATTTCTTCATTCAGCAATTTGAGATGAGAAGTCCCCATCTTAGAAGGGTGATTGAGCATCTGCTGCTTGAGAAAATTCAGTAAACATGCATATCTATGTTACTCTTTTCTCACGACTCTGATGTCAATGCGGAAAGGATGAAATTTTGCTCACTACATGCATGATGAGAGATAAGAGAAGCTAGTCGATTTGCCGCTCCTATAAAATGAACTAAGGATGAGCTTTTTCGTACAGGTTTGGACAAACGACTTATACTGGAGCGCGGAGCATAGAGTGGTGGTTAACTCAGAGAAGGAGAGGTTCTCCGTTCCGTTTTTCTTCTTCCCAGGCCATCATGTCTCGGTGAAGCCACTGGACGAGATAACGAACGAGGAGAATCCTCCCAAGTACAAGGAGTTCAACTGGGGCGTGTTCTTCGCGACGAGAAACCGCAGCGACTACAAGAAGCAAGAGGTTGAGAACATCCAAATTGAGCATTTCAAGGTGTCGGAGTGATCAATCTCGAACTAGGATCGACAGAAGCGACGGCAGTCATCATGTGTGAAAATCGTTGTTTACCGATGGAGCGGGGACATCAGAGTCCATGGACCATAAGATGTTAGCTCTGTGGAGGAGACTGTTAGCACATTCGAATAAAGTGATAGTTTGCATCGAGCTTGTGATTAAACCCATTGTTTATATCCACATCCAATTGTATGCGCGTGGGATTTCTTTAGATTAATCCAACTCTATATAAAAACAGATCATTATGGTACGGAGATCTTATCGGCATCCAGGGAAAAAAGAAAGAAAGTAAGCAAGTATATATCGGAGGCCATAAGTGGAGCCGTAAAATGAGTGGATTGGATCGAAAATAGTTAGATTAAAATAAATTTATTTAATTCGTTTTCACTCATTTTTTTACATTGTGAATATGGTGACTCATATCCAATACGATCCATATTATTAAAATAATTTCATATTTGATCTACTCCATGAAAATTCATACTCAAACTAAGATAAAAGTGTGAAGTAAGCGAGTGTAAGAAGAAACGAGGATGAGAAAAAATAAAAGGAGTAGAGTTTAAGTAAGTTGTAAATTCATTTTATGATCCATTTAACATTCTTATAAGTTGTAAATTCATTTTATGATCCATTTAACATTCTTATTATATTTAAATCATTTTTCGACAGATTTACTTAGTACAATGAACTCATTTATGACTTATTCAACACTCATATAGATTAAGAAATTGATCGACAATCCATTTCAACTGGCCATAGATATGGGTAGCATTGGCAATGTGCTGAAGGAGGGCCAGCAATTGCGCGGGCTTGGACATCATGACCATATGATCCGACCCTTTGACCTCCAGCACCTGGTCCAGTGGGTTCCTCTCGGTCATCCACAGCATCAAGTCCTTGTCGATCAGCTTGTCGTCCTCGGATATAACAGCAACCCTTCGGACAGACCCGTAGTTTCGCTTGGACAAGGTTATTTCCCTCGTCAAGTCCTCGTCAATGAACAGGCGTTGCGGTCTCATCAGCGTGTTGGCCAACGTCCAATCCTACCGGAAGGGGGAAAAGTTAATTTACGAAAGGGGAGCTGAGTTGATAGACCCTCGAGGCCAACAACATCGGGCCGAGTGTGTAGGCGGTCGGAGGGTTGTTTGGCCCATTGTCATAAATATAGCTGCTGTCTTCAAGAGAGCCTGCTCTTCTCCATGACTTCGGTCACAAGGAACAGCAGAAAAGCCATCACAGCGGTTAATTGAGGAAATAAACTAACGAGAAGAGTTATCAAGAAGTGCCACGGAATTGATTGATTTTAGGTGATTCATGTATTGGTTTTGTTTGTTTTGCTATTATCATATCGCCTAAATTGAATTCTGATGGAAGAAATCATATCAACGATCATTCTAATTCGTAATTATCATACCTCAGGCATTGACCGTAGTGACATTAAGTACTGGGCCAGGCATCAAGGCAGAGACAAACACGGCAACTGCAATCTTCTTTGGTATCTCTGCATGACGTGAGAAAGAGCCAATCCGCCCAAGCTGTGGCCAACAAGGATCACTTGCTCGTGCAAGGATAGACTTCCATGACATCTCTTAGGGGCTTGAAGTAGTCGGAAACCGATCAGAGCGAGCTAGCATGAATCGGGTTGATGCCAGAGGCGGCCAAATCGATTGTCGTGACGTTGTGACCGGATGATCTCAGCAAGGTCGCCACCTTGTACCAGCACCACGCGCCGTGACACGCCCCGTGAACCAGCACAAAGTGCTCGCTTCCGGTTCTCGCCGCTTCATCCGGATCTGAGCAGAGAGGGAAGACGAGAATTGTAAGCAGTGTGAGGATTAGTTTCCTGTGCACGGGCTGCATGTTTTGATTGGTTTCTTAACCCACGGAATTGGATCGGCATTTGGGAAAGTTTGGGTTCATATGTCCTCTCCCAAGCAAAAGATAATCAGTGCACATCTTTGATCTTTGACATTCTATGTAGACCATCTTTATCTCTTCCTCGAATTAAGCTAAGATGTTGCCAAACTTCTAATCTTTAGCTTTACACCATTTTAGACTTTTCGTGATGCAGACTGCCTACCAACCAATGGTCAGTACATGATAAGAAGGCGCTTCCATCTTTAATGATTGAACTTATCTCTATAGCTTGTTTGGGGGATAGACAACGTCCATACCATAACAATAACACTGTTAAAATAGACACAAACCAATATTCTACCCTACATTTATTTAAATGGATCACCTTAAACTTATAATATACGTCATAATGGGTTTTAAAGTTAAAGGTCCAAAATAAGTGGACTTGAGTGGTCTGTCATAAATTCACTTTCAACTCATTTAATAAATAGGTCGAGCTCAACCTTAATCTTTTTCGCTAGTCTCTTTTCTCTCTCTCTTTGAGTGACATTTTCTCCTTTCATTCACTTTGCTTATGCTATTGTTAGGTTTTCTTCAACCTTTGGCTTGCAACTTCACAATGCCACAACAAATTACACTTTTGAGGAAACCCAAACTTTATTGGCAATTTCTCTTTGCAAAGGTGTGGCCTTAACTTCTCTTTGTTTTTTCTTGCGGGAATATAATTGCTTGTTGTCCATGAAAGGTTTGTATTTGATTTCTTTTCCTTTTTTCCACGTAGGGGCAAAAATAGAAAAAGAAAAAAAAAACGACCCTCTTGAGTTGTACTCGCACCATACTCAAAAATCAATCTCAAAGTCTTTCTCCAAATCCCTAAATTTTGGTTCCTGGAGATACAAATTGAATATTGTATTTTGCATTTTGGTCCTAAGTTTGCACTCAGAAAAACTCAGGGAATTCACAATCTTGGGCAAGCCAGGCTCTCTATGGGTTTCTGTTTTTTGATATTTTGTGCATTTGAAGACATCAATCATGTGTCAATGGTTGTGCTTTTCTCAAATGATGGCATGGTCAAGGAAATGTGCAAATTTGGACGTTGCGATTCCTTAGAGCTTGTGATGAGTCATTTTCTTTTCCCATTCAATCTAAGTCATACATGTATTCGGCAATAAAGAGAGCGTTCCATCTAGTATATCTTAAGATAAACCTATTCTTATATATTCGCTGGGACATCAAAATGAGCATATTACTGGACGAAGCACATGAATCCCCATAACACAATTGATTAAAGCATGAATATATTGATCATCGATAAATCTAATAGGTCTTCTCTGAAGTGAAACTGAAGCTAGCCATTAGATGCAGCAGCACCTGACTGTTGCAGCAAATCATTCCAGTCTCTTTCAAGTCCTGAATTCTTAGCAATATATATTGGCAATTTTTCAGAGGATTGGCCATAATCGTATCGGCTCGGACATCATGATCAGTCGAAGCGTCTGATCTCCATCACTTCCATCTGCTGGATTCCTCTGAATCATCCATTGTGCAAAATCTAATCACCACCTCTGGACAAAACCCCGATTTGCCTAACCAAAATTTATAAAGGACACAAAAAACTCCGATTTGCTGCATGAACCGCATGAAGTCCGAGTAGACTCTCGGATCTTCAAATCCATCAAGCACAGTTAACACATATGACCTCTCTCCTAGCATCTCTCTCTTTGATGACACCGTACGATCCTTCCTCGTCGACATGACATTCTTCAAGATCAAGAAAGACTACGTAGCATACGACATCTAGAGCGGGCAACGCAAATGTAAAGTCTTGAATATAAGGCGTAAAGTGTACTTATGTGTGTATTGCAAATCCCATAACTTTTCTATTTCGGTAAGTTGTCTTCACTGTGCTCCAAACAAAGAGAATCGCGGGGGAACTATTCCCATGTACAAGCTCAAAACATTAAGAGAAAACCCATTACTTCTTGGAACATGAGATTTCTTGGTTGACGGCCTGCTTTCCATTTCCAGAGAGTTAAAGTGATTTGAGTTGCAGGAATTCAATGCCGGGTTTGCTTTGTCATCCATTCATCAGATTCCAGCACGAGGTGCAATTATTGTCCAAAGAAAAGTATTTTATAAGAATTTTCTTTCCTTTTTGCTTAGAACCGGACAAAAAGTAATCATGATGAGACAGCCTAACCCATCACAATTTTTTCGGGATAATTGTGAAAAAAAATCCTTAACCTATTATAAGGTACAAATTCAATGATAAATTTTTTTAATTTGATTAATTTAATTTTAAATATTTTAAATATTTTCATTTTGTCAATTTAGTATTTTCAATCAATTTTAATAAAAAATTACTAACTAAACACTAATTGTCATACATGATATGACCAAAGCTAATATGACTACTTTTGCTAAATTTTTATAATTTTTTGCGTTTTTTCATTTTTATTTTTTTCTTCATTTTTTTAATTGTGGGCCACAATGCCCTCGTTGAATACTAGCAAGGGCTTGCAAGCTCTCGCTATGTCGGTGAGAGTTAATGCAAGAGCCAGGATGCTCTTGTCAAATTTGGGCGTGGCCACACCACCCATTTAAGGCAAGGGCGACGCCTGTGGCTAGCCACTTCCACTAGCCATTGTTAAGGCCATAGACCGACAAAGGGAAATAAAAAGAAAGTTTAGTAAAAAAATAACTTTAAAAAGAAATCATCAACATCAACGTTAATTATACTACATAAGATGATTGACATTTATGTTAGAGATTTTCGATCAAAATTGATCAAAATGAATGTATTGGCAAATTGTCAAAAGGCTAAGGATTGAATTGGCCAAATTGAATGATTTAAAACTGAATCGACAACCTTACAATAGGTTTAGGACTTTTTTAGGTAATTTTCTCTAAATTTTTCCATATTAAGAGAGCTCCCTTGTACATAGAATAAGCCGTTTTGCATAAAGATAAAATCAATTATACTTAAAATTTATGATTCAGTAATTAGTTGGTCTACACCGTTGCATATCCTATAGAAGAGATTATTTGGAGTGATATTGGTGATCACACTTTGAAATCCCATTGAGCCCTACCACGTTCTCATTCCGTTACATTTCGTTCAATATTATCTTGTGCACCGATTTTATCACCTAAGTACTTTTCAACTCATATGTGATGAAATCAGGAATCAATTATGTACCAAAAACTTCAAGAACAAAACTACCTCAATAAACAATAAGCTAGCTCTTACGTCAAGATTCGCGAGCTCTTCGTCCCCATTTTGCCTTCCTCCTCATGATTTTCTATATGTCCTGACGCCATCCTAGTCACTCCTTAGTTGCCTCCGAATCATCAGCGTAATCGCGTCCAGGACCAATCGTGCGCATCAGCCGCCACCATTAGCACTATAAAAATACTGCTTTCTATAACTCCACCAATATCACCCACTGCAAAGGAGGAGGAGAAAAGATTTGATCTTCCCTGATCAGTCACTAAGTCACGATCTATATCAAGAAAAAGAAAATGGGAAAGGTGGATCCGGCCTTCGTACAAGACGTCGAACACAGGCCCAACCTCGCAGCCCCTCAAGCCGAAGGCATCCCGCTCATCGACCTCGCCGCCCTCGCCGGCTACTCACCCTTCGACGGTAAGGTCGCTGACTCCGCCGCTGTCGAAGGTCTCGTGGCAGAGATAGGGGAGGCGTGCAAGGAGTGGGGGTTCTTTGCGGTGGTGAACCATGGGGTGCCGGCGGAGAAGAGCGAGAGGATAGAGCGGGAGGCGAGGGAGTTCTTCGGGCAGGGTTTGGAGGAGAAGAAGAAGGTGCGGAGGGACGAGAAGAGGGCGATGGGGTACTACGAGACGGAGCACACCAAGAATGTGAGGGACTGGAAGGAGGTCTTCGACTTCACCGTGCAGGAGCCGACAGTCGTCCCGGCCTCGCCCAACGACGGCGAAGAGGGTGTCATTGAGTGGACCAATCAGTGGCCCGAATACCCTCCCGGACTAAGGTTTGTGTATCCATGATTGTTTTTTCTTTGGCTACATGGCGTTTCAATAGAAGCTGGTCCCTTACTATTTGTGGCCCGAGCTCGCTTCTCATGCCCGCACAAAATGGTTCTCTTGCGGCTGTTAAAATGCAGGGAAGCATGCGAAGAGTACGCACAAGAATTGCAGAAACTCGTGCGCAAGCTGATGGGACTGATAGCTCGGAGCCTGGGCTTGCCCGCGAACAGGTTTGACGAATTCTTCAAGGACCACACCAGCTTCGTCCGGCTCAACCACTACCCACCGTGCCCCGCGCCACACCTCGCCCTGGGCGTGGGCCACCACAAGGACGCGGGGGCGCTCACCATCCTGGCTCAAGACGACATCGGAGGCCTCGAGGTGAAGAGGAAGAGCGATGGGGAGTGGGTCCTAGTCAAGCCCATCCCCAATGCATTCATTGTCAATGTTGGGGACATTATTAAGGTACCACATTTTACATGCTTGCCTATAACTTGATCAATATATGAAAATATTTCATACATGATCATTGGTCATACATGTGTGTTGCATTTGTGAACGTGGGTGAAGTACTCGACAGAGGAGCCTTGATGAATTAACTCTTGACTGTGTGAAGGTTTGGACCAACGAGGCGTATGACAGTGTGGAGCACAGAGTGATGGTGAACTCGGAGAAAGATAGGTTCTCGATTCCGTTCTTCTTCACCCCGCCACACTATACCATGGTGCAGCCATTGAAGGAATTAACTGATGAGCACAACCCTCCAAAGTACAGGCCATACAACTGGGGCAAGTTCTTGGTCGCCCGAAAAGCAAGCAACTTCAAGAAGCTCGATGTCGAGGTCCTCCAGATTCACCGTTTCAGGATATGAGATTCCGCAGTTGAATCTCCAAATGATGACCATCTATCGTGCGGAGTTGCAGGAGTTATGCAGCAAAGTTGTAGCTGAAGCTTTTCAGTTAGCATTGACAACTTTAAAACTTCGCGGTAGAATATAATAAATGGGATTATGTATTTTGAATATTATCTGTTTACCGAAATAAATAATGGAGCTGAGCACAGCGATTTTAATAAAGTGACTATGCCGTTCATTTTCTATTGATATCCTCCCTGTTCATTTGAGTATTTTATGTGGATAGGTACGCAGTCCGAGTTCAAAAGGGAGGAATCTAGGGGATTTGTGTCGTGTTCAACACTCACACATGTTCGACACGCTTTCACATATTTTGATATGCGATTGATAGATGTCGGAAAATTCGACACGTGATCAACTCTTTCGACACACTTTAACACGTGAGTTGAAATTCCAACAAGTGATTCTGACACGTATGAGAGTCAATTTTAAAATATTTCAATAAATGAAGGGTCAAATTATAAATATGTTAAAAAATTATAAAGAGGGAAGGAAGAAAAATCAAATATTTTCTTCTTTTCTAACTCTTAACTTCATGTAACACACAATTTTCCACAAGTTTTTTCTCTTCTCTTCCGACATGCAAGCCTAGAATATAGATTGCTTGATTTTTTTTCTCTAAATTTTATGGATTATTGGAATGGAATGTGATTGAATTTGTCAAATTGAAGTAATGAATGATATTAACTAATGATGGATTAATATTTTTAGTGCAAATTCATTTTATGTTCTTTATTATTATTTATTTATTTGTGAATTTAAATCTAATTAATTTGATTGAAATAATTGTAAATTATATGTATTTAATATACAACGACCCAACATATCGAAATTCTTTTTTTTTTTTTTTTTAAAAAGACGCGACATGTCGCGTCACATATTGTCTTCGGTCGGTCCTACTTACATCACAAGAATAATCAATGTCATTGATTTTGTAATTGCTGACCAGTGAGGTTTCCCCTTCCTCTTCTGCTTCGAGCAGAATGAAGCATCACTTGAAAACGAGCACTTTGCGCTGGTTCATGGGTCAGGCCACGGTGCACGCTGCTGTCACAAGATCAAGAAATTGCTACGATCAGACCAATCAAAGCTCTCCCTCTTTTTTCATATTCTTCTCTGATTTTGGAGGATTTGACGTTGGCAAACATGTCAGGACATGTCGACGCAAATAACATCGTCCAGGAAAAATTATGGTTTTTTGTACAGGAACTTTTTGGTTTGCCAGGATGATAAGCAGTTCCGAAGGATCCTGTGCAATAGACATTGGTCTTTTTTTTTTTTTTGGAGGATTTATCCAAAAAAGTCCTAAATGTATCGCATTTTTACTAATTTAGTAATAAATCTTAATTGTGCAAATTAAAATTTCATTTGTTCATGTTTTGCTAGTTAAGGATAACCTATTGCATTTTGATGGGGGAGGGATTTGTCCAAAAAAGTCCTAAACCTAACACATTTTTACCAATTTAGTGATAAACTTTAACTGTGCAAATTAAAATTTTCATTTGTTCATGTTCTACTAGTTGAATCCTGTCAATTTTAACTAGAAATCGCTGACATGGACGTCAACTACCTTATGCGACACGATTGATGTTGACATAAATAATTTTTAATATTTATATTAAATTTTTAATTTATTTTTTTTTCTTTTTTATTTGTTTCTTCTCTTCCCCTTCTTTATATTTTCCTCTTTTTTCCTTTCCTTTTCTTTTTTTCCTTTTCCCTTCATCAACCACTGTAAGGCTTCACTAATAGCCGGCAGCCTACCTCAAGTGAGGGCCACCCTCACCGACCTCGTGTGAGGGACACCCATGCCTAGCCTAGCAAGAGCAATACTTTGCCCTTGCCACGCCAATGAGGGTGACCCTTACCTAAGGCCGGCAACCTCTGTCAGCTATCAAAAAGCTCAATAGAGGGAAAAGGAAAAAAAGAAATGAAGAGAAAATGAAAAAAAAAAAAAAAAAAAAAAGAGTAAAGAAGGAAAATAGAAGAAAAAAGAAAAAAGAAAAAAAAAAAAAAAATTATTAAATTATTAAAAATTATTCATGCTAATGACATCACATAGGATGATCGGTGTCCATGCTAATGATTTTCGTCCAAAATTGATCGTATGAACTCAATTAGCAAAATGTGAAAAAATTTAATATTCAATTAACCTTATTAAAATGTTTAAGATTGAATTGGCAAAAATGCAATTGATTTAGAATTTTTTGCTTGGCCAACATCATTTTCCGGCAACACGTTTTAATCGCTGAACAAGGAAAAGGACCATAACAATTTTAACTTCAAACAGACAGAGATAAAAGGAAATGGAACATAAACAGAAAGAAAGCGACACTTCACACATTCACCGTAGTCTCCGATTGCCGCTTGAACCCGCATTAGTCTAAGCCGACCCTCGGATGTTCAAATCCATCAAACACAATCGACACATAGAAAGAAACAAATACATTTTTCTAATGACCTCTCTTCCAATTACACGGTAAGATCTTGGTTTGCTCTTCGACATAATTGTCTAGAGATCAAGAAACATTTCGTGAGCATACGATATCAAAATATTGTCTATAAAAAACAAATTTTGTCGATTTTTTTCTTTCATTTTTGCTTCGAATTGGATAACAAGCAATCATAAAGAGACAGCCACCAAGCCTGCCACAAAATTTTCCATATGGGGATAATTTGGTTGTATAAATCAATCGTTTTGGATAGATATTGGATTAGTTTATACTTTGACATTTAATTCAATAATTAGTAGAGCTATCAAAATAGGTCAAAGACCCATAATTGTAATCCGCATTTATGAAAGTGGGTCATAGGTGACTTATCTTAAAATTGAAATATGGATCAGAGATGGGTTTAAAAATGAAAAGCACAAACAAAATGGGTCTTATTTGGGTCAAAAATGGGTCACCCATGTCAACCCTCTCTCTCCTTCTCCTTCCCTATCCAAATGACGGCTCCTCAACAATATCACTTACAGCATCAACCCCAACCACCACCTCCACCTCCACCGGCTTCGCGTGGCTCCACTGCCATCCGCCCCGCTCCATGGTCTACATATCCTTCAATGGCATGGCCAACCTCAACCCCTCCCAATTTTCCAAGCTCACCCTTAGACATTTGGGTGCTTGGTTGTGCAATGGTGAAGATGGCGACGAGGAGGTTGTGACGGGCTTGGCTAAACTCGGGCTTGCCAAGATTGGGCGAGCAGCGAGCTCGTCGGCCTCAGCAGAAAGCTGGGGCTCACCTAGATTTGGCGAGTCGCAAGCTCACCGGTGGCGACGAAGCTCAGGCTCACCTAGATCGATCGAGCTGCAGCTCGGTGATCGTGACGGAGCTCAAACCGGCGAGCTTGGGCTAGTTGCCGCTTGTAGAGGAACATGGGGAAGAAGAAGGAAGATGAAGGGAGGGAGACAAAGGAAGACGAATGGAGGAGAAGAAGAAAAATAATAATAATAAATTTTTAAAAAAGTATTTTCCAAAAGTATTTCAATTTAAAGGTGTTCACATTTTTTATTTTATTTAATTTTTTATTTTTAATTTATTTTTAAAATTTAAAGCGAAGTTTTTTTTAAAGTAACTTATATTTGAAGACCTTAAAGTGGATTAAATGAGTGAAGATAGATTTTCCTAAATTAATTTAAATATTAATTTGTTTCGGTAATATGGATCAAGTCGGGTATGGGTCAGGTGAATATTATCAAAATTTACATTGTATGAAAATGGATCAAAACAGGTTAATATGAATCGGACTATTTTCAACTCGACTCTCCCATTTGACATCCCTAATAATTAGTTGCTCTATATCATTGTATATACAATATTCAAAAATGATTCTCATGATGACGACGGGTTGAAACGGCTTCATTGTTCCTTATCCATTTCCTTTCTTTCAAAATTATCTTGTGCACCGATTGGATCAGCTGTCAAATACTTTTCAACAACATACAATGGAATCAGTAATCGATTATATATCGCCTACTCCACGAGCAAAACTATCTCAATAAGCAAATGCAAACACTTACGTCAAGAGTCACGAACTCTTCGTCCTCATTTTGCCTTTCTCCTCATAATTTTCCCACATGTGCCGACACCATCCTAGTCGCTCCTTAGTTATCTCCGCATCATCCACACAATCGCGTCCAGGATCAATCGTGCATCGGCCGCCACCATTAGCACTATAAAAATGCGGCTCTCTTTAACTGCATCAATATCGCCAACTGCGAAAAAGGAGAAAAGATTTGACCTTTCCTGATCAGTCACAAACTCACGATCTATCTCAAGAAAAAGAAAATGGGAGAGGTGGATCAGGCCTTCGTACAAGACGTCGAGCACAGGCCCAACCTCGCAGCCCCTCAAGCCGAAGGCATCCCGCTCATTGACCTCGCCGCCCTCGCCGGCTACTCACTCTCCGATGGTGCAGTCGCTGACTCCGGTGCCGTCGAAGGGCTCGTGGCGGAGATAGGGGAGGCGTGCAAGGAGTGGGGGTTCTTTGCGGTGGTGAACCATGGGGTGCCGGCGGAGAAGAGGGAGAGGATAGAGCGGGAGGCGAGGGAGTTCTTCAGGCAGGGTTTGGAGGAGAAGAAGAAGGTGCGGAGGGACGAGAAGAGGGCGTTGGGGTACTACGAGACGGAGCACACCAAGAACGTGAGGGACTGGAAGGAGGTCTTCGACTTCACCGTGCAGGAGCCGACCGTCGTCCCGGCCTCGCCCGACGACGGCGAAGAGGGTGTCATTGAGTGGACCAATCAGTGGCCCGAGTACCCTCCCGGACTAAGGTTAGTGTTTCCATGATTGTTTTCTCTTTGGCTACATGGCGCTTCAACAGAAGCTGGTCCTCTCTTACTATTTGTGGCCCGAGCTCGCTTCTCATGCCCGCACAAAATGATTCTCTTGCGGCTGTTAAAATGCAGGGAAGCATGCGAAGAGTACGCACAAGAATTGCAGAAACTCGCGCGCAAGCTGATGGGACTGATAGCTCGGAGCCTGGGCTTGCCCGCGAACAAGTTTGACGAATTCTTCAAGGACAACACCAGCGCCGTCCGGCTCAACCACTACCCGTCGTGCCCGGAGCCGCACCTCGCTCTGGGCGTGGGCCGCCACAAGGACTCGGGGGCGCTCACCATCCTGGCTCAAGACGACGTGGGAGGCCTCGAGGTGAAGAGGAAGAGCGATGGGGAGTGGGTCCTCGTCAAGCCCATCCCTGATGCCTTCATCATCAACGTTGGCGACATTATTAAGGTACCGCTGATCAAAAACAGGACTTTTTACACGCTCGCCTCTAACTTCATCAATATATGTGATTTTCATACATGATCATTGGTCATACATGTGTGTGCTGCATTTGTGAACGTGGGTGAAGTACTCGACAGAGCAGCCTTGACGAATTAACTCTTGACTACGTGAAGGTTTGGACCAACGAGGCATACGACAGCGTGGAGCACAGAGCAATGGTGAACTCGGAGAAAGACAGGATCTCAATTCCGTTCTTCTTCACCCCGCCACACTATACCATGGTGCAGCCACTGAAGGAATTGACTGATGAGCACAACCCTCCAAAGTATAGGCCATACAACTGGGGCAAGTTCTTGGTCGCCCGAAAAGCAAGCAACTTCAAGAAGCTTGATGTCGAGAACCTCCAGATTCACCATTTCAGGACATGAGATTCCGCAGTCGAATCTCCAGATGAGGACCATCTATCGTGCTGAGTCGCAGGAGCTATGCAGCAAAGTCGTAGCTGAAGCTTTTCAATTAGCATTGGCAGCTTAAAAACTTGGCTGTAGAATGTAATAAATGCGACCCTGCATCGTGATTATTGTCTGTTTGCCTAAATAAATAATGGAGCTGAGCACAGCGATTTCAATAAAGAGGCAGTGTCGTTAGTTTTTTGTTGTAAACCATCCTTGTTCATTTGAGTATTCTATTTGCTTAGGGTTCTCTGCTATCAACACCAAACATTCTGCTTCGAGTAGAATCAAGCAGCGCTTGAAACCGAGCACTTTGCGCTGGTTCATGGGTCGGGCCACGGTGCACGGTGTTGGTATATGATCGCCAAATTGCTAAGATCAGACCAATCAAAGCTCTTCCTTTTCTTTTCTTTTTATGTTCTCTGATTCTGGAGTATCCGACGTTGCCAAACATGTTGATCAGGCCACTACTTTTATTCAGCGACGAGGGCATATCTAGGCAAATAACATCATCTGGAAAAAATTGTGTTTTTTCGTGCAGGATTTTTTCGGTTTCCAAAGGATACTGTGCAATAGAGGGAATATCGTCAAAAAAGTCATAAACTTATCGCATTTTCGTCAATTTATAACTAAACCTTTTAATTATGCCAATTAAACCATAAGTATTTTCATATTTTGTCAATTGAGTCTATTCGATCAATTTTGATTGGAAAATGACTGAAGTGAACGTTGGCCACCCTATATGGCACGGCCGACGTCGACGTACATAATTTTTTAATATTTTTTAATATTTTTCTATTGTTTTCCTTTTGATTCTTTTCTTCTCTTTTCCTTTTTTCACTTTTTTTAGGATAGAGATAGAATCGGTTTACACTTGAAATTTAATTAAGTAATTAGTTGCTCTACATCATTGCATATACTATGAATGACAATATTCGGGAATGATACTCGTGACGATGCTCTGAAATGGCTTTGCTGCTCCTTATCCATTACTTTTCTTTCAAAATCATCTGGTGTACAAATTGTGTCACCTGTCAAATACTTTTCAACAACATATGATGGAATCAGGAATCAATAAGCAGTGCAAGAACTTACGTCGAGGATCACGAACTCTGTCCTCCTAATGCCTTTCTTCCCCATGTCCCGACACCATCCTAGCTACTGCTTAGATACCTCTGAATCATGCACCCCAATTGCGTCCACGTACAATCGCGGGTCAGCAACCACCGTTTCCGCTATAAAAATGCTCCTCTGTAACTGCTTCAATGTGCTCCACGGCCAAAAGAATAGAAAACAAGAAGATTTGATCTTTCTTGATCAGTCAAACTCTCAATTAGCCCAAGATCATACTCAACATCTTTATCAAGAAAAAGGAAATGGGAGAGGTCGATCCGGCCTTCATACAAGACGTGGAACATAGGCCCAAACTCCCTGCCACACAGGCCGAAGGCATCCCGCTCATTGACCTCACCGGCTACCCACCCTCCGACGGCCGTTTGATGCCTCCGCCGCCATCGAAGAGCGGGCGGCAGAAGAAGGGGAGGCGTGCAAGAAGTGGGGATTCTTCGCGGTGGTGGTGGCAGTGGAGAAGAGGGTGTCACTGAGTGGACCAATCAGTGGCCTGAGTACCCTCCTGGATGAAGGTCAGTGTGTTTCCATGATTTTTTCAGCTTTGGCGACTTGGTGTTTCGATAGAAGCTGGCGCATGATCAATAGGAATTGGTAATCTTACATCATATAATAAGCGACATGGTGAAATGTGCTCTGTTTAACCAGATAGTTATCGATTTTATTCTGTCCCGGACCTTTCTTATGGAGCTCGTTTCTCCTGCCCGTCCGAAATGGTTCTCTTGCGGCTATTAAAATGCAGGGAAGCATGCGAAGAGTACGCACAAGAATAGGAGAAAATCGCGTACAAGCTGATGGGATCGATGGCTCAGAGCCTGGGCTTGCCCGCGAACAGATTTGACGAATTCTTTAAGGACCAGACCAGCTACCTCCGGCTCAATCACTATCCGCCCAGCCCTGCGCCGCACCTCGCTAAACAAAAGAAAAAAATATAAATAAATAAATAATTCAAAAAATATGAAATATTATTAAAATTTCATGTTAATGTTGATCGTGTCACGATGAACGACTAATGTTCACGTTAGCGATTTCCGGCTAAAATCGATCATATGGACTCAATTAATAAAATGTGAAAATCTTCAATACTTAATTGATATAAAGAAATAATTTAAGATTAAATTGATAAAAATATAATAAATTTAAAACTTATTATTCAGCCAACATTAATTTCCGGCCACGTGTCTCAATTGCTAAACAGGGTTTGTGGCCACAACGTCCAGTCCTACCCAAAAGAAAAGAAAAGAAAAGAAAAACAAAACAAAACAATTTTAACTTCAAACAGACAAAGATATTAAAAAAAAAAGTTGGAACATAAACAGAAAGAAAGCAACACTTCTTATATTCACCGCAATCTCCAATTGCCGCTTGAACTGCATTAGTGCAAGTAGGCTCTGGGATCTTCAAATCCAACACACACAATTGACACAATTGACATATAGAAAGAAACCGATACATTACTCTAATGACTTCTGTCTGATTACATAGTAAGATCTTGGTTTGCTCTTCAACATGATAGTCTAGAGATCAAGAGAGATTTCGTGAGCATATGATATTCAAATTTTGTCCATAGAAAACATATTTTGCTGAATTTTTTCTTTCATTGTTGACAAGAATTCAATAACAAGCAATCATCAAGAGACAGCCGCCAAGCCTGCCACGAAATTTTTCATATTGGGAGAGTTGGTTATATAAATCAATCATTTCACATAGAGATAGAATTAATTTACGTTTAAAATTTAATTCAGTAGTCAGTCTACATTTGATAACAATGCCCGTGACTATGCCCTGAAATGGCTTAACTGCCCCTAATCCATTACTTTTCTTTCAAAATTATCTTGTGCGCCAATTGAATCACCTGTCAGATACTTTTCACCAACATATGATGGGATCAGGAATCAATTATTTATCGCAAACTCCATGCCAAACTATCTCAAAAAGCAATGCAAGCCCTTATGTCAACAATCACGAACTCTTTGTCTCTTTCTTGCCAATCCCATGATTTTCCCCATGTTCCGACGCTATCCTAGTCACTCCTTATTTACTTTCGAACTGTCCACTCAATCGCGTCCAGGTTCAACCGTGCATCAGCCACCACCATTACCCCTAAAAAAGTGCTCCTTCCTATGACCGCTTCAATTTCATCCACGGCTAGAAAAAGAAGAAGAAAAGATTTGATCTTTTCTGATCAGTCACGAACTCACGATTAGCCCAAGATCATACTTCCGATCTTTATCAAGAAAAGGGAGATGGGAGAGGTTGATCCGGCGTTCATACAGGACGTCGAACATAGGCCCAAGCTCGCCGCCACACATGCCGAAGGCATCCCACTCATCGACCTCGCCGCCCTCGCCGGCTACTCACCCTCCGATGGCGCGGGCGCTGCTTCCGCTGCCATCGAAGGGCTCGTGGCGGAGATAGGGGAGGCTTGCAAGGAGTGGGGGTTCTTCACGGTGGTGAACCATGGGGTGGCGGCGGAGAAGAGGGAGAGGATAGAGCGGGAGGCGAGGGAGTTCTTCAGACAGGATCTGGAGGAGAAGAAGAAGGTGAGGAAGGACGAGAGGAAGGTGCTGGGGTACTACGAGATGGAGCACACCAAGAACGTGAGGGACTGGAGGGAGGTCTTCGACTTAACCGTGCAGGAGCCGACGCTCGTCCCGGCCTCGACCAAGGACGGCGAAGAGGCTGTCACCGAGTGGACCAATCAGTGGCCTGAGTACCCTCCTGGATTAAGGTTAGTGTTGCCATGATCTGTTGTTCGATTGGCGACATGGTGTTTCGATAGAAGCTGGCGCATGATCGATAGGAATTGATGATCTTACATCATATGAGAAGTGACCTGGTGAAATATGCTCTGTTTAACCTAGTAGTATCGATTTTATTCTATCCCCGGAACTTTCTCATGGAGCTTGCGTCTCCTGCCCGTCCAAAATGATTCTCTTGCGGCTGTTAAAATTCAGGGAAGCGTGCGAAGAGTACGTACAAGAACTGGAGAAACTCGCGTACAAGCTGATGGGATTGATAGCTCAGAGCCTGGGCTTGCCTGCGAACAAGTTTGGCGAATTCTTCAAGGACCAGACCAGCTACCTCCGGCTTGTCCGCTATCCGCCCTGCCCTGCGCCGCACCTTGCTCTGGGGCTGGGCCGCCACAACGACTCAGGGGCGCTCGCCATCCTGGCTCAAGACGATATCGGAGGCCTCGAGGTGAAGAGGAAGAGTGATGGGGAGTGGGTACTAGTGAAGCCCATCCCCAATGCCTTCATTATCAATGTTGGTTGTGTTATGCAGGTATCACTTATCAAAAAAGAACTTTTCATATTATTGACTTATCGCTTGAAGATGCGTATACGAAAGATCATTTGTGCGGTGACTGGTTGTGGCTATGTCTAATGATTGTGATCCATCCTTTTAATCAATTTCTGTGATTTTCATACATGATCAACAATCATGCATATGAATTGTACTTGTGAATGTGGATGAAGTACTTGACGGAACAAAACAAGCTATAAATTCTTGATAGATTAACTCTTGACTATGTGAAGGTTTGGAGCAACGACACGTACGAGAGTGTCGAGCACAGAGTGACGGTGAACTCGGAGAAAGAGAGGTTATCGATTCCGTTCTTCTTCAACCCATCACACTATACCATGGTGCAGCCACTAAAGGAATTGACTGATGAGCACAACCCTCCAAAGTACGGGCCATACAACTGGGGCAGGTTCTTCGTCATCCGAAAAGGAGGCAACTTTAAGAAGCTTGATGTGGAGAACATCCAAATTCACCATTTCAGGATATGAGATTCATCAGTAGAACCTGGAATATAACTACTGAGAAGCAATAAGTTATTTACCGTTGTTGTAGCTGAAGCTTTTTAATTAGCTTTGGCGACTCGGAACTTCCCCCTAGAATGTAAGGAACGTCACTGTTGATTGTGAATATTATGTGTTTACCTAAGCAAATAATGGTACTGAGCACGGTAGTTTCACTGAAGTGCCTGTGTTGTAGGTTTAAACCATCCTTGTTTATCTGAGTAGTTCTTGTGCGCAAGGTACACAACTTCAATGCAAAAGGGAGGAAAATATGGGATCCCAAGAATAGTCAACTAGGCTAGGCCATTGATTTCGTAATTGCCGACCTATGAAGGTTCCCTTCGCTGACATTAGTCAACACCAAACGATCTCGCTGAACAAACCTCTATCGCCTTCCCCCCCTGCAGAGACCCAGTTTTGGGTAAGAAACACATCAAACGAGAGGCAAATGGACAAGAAGCTGAACCTCGCATCACTGGCCCGCCCCATTCTCATCCTCTTCTGTTTCGAGCAGAATGAGCATCAGTTGAAAGCAAGCACTTTGTGCCGTTTCATGGGTCAACGCCACGATGCCTGGTGTTGGTACAAGATCGTGAAATTGCTAAGATCATCCGGTCACAGCGATCACTGCACTTGACCTGGCGGCTTCCGGTATCGACCCGCATCAGGCCAAATCTCTGCAATCGATCTCCAAGTACTTCGAGCCACTGAGAGATGTCATGGAAGGCCTAGCATCACATGAGAGAGTGATGGAGAAATTCCCCGAGGAGATTAACCTTACTGTTTTTGTCCCTGCCTTAATGCCTGGTCCTGAACTCAATGTTTCTACTCTCAATCAAGAGGTACATTCAATCTTAAGCCAACCCTTGCTAGTGATACAATTTTTCATTCCATTTTTGCCCACGAATTTCGTCTTCGTCTCGTCAGGCAACATCAGAAGAAAACGTTAAGAGAGAATAGCCAAAAATCTTATTAAGAGCAGTTCTTTTCTAGATCGGTTGTGATTAACCTCTGTTGTACTTTGCTAGTGGAGTCTCTCACAAGACCACCACCTGTTCTAAGCAGCCACTACCACCTACGAAGTCTCGACCCTCCGTCCGATCACTTTCGGTTTTGGCCCAATTTCTAGTCATTGAATGGCTATCAGCTCAGCCCAATTGAGGTAAAACCAAGAAATAATAAGAAACTACAATTCTACACCCCCATTCTAATCGTCTTTGAATTGCATTATTTCGATTTTATCGGATGTCTAACAGCACAAACTCAACATTTTTCAGATCAATCAAAGCTCTCCCTCTTTTTTTTATTATTCTTTTTTGATTTTGCAGGATTTGACATTGGCAAACATGTCGATCAAGCCACTGTGTTTGTTTAGCAACGAGGACATGTCAAGGTAAATAACATTGTCTTGAAAAAATCAAATTTTATCGCATGGGATCTTTATGGGAAAATTGTCCAAAAAAGTATTAAACTTATTATACGATAACTAATTCAATCTTAAAATTTTTAATTATGTCAATTTGATCCTAAACATTTTGATAACTTACCGATTTAGTTCTAAACTTATCAATTGACTTATCATAATTTGCCAATTTAATCCTAAACATTTTAATAACTTTTCAAGTCAATTTTGGCCAAAAATCAAAAAAAAAAATATTAAAATATGATTTAAAATTGTCAATATTAACAATAATCGTAACACGTAGACATCTAACGTCTATGTCAGTGATTTTTTATCAAAATTGGCCAAATAAATTTAATTTGCACAAATACAAAACTTTTCAAATTCAATTGGCAAAAAAAATTAGGATGGAATTTTGATATGATTATAATAAATTTATGATATTTTTTAATAATTTTCCGTTCTTTATTCAATACTTTTTATTTAAAATTGTCTTATGCACATCACCTGTCAAATACTTTTCGACAACGTACGAAGGAACGAGGAATCAATTTTTTGTCGCAAACTCTTATAGTACCCAGTATGCAATGCAAGCGCTTACGTCAAGAATCACGAACTCTCCGTTCTCTTCTCTTCTAGCCTATCTCCTCATGATTTTCCCCATGTCCTGACAACACTTTCCTAGTCACTCCTTAGTTACTTCCGAACCATCCACTCGATCGCGTCCAGGTTCAATCGTGCATCAATCACCACCATGACCACTATAAAAATGCTGTATAATTTGCTTCAATATCATCCACAGAAAAAAAAGAAAAAGAAGAAGAAGAAAAAAAAAGAGTTGATCTTTCCTGGTCCGTTACAAACTCACAATTAGCCCAAGATCATACTCCCGATCTTTGTTAAGAAAAGGGAGATGGGAGAGGTCGATCCGGCGTTCATACAAGATGTCGAACACAGGCCCAAGCTCGCCGCCACACATGCCGAAGGCATCCCGCTCATCGACCTTGCCGCCGTCGCCGGCTTCTCACCCTCCGACGGCGCGGTCGCTGCCTCCGATGCCGCCTTCGACGGGCTCGTGGCGGAGATAGGGGAGGCTTGCAAGAAGTGGGGATTCTTCGCGGTGGTGAACCACGGCGTGGCGGCAGAGAAGAGGGAGAGGATAGAGCGGGAGGCGAGGGAGTTCTTCGGGCAGAGCTTGGAGGAGAAGAAGAAGGTGAGGAGGGACGAGAAGAGGGTGGTGGGGTACTACGAGACGGAGCACACCAAGAACGTGAGGGACTGGAAGGAGGTCTTCGACTTCACCGTGCGAGAGCCCACTGTCGTCCCGGCCTCACCCAAGGATGGCGAAGAGGCTATCACTGAGTGGATCAATCAATGGCCTGAGTACCCTCCTGGATTAAGGTTTGTGTTTCCATGATTTTTGGGCTTCATGGTGTTTCAATAGAAGCTGGCGCTTGATCGATAGGAATTGATTATCTTCCATCATATGATGAGTGACATGGTGAAATGTGCTCTGTTTAACCAAATAGTATCGATTTTAGTCTATCCTGGACCTTTCTTATGGAGCTCGCGTCTCCTGCCCGTCCAAAATGAAATGATTCTATTGCGGCTGTTAAAATTCAGGGAAGCATGCGAAGAGTACGCGCAAGAATTGGAGAAACTCGCGTACAAGCTGATGGGACTGATAGCTCAGAGCCTGGGCTCGCCCTCGAACAGGTTTGACGAATTCTACAAGGACCACACCAGCTTCGTCCGGCTCAACTACTATCCGCCATGCCCCGCGCCGCACCTTGCTCTGGGCGTGGGCCGCCACAAGGACTCGGGGGCACTTACCATCCTGGCTCAAGACGATGTCGGAGGCCTCGAGGTGAAAAGGAAGAGCGATGGGGAGTGGGTCCTAGTCAAGCCCATCCCTGATGCCTTCATTATCAATGTTGGCGACATTATTCAGGTACCACTTATTAAGAAAATAACATTTTATGTTTGCAACTGATCGCTTAAAGATGTTTTGCGACTGGTTGTGCCTGTGTCTAATGATTATAATCCATCCTTTCGATCCATTTATGTGATTTTCATGCATGATCATTGGTCATACATATGAATTGTAATTGTGAATGTGGGTGAAGTACTCAGATGGAACAGAACAAGCTATATATTCTTGACGAATTAACTCTTGACTATGTGAAGGTTTGGAGCAATGACACCTACGAGAGCGTTGAGCATAGAGTGATGGTGAACTCGGAGAGAGAGAGGTTCTCGGTTCCATTCTTCTTCAACCCGTCACACTATACCATGGTGCAGCCACTGAAGGAATTGACTGATGAGCACAACCCTCCAAAATACAGGCCATACAACTGGGGCAAGTTCTTGGTCACCCGAAAAGGAAGCAACTTCAAGAAGCTTGATGTTGAGAACATCCAGATTTATCATTTCAGAATATGAGATTCGGCAGTAGAATCTCAAAATAACTGCTGAGAAGCAAGGAGTTATTTACCGTTGTTGTAGCTGAAGCTTTTTAATTAGCTTTGGCAACTCGGAACTTTCCCCTAGAATGTACGGAATGGGACTGTTGATTGTGAATATTGTGTGTTGGCTTAACCAAATAATGGAACTGAGGACGGTGGCTTCACTGGAGTGCCTGCGTTGTTCGTTTTCTGTCGTAAATCATCCTTGTTTATCTGAGTAGTTTATGTGTACAAGGTGCACAATTTCAATTCATAAGGGAGGAAAATATGGGATCACAAGAATAGTCAACTAGGCAAGGCCATTGAATTCGCAATTGCCGCCCTACGAAGGTTCCCTCGCAAACCAAAACCCATCGCCTTTCCCCCTTGCAGAGACCCAGTTTTGGGTAAGAAAAACATCAAACGAGAGGCAAATGGACAAGAACCTAAACGGGTAGTATCACTCGCCCTCCTCATCCTCTTCCTCCTGTTTCAAGCAGAATGAAGCATCACTTGAAAGCAAGCACTTTGTGCTGGTTCATGGATCAGACCACGGTGCATGGTGTTGGCACAAGATCGTGAAATTGCTAAGATCCTCCGGTCACAGAGTCACTGCTCTTGACCTAGTGGCTTCCGGAATCGACCTGCTTCAGGCCAAATCTCTGCAATCGATCTCTGATTACTTCAAGCCCCCGAGAGATGTCATGGAAGGTCTGGCTTCACGTGAGAAAGTGATCCTCATCGGTCGCAGCTTGGGTGGGTTGGCTCTTTCTCAGGTGATGGGGAAATTCCCCGAGAAGATTGCCGTTGCTGTTTCTGTGACTGCCTTAATGCCTGGTTTTGAACTCAAAGTTTCTACCTCTGTGCAAGTATTCAAAGAAAAAGTTAAGGAGAATAGCCAAGAGAATTCTTAGAAGAGTTCTTTTCTTAGATTGTTGCGATAAACCTCTGACGTACTTTGCGAGTGAAGTCTCTCAAAAGACCACCAACTCTTCTAGACAGCCACTATACCTACGAAAACTCAACCCTCCGACCACCTTCGGTTCTGGTCCAATTTCTTGTCATCGAATGTTTATCAGCTCTGATAAAGTGGGCGACCGCTTCTTCTCCACTCGAAATCGAAGCCCTTGCGGTGAAGGAAGCGTTGATCTGTCTGCAGGAGGCGTTTGACCTGAAGGAGAAATCTGTGGTGCACGTGAGTGTTCTGTCAGACAATGAATCTAGAGTTAGATTCACTGCTGAACCGAGTTTGAGCCCATGCATGGGCTTTGAGATGTTTCTTTGAGGAATGCAATGCACTACTAGCCTAATTGGAAGGTGTTTCTCTAGCCCATTACCCACCGGAAGCTAACCAACTTGTGGACTGGATTGTTAAAGCCCACTGAAAAGAGACCCTCCTCTCGAGTTGGGTGTCTAGGCCACCCCCAACCTCTTTGGGACTTATTATGTATTGACTTTTGTCAACTTCGCTCGTGTAGGGTCTTTGAATGAATAAAATGGTATTTGTGTTATCAGCTTAGCCTAGTTGAGGTAAAACCAAGAAATAATAAGAAACTACACCCCATGCTAATCGTCTCTGTATTGCATCATTTCCATTTTGTTGGATATTTGCCAACACTAACTCGACCAAACATGTTTCAGATCAATCAAAGCTCTTCCTCTTTTTTATTTATTCTTTTCTGATTTTGCAAGATTTGACATTGGCGAACGTGTTGATCAAGCCACTATGTTTGTTCAACAAGGAGGACATGTCGAGGCAAATAATATTGTCTTGAAAAAATCATATTTTATTACGCAAGATTTTTTTGAGAAAATTAACTATAAGGCCCTAAATTTATTATATAGCAATCAATTCGGTCCTAACAATTTCATTGTATCAATTTAGTCTTAAATATATTGACAACTTGCTGATTTGGACCTAAACTTTTCAATTGGCCTATGATGATTTTTCAACTTAGTCCTAGACCTTTCAACGATTTGCTAATTTATTCCTTCCAATTAATTTTGGCTGAAAATTGCTAACATGAACACTAACCGTCCCACATGACATGGCCAACATTAACATAGATATTTTTTTAATAATATTTTTATTTTTTGATTTTGATTTTGATTTTATTTTTTCCTCTCTTCATTGTTTTTTCGGGTTGAGGTTGGCAAGGGTTGCCAGCCGACCCTCGTCAACAATGGGCAAGGGCTCACAAGCTCTCATTATGGCCAACGAGGGCTTGTGAGCCCTCACCTAGTGCCGATGAGGGTTGTCGGCCCTCAACCCTAAAAAAAGTAAAAAGAGAAAAAAAAATCATAAAATTTATTTTAAAAATTCAATATTCTTAAAAAGTGTTGGCGTCGGCATCAACCATGCCATATGACAAGGACCATAACAATTTTCATTTCAAAGAGACAGAAAAAAAAAACGTAACCTCCATGTATTTTACGTCGTAATCTTCAATTGCCGTTTGAACCGCATAAGTCCGAGAAGGCACTCGGATCTTCGAATCCATCAAACACGATCAATACATAGAAAGCGACCAATGCATTTTTTTTTTAATGACCTCTCGAAGAGTACATAGCAAGATCTTAGTTTACTCGTCGACACGACGGTCTAGAGATCAAGAAAGATTTTGTGAGCATATTGAGCGGCAACACAAACTGAGGCTCGCATATACCGTGTGCACTGTGCAGTATACTTATGTGTGTATCTTGTGGATCTCGCAACTTCTTCTTTCTCGATAGGTAGGTTGTCTTTATTACGCTCCGAACAAAGAGAATCACGGGTGAACTATTCCTACGTACGAGCTTGAAACATGAATACTGTTAGAGATATTTAGGAATTTTTTCCTATATTAGAATATTTTTATTAATTTTCTGTATCACTTAAGATTGCGTGGATATCTTATATGAATATGTATATCTTAATTGATATTGATACTTTATATGGTTATTTCATAAAGCCTATAAATAGGCTCTCCATTACTCATTTTGATATATCGAATTATATAAAAAATTCCGCATTTAATTTTATAACTTTATATTTAACTTGGTATTATAGTCGCCTTTCTCGATGCAATCTTAGTGCACCAGGTGCACGTCACACCCGATGCACCTAAAAAATTTCCCTAATTTTTTCCATTTTATCTTCCTAGCTTTGCACCCAAGTGCACATCCAAATGAATCTATTCCCATTGTACAAATCTTATCTAAAGAAGCACTTAATCGAGTCTTTTCTATAATAGTCATGTTTCGGCGCTAATGGCATTGATTGCGTTGTTTGGTCAAGTATTTTTTTTTTCATGGACGTGACTTTTTTTTTATGCCAGCCGCACATGTCGCATTCCAATAACTATTTTCCAAGCCAACCGTATAGGTCACTTGATGTTACGACGCTAGTCATATAGGCCACGTCGCTTAGTTACTACTTTGCAAGCCAACTGCATAGACCACTTGCCAGTTCCCTCCGATTCTTGACCTTTCGCATGTCGTTTCGAGAAGCCGACACCATCACTAGACTCGACATCCTTAGAAGTGTCAAATCTAAAAGACTATCTCACACACCATGGATCAACAAGCCCGATGCCTTGCGGTGCAACAAGTTGGCGCTGAGCGATATTACTTCAAACTCCAGTTGACTTCTTCAATCTCACCTTGAGTTTGAGGGGAGAACACTGCCAACTGTTCTAAAAACTTAAGTTGTTAGAAAAAAACGTTGTTTATTATTTAAATATTATGACATTTCCCCTCATGCTTAGTCTGGTCTTTTACCAAGTATTAAGCATGGAAATTTAACTAGGAAAACAAATAGGGACCTAGAATATTTGAACTCAAGATCTTCAAATGTGAGATTTTATAGAACCACTGTCAATTATTCTAAAAGTTTAAGCGGTTAGATGAATGTATGATTTATTATTTAAATATTCTAACAATACGGTTAGTAACCAAAGAGACGGCCTTCTTTGAACATCACATTACATAAGATGATGGCCTGCTTTTCAAAGGTTAACGTGATTTGTGTTCCTGGAATTCATGCCCTGTTTTTTTTTTTTGGTCAGACAATTCATGCCCTGTTGGGTTCGTCATACATTCGGCAGATTCTTGCTCGAAGTCCGAATATTGCCCAAAGAAAACATATTTTGTCAAAAAGAATTGGGCAAAAAGCTATAATAAAGAGATGGCCTATTGCATCACAAAATTTTCGATACCAAGAGGGTTCGGTTGCATGCTCAATCACTCGTTTCGAATAGAGAAAGAAACAATTTACCCTTAGAAATTTAATTTGCTAATTAGTTGGCCTATATCATACAATAGATGACAATATGAGCAATGATTTTTGTGATCACGCTCTGAAATTGCAGCAAAATTCTTTGTTGTTCCTAATCGGAAAAATTATCAAAGAGGTCCTAAACTAATTGCAATTTTGTTCAAAATCGTTAACATGGACGTCAATCATCCTATGTAACATGGATAGCACTAACGTGAGCAAATTTAATAATATTTTAACTTTTTTTAAATTTTTCTTTTCTTTTCTTTCTCTTTCTTTTTTTTCTTCCCTTCTTCTTCTAGCCTGTCACTAAACCTCGACAACCGGCCAAAGGTGACCCACCTCACCAGTCGCTGAGGTCGACCTCATCAGTCCAAGGTCCTGCCCCCACTATAGGAAGAAGAAAAATAAATAAAAAAAAATAAATTTAAAAAATAAAAAATGTTAAAATATTATTTAAAATTATCAACGTCAGCATCAACCGTACCATATAGGACGATCGACGTCGATGTTATTGATTTTCGGTCAAAATTGATGGACTAATTTACACAAATATAAAACTTTTCAAACTCAATTGACAAAAAAAAAATTTAGAATGGAATTGACATAATGATAATTTATAATCTTTTTAAATAATTTTTCTGTTCCTAATCTAATACATTTTATTTAAAATTCAGGAATCAATGATTTATCGCAAACTCCTTACCAAAAACAAATGATTTATCGCAAACTCCACGAACGTAAGTACCCGAATTTGCAACGCAAGCGCTTACGTCGAGAATCACAAACTCTCCGTTCTCTTCTAGCCTATCTCCTCATGATTTTCCCCATGTCCTGACAACACTAATCATAGTCACTCCTTAGTTACTTCCGAACCATCCACTCGATCGCGTCCATGTTCAATCGTGCATCAGCCGTCACTATCCCCACCATAAAAATGCTCCTCCCTATAATTTGCTTCAATATCATCCACAGAAAAAAAAAGAAAATAGTTGATCTTTCCTGATCAGTCACAAACAAGTAGCCCAAGATCATACTCCCGATCTTTGTCCAGAAAAGGGAGATGGGAGAGGTCGATCCGGCGTTCATACAAGATGTCGAACACAGGCCCAAGCTCGCCGCCACACATGCCGAAGGCATCCCGCTCATCGACCTTGCCGCCCTCGCCGGCTTCTCACCCTCCGACAGCGCGGTCGCTGCCTCCGATGCCGCCTTCGAAGGGCTCGTGGCGGAGATAGGGGAGGCTTGCAAGAAGTGGGGATTCTTCGCGGTGGTGAACCACGGCGTGGCGGCGGAGAAGTGGGAGAGGATAGAGCGGGAGGCTAGGGAGTTCTTCGGGCAGAGCTTGGAGGAGAAGAAGAAGGTAAGGAGGGACGAGAAGAGGGTGCTGGGGTACTACGAGACGGAGCACACTAAGAACGTGAGGGACTGGAAGGAGGTCTTCGACTTCGCCGTGCGAGAGCCCATTGTCGTCCCGGCCTCACCCAAGGATGGCGAAGAGGCTATCACTGAGTGGATCAATCAATGGCCTGAGTACCCTTCCGGATTAAGGTTTGTGTTTCCATGATTTTTGGTTCCTTTGGCTACGTGGTGTTTCAATAGAAGCTGGCGCTTGATCGATAGGAGTTGACTAGCTCACTTCGTATAATGAGTGAAATGGTGAAATGTGCTCTGCTTAACCATGTAGTATCGATTTTAGTCTATCCCGTACCTTTCTTATGGAGCTCGCGTCTCCTGCCCGTCCAAAATGAAATGATTCTCTTGCGGCTGTTACGATTCAGGGAAGCGTGCGAAGAGTACGCACAAGAATTGGAGAAACTCGCGTACAAGCTGATGGAACTGATAGCTCAGAGCCTGGGCTTGCCCGCAAACAGGTTTGACGAATTCTACAAGGACCACACCAGCTTCGTCCGGCTCAACCACTATCCACCATGCCCCACGCCGCACCTCGCTCTGGGCGTGGGCCGCCACAAGGACTCGGGGGCGCTCACCATCCTGGCTCAAGACGACATCGGAGGCCTCCAGGTGAAGAGGAAGAGTGATGGGGAGTGGGTCCTAGTCAAGCCCATCCCTCATGCCTTCATTATCAATGTTGGCGACATTATTCAGGTACCACTTATTAAGAAAATAACTTTTTATGTGCATGACTGATCGCTTAAAGATGTTCCGCCATTGATTGTGTCTGTGCCTAATGGATTATGATCCATCCTTATGATTAATTTTTGTGATATTTATACATCATCATTGGTCATACATACGAATTGTAATTGTGAATATGGGTGAAGTACTCAAGACGAAACAGAACAAGCTATATATTCTTGACGAATTAACTCGACTATGTGAAGGTTTGGAGTAACGACACTTACGAGAGCGTCGAGCACAGAGTGATGGTGAATTCGGAGAGAGAGAGGTTCTCGATTCCGTTCTTCTTCAACCCATCACACTATACCATGGTGCAGCCATTGAAGGAATTGACTGATGAGCACAACCCTCCAAAGTACAGGCCATATAGCTGGGGCAAGTTTTTGGTCGCTCGAATGGGAGGCAACTTCAAGAAGCTTGACGTTGAGAACCTCCAGATTTATCATTTCAGAGTATGAGATTTAGCAGTAGATTCTCCAGATAATGGCCATCTATTTTTGCTGAGATGCAGGCGTGATGTGGCATTGTTGTAGCTAAAGCTTTTCAATTTGCTTTGGTGACTTGCAAACTTTGCGGTAGAATCTAAGGAATATGACTTCGCCTAAATAAATAATGGAAATAAGCACAGCAATTTCAAATGTTGTACTTGTGTTCTTCGTTTTCTGTTCATACTTATTTATTGGAGTAGGTACACAATTTCAATTCAAAAGGGAGGAAATATGGGATTACAAGAATAGTCAACACAATTGATTTCGTAATTGCTGACCAATGAAGGTTCTCCCCTTCGCTAGCTTTTAGTCAACCCCAAACGATCTCGCTGAATAAAATATAAAACCCATCGCCTTCCCCCCTCGCAGAGGCCCAGTTTTGGGTAAGGAAAAACATCAAGCGAGGGGTAAATGGACAAGAACCTGAACCTAGCGTCACTTGCCCTCCTCATCCTCTTCCTCTTCTGCTTCAAGCAGAATGAAGCATCACTTGAAAGCAAGCACTTTGTGCTGGTTCATGGGTCCGGCCATGGTGCACGGTGTTGGTACAAGATCGCCACATTGCTAAGATCAGGCGGTCACAGGGTCACTCCACCTGACCTGGCAGTTCCGGGATCGACCCGGAAGATTGCCCTTGCTGTTTTTGTGACTGCCTTAATGCCTGGTCCTGAACTCAATGTTTCTACCTCTGTTGTACTTTGCAAGTATTTAAAGAAAGCGTTAAGAGGAATAGCCAAGAGAACTCTCGGAAGCTGTTCTTTAATAGATTGTTGTGATAAAACCCTGTTGTGAAGTCTCTTGGAAGACCACCACCCGTTCTAGACGGCCGCTAAGCCTACGAAAACTCAACCCTCCGACCACCTTCGGTACTGGCCCAATTTCTTGCCATTGAATGTTTATCGGCTCAGCCCAGTTGAGGTATATCAATAAATAATAAGAAACTACACCCGTTAAGGGTGTGCAATGAGAACTGTCCAAATCGAGACCGAACCGGACCGAACCACACCGGTCGGTTCTCGGCGATCCTAAGAGGTGTCGGTCCAATTCCCAATTCTCATTTTTGAAACCGATGGTCGGTTGGTCCGGTTCCCAATTCCAAGGTGGGAATCGGATCGACCAGACCAATAAGATCTAACCCATCATTTTTATTTTTATTTTAAAATTTTTTGAATAACTTTGAAAAAAAAAAAAAAAATAGAACAATCCTCTAAATTCTATCATTACTTTACTTTCCCTTACTAATCCTAACCTGAGCGAAACCAAGGCAGAAGTGTGAATTAAAATTTTATTGATTTGGGGTTCTTCTTTTTTTGCTTCTCTAATAATACGTGTTTAAATTAGAGAATGTATATTTTTGGAAGCCCACGTGGACGTATATATATATTTTATATATATATTTTTAATGTAATGATAATAAATAATTTGGTTCATTGAAATCGGACCGGTTGGTCCGATCGGTCCTCAGTTCCAAGATTAATCGGTTCGGTCCACGATCCCAAAAATTAAGAATCGATCGTCCCAGTCCGATTCCCAGTTGTTGGACTGGACTGGACCGGATCGGACCAGACCAGAAACCAATCACCCCTACTAATTGTTTTTGTATCGCATCGTTTCAATTTTCTTAGATGTCTAACAACACAAACTCGACCAAACATGTTTTAGATCAATCAAAGCTCTCCCTCTTTTTTCGTTATTCTTTTTTTATTTTGCAGCATTTGACATTGGCAAGCATGTTGATCAAGCCACATTGTTTGTTCAGCAACGACGACATGTCGAGGCAAATAACATTGTCTCAAAAAATCATATTTCATTGCGCAAGATCTTTTTGGGAAAATTGTCTATAAAGTTTTAAATTGATTGTATACCAGTCAATTCAATTTTAAACAATTTAATTATATCAATTTGATCTTAAACCTTTTGACAACTTACCAATTTAGACATAAACTTTTCAATTGGCCTATAATGAATTTTCAATTTAATCATAAACCTTTCAATGATTTACCGATCAATTTTAACCAAAAATCATTGATATAAACATCAATCGTCCTATATGGCATGACCGACATTAATATGAATATTTTTTTAATAATATTTTAAATTTTTTATGGTTTTTTTCCCTCTCTTCATTGTTTTTTGGGGCTGAGGGTTGGCAAGGGTTGCCAGCCAACCCTCGTCAACAATGGGCAAGGGCTTGCAAGCTCTCATTGTGACCACTGAGGGCCTGCGACCCTCACCCAATGCCGGCGAGGGTTGTCGGCCCTCAGCCCTAAAAATATAAAAAGAGAAGAAAAGAGAAAAATCATAAATTTTATTTTAAAAATTCAAAATATTTAAAAAAAAAAAAATGTTGATGGTAGCGCTAGCCACATCACGTAGAACGACTATTGTCCATGTCGATGATTCCTGGCCAAAATTAACCAGATGGACTAAATTGACTCAAACGCAAAAATTTTAACACTAAATTAGTCCAATTAAAATGTTTAAAACTAAATTGATATTAATACAATAAGTTTAAAACTTTTTTTATACTTTTTCCCCATCAGTTGAGGGTACATATGCATAGGAACATCTCAGAAAAGAATCCATTCTTCTATGTCCGTTGTGACATCCGACCAAGCAAATTCCTAGATGGTGCACTCCGCAAAAAGAGATTGATAATCCCTGGATAAATGAATCTAAGTTGATCCTGTGGCCATTCCGTCCCTTTTTGAACATCATGGCCACAGGATCAAAGCCTCTAATCTCCAACGCTTCCATCTATTGGGTTCGTCATGCATTCGACAGATTCTAGCGCAATGTCCAAATATTGTCCATGGAAAACATATATTTTGTCGAAAAGAATTGGGCAAAAAGCAATCATGAACAGACGGCCTAGCGCACCACAAATTTTTCCATATCGAGAGAATTCAATTTTACACTCAATCAATCGTTTCGAATAGAGATAAAATTAATTTGCACTTAGAAATTTAATTCAGTGATTAGTTGGCCTACATCGTTGTATATACTATATATGACACTATGAGGAACGATTTCTATGATCATGCTCTAAAATTGCATCGAAATCCTTTGTTGTTTCCAATTGGAAGAATTATCGAAAAAGCTCTAATCCTATTGCAACTATACTAATTGAGTCCTAAACCTTTTGTATTTGCGTCAATTCAGTCCATCCTACCAATTTTAGCCAAAAATCATTAACATTGACACTGAGTGTCTTATTGGCTGTGGCACAGCCATCACTAACATGGACAAATTTGATAATATTCAATATTTTTTGAATTTTTCTTTTCTTTTCTTTTTCCTTTTTTCTTTCCCTTTAATTTTTTTCTTTCCTTCATCCTCTAGCTGGTTGCCGAACTTGGCAACTAGCCAAAGGCAAGGACTGGCGAGGTCAACCTCACTAGTCGTCAAGGTCTGCCAACCAACTAGAGGAACAAGGGAAGAAAAAATTATTAAAAATTATCAACATCAACGCTAATCGTGCCACGTGGAATAACTAGCGTTCATATCTATGATTTCCGGTCAAAATTAGTCGAATGAATTGAATCGACACAAATACAAAAAGTCTAACACTTAATTAACGGAAAAAAAAAGTCTAGAATTGAATGGGTCACAATTATAAATGATTTTTGGCTTTTTTTTTATAATTTTGTTGTTCCTAATCCAACACTTTTTATTTAAAATTATCTTGTGCACCGATTGTATCGCATGAAATCAGGAATCAATCATTTATCGCAAACTCCACGAACAAAACTACCCGAATAACCAATGCAAGCGCTTACGTCAAGAGTCATGACCTCTCCGTCCTCTTCTTGCCAATCTCATGATTTTCCCCCCGTCCTAGTACTATCCTAGTCACTCCTTAGTTACTTCGAATTATTCTAGTCACGTCCATGTCCAATCGTGCATCAGCTAACCCCATTGCCACTATAAAAATACTCCTCTCTATAATTGCTTCAATATCATCCACGGAAAAAAAAAAAAAAAAAAAAAAAGAAGAGGGAGAAGAAGAAAAGAGTCGATCTTTCCTGTCAGTCACAAGCTCAACAGTTAGCCCAAGATCATACTCCCGATCTTTATCAAGAAAAGGGAGATGGGAGAGGTCGATCCGGCATTCATACAAGACATCGAGCATAGGCCCAAGCTCGCCGCCACACATGCCGAAGGCATCCCGCTCATCGACCTGGCCGCCCTTGCCGGCTACTCACCCTCCAATGGCGGAGTCGCTGCTTCCCCGGCCACCTTTGAAGGGCTCGTGGCGGAGGTAGGGGAGGCTTGCAAGAAGTGGGGATTCTTCGCAGGTGGTGAACCATGGCGTGGCTGCAGGGAAGAGGGAGAGGATAGAGCAGAAGGCAAGGGAGTTCTTCGGGCAGGGCATGGAGGAGAAGAAGAAGGTGAGGAGGGACGAGAGAAGGGTGGTGGGGTACTACGACATGGAGCACACAAAAAACGTGAGGGACTGGAAGGAGGTCTTCGACTGCACAGTGCGAGAGCCTACACTCGTCCCAGCCTCGCCCGAGGATGGCGAAGAAGCCATCACTGAGTGGATCAATCAGTGGCCTGAGTACCCTCCTGGATTAAGGTCAGTGTTACCATGATCTCTTGTTCCTTTGGCTACATTTTGTTTCTATAGAAGCTTGCTCATGATCAATAGGAATTGACAATCTCACATCATTTGATAAGTGACATGGTGAAATGACATTCATGATTCCCTCCTAGTCTCCCTTCAAACTCGGGTGGTTTCTCACCTTTGTGGTAGTTCCCAAGTAAGGCGCTCTATTAAACTATATTCATTATTTTTAACATACCGGTAACTATGGCCCTTACCTCTTATTGAAAGGTGAATATTTTTTTTTATCACCCAACAAAGAATACGGAAAATGATATTAGGGAGTCTCTCACCCCAAGATAGATCTTCTACCTATTTTTTCTCCTTTGGTTCTTTCTAGAACCTGCTCAGGTCAAATGTCATATAATGAGTGACATGGTGAAATGGCCCTGTTTAACCAATACTATCGATTTTATTCTATCCCGGACCTTTCTTATGGAGCTGGCGTCTCCTGCCCGTCCAAAATGATTTGCTTGCGGCTGTTAAAATTCAGGGAAGCATGTGAAGAGTACGCACAAGAATTGGAGAAACTCGCGTACAAGCTGATGGGACTGATAGCTCAGAGCCTGGGCTTGCCCGCTAACAGGTTTGACGAATTCTTCAAGGACCACGCCAGCTTCGTCCGGCTCAACCACTATCCGCCGTGCCCCGCGCCGCACCTCACTCTGGGCGCAGGCCGCCACAAGGACTCAGGGGCACTCACCATCCTGGCTCAAGACGACGTCGGAGGCCTCGAGGTGAAAAGGAAGAGTGATGGGGAGTGGGTCCTAGTCAAGCCCATCCCCGATGCCTTCATTATCAATGTTGGTGACATTATTCAGGTACTACTTATTAAGAAAAAGAACTTTTTTATACGCACAACTCATCGCTTAAAGACGTGTATAAGGAAGATCATTTGTGCCGTGATTGGTTGTGCTTTTGCCAAATGATCATTATCCATCTTTTCGATCAAATTTCTATGATTTTCATACATGATCATTGGTCGTACATGTGAATTGTACTTGTGAATGTTAGTGAAGTACTTGACGGAACATAAACAAACTATATATTCTTGACGAATTAAGCCTCAACTATGTGAAGGTTTGGAGTAACGAGACGTACGAGAGCATCGAGCATAGAGTGATGGTGAACTCAGAGAAAGAGAGGTTCTCGGTTCCATTCTTCTTCAGCCCGTCGCACTATACCATGGTACAACCTCTCGAGGAATTGACTAATGAGCACAACCCTCCAAAGTATAGGCCATACAACTGGGGCAAGTACTTGGTCACCCGAAAAGGAAGCCACTTTAAGAAGCTTAATGTTGAGATCCTCCAGATATATCATTTCAGGACATGAGATTCAGCAGTAGAATCTCCGAATAATGACCGTCTATTCTGCTGAGATGCAAGCGTGATGTAGCATTGTTGTAGCTAAAGCTTTTCAATTAGCCTCGGTGACTTGAAAACTTTGTGATAGAATGTAAGGAATGTGAATTTGTATCGTGGATATTGTCTATTCGCCTAAATAAATAATGGAGTTAAGCACAGCGATTTCAAATATAGTGCCTGCGTTGTTCGTTTTCTTGTAAACGATCATTATTTATTTGAGTAGGTACACAATTTCAATTCAAAAGGGAGGAAAATATGGGATCACAAGAATAGTCAACACAATTGATTTCGTAATTGCTGACCAATGAAGGTTCTCCCCTTCGCTAGCTTTTAGTCGACCCCAAACGATCTTGCTGAATAAAACCCATCGCTCCATCCCCGTCCAGAGGCCCAGTTTTGGGTAAGAAAAAACATCAAGCGAGAGGCAAATGGACAAGAACCAGAACCTAGCGTCACTTGCCCTCCTCATCCTCTTCCTCTTCTGCTTCAGGCAGAATGAAGCATCACTTGAAAGCAAGCACTTTGTGCTGGTTCATGGGTCCGGCCACGGTGCATGGTGTTGGTACAAGATCGCCACATTGCTAAGATCAGCCGGTCACAGGGTCACTGCACCTGACCTGGCGGCTTCCGGGATCGACCCACTTCAGGCCAAGTCTCTGCGATCGATCTCCCAGCACTTCAAGCCCCTGAGAGATGTCATGGAAGGTCTAGCTTCACATGAGAGAGTGATCCTCGTCGGTCACAGCTTGGGCGGGTTTGCTCTTTCTCAGGTGATGGAGAAATTCCCCGAGAAGATTGCCCTTGCTGTTTTTGTCTCTGCCTTAATGCCTGGTCTTGAACTCAATGTTTCTATTGTCAATCAAGAGGTATGTTCAATTTTAAACCCATCATTGCCAGAGATACGATTTCCACTCCATTCTTAGCCAGGAATTTCTTATTTGTGAACCATCAGTAGAAGAAAACGCTAAAAGGAATAGCCAAAAGTATTCTTAGAAGCAGTTCTTTTCTGCATTGTTTGTAATAAACTGCTTGTCTTTTGCAAGTGAAGTCTCTCAGAAGATCTCCACCTGTTCTGGACAGCCGCTACACCTACGACAATGGGCCGAACAACCCTCCGACCACCTTCAGTTTCGGCCCGACTTTCTTGGCATCAACGGTTTATCAGCTCAGCCCGATTGAGGTAAAACCAAGAAAAGAATCGAAAACTCCACCCCATGCTAATCTTCTCTGCATTGCACAAGTTCCAATTTTGCCAGATGTCCGACAACATAAACTCGTCCAAACATGTTCAGATCAATCAAAGCTCTCCCTCTTTTTTCATTGTCTTTTCTTATTTTGCAGGATTTGACATTGGCGAACATGTTGCTCAGGCCACTGCGTTTGTTCAGCGACGAGGACATGTCGAGGCAAATAACATTGTCCCAGAAGAAGTATGGTTCTGTGCGCAGGATTGTTGTGCTTTCGGAGGGAGATAAGCTCATTCCGAAGGATCTAGTGGAGTGGATGATCAGGCACAATCTGCCAGATGAAGTGTTGAAGATAAAAGGATCGGATCACATGGTCATGATGTCCAAGCCCGCAGAATTAGGAGCAATTCTCCAGAAAACTGCCAGCAAGTATCGTTGACATGAGAAGTGCAGACGAAGAGAGGGACTTTCGATGGTTGCTCGCAATAGTCAAAAGTTGTGTTCCATGATTAGCTTCAATTCAACTTCATTTTGGGAGCTGAGTTCGTCAATAAAACGGGGCAAAGGAAATATTTTGACCCAGTATTTGCACAAATTTCGTATTAAAAATAATGAAAACAAGACTGTAATGTTTGCCTAATGTTTGCCATGCTTATAGAACACGAAAACAGTACTAAAAAGATCCGTCTCTGTCTAAAACAAGGGAAGGTGTGCTGAACTTTTGAGTCCTTATCTTCCTTTTAACTCATCCACCTCGTCTTCCTGTCTTCTCATCTTTGGTTTTGTCAACCAAACAAGGCAGCCAAATCATGTCTCGCTGGACAGTGTCGCAAGCATCTACGGATATGCATATCTGTGCCCGAAATAATGAAAAAGATACTAAAGAAATCGAGCTTCTGCTTGAAATTTTCGTGCTTGTTACGGTGTTCATTCCATGGTCTCTGTCTGTTCTAATCTAAATACCAAGAGGGTATCTTCAAACAGCATATTCAAGTTGGAGGACTAAAGTTGTACGGATTGTGTTAAGTTAATAATTCTCCGATCTTATCTTCAAGATTTGCCCGAAATGTCAAACCTCACAACGCACCAGAAGCAGCCACGAAGCATGAGAAGCTTCTCATAAAAAAATGAAGAGAGATCAAATGCGCTTTTTCCTCTTGCAAGTTCCGCGAAATCAACATTCTCTAATAAAGTAGATGGATGAACTCTTCTGTCAAGAGAGACGTATAATATATTCATTTGCCACGCATGCTCTCCCATTCCCTGTGCATGGGGCGAGGAAGAACCTTAGCCAGAACAGCGCAGAGAAGAATCCAAAAAGCAAAAAGCACATTTCGAAATGAGAGCTTTCTTATCCATTGTGGAGCAAAAGACGACGATTCTTTTTCCCTAGAATAAGATTACTCAGCTGAAACAGAGTCTCTGAACTTGAAGATCTGGTGATCAAGATTCAAGAATCCAAATTCTGGCCCTTGTATACATCAAACTTCACATGGTGCAAACAGTACTTGAACGAGACCAACAAGAAATGCCGCCTATACAGAGCTACTTCATCTCTTGATGAAGAGTCTGAGCTTACATTATACACAAAGAACGAACTACGTCGCTTCCTATCAGTACCTTGTAAAGTAAATTGAGACCCAACAATAAGGAAGAACTTCAGGGGAAGAGACCAGCGAGAGGGACTGTCGGAGCGGCTGGGAAAGCAGAATAGGTGAGCTGCGGAAGCCGCCTTTCGTGGGGGACTATGATGCAAAGAGCTTGTGCAGCGACCAGGACGAAATCGAGGCCCAGATTCAGCAGGTTCTTGAACATCTGCAGTCTGGGCACCAGCATCATCATAATGTCGAGGAGAAGGAAAGCGTGGAGCTTCTTCGGGTTATGGCTAAGGTTGTCTTCTTCTCTTCTCCTGTTTTGTTTTTTTCCCCACTCGTTTACTGATGGTCGTTGTCTGTTGAGAGTTCGTTCTTATACATGAGGAGTGACTAGGAAAGATCCGGAGCTCGATCAAATCCGACTCTTGGAGGGGCCAAGGGACAAATCTCTCTTTTCTTAATTATAGGATATACTTTTTTGGCTAAATTTGATCATTTATATTTACCAAACTTAAGATGTCAAAAAAATCATTATTAATTATGAATTCTCTATGTACAAATTTCGCTAACAAGTGCTCCTTAGACATTTCTTTAATTAGTTAAAAAGATTTTGTTAACAAGTGCATGCATCGATTTACTTAAAATCACTAAATATAAACCAAACGCATATCGATACAATTTGAGAATTAAACAAAAAACGTTTCAAGAGAGCAGTATGTTTTGAATAGAATTGATTATACTTCCTAAGCATAAATAATAACCTTTAATTGGGAAAAAAAATATAGATTGTCGTATATATATGTCTATGTGATTGATTTTGTTGTCCAGTCTATTAAGGTACCATTTGATAACTTTCCAATTTTTTTGTTTTTCTATTTTTTTGTTCCCCGAAATAGAAAAATAATATAAATCCGTTTGGTAACTATCACCAGTATTTATATTCCCGGAGTAGAAAGTTGTTCAAGGGAATATGTTTAGAATAGAAATAAGAAGTAGAAAAAAGTAACTTTTTGTTTTTAGGAACAATTTCTATAAAGTCATTTATTGGGTCGCCGCTACTCATGACCGCCTGTCACCTACCGCAAGCTGGCCATCGCCCATCAATCGATTGCTACCACCATCGAATAAAAAAGGAATAAAAAAATTTTGTTGGTATTTTTCTATTCCTGGGAATAGAAAATTTATATAGTTACCAAACGTATTGTTTTATTTAGAAATTATTTCAGGAAGTAGAAATAGAAAATAAATAATTCTCAAAAAAATTGTTCCTAAAGTAGAAATGTTACCAAACTTGCCCTAAGAAGATGGTTTTTCCATTGCGAGATATTTCCTGGAGATTGCACGAGCGAGGTGTCATGCCCATCTAGTACCACATTGCATTTGGCTTCACTGATGCTTTTAAAGGATATGCCATTAAGTAGGGGGAAATTCCCAAAAATTCATAAATATTTTGTATTTGTATCAATTTAATCATGAAAATTCCAATCGTATCAATTGAGTCACAAACATTTTGCTAATTCAATTCTTCAACTAATTGTATTTGAAAATCGTTTACATAAATGTCAAATGTCTTACATGATATAATCAACCTTGACATAATAATTTTTAAAATAAAAAAAAATGAATATTTTTAAATTTTTTACTTTTATTTTAATTTTTAATTTTGTTTCTTCATCCACTGATTGACTAGCCTCAACGATGGGCGACTTCGCTTTGGGTGTGGCTCAAGCTCATCAGGATCTAATGAGACAAAGGCTCAAGCTTATTGGAATTAGGCGAGATGGAGCCTCACCATCATTAGGTGAGCTCAAACTCATCGGGATCTTTTGTGAGCTTGAGCCTCACCCAAGGCTCAACCTCGCCAGCCCTCTCCTATAATTATTTGTCGTTGATGCTTGGCGACCTACAAGAGAAGAAAGAAAAAGGAAAGGAAAGGAAAGAAAATATAAATAAATCAATTAATTAAAAAAATGTAAAAACAATCCATGTCAGTATTAGCTGTGCCACTTAGAATGCTTAGGCCTTATTTGGTAACCGGTCAAATAACATTTATATTCTTTTGTTTCACAGAAAAAAAAAAAACAAAAATTTATGTGATAATTTTTTTTCCCGATAACAAATTTTGTTTTTGAGAATAAATTTGGAACTGAATCAAGAAATAGAAAAAAATTTCTTTTTTTCCTTGAAACAACTCGAGAATCAAGCCCAAATCATTTTCTTTTTTTTTCTTCTTTCTCTTTTCTTTCATTTTCTCTTTGTCTTCTTCTTTCTCTAAGTCTAGCTGATCACCAAACAGACGAGGTTCGATAATCTCATCGGAACCTTGTTGGCCCTAGGCAAGGCTTGACCTCAACCTCGCCTAGCTGCCACGAGGTCTAGCCTTGCCCACAGCCACGCAAGACTCCCTCGAGGCTGGCGAGGTCACCGGCTAGAAGAAGAAGAAGAGAAAGGAAAAAAAAAAAAGAAAAAAATTCATAAAATTATTTTAAAAATTAAAAGAAATATTAAATCACAAAAAAAAATTATGGGTCGTGTTATGTAATTACCAAACACTTTCAAATACTCAAAAACTCATCCAAGAAACAAATAAAAAAATCATTTTTCAAGTAAAAATTGTTTCTGAAAATGGAACAGTTACCAAACACACCATCAACATTTATGTTAATCATTTTTTTATCAAAATTGATCAGAAAAATTAGATTGATAATTTAAAAAAATTAGAACTCAATTGATATAATTAAAAAGGTTAGGGCTAAATTAATATAATTACATAATGTTTAAGAATTTTTTGTAATTTTTCCATTGAGTGGGTCTCGCTTGTTGGGAAATCGTTGGACATCGCCTAGGACCCCAGAAGACCACGAGGGAGAAAAAAAAATTGGCCCTTTTAAAATTCCAAGATTGTTTGTTTTATTATAAGAATAGACATACACGTCATTATTTTTTCTAAGCACTAGTCGGCTCAAACAAACAAAGTTGACGCTTGCGTCACGATTTCGCTCAAATACTATGGTTTATTCGTGCAAGAAAAGCTCAATGGAAGTAACCAACTTCTCTCCAATGTTGTCGGTAAGTAATAAAAAGATAATTACTCATAAGTTTAAAACGTTAGTAAATTCACATGATATTCATCAACATGTACTTCTAGAGGCTAATACTAATTATGTCAAACATTTATAGACACATGACTTGATATTATCACATCTACCACATTGTTATTGAAAACTCATTAACCTCGAAAATATTGGCTCATCTATCGTTTTGTAAATTTTGTCATGTGATTTGAATTATTTATCCAAATGGATTAGACCTTTTAGGTATGATAACTTCAGAAGGCGTTCGATAATGTGTAGCGTTTGGATAGTGACCCCACGTGTGCATTTGCACATGTGTTTTGAGCACCCATTCGCAAATGTTATGAGGAGTGAGGTGGCAATTTTCAGGGTAATGTTTAACTACTGCCCTATAGCAACATATGATCTTATAGTCACTTACAAAAATAATGATGACTTTCACTATAACTTGTCTCCTCGTATTCTCTTCATCCATCCACTTGTCTATGATAAAATATTTAAATATTAAACCCATATTCATTTAAATGTTTAAACTTTTATAGCTGTTGATAGTAATCCCATCAAAATCTTATATGGAATGAGAGTAAGAGGTCCCGAGATGTAAGCTCCTGTGTTCTCACCTAATAAAAATATATACATATTTGATACTATGCAAAAAGGTCAAACTAAGTATAAGCCTATAAGGGTAGTGTTAAAATATTTAATTATTAAATCACATATCTACAAAATTAGAGCAGAAGAGTCTAAGTTTGAATAGATACCTATTTATCTCCCCAACCAATATTTCCACCTTTAGTACTAAATAAAAAGACCATACTAAGCATAAATGAGAGTAATAGAATATTTAAATACCAAATCACATTTTATCTAAAAGTTTTAATTTTTAAAACAATTGACAGCCAAATATCACGGCTTAAAAAACGCATGATCCAAGAGGTTCTTCAAATGAAGGTCATGATTAATCCATTAAGCGACATGTCTTTTGAAGCTTTCGAATTTTCTCGAGTGTTCTATAATACTTTTAGGACAAGCAATATGGTAATTATATGTATACATAATAAATTGGGGTAAATGATAGTTTAAGAGATGCAATCTCCAAAAGAGATACACAATTATAGTTTGCTTCATACTTGTATATATAAAGGGTTTACTCCTTCTTTGTGTCATCTTATTTACAAGTGAAACATAAGTTAAGAGGTTTTTAGAGACTTTAGAGTTTATTTCTACGATGTTTATGAATCGAGTGTGAGTAAGGTAGACTTAAAAAAAATTCTATAAGCTACCATTTTGTCATGATATTGATAAGTTGAGATGATGTGTCTACTAAGTATACAAATATCAACAATATTCTCGTATTGATGCCAATCATTAATTAAATAAAAATAACTACAAATCTAATGCCATGTGAATTATAAGTTGCAATCTATACATGAATTAGATGTGGGTAAATCCTCATTGTATCGGATCAAAACACGAGTTCCCTAATAATCAAACTCCTGCCACTTAAATCGATTTAGTAGTTTCGATTTATTTTGAGAAGGAAAGGGTATTTCCCAATTTTGGGCTTGAATTTGAATCCAATTCGCAAAAGAGACCTCCTTTCTTTCTTCAAATGTAGGCCCCACACCTCAAGGCAAGGTCAATAATTCATATCATAGCCGTTGGCGGATTTATACTTTGGGGATTATGCCATCCTTTCGCTTTTACGAAAAAAGCCCTCCCAAAAATTTTCAAATCCCACGAGCGCTTAGGGATGCGTCGATTTCAAAATCTAGATCCCATCTCCACCGTCCATCTACCTGTAAAAGTCCTCGCAGCTTCTACCCTCGAAACCCTCTCGATTTCGAATTTTTGAACTCCAGGAGTTCTTGTCCAGTTCAAAATTACAGACAACGGGAAATGCGAGAGAGAGGGGAGGGAGGGAGGGAGGGGATGGGATGCTTCCTTTGATCGATAACTCAGTGACTTCGCTCGGTCTCTGACAGTCGTCGTCTTGTTCCTTCTTATTTTTGGCTGTAGTCGAGGATTGTTTTCGAAGTGCGGAAGGAAAGAGAAGTTTTTCAGCTTAACTGAGCTCCGATTCAGCTGAAAGATTTCAGGGTCGAGGGCATTTGGCATTCTTTTCTTCAATTCCTCTTTCAGGTAGACATTTCCTCGACCTTCGTCTTCGTTCTTTGAGGTGCACGTTGTCTACTTACGGTTCAATAGCCTCTAGTCTCGCATTGCCCTTGTCTTCTTAGCGCGCTTTGATTGTTGTTCTTTGCTGAGATTTTCTCCTCGCTGGATGTCAGAATGTTGAGAGATTTGAAGTTCCTTCGTCGGAATTCCGGCAAGCACGAGGAAGTTGAGAATGTACCCTTACAGCATACTAGTTCATCAGCAATTCAACCCGCTTGGGACTCTTCTCGGGCTCCGTTAAACGCTATTCCAGAACCTACCCAAAACCCTAGACATGAAGCAGAAGTCAGCACTAAAAGCAGGGTTGATAGAACCCCAAGTAAGCCCAAGGTCAGAAATGCAGATCCCTCGTTGCCTCTTCGAACCCCAGAAAAGCATAACTTGGGTATTTCATCTAAGAACCGGTTTGGTTGGGCCAAAAACGAGAGCGGTTCAGTTACCGCTGACGTGAACGATGATTCCAGGACTGACGAAAAAAACTTTTCGACTCAAATTAGTCGGGGGATCGGTGTAGGAAATTTTGCGACTCCGAGGACAACTAGGACAGTTGGAAGAGCGAATTCAAATTACTCCGAGAGTACTTCCACGCAAAGTACGCCGACTAAGAGTGTCAGCAAGCCTCCCAGTGTCGGTTTTCGAAGTAAGATGGATGGCAATGGTGGCGGCCGCTGGGGAAATTTTGCTGCATTGTACAAAGGGATGCCAAGCTCTATTGGTCCCACAACGGTGGTTAACACGGTTGAAGTGCCTCACTTTGACCTCAAGGAAGATCCATCATTCTGGATGGAACACAATGTACAGGTATGGAAGTGTCTGATACTCTCCTCTTTTCTGAGCTGTATGTGACACCATCAGAGTGAAGGCCGAAATTGGGAATGTTTCCTAATCTTTGCCCCAACAGTTGACAGTAATTTGGAGTCATTTATATGATTTTTTTTTGGCTGTTTATGCTGATGTTGAGAATCTTGTCTAGGTTCTAATCCGTGTCCGCCCTCTCAATAACATGGAACGGAGCACATATGGTTACAACAGGTGCTTGAAACAAGAAAGTTCTCAGAGCATCACTTGGATTGGCCAACCTGAAACTCGATTTACTTTTGATCATGTAGCCTGTGAGACTGTGGACCAGGTATTTCCAGACAAAAGTAAATATGGAAATGCCGATTCCATCATTCATATTGTTTTGCATGTTGATGGCCATTTCTATTTTGGTTGTAACTATGTGTCAATATCCAACTTTGCAGGAAATGCTCTTTAGAATGGTTGGTCTTCCAATGGTGGAGAATTGCTTGTCTGGGTATAACAGCTGCATGTTTGCTTATGGGCAGGTACTCCATTAAATTGTTACTGAATATCATTTTATGTGCTCTTGGTGTTCACAACTCATGAGTAGCATTTGAGCCAATACTCGGTTTTGTTAATTGTGCTTTTCCTTCACTGTCTCACTGAATTTAATCCAAAGAATTCATCTGATTTTGCAGACGGGAAGTGGGAAGACTTATACAATGCTTGGTGAGATTGAAGACCTAGAACTGAAGCCGAGTCCCCATCGAGGAATGACACCACGCATTTTTGAGTTCTTGTTTGCAAGGATTCAAGCTGTAATTTGAACTAACCACATAAACTACTTGGGGTTGAATTTTACTTGTATATGCTGCTTCTTATGATATCTAGTGTTGCAGGAAGAAGAAAGCCGGAGGGATGAGAAATTAACGTACAATTGCAAGTGCTCTTTCTTAGAAATTTACAATGAACAAATTACGGATCTCCTCGATCCTTCATCTACAAATTTGGCGGTGAGTCGGTTGCCTAAGATGCAAACTTCTTACTTCTTAGAAGCCATAGAACTTTTAACAATGTTTATTCAAATGCAGTTGCGGGAGGATGTCAAAGAGGGCGTCTATGTAGAAAATCTCTCTGAGTTTGAAGTAAGGACAGTGACTGACATTCTAAAGCTGCTGACAGAGGTTTGGAGTCATTGCTTTCATCTCTCTCTCTCTCTCTCTCTCTTACATTCATGAGCACATAGCAACCAAAGTCCTGCTCTGTTGCATTCAGGGTTCCTCAAATCGGAAAGTTGCAGCAACAAATATGAATAGAGAAAGTAGCCGCTCTCACAGTGTCTTCACATGTGTGATAGAGAGTAGGTGGGAAAAAGATTCCACAGCAAACCTAAGATTTGCGAGATTAAACCTGGTTGATCTCGCTGGTTCTGAGAGGTGAACCATAAGCAATGTTATTGAACTATATATATGCATTTAGCATAAGCATATGTTTGATCTGTTTGACCATCTTATCCTCCAATAGGCAGAAGACATCCGGTGCAGAAGGAGATCGCCTAAAGGAAGCTGCTAACATCAACAAATCACTGTCAACTCTAGGGTACTTCATTTGTAAAGGCTTATGTGTTTCTCTTTCATTTCTTTGTTTTTTGGTCTTATTGGCAATAATGTCACACAACCGGACTGCAGTCATGTAATTATGGTTTTGGTCGACGTGGCAAATGGGAAACCGAGACATGTTCCTTATAGAGATTCAAGGCTAACCTTTCTACTCCAGGTCAAAACCATCTCTCTGGAAAATTCGTGAGGCCCATGTTACCTATTATCAGTTCTTTTATTCTGTCATTCTAAACTAAATGCAGGATTCTCTTGGCGGAAACTCAAAAACCATCATTATTGCTAACATTAGTCCTTCAATAAGGTACAATGATTGTTTATGTGTTCTGTAATTATGAGCCCTCCCACTTATCAACTTGCATCCTTAATAAGTATCTTTCTCATAGAGATAATTAACTTTGTCTCCTACAGCTCCTCTGCAGAGACATTGAACACTTTGAAATTTGCTCAGAGAGCAAAACTCATACAGAATAATGTAAGCTTGGTTCATTGGTCCGGTAACGGTATTAAATTCTGTTGACTGTTAACAACTTTATGGCAGTAAATGACTTTCTCCTTTCTGGTATAGGCTGTGGTGAATGAAGATTCTACTGGTGATGTAACCGTTCTGCAAAATCAGATACGACTCTTAAAGGTAGACTGAAGTTTTCTGAACAACTTTCTTGTCTGCTGATCTATAGCCAAAATACTTCTCACAGATTTTATAACTTCAAGCAAGTATTTGTCATTCTACCTATTCATTAATTAGTGGAAAATGGATTCCATCAGGAGGAGCTTGCTGCACTTAAACGCCATAACATCTCCAGATCTCTATCTTTTGGTTCAACTTCCATTGTGGGGCCCGGTGATAAAAGTTATGGTGATAAGCAGGAGGTTGATGATTCTCTACACTTTGATCCCAGTGGTGTTGTTAGAATGTCCAATAAACAGGTATGGTGGCTTGGGTCTAAGATGGGAATTCAAGGTACTGGATAAATGGAGGATACTCTTCGAGGAGAAGTATGAGTAATCTGCACATTTTACACTTAAGTGTCGGTCAGAATGGTTTGCTCTTATTTAATCATCGTTGGTTTATATGCTATGCATGCCATTTAGGCTACAAGAAAAGCCTACTCTGCATTTCAGAACCTGTGCAAGCACATCTGCTTCTATGATTAGAAGTCTCCATACCCGTCTTGCCCTATCATATGATTACCCAAGATCACATTAACTGATGTGAAAGAAGTCTTATAAAATGTCATACTTTTTAGCAACACCACACTCATATGGGCCTAAAATATTTGTCAATGTGAATCAGCTGAAATCCTTGGAGACAACACTTGCCGGTGCTCTAAGAAGGGAGCAAATGGCTGAACTAACCATCAGGCAACTTGAAGCAGAGATTGAGCAGTTGAACCGTTTGGTACTTTCTGCATTTTTTTCTGTCATTTTCTTCATGGCATGAGCTGTGTGCAATCATGCTGATTCTCTTTCTTCCATAGGTACGGCAAAGGGAGGAAGACACCAGGTGCACCAAGATGATGCTAAGGTTTAGGGAAGAAAAAATCCAAAGGATGGAATCTCTCCATATTGGTTCAATCACTGCAGAGGTATACTTGCATGAGGAGAACAAAACACTTTCTGAAGAGATTCAGTTGCTTCAAGCCAAAGTTGATCGGAACCCTGAAGTAACTCGCTTCGCTTTGGAGAACATTAGGCTTTTGGATCAACTAAGGAGGTGAGGTTTTGGACACACCTTTATTCTAGTTGGATATTCCTTAACCACATTTTGCTCAAACCGATTGCACTTTTAGGTTCCAAGAGTTCTATGAAGAAGGGGAGAGGGAACTGCTACTGGCAGAAGTAACTAAACTGCGAGATCAGGTACTAGCAGAGACCTTGCAACTACATTGCTAATTTCTAATCTTTGTGATTGGTAGCTGGTGTAAATTAGAGTTTGTTGTTTTATTCACAGCTGCTGCAATTCATGGACGGAAACTCTGAACAGCCCAACCATTTTAGCTCAGGCATCCAACCTCAGGTGGGTCACATTCATCAAAACTTTGTTATTCTTGTAGATGGTTCTTAGTGACAACAAATTTAGTCTTACTATCTCTAAGGCGCTTGAATTTACACCTAAGAGGAGTGAAATTTCCTCTCATTCTTCTCCTTGCATCTTCATATGGTTCTTGGCTTTTAACCTTGAAATTTCTTTCTCTGTTACAGGAAGCCATGCAGGCAGGCAAAGAAAATGCTACACTCCAATTAGAGGTTTCTTTATTCTTCAACTTCCTCACTTTTCTTTCTACATATAGTCCCTGTATTAATCTCCTATTTTGCATTGTTATTAGTTAAGGAACACGTCCAAAGAACTGGAGGAATGCAGACATAATCTAACCTCTTGCCTAGAGGAAAACGCAAAGCTTAGCAGGTAAAGTGATCTTATCTTCTGTGTTGAAGTCTTTTACTCTATTCTCACTGCTTAAAGATAATTTGTGGTAAAAAGAAGTTTTTGAAACAATGAATAACTCATGCTGGAATACATTGTTGGTCCAAAATAACATTTTTCATGTTCCAAAAATATCAGCTTCTCAAGCTTACAAAGTCAACACATTAACTACACAAAAGGACTCAATGGACTTGATTATAATGCATCACATGGCCATATATTATTTAGTTTGTAGAGTACTTAGTTCTGTTACCACTTTAATTGGGAATTCAAAGGCTTCTCAAGGTGCACTAGCTTCACAAAATGCTCATGTAACTTCTTTCGTTTTTGCAGAGAAATACATCATCTGAATTGTCAGTTAGATAGTCTCAATTCCCAAGACAACAATGGAGATGGCAATTTTAGAAAGGTACTTGTTTGGTAGTGTCATAAATACTTGTGATTTGTAATATTTAATGTTTGAGGTGGTACTAGACATACTCATTTTTGCTAGTATCACTGTGTAGAATGTTGATTCAAATTCCCCAATATTAAAAGCTTACGAGTATTATAGATTCAATGGAAAGTAAAGGGAGAGCATATGTGCTGAGATGTCAATGTCACTTTCACTTCTCACATTCTTCCGGTTACTATAGCATGTAAAGCAATCAGAAGTATTAAACTTTATTTCAGGATTTGAGAGACGAACGTTCTCAAGAGCCACAGTGGAAGCACACAATTCTGGGGAATGAACATGCAGAAGAAATCATGGATTTGCAGCTGGAGTTGGACATTTTAAAGATAATTCTCAAAGAAGAGAGAACATCGCGAGGCGAACTGGACGAGAGAATTATCTGCTTGACTAAAGATCTTGAGCTGGCAACAGAAAAACTTTTATCAACTACCAAAAGATGCAAAGATGTTACCAGTGAATTGAAAGAAGCAAAGTCTGTTATTGAAGCTCTTGAGTCTCAACAAATTCTTTCACTCAATGAGATGGAGGATCTTCAGAGCAGTAATAGTAATTCTATGAAACTTTTGAGCTTAAAAGAGATAGAAATTGTAGCACTAAAGAAGCAACTTTCAAGCAAAAGGTTTAGAGATCAAGAATCCAGTAAAGGTGCAGATAGTGAGGACTCGCCCATGCAGGCAAGGTTGAAGAAGATGCAAGATTCTCTTGAGAAGGCTAAGCAGCTGAACATGTGGTACCAGAATGACCATGCATTTCAAGTGTCTAATGAAGAAGAAATGGATAAAGTTTGCAAGCAAGCTGAAGCTGAAACGGCTGAGGTGATTGTCTGCATGCAGGAAGAACTTACCATTCTTCAGCAGCAAGTTCTTGATAGTCAGGTGAGAGAGATGGAGACCAAACAAAATACGGTGATGCTTCGAACCGAACTAAAGGATCTCCAGGAAAAACTCGATCTAGTTACTGAAAATAACGTGCAGCTCATCGGTCTGCTTGAAGACAGAGACAGAGAACTCCAGACATTGTCAGAGGAATGGAAACTTTTGACTTGTGAGATTGAAGAAGTACTTGCCAACGGGAATGAATCACTTGCAGTTGCCTCTGATGAGCTGGGCCACATTTCCAACTCTTTCCCTCAGAAAAGGATTTGGATTGCTGAGCATTTCAGTCAGATGATTCGGACGATATCTGAAAAGGATCTGACAATTGAAGAACTCGGTAGATATTTAGAAGATGCAAACAAGAAAAGAAATGATTTGGATTGCATGTTGAAGTCTTTGAGAGGAGCAGCCCTGGCCATCACTGAAGCACACCAGCAGGAGTACAGTGAAAAAGAGAGAGAAATTGTCTCGTTGACTTCACAGTTAGAGGCAACAGCACATGAACTGTCCAAGCTGGAGGAGAGAGCTAAATTTGCTGAAGATACGATAAAAAATGCATCAACTATGGCAACAGCTGCTTTTGTAGTTGTGAATAGATTCTCCGAAGTAAATCACAATTATCTCACAAAATTGGGGCAAAAAGATATCCTTCTATGCGAGTCAGCAGATATGAACATGAAGAAGGATATCTTTCTCAGTGAACAGGCTGCAACTATCGAGGAATCGAAGAAGCAGATTGACTCTCTAAGAAAGGATCTAGTACAAATGGAAAATGCTTGTACGGTACTAAGAAAGGAGCACTTAGAGGAGCAGCAACATCTCTTTGTTGTGGAGCAGAAGCTAGAACAGATGGAAGAGAGTAATATTATGAAGGCAAGAGATAGATTAGATGAGCTTAAAACTGGTGTGTCCATGCTCCGGTCTTGCATGAGTGATTACTTAGAGCACAATGAGAGTCCTCAAGGAACTGATGAACAATTATTATATGCGTCTTCCAGCAACAAGATTGAAAGACCGGTAAGCTAACTCTTCCGGCTCTCATTTGGTGACCAAAACTTTGAGCGCAGTCCCCTTTCTGCATTAAATAGGCCTGAAATGTTCATTTGATTTGTGACTCGCCCTTTCTGAATGTTGTTGCAGATAAATTCTGAAACGTCTACAGAAAAGAGCTTAAATTTAAGAGCTGTCAGGAGTCTGAGTGATGATGATACTTCCCCTTCTTTTCTGGTGGGGAATACCGTGCCTCCATATTCATGTGATAGAGATATCACAATCAGTCTTCTTAGAAAAGAGATAGAATGTGCCTTGGAAAGTTTGAAACAAGTGCAAACTGAGATGGCCCAACTTTACAAGGAGAAAGAAGAAAGACTGTTGTCTGAGGAGAGGGGCAGGGATAGAACAAAATGGCTCACAAATCAACTGCTCTCCCTAGAAGGAGTCATGAGGAACTTTGAAGAGCAATCACAACTTAAGATAGAAGCCCTTAATCTTAAGATTCAGACTGTTGGCCAAACTGTGAAGAATGCAAGCAGAGATTGGTGCAAGACAAAAGAGGTAAGCCTCAATGTAACTCAGTGTTCTGTTTCTACCATGTAAACTTTGCTGTAGTACACTTGGAATACTTTTTTTTTTATTATGAATTTTCTCAGTTGAACCTATGTCTGTTGTATATCTGATTCAGTGTCTTTAGACCTCTTTTCTTCGAAGATTGTCAAAACAATCTTGTCAATGGTTTAAAATGCTAACAATAATAGAATGTTAGGAACATGATGCAATCTGAAGCAATGGTCTCTCTCTCTCGCTTTTCTTTTTCCATAAAGCATCTAAATTTGCATATCAGGGCATGGTGGCAGCATTCTGTTGACCAGTTTATCTATTCTATTATTGAATTATCTATTGACAATTCCCTAATACAACAGTTGCTTGAATGTGAAGTTGGGGATGCTGAGATAGTTGCAGCACAAAAGTCTGCGGAGGCTTCTCTTATTCTAGCTAAATTTGAAGAGGCTCAGGATACCCTGAAAGAAGCTGATATTATAATCAATGAACTAGTGATGGCAAATGAAGCAATGAAACTCGATATCAGTAAGCTGGAAAAAGATGTAGGGTCATTGATGAAGGAGAGAGACATGCTATTGATTGAGGTTCAGAACTTGCAATCCATCAGCTCTCAAAAGTATCAGCAGATTGACAGCCTCGAAGAGCATATTAGCTTGCACATGGCAGAAACCAGAGATCTGCTTGCAGGACTGCAGGGAATTGCTGGAGAGTTCCAGAGCACTTTCGAAGAGCAGTTCTCATCACTAGCCAACGACTTCAACAGCATGAAGATTCAAGTCTCCAACTCCACAAAGTTAGTGAAGTCATGGCTTGAAGACATCTGGTCTGAGATCATTGTTAGGGATTGTGCTGTGTCGAGCTTACACCTTTGTCACATAGGGATTATGTTGGAAACGGTAACTGGACTGAATGCTGAGAATGGTCTACTCCAGCATGGCCTACATCAAAAAAATTCTCTCCTCACTGATCTAAGAGAGCACAATGTTAAATCGAAAAAGGAGCTGGAAGTATTCAGAATCCTCAAGGGAAAATTACTAGCTGACATCAAGAACAGCTTCAATCGCATCTCAAGGAAAGAAGAGGAAGCTGGGGATATGAGAAATAAGCTAACTGGTTTTGAGAAAAAGATATTAGACCTACAGTATCAGGAGGAGTTAATGTTAGAAAGGTCTAATCATATGGGATCTCAACTTGCTATTTTGATGAAGGAGTTGGACTGGACTAACTCAAATGCCATAAATTCCCTTCTGGATCAGGAGAAGCTGATGAGAGCAGAAGAAGAGGCTTTGCATTCTAAGCTTGAGCTCCTTACACTAGACTCATTCTCAAAAGACTTAGAGTTGCTTATCTTGAGGAAGGAAATTGAAGAGATTGCTCTCCAAAAGGCTAATTTAAACAGCAAGAACATCAATTCTTTTGCAGCTCTACAGAATCTGACAAGGGAAATCATTATATCGAAAGTCGATGGAGAGTTAAAAGAGCAGGTATTATTAGACAACGAGATTCAGATTTCTCTTCTAAAAAAGGAAATTGAGGAAGCAGAGAGTAAGAGACTAGATTTGTCTGCTAAGCTCGGTGAAAGCAACTCAAGGATTTTACATATGGATGGTATTATTAGAGCCCTCGAACAAGATCTTCAGCTACTAAAGGAAGTTGATCATGCAAACAGTTTTTTAAAAGCTGAACTTTCAGAAACTAAAACTACAGAAATGAGACTTTTGAGCCAGATTGAATCACTTGAAGCTGATCGGGAGAAAATTGTGGAGAATCTAAGAACAAAGGAGACAGTATTAGACTGCTCATCCAATCGGATGTCAGCCCTGGATCAGCAAAATCAGAAGTTGCAGGGGGACGTTTGCTCACTGAAAGCTTCATTGGAGATGTTCAAAAATGAGTTGGATCAGAAGAATCAGGAACTGAACAGAATGCTGGGGCTGAGGGAGGCATATGAGTTGCTTAACTTGGAGATGAGTAAGTTGAAAAACGAAAACACATTAGTTCTCCAAGATTTGGCAGAGAAAAATTCAGAATGCGAATCATCATTAAGCAGCATCGATACGTTCAATAAGGAGAACATCAGGTTGAATGATCAAATTATTTTATTGGAGACTAGCATTGTCAGTCTAAAGACTGATTTGGAGGAGAAAAATGCTCAGTTGCAGGAAATCCAGCATTCTAGATCTTCACTCTTGGAGGACTTATCGCTGAAAGGGGAAGAACTTCAGCTATATACTTATTCCTTAAGTAATTTGGAGAATGAGAATAAGCTTTTGAGGAAGAAGCTTCAAGTTACCGAAAAAGGCACTGAGTTACTCATTGCATCTGGCTTGGAATCTAAAATTTGTGTGGAGCTTGTCAATTCTATCGATATCTCCAATGGCAGATTATATGATATAATTGCAAGCGGTGCTTTTAAGAGTATGGGCAATATGTTGGAGCAGATACATGAAGATGCAGAACAAATATCTAAGTACATAGAACAGGTCGAGTGCTTCCATCACCATGTTAAAGAGTTAATGTCTGAAAACTTGACTCTCCGGACTGAATTGTTGAGGAAGGATGATGTTCTGAAGGGACTCTTGTTTGATCTCAGCTTGTTGCAGGAGTCTGCTTCTAATACAATTGATCAAAAGGATGAAATTGAAGAAATGGCAGCTAATTTGGAGTCTCTAGAGAATGAACTTGCTGGAAAAACAGAAGAGCTTGATGAGGTCATTGCTCGCAGTCAAAAGCTTGAGGCTGAATTGCAGGAAAAAGTGCATGCCATCTCTGTTCTTGAACTGGATATATCCAAAGAACATGAGAAGGTAGATTCTCTTTCTAAGGAAAATTTGGATCTGAAAGCCTGTTTACAAAAAGCTTTAGCAGAAAAAGGTTCTGCTGAGGAAGACCTAGTAGAGAGAAGCAAAGAAATTGAGAGTTTGGAGATGGAGCTTTCAGCAATGGGCAATGCTATTGACCAAATGAATGACTCGATGGAGTACTTGAAAAGCAACTTAGACGAGCTTAATTTTGAGAGGGATCAGTTCCAGGCTGAGGTGCTTACACTACAAGAGAAACTCGAGAAGGCCTGGGCCACAGCTCACAAACATGAAGCAGTTGCTATAGAGGCGCAAAGGGTACTGATTTTCTAGAGTCTCAGTTTTTCTTTTTCCAGTTTTCATGTGCTCATATCAGCTAACCACAGCTTCCAATGTCAATGTCAATCTCAGAGGGCTGAAGAAAGAGAGACCTATGCTCTTGACAAGGAAGAGGAAGTTAAGCTGCTGGAGAGGTCTGTGGAAGAGCTTGAACATACTATAAATGTGCTGGAAAACAAAGTGAGTTTTAAACCAAGCTAAAACCCCCTCTATTTCAGTACACTATATTATTGCTTTCAAATACCATCTTGTTATGTTCAAGCGATACACTTGATTTCATAGCTTGTAAAAAAATTGTTCTTTGGCAGGTTGACGTTGTTAAAGGAGAAGCTGAACGGCAACGTTTATTGAGAGAAGAGTTGGAATTGGAGCTTCATTCCATAAAAAGTCAGATGCAGAATGTTCAAAATGCTGATGCTGACATTAAAAGGTCTGAGCAATTGCTCTTAGACATTTGTCTGCATTAGATGAGAGTGTTTCACTCGATTAAGACAGGAAACGTTGCCTCTAACTTCGTCATTTAACCATTTTGAATTATAGGCATCTAGATGAGAAAAAAGCAGACCTTGAGGAATCCCTAAAGCAAGTCCAGACATTGGAGAGGGAAATTGCAGAAAAGGATGCAGAGGTATGGAGTTGTATTTTCAATCCCATACCTTGTTTGTACTACCGACTGAATGCTGTCCTCAACAAGTTGGACCATCTACAACTTAAGGATAATTGTCTTGCTTATATCAACAGAATATACAACTTAAAGCACATATCACTGAGCTAAATTTGCATGCCGAAGCACAGGCAAGTGAGTACAAGCAAAAGGTAATATGGAGCAGTTTTCAAGTTCTTCTATCTCAATTTTAGTGGAGTGCATAGACTTTTGGGTGATTCGAATAATGTTCTGTTAACATGTTACTAAACTATGAAAGCAGTTCAAGGCACTGGAAGCAATGGCAGACCAAGTAAAGCCTGAGGGCTCTTTCACCCAAAACACAAATCAGATGTCCTACAAATCAGAGAAAAATACATCTAAGCCTAGGGGCTCAGGATCCCCTTTCAAATGCATTGGATTGGGTTTGGCACAGCAGGTGAAATCTGAGAATGTTGAGGAACTCACTGTTGCCAGGCTACAGATTGCTGAGCTTGAATCATTAGTTGTCAGTAAGCAAAAAGAGGTATCATCAGCATCTGATATTTTGAACTGTTCAAGTTCTTTTAAGTTATCCCGATACTATGTGTCCTATAATCCTCCTCAATCTTTTTCCTTTACAGATATTCACCTTGAATGCTAAACTAGCTGCTGCTGACAGCATGACTCACGATGTAATGAGAGACTTGCTTGGAGTCAAGTTGGACATGACCTCTTATGTGGTAATTTAACTTTGCATTATTCTTCTGTCAGTCCTCTTCACCTTAAGATATTCATATGAACTGGTAGATGGAAATTTCATATTATACTCAGCATTTTCAAGAAATTTGTACTGCATAATGTTCAAACCAATTCACTTTTGTCACACACACAGGTAGATTAGTTTGCTAAAAGTTCATCTCTGCCTATTTACCCTGCTGATTACCATTGCTTTCAATCTTCAATTGCTAGTCATTGTGGCATAATCAACAAGTGGAGAAGGTAACCGAGAAGCTTCATTTGCAAAAATCAGAATCTCAGTCGGAGGTACTTAAGCATTTAGGAGAAATTAATTTACGTGTATTTGTTTGGTTTCTCAATTAGTCCTTCCCGGAACAGGAGGTAATGAAGCTAAGGAAACAGCTCGATGAATTTGTTGATGAAAGGAAAGGGTGAGCTGCACAATTTCCTTTCCTTTGTCATTCCACAACAGTGACTTTCCTTTGCATCCTTCTGTTTTTCTCAAGTGTTTGTTTGAATCCTTCAGATGGCTAGATGAAATTGACAGAAGACAGGCTGAATTGGTCACTGCCCAAATTGCATTGGAAGAGCATCGCCAACAAGAGCAGCTGCTCGGTACTGAAAACGAAGTACTTCAGGTTGAAACCACATAGGCTCTACATATGATAGGAATGTGCTTTTTACTTATAGAAACTCTGCTGCTCACATCTTCAACTTGTATCAGACTGAGAATGTGAAGTGTAAGAAGAAGATCACAGAGCTTCAAGATGAAATTTCAAAGCTAAGTGGCCAGCAGAACCTCCAGCAGCGCATTCATCATCATGCCAAAATCAAGGCAGGCTATATATGACTTTTTTATATACCGGATGTTTCTAGCCCAATCCCAAACCAAACATGTATAATATTCATGTGATGTGACAGGAAGAGAATAACATCTTGAAGTTTCAAAATGAAGAACTGGCTACTAAACTGCGGCGGGCCGAGGTTATTCTTTCACGTGTCAAGGAAGAGCTTGCCCGCCATCGTGCTTCTGCTGGGAAGACTCCGTACTTCAATTTTGACGAGGAACAAAGGTGGAACGACAAGGTTAAGGTTAGTGTGGCTTTCTTTTGCGCGTGCCCGCATGTGCTTGAGAGAGAGGTGGCTGACGGTCAGGTGAATATACTGCAGGAAGCTGAGGAGGAGAAGTTGCAATTAGCACAGAAGCTATTGGGCTTGTGTACCAGGATCTTAAAGGTATGCAAATAAAAAGTAACCCCCTCTTTTCCCAAGGGTAGTGCTGGTCAGCATCTCTAATATCCTCAACTGGGAATACATGTGATTTTCCTTCTTCCAGGTTGCTGGATTTAGCAAACCACATTCAGAAATTTGCCCCTACGTTGCTGAAGAAGCTCTCGAGCAACTGAAGGACAGAATCACTTCAATGGAGAGTGAACTGCATGATCTTAAAATGAAGGTGAATCTTGCGCTCCCTTGTTGGCCTTGCCTGTACCATTTTGCAAACTCGGTACTTCTCAGTTATTAAGACTATGTACTTGTTCTGAAGACGTTAACTATAAATGGATACGAGTCCTTGACACGTGGAACCCTTTTGCAGAATAGAATCGACAACGAAAGAGCTAGGTTGTCGGAGCTTATGCCGCAACAAGAACAGCATTCACCCAGAAACCGCAGACCGGATGAGGCCTACAGGAGTTCCAGGAGGGCGTCCAGAACACCATTTCTTTCTACCTTAGATCGATAGCGAGCGTTTCTTCACGACCCAACACATTTGCTGCAGCATCTGTACATTATATATCATTCAGCTGAGGAAATCTCAGAAGGCGGTTTCTCTTTATTTTGATTATTGTCATTTGTTTTCAATACTGTGTATACTAAAATTCTTCTTGGTGTCTGTACATGTATATAGTCATTAATATCATTCATCTGTATATGTATACTCTTAACGATCCATTGATCCAAGAAAGAGAAATGCATGTGTTGTATACAAATCTTTCAGGTTTGTCTTTTTAATAGAGCTTTCTGGTATAGTCGGGAAAAGGGTTGGTCGAGAATGTCCAAGATGGGTAGCTCAACGTGGCGATCATAGCCTGTAACATGCTCGACACAGGCTTGTGCTCACGGGCTGGCCATGGTGAGCATGGCCTCGTTAAGGCATCTCAAGGGATCATTACTTGATTAAATTGAGCTAATTAGAAAATATAGATATCATATTTTTACATAATATTTGATAAAGAAAAAAAAAGACGAAAATTTATGTTTCATTTTTCATAATGACTAAAAGTTAAAAATTTAGAAAATCAAAAGATACATGTGTTTTTGTGAAAAATAAATGATTTAGAAAATATTTTCTTAAAAATAATTATTTATATCATTTATAAAAATGAATGAAAAAATTCACCATTCACAAAAATGTTAAATATAAGTTATTACTGATAATAAAAAATATTTTCATCAATTAATTATTTTAAGCAATATAAATAATTATTTCTAAGAAAATATTTTTTAAATAATTAATTTTCTGCGAAATAAATAAAGTCCGTATAAAAATAAATAAAAAAAATAATTTTTCTAAAAATAATCACTTTGTCAATTGAAAATATTTTTTATTCATTCATATTTATAAGCTATAAAATCAATCATTTTAAGGAGCTTGCATGACAAAAATAACAGTCCAAAAAAAAAGAGTTAGTTTAAAAATATCCAAATCGGGATTTTGCAAAATTTCCTTTTGTGATTTGATCCAAAATACCTTAAACCTGATATTTAAGTATAATTCAGTCTCTTGGAAATCTAATATAAATATATATATTTATCAAAATTTTAGAACAAAAATTACGGCTTGAAATTTTGCGTATTTCCGTACGAGCTTCCGAGCAGCGTTAACCTTCGAAACGAGCTGCCCGGACAGTGTTCATTCCCGTCTCCATCTCCGCCGCCGCAGGAGCTTTGCCAACATCCAACCGTCGGTGGTGGCGCCGGTAATTGGTCGGTTGCTCTTACGCCGTCTGGCTCAGATTAACTTGAATAATCTCTCGCTCAGTCTTAAGTCCCCCTCATGCGCTACTTCTTTTCCCTGCGAAAAACGTTCTCTTTTGAGGTTTCACGAGTTCCTGCGTTTTCTTTTGTCTTGCAGCTCGGGATTTGAGGATGAGCTTGTCGATTTTCAGCGCGGCTCGTTTGGATTCAGGATGCTTTTGGAAGGTCTGTACCTGTAATCCTTTTGGTGCTTGCATGCGTGAGAGTGTTATCACGGAAATGCTTTATTGCAGAAGATTGTTCTGCATTTGAGGTTCCTCGATCGCAAACTAAACCGTGGTGACCTAGACAGAGGCCTCTTGGAAAGTTTGATTAGCTTGAATGGGGTAAATGTTTTGAATCGATGAGGAGTGAGGTAATGCAGAAACTCTGTGTGAATTTTAGGAGGGAAAGATTGCGAAATCCGATAGGTGGAGCAGTAAGCAGCTGCTTGTAAGAGCATCCATAGCATCGTCTCCACAAAGCTTGCAGTTTGCAAGGAAGAAAAGTGAGAAGCTCCAGAAGGATGTGCGAGTGGCCGTTCTTGGAGCCAGTGGTTACACTGGTTCTGAGGTAGGACATTTTATGTCTTGTAACAGGAAATTTATGTGAAGAGATGTCACCGTTTGATCATTTGTTGGCAGATCGTGAGACTCCTTGCAAACCATCCTCACTTTGGCATTACTCTAATGACTGCGGACAGAAAAGCAGGGCAATCACTGGGATCTGTCTTCCCCCACCTGATCACTCAAGTAGGACTTTTTCTCATTTTCTATGACACTTTTTATTCTTCTTATATGAGCTTGTCTAGTCCTGTTCATGTCATAACTATGAACTAAAGTTGCCTGCTAGAGAGCTGTTTCTTGATGGGTGTGGAATTTAAAAAAACGTATGGTTATCATTCTAACTAGCTGATGCAGCATTCAAATGATTATCTTGTCAGTCCTCTTCATGTCATTAATTGGGTAATATAAGAGGGTAGTGCTAGACGAGTCAGCAATTATCATTGGACATGTGTAAATATGATCGGGTCTATGGGTCACAACTCCATTTTTGATAAAATCCTTGCCTTGTGTAATCAGGAAAAGAAGTTACGCCTTTGTTAGCGCCCTACCAATCAATGGTTATGCACATTTGATTATGTTGTTATAAAGCCAGTGATCCAGTTATGAGTTTTACAGAAAAAGAGAATTAAAAGCAGAAGTCTTTCTCCTCTTCTTTCTTAATGGCCTAGCCATACTCACAATTCCTTCATGATTAGCGCATTATAAGCTGACTGTCCAGCATGTTTGCAGGATTTGCCGGATATGGTTGCTGTCAAAGATGCAGATTTTTCTGAAGTGGATGCTGTATTTTGCTGTTTGCCACACGGAACTACCCAGGTTGGTATTCAGATGTCAATCACCTTCTGTCTTGAAAAAGAATGATGGTAGATGAAGTTCCTTTTCTACAATGTGAAAATTGACCATGTTATATCCTTCATTAATTACAGGAGATAATCAGATGTCTTCCTAAAAACTTGAAGATTGTTGATCTTTCTGCAGTATGCTTCTCTCAAACTCTTTTTTAACTGTCTTAACATTGTCAGAACTTCTTTAGACTCCTCTTGCGGTAAATATGAACAGTTGCGATTCTTTTTACAAGTATTCAGGATTTTCGGCTGCGAGACATTTTAGAATATGAAGAGTGGTATGGTCAACCACACCGAGCTCCAGAGTTGCAGGTATCTGGTTTCTCCTATCTTACACCGCATATTTTCATTCATTATGTGAAGAGCCTGAGAATGTGCATCTGTATGTCCTCAATAATGTTTACTTTGTGAAAACAAGTTTCTGATGAAGTAATGCCATATGTTTAATGTGCTAGTTGCAACTTGCATGCATTAGTGAAGTTGTAAACTAAATAATGTCATGAATGCAACTTTGTCAGAGTTTATTGATTGACTGAATGTTATTTGCATGCTGCAGAACAGGGCCATGATATTACATATATTGCTGGCATTTTCGTTTAACTTTGCCGTATGGGCTTTATTCTCTACCTAAACTTCTTTGTTACCATTATCTAGAAAGAAGCTGTATATGGTTTAACAGAGATCTCGAGGGAGGATATAAGACATGCTCGTTTAGTTGCTAATCCTGGTTGCTACCCAACTTCAATTCAACTTCCTCTTGTTCCCCTGATAAGGGTATGTTCTACCATTTTAATCCATTATTGACGCTCATATACATTGGAAGTACTTTGTTGTGCTGCATTTGATTGGTTTCTTAGGAAGCGATTCCTGTTTTTGAGCTTTACTAGGCTTTCTGGGTGTTCTAGAAGCACTAAAAATTTCAAAGTCCTTCATACAACAGTGAATGTTGACAATACATGTTTTCAGTACATTGCAATGATGCCTGGTAATTAGCTACTAACATGTTTGGTAGCTTAGAGTAATTGAGAGTTAACCATCAAATATTATTTAGCGGATTGTTAAGGAATATAAATATATGATGTGATGCTGGTGAAAAGTTTAAGCCAGTCTGGACATTTCCTGAGAAGTCCAGCATCGGTTATATTCCTGCAAGCAAGTTTTTCTTTTATGGACGACTTTGGCACCTTTTTCTCTTATATCCCTGCGAGCAAGTTTTAGTAATAGAAGGTTCGGGTGAATAATGAAATGAAACACCCATAGACCATTCTTTGGCCACTTTTTGATTCAATCATTTTCATTGAATTGCAGGCTAATCTTATTGAATCAAAAAATATCATTATAGATTCGAAATCTGGTGTCAGCGGTGCAGGTTAGCCTCTCTCTCTCTCCTCCCCCCACTTTCCCAAGGGTCTCTCCTGCCACATCCAAATATAGAGCAGTCATGAAAGCTCTCTTTAGCATTTCTTATGAATAAAATCAAAAATCTTGTGCAGGACGTGGTGCTAAGGAAGCTAACTTGTACACTGAAATAGCTGAAGGCATACATTCTTATGGCATTACAAGACATCGGCATGGTCAGTTTTAATTTGAAAATTCATTTAACTGTGGCGTCTTTATCTGTTTACATTACGGTGTCGTGACGGTTGGTGGGACAAAATGTATATCATACTGCTAGTGCATTTCTTGATATCCTTTATAAGTTGTCTGCATAAATAAGATCTATGTTGCTTAGAGGGTTGCCTCATAAGAGAAGCATTATATTGTCTGGAAAAAATGAAACAAGCACAATGGCCTTTGGGAGTGAATTGCCCTTGATTTTGGGAATGTATTTCTTGAGTTATCAAAATCTATTGTTTCTGTTTGGTTAGCAGTCCAATTTTAATGTAACTATAGAACTATTCTACTTGGAATTTCTTCCAATAGAATTCCATCAGATTCCTCGCTTGTGTCTACATGAAATGAGCTTTACAGTGTATTATCTGCCAATTATGCATTTACATTCTTGAGTTCTTGTTTGGTGAGCTGATGACATTCCTTTTCCCTTTTTTTTCTTTTGAGCTGGGTCTGGGGTTTTGATGACTCTGACTCATGGATGAATTTATTAAAGAAAATGCAATAATCTTGATCACTCCCTTCTGTTAATTCCCTTCCTGCAGTTCCAGAGATTGAGCAGGGGTTATCTGAAGCTGCACGATCAAAGATCACTGTTAGCTTTACTCCACATTTGATGCCAATGGTCATAGTTTCGATGCTGAAGTATTCCCATTATTAAAGTTAAAATTCTGCTTCTCCAGCAATCATTATTAGTTTTCTTCATCTATTTATGCAGAGCCGAGGAATGCAATCAACTATTTATGTTGAAATGCCTTCAGGTGTAACGGTAGATGATCTATATGAGCAACTTAAAGTTGCTTACCAGGTAACCTTTTTTCTGGCTAACAATCCTATTAATGCTTGGCATTTAATGGCTTAATGTTCTAAGTTTTGACCTTAGCTTGTGTTTGCTGAGGTATTTGTTTTCAGTAGTCATGGTAGGCTTAATCAAAGTAAATTCATTTCATGGATCTTGTTCAGTCAGTCATGTAGTAGAAATGTTGATCCGCAACTTCTCGTATCATCAAGTGTGTTTGGAGATTGATTTTGACATTCTTCATACCATTTGATCACTTAATCTTGCAGGATGAGGAATTTGTTGCTTTATTAGGTAAAGGAGATGTTCCTCATACTCGGCATGTTCGAGGATCCAATTATTGTCTTATGAATGTCTTTCCTGATCGAATTCCTGGACGAGCAATACTAATCTCTGTTGTATGTTCCCCAAGTTTCTGCTTTTATATTAAATGCCTACTTTTCCTGTGACATGAAGTCATCTTATCGTGGGAAGCTGTCTAAACCTGTTTTTGCAGATTGACAATCTTGTCAAGGGAGCTTCTGGTCAGGCTCTGCAGAATCTTAATGTGATGATGGGATTACCTGAGAATATGGGGCTTACCTACCTGCCATTGTTTCCCTGATTTATTATTGTGAGTGAATGAGCATGCACGAATATTTTTCAAGAAAGCTTACTTAACTAGGAGTTGTGTCTAAGCTGTAGCTTTTGTTTATTCTTCTGTTGAACTGTTACACCTTTCTTTCTCTCTGTTTTTACATAAGGGTGAATGATCCTGTTTTTTTCTTTTGCGACGCCCATCTTTCTTTTTCTTGACAAACAACCAATGGCTTATCTGCAGGTATGGCACTCCCGTGCTTGATATTTATATGCACTTTGTAACATGTAAGTAACAATCACTTGACATGGGTGTGCTCTTTTCCCAAACCGGAAAGAAAGGCAAATTAAGCTTTCCTTTTCATTAGGGTCTAGTCTGAAACTCAACTTGGATGTTGCATTACTCGCATTGCTCCTTTTCCTTTTAGTTTATCGTAGTAGAACTCTCATGACATGGACTGTCTGAAAACACGCAATAGTTCTGTGCCGATTATATGATATGACTGGTCTGCTCTGCTATGTGAACAACTTATATTCACTTGCCATTGCAGGTAGCAGGCAGCATGACCTTTTCTTCGAAGAGCTTGTGAAGATGTGAACGACATTGGAATAAGTTAAGAGTCGATGTTCTAAGACAGTTATTTTGGTGTATCTTAGTATGTTGTAAGGGGTTTAGAAGAAGATAATTGTGGAGGAACTAGGGTTACATTAGGATGGTGGACCGCTAGCAAGAAGAGATATAATCCTATCTTATTCTGATATGAGTTTTCGTTCCATAATGGTCTGTATTTTCAGTCCGAGTTGAATATTTTCTGCGATGTTAAGAAACTTTTAAGTACGACCATACATGAGTCTTATGGCTTGGTGCTCTCGCGTGTTCATGTCCTTTTTTCCTGGGCTTGTCTTGCGAAATGCAGCCCCTACGTAAAGTGAGATGAGTGCAGTCTCTGGTTTAGTGACTACCCATGCCACCTCTCTCTTGACTTTGTTGAAAGAGAAGGGAACTGCGAAATAGCTGTGCCGTTCGTCGAAGAATGCGACCCGCAAAAGTAAATTGCCTCCCCGATATGAATGGGCTTGGCTCGACTAGTGAACCTCTGGCCTCAAGGCTCGAGCCAACTGCTGATCGATACCCAAGTCTGCATTCACCCATGGTGCCACTTGTTCGTCAAATACAGCACTGAGCACCAAAGCAATTTTGCAAATAATTTATATTGGTCATCTCTAGACATTCGCTGTGGTTTCGCGGAAAATTTGAAATTTCCGAAATTATTTCCCATAATAACGACAATATTTTCTTATATTACACGGAAATTTGAAAATAAATTAATAATTATATTTTAATTAAATAGGCATTTGATTAACTAGCACTAGGATCTCGAACTTGACCTGCACCGAAGTCCCTTTTCCACATAAACTGAGATGTAGACTCTAGTGCCCATGCTCAGCTCCTTAACACCCAAGCCTAGGTTCACAAAGGTGAGGCTCAAGAACCCAATGCTTGTGCCTAGGTGCCTAGAGTCCAAACCCCTATTTATGGAGGCGAAGCCCCAATCCACAAAGGCTACACTGAAACATCGTTGCCCATGCCTCAATCCTCATGTGACAAAGCCCAAGGATCTGGTGCTCATATCTAGGCTAGAGTCCATCAAGACTAGGCTCAGGTCCACAAAAGTTGAATTTAGGACCTTGGTATCAGTGCTTGAATCCCCGATGCTCTGCATTATATTATATTTCACTATATATTTGTATTAGATTTTATATCATTTTTGAAAAATGCAATTCACCTCATATCCATACCAAATGAAAAGCAAAAACTAAGCAGCACAAAATGACGGAGAATCGATTCGATCTGGCCTCCTCTTAAACCCTCCTTACATGCAGAAGCAGAAGCAGAAGCGACTCGGAGGGTTGAAGAATCATGAGACCACCTTGTCTCAGACACACTCTTATACTTGCACTAGCACTAGCTGAGAGCATTTGAACTTCGCGAGGGCTTGAATGCAATTTGGAAATGGCTTCCATCTTCCCTTCGTCTCCATCTCTCGATCGTCCCTCTATTTTGTTTTGTGGGAATCCTCCTCCTCCCGCTTCTCTTGGGCAATTCAGGGTAAGCGTCAAACTCTCCAATTTTTCTCCAAGCTCTCATCTTCTTTTTCCCCTTTGTCAAGAATCTTTCTTTGGGTCTTTCGCTGTGAACTGGAAATGAATTTCTTGGCGCATGGTTTTTTTCCGGCAAAAGATTTGGTCGGGCTCGACGACGAGCATGTGTTTATGCTCTAGTCGCGCCGGTTCTTCTCATGGCGATCTAAATATCTGAATGAATTTAGATAAGCCGTAGCCGTGCCTTCTTGGGCTATCTATATGAGCTCCATTTTCTGCTAGCTCCAGACTCAACCTCTTTTTGAAAACAACTGGAGAATCTCCTTTACAGAATTCTCTATCCCAATGTCTGTCTGAAATTGCGCCGTTTAGGTTGTGAATATAATTTCTTGTAAAACACCTTTTAAGATACGATTTTTTATTTGAAGTTTTTGATGATTGTCCGTAATTTGGCTTCTTCAATGCTGATGGTACTTTATATCGGTTGGGTTACGTTCGACGCCAATGATCATAAGATTGGCGTTGCCCCCATGGCTTGGAAGAACACGCTACCTGCTCTCTAGCCGTGCGGCCGTATCACAAGCTGATAGACTGTTCCCTAACCCGTGCAGCCTTGTCACGGGCCATTCCCTATCCGTGCGGCCTTGTCACAAGTTGATAAATCTAATAGACCGTTTCCTAATCCGTGTGGTCTTGTCACGGACCATTCCCTAACTCATGTGGCATTGTCACGAGTCGATTAATTCTAGCGTTCTCTAATATATGCAGCCTTAGGAAGCCTTACCAAACTCGACTTCCAAGATGATAGAGAGAAACTCTGAACTTGTATTCCATTATTATGAATGAGATGAGATCCCTACAAATACATAAACCATATACGTTATTTCTCTTCAATCCAACAGTAGAGATGTAATCTCCCCAACTATCATTAGAGATACCGATTAAGGGTTGCTCGTTTCAAGAATTGGTTACTGCTTTCGTACAAAACTCTTTTGGATCATTTATTTCTTCGGGATGTGACACCTAATGACAAAGCTTGAGACTTTGGTGCCCATATCTAGCTCAAGTCCACAAAGGCTAAACCTAGGACTTGGTGTCAATATTTGAATCCCGACGCTTGGCATCAAGATCCAAACATTATATTATATTTCATTTTCTATTGTGTATGTATATATTTGTATTAGATTTTATATCAATTTTTTGAAAAATGCAATTCACCTCATATCCGACCCAAATGAAAAGCAAAAACTAGAAAAACTAGGCAGCACAAAATGACGTAGGATCGGTTCGGTCTGGCCCTTCTTAAACCCTTCTCACGCAGAAGCAGAAGCAGAAGCAGAAGCGACTCGGAGGGGTTGAAGAAGCAGGAGACCACCTTATCTCAGACGACACAGTTGCACTGGCGGTAGCAAGTAGCAGTGAGAGCGCTGAGAGCATTTGAACTTTGCGAGGAGGGCTTGAACGCAATTTGGAAATGGCTTCCATCTTCCCTTCGTCTCCATCTCTCGATCGTCCCTCTAGTTTGTTTTGTGGGAGTCCTCCTCCCACTTCTCTTGGCCAATTCAGGGTAAACACCGAACTCTCCAATTTTTTCTCGAAGCTCTCGTCTTCTTTTTCCCCTTTGTCAGTAATCTTTCTTTGGGTTTTCGCTGGGAATTGTGGTTTTTCCGGCAAAAGATTTGGCCGCTTCGACGAGTTATGCTCTAGTCGCACCTGTTCTTCCCTTAGCGTTCGCGTTAATTTAGATAAAGTCGTGCCTTCTTGGACTGTCTATATGAGCTCCTTTTCTGCTAGCTACAGACTTAACTGTAGAATTTCCTCTACAGAATTCTCTCCCGATGTCTGTCTTAAATTGCACCGTTTAGGTTGTAAATCGAATTTGTTGAGCCCTTTTAGGAGCTTGCTCTCTGTACGAATTTTTTTTTGAAGTTCTTGATGATTGTCGGTAATTTGGCTTCTTAAATGCTGATAATACTTTATATCACTGTTAAATTTAGTGGTTGGGTTAGATTTGACACCAATGATCATGATTTTGGCAGAGGTGTAATGTATCATTGATCACACGATCAGTGGTCGTATCGTTTAGTATATAATCTTGTTCCAATCTTAACCTAGAAAATACTGCTTTTGGCTTGGTTTTTTAATCTATATCCAGGTTTAAACAAGACTCGTGTGTTGATTAGTATTTCTGTAATTCTTGCCTTTGTTCTCCATTGCGATGATTGTTAAGATGCTTTGACGATATCCTTTCTCTGTTGTTCTTTTAGTTCTCCTAATTTTTGGGCCAGTAGCTGATATAAAATGATAGACATGCAGTTTATTAGGATATAGATTTGGTTGGCATTTCTCAGACATGTAACTGAATATGGAAATTATGTGTCTGACACAGCTGGGTTGGCCACAGTATGGTAAGGGATGTAAAAACTTCAGAATTGAACAAATGAGTGCAGTTCGGAATGGTAGGCATCCTCTTTTGTGTGCAATGGGAATGGCTGCAAGACACTCGGGCGATCCTGAAAGAATGAGTTTTCATCATCTATTAGAGAAGGGGAAGGAGTTGTGGGACAGTTCACCAGAACCAGTCAAGAGCTTCCCTTGGATCCGAGCTTTGGAGAATTTCATTCAACTCATTCTTGATCTTGTGTTGGCAGTATTCAAGTTCTTGTGTGTACCCTTATTTGCTGTATCTTCCTAAGCGAGATGTCTTATTGTGCTCATGAAAGGAGGCTGCGACTTGTGCCTTTGCCATTTCTCATTGGTGTTGCTTTTGCTGGGGTGTTAAACGAGACGGCACTGGAATTATCTCCACTGCTTAAGGTAGAACTTTCTGTTCCACTTCCATGTGAATTTCCAGAAAATACCAGCTCGGCAAATTTTTCAACTTTTTTCTTTTAGCATGGTGAATCTTTTTCTAGTGTAATGATTCGTGTCCGGAGTATAGTCGGGGGGGAGGGAAACCACTTCTTTGTGTTGTTTATTGGCTTGTTCTTTTGCTTGCTTGTCAGGATGCAGAGGTGCCATGGCATCTGATTGCCATTGCTGTTTTCTTTACGATGCTGAAATTGCCTGGACCTTATTACCCTTACTGGGGTCGCATACTTATTCCTCACTTTGCCAATGGGGGCTTATTGAGGATTTTGTGGTATGCTTTTATGTGGAATAGAAGGCCCCGGAAGGGGTCAGTCTAAATTTTCTGAACGGTGCTCCTGCTGTTTTCAGAGGTACTGAAATCGTTTCTTTTATCTTCTGGTCATTAGCTATTCCATTTCACACCCATAGTTCCACGTTTAAACTTTGATATTAGCTGGTAGGACAGTCTGTTTTTCCTTGTTTATAGGAAAAGCCTCAATAATTTGAAAATCCGAAGCTTGTTTAGTAGCAACTGTTTCCTTTCTCCCAGCTGTACCAATTCATTGTTACTGAATTTTATACCTGTTTCATCTTTATGTGAAATTCACTAAAACCATCCCACTGCACTTCGATTAAGTGCAATGAGAGTAACAAATTTTCTTATATTTTCCCAACTCTTATGTTCTTTGAGTCATCTAAGAAATTTAATACACTCTCAGTGAAGTGGTCGTTTGATGCTATTGCATATTAGGATCACAGTGTGATGGATCTCAATATTCCAGCTTCCTTGTTCATGTATTAGAACCTCTGCAGAAACTAAGATCACTCCTTTCAGAGCGAGCACTTTGAGTCATTTTGTCATCCTTCGTCAGAAATGATGGTTTTACCACCTTATTGTCCACCTTGGGTTGTGATGCAGGTTATAACCCGCTACGTGGAAATTGACTATTGATGTTGTCATAGTAAGCATTGGCATGTAAGGGGCAGCTGCCGCGTGGAAACTGAATGGAGGTGGAGGATAATGGCATGCCACATATCCACTAAATCGACCAATTTTGCCGTTATGTGGGTTTAGTCCCCCATTCTTTTGGTTGAATAGTTCTCTCCAGATGTGGGATCATACAGAAATTGTAGTCTCTAGTTATGCTTCCACAGGAACCGTAGAGTTTGGATTGTCTTGTTCTTTTATGTTTCTTCCTTCCCTCATGATTTCCCCCCCTTAAAACACACTATTTTCTTTCCCATCTTGTGGTGCCAAAGAATCCCCAATCTTACTGTTCAAAGACTGCAGTTCCTTACCATACAAGTACGCCTTAAACCAATTGTTGATCGCCATGATTTCTTGTTGCTATCTTGCGCGCTATGCATTTACAATGCAACAACAATACATTTGTCAAGCTTCACAAATACTCAAGAGGAGGGTTCGTGCATAATTTGTTGACCATTCGGGATGAGACCTGTTTCCCCTCCTCTTCTCATGGTGATCATAGAAAGCTTCACTGAAACAGCCGGCCAATTTTGCATGAAGCTTTCGTGTTGTGGGGGGTCTCATTCATCACAATGGAAACGACTTCGTATTTAGCTGATGCACGAGAGAATGAAGCAATACGAGGGATTTCATTATCCCATTGAAACTTTGCTGAACATAAACTTTGCATCTTGCTTTGTTTCTTCGAGAAATGAAAACGAAACAGGTAAAACAGGCATTTAAACAATCAGAGCTTAGCGAGACGTGTTTATAGACTCAGGAGCACATTATTATGCCATCATAAGACAAAATGATGATAAAATAAAAAGGATGGACAAAATAAGGCGTCCGGGAATAAAAATGTCTGAGCCCGGGTTCGAACCGGGGACCTCTAGTGTGTGAGACTAGCGTGATAACCGACTACACCACCCAGACGTTTGTGCTACGATCTGACATTTTATCTATATATATCTTCTATGGACCCGGACGCTGGACATTCAAGTAGCCCAAATGCGGGGGTAGGAAGGCGATTCATATCAGGTCCTCGGTTGGAAGATTTTGATGCAATTGAGTTCAGATAGGAGCGGATTTATCTGCACGTCCCACAAAAGTTTAAAAAATGTGGAATTGGGCTTTCAACTATTAACAGATTGAGCAAGTGGGTTATTTGCATTTGGACGACTCTCTCCTGCTAAAGGGATGGTGCCCAGTGGATTTTCACTTTGTTTTCTAGCCTGTTCCATAGCACATGCTCTATTGCTCTTAAGCTGGCGTTTGTCTCTCATTTCTTTCTTGTAGCTTTGTCGATTAGGATGTTACCTGCAGAATGTGCGGAAGTTCTTGCCGGTTCCAAAAACAAGAGAAAGGACCGTTCGTTTTCTCGATAAACTGTTGAACCTCTCTTCTTACATTAATTGCCAAGAAATGAGGTGATTTGGCTATTAGACCAGCGATTGCCCCAAAAGCATTCTTTTCATTAGCACCTTTGTGTCCGTTCCCCCTTTCATTGAGGATTATATGAGTTTGTAACAAACCAGCTCGTCCCCAATGCAAGTTCGGTCTCAGATAACTTGGTCATGGAAAAAGAAAATAGAGTACAACTAACACAAATAATAAAGCAAAAAAGTCTCTTTTTCGTTTACCCATCAGATCATGCACCTTCACATCACCAATCAACGATGTTCCATAAAAAAATTCTCACGCTGAAATCACCATGCACGAAAGAAGCAAATCCCAACCCCTCAAAAGCAGCAGATATAACAGGGGTCTAAATCAGATTATACAAGATTTATAAGTTAAGAGATGCATCTGTGACAAAATGAAACAACATACAGCACAACAGTTCACCATCATGAACACCACAAAGAAGCATCAACCACCTGACTTCTGATTTGCAGAAAGATATACAATATACCCCCATCATTTTATGAAAGTTTACTGTCACAACTACATTGCATAGATTACTTCGCCACTGCTATCAATGTCGAGTTCAGGATCTGATTCCAGGTCTTCATCCATGTCATCATCAATGTCAAGGCTACCAGTCAGGTACTGGTTGAGGTTGTTGGTACCAGCGGCAGGTATGGTGGCCTCAGAAATGATCCGCATGATTTCCTCCATGCTCTGCATAGGCTGATCTGGCTCCTGAAATTGATTGTTCTTTGTGTTCTCATCCATGAGATCCACTGGAAGATTTTTCAGAAACCACTCATGATTCCGTATCTCAGGAATTGTAATCCTCTGGAGCAAAATAACATGATGTAAGATTTGCAAGAATCAGGTTTCCTTGTCTATGTCTTATCAGATGAAGTCAGCAAAAAGCAAAGAAAGAAAATCATCAAGTCTAAATGTATAAATTGACCCATGAATAGAGGGATGTAACATGAATGTCAAATCAGTGGTCAACACCTTCTGTCTGCTCAAGGCAGAAGGAATAAAATTATGTATCAATCCTCCAACCAATCCACAACCTTAGGAAGTGCAAATAGTTCTGTAACACAAGTAGCCCCAGAAGAGAATTTAATGTGAGGTTATTTATGAAAACCTGACTATGATTTTGGGAAGTTCATTATAGTATATGGCAAACCAGAAAACCTGTCCAAGCTAAGGTGTACAGCTCAAACTAGACCCAAACATCCCTTTGCGTGACATCAAATGGACAACTGCCGACTCTGGACAAGAAAAAGGAAAAAGGCACGTAAGCTAACCTTTGTGGGGTCAGCCACAAAAATCCTTGAAATCAGATGGTGGCACTCGGGAGAGATATGAACATAGTCAGGAATGGAGTACTGGACATTCAAAATTCTCTGCATGAAGGGAAAAATAAATAAAAAAAATCAGGCGAGTAGTTCTGCAAATCAGAAAAGTGACTTGCTAAATTTAGCAATCATTTACCTGTATGGTTCGCCGGAAGTTCTTGGGGTCCTCAGGGTCCTCGAAAGGATAAGCACCCACCAACATCACATATAAAGTCACACCACAAGACCAGACATCTGCAACCTGATGGCAATTAGAGACCAAATCAGAAGTGTCATATTGCAAAGAATCCAATGTCATCATTAGTTATCCGCAAAATAGTCGAATTTAGATAAAAAAGATCACTCAGATGATATTTTTTTTTTTGGGAGAATTTGACTTGAAAGAGCTAACAGCAGTAGTGACAAAGACATGAAAGGAGAACTAGCACCATCAACCGGTCATACCCCAAAAAAACCCAGAGTCTGAATTCACTAATGGCACAGAACATTAAATAAAATACCTTGCCATCATATTCTTTCTTGAGTAAAACTTCAGGAGCGATATATGCAGGGGTTCCAACAGTTGATTTTGGTTGTGAATGCAGCAAGGACGACTGACAATGATAAAAAAACAAAGAGATAAGTAAGATAAGCAAACAAAAGCTCTTGGTGCAGCCGTAAGGAGATGCTAACAAAAGAACAAAGCTCTGCCGCAGATAACACATAATGAACTGTTATCTCTCCTGATAAAATTGGTACTGATTGCCAATCAACTTCTGTATCCATAGCAAACCTAAACAACTACAAGTATCTCAATGTGACATTCACTGAAGTGAGCATAGCAGACCTTAGAGTAACCAAAATCACAGATCTTCAGACGAGGAGCTGGACTTCCATCCAATAACGTGTTCTCCAGTTTCAAATCACGATGGCAGATTTGCTGGATGATGAGTACAAAGGGGATCAGACTCGACAACTGGATGACGTATCCAACTGAGATTAATAGGAAAGAACATCCAAGCGAGATTGGCATACCATAGTATGGCAATAGCTAACTCCTGATATAAGCTGTTGAAAAAAGAAACGAGCCTGCAGCAAAAGAAGGTATTATTTACTTGTTTGACAGCATAGTGCCAGGGGAAGGAGAAAAGATTCTAAAAAATAAGTAAAAACCTCATCTTCACTGAATCTGCCAGCATTACATATCCTCTCAAAGAGCTCTCCACCAGCTGCATATTCCATGACAATAGCTAGATGAGTTGGCGTTAATATGACCTACACAGAGATGGTGGAACAAGGGTCTGAGGTGACATAACCCAATCAGAAGAATGGCAGGAAAAATTCTCACTTGTAAAAGGGCTGGATACAAACCTCTCTAAACCGTATGATGTTGGGATGTATTAGTGACCTGTGGTTAATGATTTCCCTTTGTACATTTTCATCTATCTGTTGCAAAATAGCAACATGCGTCACTTCTCGATTAGAAGAGAAAGCTACAGTTCTTCAGCAAAAAATCTAATACATGGGTCTGAAACCCATTCTCTCAACATTTTTATAATATGATAAAGATCTCAAGCCAACCTAATAAGCACAAGGAACGAACTCAAGTGAATAAACCCCTCAAATATTAAGGCCAATTATCTGAGAATTTACATGAGGATTACAAGCGTGTTAGTCGCGAAAAGCAGCAAATTCGAACAAGATTTTAATGGTACCAGAAAGTTAGTCATCCTAACAATGTATGAAAGCATGATTACAAGAACAAACTTTGAGGAATCACTATGCCCAGCATCATGAACTTGAGAAGAGATACATTTTCCAAATTTGGACTCCATATATACAGCTCTTAATGAAGCATATAACTTTTGGAAAAGAGGATATACTTTCCAAATTTGGACTCCAAAATATGCAGCTCTAAGTGAAGCGCAACTGTCGAACAGATTCTGTTTGGATCCGAATGGATGAATACACAAGTACTTAAGAACATCTTAGCAAGTCAGGATAAAAAGATTAATGATTCCAGATTTCGCATTAAATTATCCACAACGGAGTTTCAGGGCATGGACAGTCGTAAATGAAATTCAACGGACGCGCCAAAATGATATCACAGACAAATGAATTCCACCCTGTCGACAAGCACGTTCATTAGCAAGTAACTCGGCCAGCTTAACCACCCAGGACGGACATCAGGAAGCAAGCACTGCTATAATGCCGTCAGTCCTCAAAACTTTTTCGTAGTTCACTAAAACGCGATTTTAAGAATCTCTGAGCAAGTTCTACACCGCGAAACACTACTCTTTAAATTAGAACATTAAAGACAGAACGGCGAGAAGAAGAATCGGCAGCGGCGGCGGCAGCGGCAGCAAACCTTGTCCCCTCTCTCGATGTACTTAACAGCAACGAGCTCATTGGTCTGCCTGTCCCGCATCAGCCTGGCGACGCCGAAATTCCCCGATCCGATGTCGCGCACCAGCTCGTACCGATCGTTGTCGTGCATGATCGGCAAGTCCATGCCGGGCCCGACGGTGATCGCCGACCGATCCATTAGGCGAAAGCGAATCCTCCTCCTCCTCCTCCTCCTCCTCCTCCGCGGGGAAACCTCTGCGAGAAAAACCCTACGCGAGCCTACTGCTTCTTCAATCGCCGAGCTTCCGCATGATCGAGCTCACACTCCCCAACGACGACGGCCCCCCATCCAAGGAAGAAGGAGAAGAAGAAAAAAGAAAGGAGGCGGAAGGTCCCGATCGAAGATCGTGGCTGGAGGAGGGGGCTGTTGGGGCCCCCCGTGGGGTGACGTGGCTCGATTAGAGGGGAAGGGCGAAGATCGATCGACCCGTGAGGAGCTGCTCGCTGGCACTCTCTCCGCTCTTTTTAAGTATAAAGTGGGGAGGCTTTCTTGGTGACGGATAGCGAGGGGAGTGTCGCGGGAGTCGGTGACTTGCTCGTGAACGGCCTCCTCTCCACCTATCTCTCTCTCTCTCTCTCTCTCTCTAAAAGCTGCGGGTGGTTTCTCTTTCTAGGTAAGCAACAGCAGCAGCAGCAGCAGCACGAGTATCGTTTTTCTCTTCTTCTTTTTCTTCTTTTTTTAACGTGTCTTATCCAAAGAGCTTCAACATCACCGAGGAGCGGTAGACAGAGAGAGGTCCATGTAGGAAAAAAAATATCAAGACTTCCTTCTATTTTGTCCTTCAAACATATTGACTCTCTAATCTCCTATCATTATCGCTTCTTCCCCCCGGCGCCGTTTTCATTTTTGTCTCGCTTATCCCAGCACTAATTTAAAAAATAAAAATTGAACAACTAATTTTAAAAAAATTACTAATTATATTTAGTGTGAGAAAATAAACAAATATATCGCGTGCTTAGTCGGCATGCATATTCTTTTTCCATCATATTGCTTCATAATGGGCTTTCGATAGTCGAATAAGGACTCCAAAAAGAGGGTTTGCGAGTATGGAAAATCAAGCAAGATGAATTATAATTGCAATAGATAATTAAATTGAGAGTTGATTATTCTTTTCAAAGACTAATAAACACGTTTATAAATATATATATATATATATGTTATAATAATAATTTAAAGATTTAGATATAGAGATTTGATTCATAAAAATATCGTGAAATAATTATATTTAGCCATTTTGCTTATAGAAGCAACCCTTATCTACCATGCTCGTTGGAAGGATAATGATCAACGAATTGACCCAACCTTGAATAAAGTCGTCATTGTTTCGGCAACCAAAAAATGTTTTCTTTTACGACAACACAATTTGACGTGAAAGTCACAACCCGAATTCGATCCTTGGCTTTGACAAAAAAAAAAAGAAAAATTAATACGGACCAGCCTTTAGCTGATCCGCCTTGGAGTCAGCGAAGTTCCCAAGGGGGTAGTTGAGTTGACGAAAATGCCCTTGACTTTTGGGCGGAAAGGGTGTCGGAGATTGGACAAAAAATGTGGGCAAAAATTGGAGCCACGCGGGGTCTCTCTCCCTTTCCCTTCCCCAATAATGGCGCACTCTTTTGGGAATGGGCCGCCAGGATTCGGCGAGTACCGAGGCGTTAACGGGAATTTCGCAGCTCACGTGGGCATCGTCCGGTTCGCGCATAACTACCGTTCATTTTGATCTAGCCCGTCGCCATCGCACCGCCCGACGAGAGAAGGAATCGAGCCTCGAGTCATCTCGCGCTGGACCCGGACATTGCAATGGCGCTACGGACAACTTTGAATTTCCAGAGATCGAGGAGCGAGCGAGAAGATTCGAAGTTTGTTTTGGGAATGCCTTGTTCGTGCACGGAACGGGGGGAAGGATTGTTGATGAAGTAGACGAACGATGACGCCATGAAGGAAAGTAGGAGAGGGGAGGGGGGCGTTGGAGCCTTGGAGGTCTATTTACGAGAGGGCAAACGGATAAGGATTCACAGGTTACGAGGTGTCCTCTTTTCTTGGCTCCGTTTCCTCCTTCGGACAAAAAGCCCGCAACTGCCCGAGAACAGCTGGACAGGACAGCGCCGTTGCTTCCCCTTGTTTTCCGGCACCCGAGAACAAAAATGTCAGTTCCATTTTTCTTTTCTTTTTTAACAATTCTGGATAATTACGGCAAATTAATGAGAATTGAGAGATGGAGGATTAAGAGAACAAATTTAATTTTAAATATAAATTTTAATTTCATATCTTATAAAAAGACATAATGAAAATTTGAAAATGAATTGAGAATTTAAAGTAAAATAGATAAAAATAAAAAAGAATAATATGAATATTTTTCGTTAAAAGGTTGATTTTTGTTATTGATAAATATACAAAAGTGTATGTATATATGATTTGATGGATAGGTGCCACTTCATAAAGCATTTGTTAAATATCTAAATAGGAAATATTGTTATTTTCAATGTGTAATCTATCTCGTATTATATGTAACTAAGACTCTGTAAAAGGCAAGTTTTCTTTGCTAGGTTGGTTAAAGCGTGCACTTGTTAAATAGCTTTTTCAAATAAACCTACTCGCTCACGTGACAATACTTGAGGACCCTATCTTTGTAGGTGGGCAGGTCTTTGATTGTTCGAGTGCAGAGAAGAAGACATGGCTTATTGAAAAGATCAAGACTATATGATTTAGCAAAAGGAGTCCCAAAATTAAACCGACTTTCCACGTCATGAGATAGAAAAAAATGGAAAAAAAGAAAAAATATTGAAGATGAAGAAATCCCAGAATAAACACAACGGCCAAAAGTACATGTTACTCCAACAAGCTAGCTGCTGCAATGGAGGCGTGTTGCTGCTGCCAGCTGAACTGATAATTTTCCAGATATTTTGTTTATTAGAATCCTGGCCGTGAAAATCAAGCAAGGTATATACTTGACAATTCCAATGGGCTAAACTTCATCTTAAAGCTTCATTTTATCTATTGCCAGCGTTGAGTAGGTAATGATTTTGTACTCCAAACGGTTTCACGAGAAAATAGCAATGACCGCCAATAGATTTTATCACGTAGGCACTCCAATTCATGGGCTCTTCCTTTTTTTTTTCCTTCTTTTTCCATTTTTGCCCCCTCGTTTTCTAAGCTTGTTCAATCTGGGTCATACATTTTTGTTTGGCATTCGAATGAGAGTTGATTTAAAGTAGATGGGGTCAAAATCTTTACACGCCCCTCTCTTTTCTTGTGGTCCGAGTCACCGTGCTGATGCTTTGGGCGATGACATTGGCTGCTTATCGATTACGTGATCCAATGAATACCTTTTCACAATTTAAAATTAGTACACTTGAATAATGAAAACTTGATGGAAAATAAGTTTTTAAATTAGGGGAGACCAATTTCCTCTTATGGCTAAAAGAAAATCACTTTCCCTTAATCACCAAGCAAATGAAAAATGATCAATTTTCTTAAAAATATAAAATATTTTTCATTGTTATGAAGTTTTCAATAAAACGAATGTAGTTTAAGTTGTACTAATATCACGGAGAAAAGTAGTAAAGAAAGAGAATCACTCTCTCTCTCTCTCTATTGCCATTCAATATACTAACAAAAACATAAGTGGCTTTTTCCTTAGCTGGCGAAATGACCTTCTGTTTTCCTCTAGTGTGTAAAATGCACAAGTGATGTACGTCACCGATGAATGTAGATATCTATTGAAGGAATTAATCGTTGGTTTTAATGGTTCAATGTTCAAGACTCTGCTCCGCAGATTCGCAATTTTTCAATTGAGCCCATGAGCCATGCCTTTTGGGCCTCCTGTGACCGGTCCAACAGTTTGGTCCAGGTGGCTGTCTCCTAGGTTCCCCCAAACGTACAATCACAGAGGCATTTCGGTCCCATGCGGTCCACGTGTCATTCCTCCGCCATCCTCCCTCAAAATCGGTTGCCGGAGTAACCGATTGGGTATACCCTCGCGAAATAGATACACGCGAATGTAGGGACAATTCTAAGCCTTAAAGCCATACACTGAGTTACTTATGGATCTTAAAATTGACTACGGCTTTAGATGATTACATGACAACAAGATTTGAACCCGTAGTTTTTAAGTCATGAGCTTAATGAGTTAATTGATTCCAATAAGAAAAAAATTACTATATAGAACATATTGAATTATTGTTACGATTATTTCACTTTGAAATTGCTATATACGACAATCTAGTTGATTTAACTATAATTATACAAATTACATATCGAACAAATACAATGTACGGATATTGGATAATTTTGTTTAGAACCTTCTCCATATATAATGAGAAACAAATCTCTTCATTGCATAATGTATTGTTATCTTGCCCATCTGCACATTTGATTTCTAAAATTGGAAAGGGTGGGTATTCTGAATAATGCTTAATTCGTCAACAAAAGCAATCATTATCCCTTAAAGCAGCCTTTTGCACACAGAGTATTTGGAGTGTGCACTTAATGATAAGGATTATATTTACCAATTTCGTCGCAACTTCCCTTCCTTTCCACGCATGTTTGCTTTTCTCTGGCAAACCAAATAAAGAAGTTCGAATCCCCAATTCCCGTTTTGCTCCCCCGGTTCGTAGAATTTCATTTAGTTCCTTCCCACCAAACTCAATCGCGTCGAACCGGTCAAACCAGTGGCCGAAACCGGTCCGACTCCAAAGAACTACTCCACGTTAGAAAGAGCCGGCCAATCTGATTTTTTTTTGCCGCAATGCCACAAATGCCCTCGCCCTCCGCAATCCGCTTTTGGCCCTCTTCGCGGTCGCCTTTTTAAGCCCCCAAATTGGATTTACTTCCCCTCTTCCTCTCTCACTCTGCATGAGACGCCAACTCCAAAGAATCTCTCTTCTCCATCGGAAACAGTCGTCGCCCCCCCCTCCCCCTCCCTTCCACCCCCCGCGAGGAAAAGGTGAAAAATGGTATCGGAATCGGACCTCGTGAGCCGGCTCCGGGAAATCCTCTGCAATTCGGACCTCGACCAGGCCACCGCCAGCTCCGTCCGCCGGCAGCTGGAGGCGGATTTCGGCCTCGATTTGTCCGACCGCAAAACGTTCATCGGGGAACAAATCGACGCTTATCTCCAATCCATTAGGAATTTGGAGGAAGATGCCAATGACGACGGCCAATGCGGCGGTCCCGATGTCAAGCGAGAAGAGGAAGTGGAGGAGGAGGAGGAGGAAGAAGAAGAAGAAGAAGAGGAGAAGAAAAGTAAAAAGAGGCGGTAAGATTTGGGGTTCTTGCGAGCATTTTTGTTTTTGCAATGGCGTATCATTTCGGCGACGGTTGTTTCTTGGGAAAAAGGTTCTTTTTTTTTCTTTCCCGAAATTTTCGCCTTCATTTTAAGTTGAGATAGTGGATGTAGTTTCGGGTTTGGTTGGGGGAGACGATGATTGCGGATTCCGGTGCTGTGAAGGTCAAGTTTAATCAGTGCGATTTCTGTGTTTATTCCGTATTGCACTTTCCATCGTCTAGAATATGCTGCATGCTTTCTTTGGTTATTTTCTGTAGTTCTTTGATTGCAAGTTATTTGGGAGTTCGGTTGGGGAAAGTGCGCAAAATTGAAACATGGTCTTTCCGTTAGAATGCTGTTGCAGGTGCGGGTGCACTAGAGATTTTGTTGTTCTTCAAGTGCCATTGGAAACTAGGATGGATATTTGGGGGTCCTTATTTTGGCCAAGGCTTTCCTATCTTTTATTGGAGCCAATGGTCGAGTAGAGACTACTCTGTTCATGTGGGTATTTAGGGGTCAGCTTGAATCATTTTTAACTTGCAATGCTAACGTTCCATTGTTGCATGCTGGTTATGAATGGTCACTTTAATCAGATGTTATCGGAGATTCTTGGACTCTTGGTATGTGCCTATCGATGAATTGTGTATTAAATAGCTTTCCTCTCAGATTGGAAGTGCATCACTCTTAGTTAGAGATTGAACCATCTGAGAAGGAAGTTTCATCATAACCTTTGTCAGTGATCATTCCTTGGCTAATAAAATCAGTGAAAGCGGTAATCTGGTGGCTTGTTCCTATATCTCAAATGACTACATGAATATTGTTAACTCTCCATTCATCTGCTGACATCAGCCAGTTGCTTCTGAAGCTACCAAAATATTAGTAACATTTAAATGCATTACCACTTGCTTGAAATTCAAGTTAACATTCGAAAATTCAGGTATGAAAAAGGATTCTCAGGTAAGAGTTTGGAAGGTCTCTTATTTGTACTTATTGATTTCAAGTCTAAATGGACTCCTGGATTTTCTTTTGTGGGGTTTTGTGAAGTACTTGGCTAATCCTTTAGATGCCTGTTTAGCTTATTGGATGAATATTGTTGGTGCTGATCTTACAGTCTCCGAGCTTCTAGCTGATGATTCTAATGGGTAGTTCTTGTGAATGTTATTTCTCTAGTGCGGCAAGTAAGGAAAAAGTAAACAAGAGGAGAGGAGGATTCAATAAGCTGTGTAGCCTCTCCCCACAGCTTCAAAGTTTTGTTGGAGAGTCTACATTGGCCAGAACAGAGGTGAATCCAGTAAAAAGGAATTGTGATTTATCGGAGGAGTATAACTCACATCAGATTCATGCTCTCCTTTCTTAATTTAGGTTGTGAAGAGAATCTGGAACCATATCCGACAGAAAAATTTGCAAGATCCAAGCAATAGGCGTAAAATTTTGTGCGATGAATCACTGCACAAGCTTTTTCATGTCAATACTATTGACATGTTTCAGATGAATAAGGCTCTTGCCAAGCATATATGGCCATTAGATGCCGACGATGGTATTTCCTTGATCCTTTTTTAAGTTACTGCTCAACTTTGGGTGTGAGGCTAGATATCATGCTTTGCTTTTTGTTTTTATCTTTACTACATAACATGAGTGGTTCTTGCTTTTGGTACATAAACTACCATGCTTCCTTTTGATTTTGGCTTGATCTCTTCTATTTCGCTCTTAGTTCCTTTTTATGAGGTATCAAACATAAAATGAGGGACTCTTTCCTGCCTGTTTTTTTACCTCTCACTTATAGAAAGAAACATTAGGTCTGTGTCGCCTCTATGGCTGTCAAAGCTGAATCGATTAAGATAAAGGAGTCTACAATGTTTGATAGTTGCAAGTTTCTTTTTGGGGGTTCTGAATGTTTCATCATTGTTGTAGACTGGGCACACAGAACTTGCTTATTGGAAGTGGTCATCAGTGATATAGTTTAAGTAGCACAGGTGCCATCTGTATAGTCATCCATGCTACCAGAATAGTCATACTTTGACGTATAAATGATCATTATTTGAGGTACCAGTGGCATGCCTCTCACCGTGTCCTTCATTCATATCCCCTTTCTTCAATAAAGAAGCCCTGCTCCCTAAGGGGCTCCAGTCTTATCTGACAAAGGAGTACTTGATTGGTTTTTTGGAGTAATAGGGTCAAATCTTCAGGGGTTATGCAAAGACAGGTTCTATTGCACTAAACCATTGAAAAAAATAGCAGCTCCTAACTCAAAAAAATTCATCTTAAGTTGGGATTTCTAAACAAATCAGTTAGAAACTTCCAGATATTGTGTTCTTCAGTTGGCAGCTTGAAATAGTGAAGCCAGGCAAAATGCCTTCTTCTTGATGCTTAACCATTGTTCATTCTCTTCTGTGCAACATGGTCTTGATTATTCTTCTCTAGCTATGATCTCTTATAGCAAACAGAATGACAAGTAACAATCGACGCCTTCGAGGCACCTTTTGGTCTTTAGTTTTGCATGTTCTTCCACAGTCATATTTAAGGTAACACAAAGTGGAGGAATTTGCTTCTCATATGGTTTTTATACCTCCTAGATGAGACACTGTTATCATGACTCGATTTATGTGCTAAATAATTAATGTGAAACCCAGAAAATGCAATAAAGAAGACAAAGAATGAGGAGTCTGTTGACTCTCAGTCAGATGGAGAAGTCAGCAATGCTATGGAAGAAGCTGAAGTAGATGAACAAAATGAAAATGAGGAAGAGGAAGAGATGAATGGACGGAAAAGCAAGAAAGGACGGTGAGGCTTTCTACTTTTCTGTTCTTCCTTTGCAGACTGGTCTTTCAATCTTTAAATCAGATTATATTGTATATATCCTCTAAGGGAAAAATGGTCGCACCATTTTTTAGGCAGGGATTGTCCTATATAGATAGTCCCATTACAGGCTTCATCCTGGTCTTAATCTTGCCATGGATTACCTTTAGGCAAAAATTTACTGAATTGGGTTTCAGCAGGGAATTGTGCTGGTGGTCCAGTTATTTTGAACCCAAATTTTTTTCTATTTCTGAACCATTGCCTGTTTTTAGGGGTCCGAATAATAGTGGGCATCCCATTTGAAATAAAAGCAACGAGGCTCTAGCATTCCACTGGGTGGACTGATACCAGGACCTTCTGGTTTATGGTAAAGCAGGCTGATTAGCTGGGCAATGTGGTGTGTTGTATCTGCTTTGGAGATATTTGTTCCATCATTATTAACTATTGTGCTGACGAATTGATCAAAGGGGTAGCTGCTTCATTCTTTTATAAGATTGTTTATTTGAAGTACTGAGGTGCTTCAGAGGGTAGTTATTATGCATACTTGGCATCAACAACTTTGCCCATGGTTCTGTACTTTTTGTTTGTTCAAAAGAGTCTTCCAACTCCAATGTTATACTGAGAATGCAGATATGGGACCTGGGCAACTAGGCCCTCTTGCATTTTATATGAGCGCTAAAAGGTGCTTCTTATCTCATGATTGATTAATGCAATTTAACTTGAAAAAGGAGGTGCAGGATTTTTTGTGATATATGCTGTGCTGCTGGAATCATTAGTACGAGGCCTGTTTATAGTCAAGCTTTACATATGTCTTCTAGTTTGTTCTTTGAGTGGAGACATCTGTGGCTTTTTTATAGGATGACTTCAGTTTTGTACTTATGGATAAGTGATGTCATTGTGCTGATAGGTAACTCTAGACTGGTTAGTGTTATTTTTACTTCACAACTTTGTGTTCTTACCTGTTAGGTCTTCTAAAGAGGACAAGGGAGTAAAGAAAAGAGGTGGTGGGTTTAATAAAATGTGCAGCCTCTCTCCCCAACTTCAAGTGATCACTGGGGAGCCTGAGCTGGCTAGACCAGAGGTAACATTATTAGTACTTTATGAAAAATCTTGCAATATGCTTTTTGCCTGAAAACACCCTCCCATCTCATTGTGAAACATCCTTTGACCCAAGGAAAGTAATGTAGGGTCCAAAATACGCTACATTAACATTATGATATATTGTTTTAGGTTGTGAAGAGGCTTTGGGCATACATCCGGGCGAATAATTTGCAAGATCCAAAGAATAAGCAAAATATCATGTGTGATGAATCCCTACGGTCCCTCTTTTGTGTGGATTCTATCAACATGTTTCAAATGAATAAATCCCTTTCCAAGCATATCTGGCCATTAAATGATGGAGAAGGTAATTTCTTGACTTGTTTTCATTATAGCATGCAACAACTGAAGGAGATGTTCACATGACATTTCATATTCGTTCTGTTGCCTTTGTCCCTGGTCTGTCTGAAAAAAGTGCTTATCAAAATTTACTTGAGTAAACATGTTTCTGCTACTTGCTAGTCTGACCAGGTTGCTTGGTGGTGGTAAAATAGAGAGACCATTTAGCGAATGAGATTTGAAAAGATGAGGCTACTAATTTGGAATTGTTTTGTTTGTGAATTTGGCATGAGCTTTGAAAATAGCGTGAGATACCAAGTGAATGAGAAAAGATAATAATGTGAGATGATTTTATTGATTTTTAACTTCAGGTATCTGATGGACACAGTTTGAATGGCCTCAATATTTGTTATTTACATTTTGTTCTATGGTTCCACGAGATTCTTCCTCAATTTTGATTAGAAATCAGGAAAAGAAACCCAAGTCCCCAAATAACAACCAGTGCTAACACCCTAACTGTAACCTATTTGTCAGCACCTCCACTCATTGAAGCTACTCTCTCTCTCTCTCTCTCTCGTGGAGAGCAGCCGTTGCTTTGACGACCTTCATGTGCTTCCCCCACCCCTTTCTCTCACCTTCGTCTGCTCACAAGTTCTATTAGATCTTGAATCTTGCTGATTGAGGTTATACAATCTCCGGACTGTACTCGACATCCTGGCTATCATTCACCCTCTGATTTGAGAATGGCAATGGTCAATAGCCTTCTATCCAAGGCAACAAAGTTGCAGAGAAGGCTCGGCTGAGTTGGGAAAGAGACACATGTATGTGGCTGCCTTGCTGTAGGGGCTGATGAAAAGAGGCTGCCAGTGTGTCGCTATTGTCAGAGGCGACAGGGTGTACAGCAGCGACAGTGGAGACACAGAGTAGAACAGTAGAGTAGTTGGTGGTTTACAGTTATGGTTTTGGTTGGGGTTTTCTTTTTGGGTGGGCTAAGAAAAGCAACCAGTTTTTTGAAAGAAAAATGGCAATTATGTTATCTGATGTTAGATGCAATTTGAAGTCTATTTACAAAGTTCAGGGTGCAAAATGATGGTTGTGAAAAGTAAAGGATGTGAAGTGAAATTGAAGTGGAAAATGATGGTGGTTTTCTTGAATTTTCTCTTACAAATTCATCAGAATCATGCAGCCCTTCTCTGTAGCAATGTTGTCTTATGCTTTCTTGATCTCATGGTAACAAGACAGTTATTTCATTATTTATGATTGCCAGCTCCTGAGAAGAATTCTCTGAAGGAGGAGATATGTCAGTCAACAAGAGATGAAGGTGAGGCAAAAAGTTTAACTTTTTGAGATAATCAATATTTTGGTCAGTGGTTTATTCACTGCCCTTGGGTTCCATGTATAATTGAATTCATGCAACCCTACAGAAGAAACAGCCTAATTCTAGTCATTTAGAAAAGTTATATGTTTATTTACTCGGTCCAGATGAAGAAGAGCAGAAAGATGAAAAGCAGAAGAAAAGAGGTTCTGGTTTTACTGCCCCCCTACCCCTCTCAGATGCTTTAGTGAAGTTCTTTGGCACAGGTGAAAGTGCATTATCTCGAGCTGACGTTGTGAAGCGAATGTGGGATTATATAAAACAAAATGATTTGCAGGTATGTGGGGGCTATTACATGTCGGAATCTTTCCTTATTGCTGAGTAGATGACATTCATCATGTGATAAACAACAACTTAATGGGGGTGGTTCATGACTCGTCCAGCTCATGTTTTAGTTGGTGTTTATTATTCTTTTGACATATTAGTACTGTTATTGTTGTCTGACATTAATTTGAAAGAATTATTTTTGATTTTTTGGCTCTGACAAAGTTTTCTGTTGCTTTCAAAGGATCCATCGGATAAGCGGACAGTTATATGTGACGAGAAACTGAGAGAACTTTTTGAGGTTGATTCTTTCAATGGGTTCTCAGTCTCAAAGCTTCTCACAGCGCATTTTGTCAAAGGCAGGTGACTAAGGCTACTTGAAATGTACATATTTGAAGCCTGCAAGAAGTGGGCAATTTTGTTTAGCAACAAATTTATCATCGTAGTCTGGCAGCTTGTATTTTGCTCACTGAAAATATATATGGTCCTTGGCATTTTGTTGTCCTATTCCTTGACCTCTACCGGTGCCTTTTTTCATATTATTTTCATAAACATTGCAGCAAAAGTGTCGGGAATCACTTTGTTTGCTCGAGTTTGGGAACAATATGGTGATATGTATGGTTACTCTTTTGTCAATTTTGCTGTCGAGTTAGCTTTAAAGGTTGGATTTCCATTCTTTCAGGGGGATGTGGCTTATGTTGTTTATACTAAACTGTAACGGGTTATTCGAATATTCAGGTCAATTACAAACTTTGTTTGTCTGGTTAGAGGTGATATCTTTACACGGTCCCATTCACCTAGGTGAAATGGGTGAATTTCCACAACTTTGGGTAAAAGAAGGGGCTTCTCTGCACTTATAGATGTAATTTGGATGCTGAACTCTTCTCACCTTAGGGTCTATCTAGCACTTGTTATTCTTTCTTGAACCTTCCGAAATTTTAGTCGGCGTGAAATATTTTGAACCTTTCAGAATATACTAATATTTACGTGCCGTCGGATGTGGCTGTTTTCACAATTTTTTCAGAGAGAATAATTTTTTCAGGGAGTTAGATTTTGTTGTCGAAACAAACGGCCCTTTTGGCGTGCACGTCAAAAGCTGTTTTCCGTGACGGGGTATTTAAATATCAAGCAACTGGTAACATTAAGATTGCCAAAATTTATGCAAGCTTTTGTTCAGCTCAATGAGAACAACGAACCGTACATGTTGTTGCCTTGTTGACTTGTGGACCGTCGGGCGGATTGGAATCGAGGATAGAATCAATAGAGCCATTTTGAATTTCTCCGTCGTGACCCATGGGGCCTCAAAGGGTCGATTTTATCTTCGGGTGGACAGAGACCGGGACAAGAATTTTCTTTGTGGAAAGATCTTTTCCCTTAGAATCTAAGGAACTGTGGGTTGAATTATGTGGTTACCAGAGCAAGATATGCATTGACTTATGAAAGAAGAAAAAAGAAAGATATGAGCGTGGAACATGGAAAAAGTTTATCATGGACAGCCTAAAACTTGTCGATGATGCTGGCATAAATGGAATGGAATCAGGATCAAATCGGTTTAAATGCAAAGGAAAAAGACCAAGTGAAAAACACAAATCGCCTCACCTTATTAAAAAGCACTTTTTTCATGAATAAAAAATATACAGGTGGAAATTGTCGTTGGCACTAATAATATTTTCTATTAACCAATTCTTATAAGTAAAATTTCCAAATAATTAGTTTCCCGTGAAAAAAAAAATGCATTATAAATTGACTTGCTTTCATGCATGATGACCACAAACCCAAAAAAGAAAGGAAGAAGAAGAAGAAAGGCAGAAGCGATCTTTTGTAAGTTTTATCCGATCAAAGAATAGTGAGAGAATAATAAAATATAACTACAGAAAGTAACATAGAATGTACTTGCGGGAAAAATTAAAAGGGAATGGGCCAGCTTGGAACATATTTTAGCAAGAGCCGAGGAGGCAAATTGGGTGGATAGGACGCGACGACCCGAGCAGGAAATTTTCCGTAAAAGAAGAAAAAGAAGAAAACACACGACTCTGTCCTCTTCCCTCTCCTCTTCCTTTCCTTACCCAAAAAGAATCAAGAATCTTCTTGCCCCCGCGTCCTCCACCTCTCTCCATCACCGCACTGTATCCAAGATCTGACCCAGTCGCTTCTTCCCCGGCGGTGGTCGAGGGGCGATCGACTCGACGGAAATGTGTTCGGCTTCGGACTCCAGCCCCCCGCCGCCTCCCTTCGTGCCCAGGACCATCAGCCACTTCCTCACGGAGATCGCCGACGTGGCCGACGGATCTCCCAGGCTCGATGACTTCGTCGAGAGGTTGCAAGGCGAGCTCGGCAAGATCGATGCGTTCAAGCGCGAGCTCCCTCTTTGCATGCTCCTGTTAAGCGAGGGTCGGTCAGCTCGAGTGAAGTCATTGACGCGCGAGAGTTATCGAATTGTGTTTTTCTCCAAGAGGGAATAATTGATGGGATTTCTGGTGTTTCGTTTTCTTTTCTTGCAGCGATCGAGGCTCTCAAGAACGGGTCAATGCGACCGAGTGCACCGAGCGCTCGGCCGGTTCTGGAGCAGTTCATCCCCTTGGAGAAAGATTCTGGTGGGGGTGAAGGGGTCGGAGAGAAGCCAAAAGACGCGAGGAAACGGACGGCGAGCTGTCTTGAGCTGGTGGACACTGAGGAGAACTTCTCCTCCTCCTTTGATTTAAATGAAAACCCTAAAGCAGAACTACAAACCGAGGTATTTCAAGAGCCGAAAAAGGTTCAGGAACGACATGCCTTGTCCAAATTATGCTTGTCGATGGATTGAGGTTAGAGAGTGTCTGATTAATATGTTGTGCTGCGATAGATTATTGAAGAGCAGAAGCCGGCTGCGTGCGAAGATCAATCGCAATTCCGGACCTGTAAAAGCAGGAATGCAGACACAAGAAAATCACACCCTTTGTTCCCATCAGCTATGGCCTCAAGGGAACTGGCGGAGATTCCGTTGCATGGGTTTTTATCCCTCGGTGTGGGGATGAAGAACCCCAGCGAAGAATCGTCTTCTTCTAACTGTACAATAAGTGGTCGCAGTAGGACAATTTCCTCAGTCGACTGCAATGCGCCATCAAGTCCGAGGGGTGGAAACCAACAGACTGCCAAGAAGCGGAGGCGGGCCTGGTCTCCCGAGCTGCATCGGCGCTTCGTTGATGCCTTGCAGCAACTTGGTGGGGCACAAGGTTAGGAATTTGTGATGCTAAACAGCTTTGGTCGCTTTAACCATGACCTAATTCCTGTCTAAGAGGAGGTTGAGATGCCAAACCTACTTGCATGATTGGGTTATCCTTCAATCCAAACTTGTGGGTCATGGATACTAACAAGAGTATTGTCCTCAGGCTTGCAACATATTTTTATCTATTCTTTGGCGGAACGAAACATCTTTAATCTATTCTAAACTTGTTGGAGCGAAGAAAACCTTTTCCAAGTTCTTTACTTTTTAACTACACCAACTCACACATGAGGATGCCTTGAGATAAGCAAGAGTTTTTTCTTGTTCCAAATCAAAATTGCAAGAAGTTTAATTCCCTTTCCAAATTTATCCCTAATCTACTTCCAATTGCTACTTTCACACACATTAAGTTTTCTAGAGAATGGAATTTCCTTTCCAGAATAGTACAATTTGTAGTCATATCTGTTCGCATCATAACAATGGAAAAATGTTGAGATATTTGCTGGTTCTTGTGATATAGACGTTCATCTCAATCTGTTCCTTTCCTTGAAATTCAAATGTTGTAATGTTACCACAAGAAGGCGCTCGACTCTTTGATCACTTCCTGTGGAAGCAGCTACTAATTTATGCTTAATTTCTGCAGTTGCAACTCCAAAGCAGATTAGAGAACTGATGCAGGTCAATGGCCTTACTAATGATGAAGTTAAAAGTCATCTGCAAGTGGGTTTGTGAAACTCCCATCTCTTCTATTTGCCTTACATTGACTTTTAGGAGAACGAAAATACCTTTATGAATGAGCAACCAATGAATGACTCGTTTGCTCTTTAAAATAAGTCTTTTAAGTCCAATTCTTGGTTTGTCTCATTGCAGAAGTATAGGCTTCATCATCAAAGACTTCCTAATAAAGCTTTCCCAGCACGAAAATCAGGCGTTCTGCAAGATCTCCAGATGGCAAGAGATATTTCTAGTGACTCCTTGAAGATGAGTGGTCCCCAATCTCCTCCTCCTCAGAGTCTACTTTACATTGCAGGAAACCCCGGGTTGACCTCCCACACTGCCAGTGACAGCTTGGAAGTAGATAGAGAACTGTGAGATCCATAGCTTGAAGAGCAATATTGATAAAGCTTAAGAAATGAATTTTCCTACTCTTACAGCATAAGTTTTTCAAATCAAAAAAGGTAAACATAAAGGAGCAATTGATGACAATTACATATCACACAAGTTAGAGATACATACTTCTGTACAAGGTTGGATCAGAGGCTTTCAATTTTTGCAGGATCAGTTCTCCCTCAAATTTTCTCTTATTGTGCCTTTCTTCTGCTTATATTGACAATCTTATTCTGACCTTATACTTGTATACATTTCTTGTTATTTAAGTGTATAGAAGCAATGAGGCCTTGATTGAGTTTCTCAGTATGACCGACATTTCTCCAGATTAGTTTACGGGTAAACTTGCAGTCTGTTACTCATCGGATTAAATGGCAGGTGAGGTCTCCACTACAGCTACTAGCTTCCTTACTCATTATGGTAATTCTGCATTTTTTGTCCTCAGGCAATGACCTAAATTTCACTGCTCCTAGCATATATTTATCTTTATTTAGTTGAAAGTGTGCAAGGCAGTGCATTATTCTTAGTAATTGTCTAGGATTTTTCTTCCCAGAAACGTGATTTCTTTTTCTTTTGGGGTGAAATAGATGGAGACGCTATTAGAATCGTCCTGCCTCGTCTTTTGGTGTTACATGTCAATTTCCTTATATCATCATAGCACATCATTTCAGGAAGGATTCAGTATTTTCACACTATATGAACTTGAGGATGAGATCCTATAGCCCATTGGTGTTTTCATTGATGGTCTCATTCATCAGAACTATCGATCCATGCCTGTAAGGGCGGTTGTGATGTTCGTTACGAATGTATCTGACGCATCAATGGGAATACCGAACATGGTAGAGGGTCCTTGTCACCGAACCGCAGGTGTCATCCATATGTCCTTTTGGACGACACGCCGCATTTTAGATAAATAGATACTATTATGTTCAACCTCAGCAAAAGAAAAAACCAATAGATATGGAAGAGGGGGCGAATGAGAGGGGGCCAATCATGGTCGGCCACGTTTTAGCACCACTAGAAAGCCCATTTCAACCCGCTAGTTTTTGCAGCCCTTCTATTATCTCCACATTCAGAATCCAGACATCCTAAGCTATGAATTTCAATGTACCCAGGATAGAGTGTGGACAAGAAACATTTGAAAGAAATTTAGCTCCAATGATGAACCTTGACAGGGTGTATGAAGTTAAAATTGAAGATGTTAGAATGCAAATGTGAGTTATATTAGAAAAGTTCGATATTAGAGAATTTGTGTGATATAAAGCAATTAATATATTTAAATTGATTTGTAACTCATTGGCTTTAAGTTTTTGTGTAAATGTAGATTTAACTTGATATATTGGCTGGAATAGGAATTGAACCTACAAATTTTGCTAATCATGAGTTGGGCACTTGAACATGGGCTCTCTTTTGGTGATTTCTTCACCTGAAGGTACAGGATTATTTTTTTAGTAAGAGGAGCTATACTGCTCAGGCAACCTATGCCTATTGTATGTCGGACTAAACAATTTACTACATTTTCAAAGTCATCTTGTATCCCTTAAACTTTTCTAAAAGCTCTTCTTCAAAGATTGTTTCTAAAAGGTACATATAGTGTTTCAGTTCGTGAGGAATCGATCATTCTACTTATAATGGGTATTTTATTTTATTTTACATTTTCATTTATTTTGTTTTCAAGGAGAATTTGTACTTGCCTAATTAAATACCATGAGCTTTGTTATAAAAAAAAGGATAGTTTTAATGTTGCAAACTATTGACTGAAAATTTAACATTTTTCGTAACTCTTACTCAGAAAGCATTTCCTTGAAAAAAAATTGTTATTTTCTCTCAATACTACAATAATTCATTAATTCATTGAGTGTATATGAAATTCCTTGTATTATATAACAACAACAATTAGAAATTTTCTAACTATTATGGAGTCCCTAATTTTCACTTCGGTATATCATATAAACTTTGAATTCCACCCTTATGATCTTATCCAAATGAGGATGATTCATGCAAAGCAGCACGCAATTTATTGAAATTCTTTTTATCTAAAATAAATTCATATTCCAAGTTTACACGAATGAAAAATACTCAAGACGATGCAGTGCACATGTATGTTTTTAGTAAATGTACCAATGGAGAATGCATGCGCGTCAAAATTCAAGATCAAATCAAACAAACTCAAGACAATGCAGTGCACAGGTATTTTATTTTATAAATGTACGAATGGAGAATGCATGGACGTCAAAATTCAAGATCGAATCAAACATTGAAAGATCACGGAGAAAAAAGAAAAGAAAAAAGAAAAACTGAAAAGTGGGCAAACTTTGAAAAAGTACAAAAATCTTATCTTCTGTCTTCCAAGCACTATCTTAACATGACAAAATGACTATCAGCCAAAAAAGTGTCTTTCGTAGCTCCTTTCTCTTCCTTTTTTTAAGTGAAAAGGAACTTGATAAAGCAATAATGAATTTAAGCACTCGTATTGAAGTGGTGCACCTCTTCTGTCACTTTTCCAATTGATCAATCCACTAGACAAATTGAGTGCTAATTAACTTTAGAAAACAATGCAAAGTGCTGATTGAAGTATCTCTACTTAGCCTGCCTTACGTGGGACATCTGTACTTCCACTGGTATTAACATGATAAGATCGAGAATCAACATATTCAATTCTCCTCCTCCCTCCTCCCTTATCTTCTCTCATTGACTTTTTTTGTTTAAGATGTCATTAGGGTCCGACCCTCTCCGAATAAGACCTCATTCAGATTAAGCCTTTTGGCACGTGCTCTTTGTTTAATGTTTCCACACCACCTTTCCAAATCGATTTGCCATCATCCAAAATTACGTCAACTGAGAAATCTCCCATCCCACTTCCCTCACACCATGAGGAAACAAATAAGGAATCTCTTGCTCTTCTTTGATTGTAAAGAGAACACATGGGCCGAGTTGGGTCGGGTTGGTTATTTAGATGGGTCGAATTTTGTTTTTCTTGAATTGGGTCTTAATAGGCTAAAAAGAAAATTAAAGGGGTTGAGGTGCTTGTCCAAGTTCGGCTCTTTCACCCTTTGATGAAATTTTTCAGCAAGAAGAAGAAGAAGAAGAAAGACAAGAAAAGAAAACCTTCGATGAAATCTTCAAGGGAATTTCGATCAAAACACTAGCTTAATGATAATGAAATCTATAGTGCCGAAGCAGGCAATGTGATGGCTGAGTTAACCTTCCACTTCGTATAAACAAACATAATCGGACAAGCACGAGATGTACCGAAAAGCACACTCAAGCAAGTGCTTTTTCGCAACCCTTTATGAATAAGAAAGAGAAGTGAGCTACTTCCAATTACTTAGTTGAATACGGATCTGGACCAAGACTACTTTTCAGGAAGTCATTTTTCAAGATAATGACATTATTCTTGGATATTCAACTGAAACTTAAAAACGAACTAGAAAATATTTTTCACTATTTGGTAAAGAAAATCTTGTCATCCGTGCACCCCTTTCATTATTATATATTTTAAATCATTTTTTATTATTGTTATTATTTTTCTTTTTCTTCTTCTTCCTTATTGGCCGATCACTGGCCATGGCAACAGCAACAAGTGAGGTTGAGTCTCGCTTGTGGCCGGTGTCGCCGGCCACTATTGTGGTCGATGACTGGCCAAGGAAGAAGAAAAAGAAAAAAGAAAGAAAAGAATAAAAATAATTAAAAACTCAACTTTAAAAAAAAAAAGGAAAAGTAAAAATAAAGGGAAAAAGTGTTTAGTGAAGGAAAGTGAGGCGTAAGAAGATATGAAAAATGTTTTCTTTTTTCTAAAAAGCGGAAAACAATTCCCCTATTTTAATTTTTTTTTCATTGATGGAAAATGTTTTCTTAAACTAACTCATTTTCTATGAAACAAATGTCGGAAAATTCGGAAAATGTTTTTCTGAAAGTTATTTTCGATCAAATGAATGGAGCTCAATTGCAACAAACTTTTCTAGCTCATGAAGTGAAGAACAAGTGCAGCCATCTCATGTTCAATCTACTTGCCCAAAATTTAGCTAAGTTGAGGCCCACATTAAAAGTGTTGAGAGTGTGCAGTAGAAACTCAATATCTTCACCTAGGAAGATTGCCAAGAGAAAGCTCAAGTTTAAACCCGTCAACATATTCAGTTCAAGTTAATAAGTAATGAGCTAACTTATATTATATTAATTAACTTATACCACACCAATTCTCCAGTATGAGATATTCAACATAACTCACACATACATATCAACAATCTCCTTTTTGCATTTGAGCTTAGTGTTAGATTTGCTTTCCCTTAATTCAAGTATGCTTTAATATCAAAATATCTCAATTCAAATCTCTAATGCCCACCTTCATCCCTAGTCTCTTTCTCTAGATCAACATATCAAACCATAAAGGCTACCATTAGGATCGAGTTGTTATACCACATCACCCATTTACCTGAAAATTGCATTCATCCATGGCCTCTTTGTTGTTATACCACAATGTGCCTGCTCGAAAAGCCCTAATCTCTTTCTCCAAACCCTCTAGATTGCCCCATGAAGCCTGCCATTAGGATTACGAGTCCGTTTGGTTGGTTTTGGGGGAATATTCTTGAAAAAAATGCAAATACCTTTGGATTAAAGGAATTTTCCAAAATGTATATAGCGTATGATAAATTTTAATTTTAAAGTGTATTGGGAAATAACTTTGACTTAAATGTCCTTAGGTAAAACTACATTTTTTAAATGACTTTTACTAAAATTTTTTGGATCTTAGCCATCAATGGCCAAAATAGCCATCGGCCAACTGCGAGTGGCTAGATTTGGTCACTAGACCACCTTGTTCGAGGTCGCACGACCTCAAGTGGCATCTCCTGGGTTCCCACAACCCAAGCGACTATTTCTTGCGTTCTTGTGACCCAAGTGACCGGTCGCCTAAAGTCGTGCAACTTTAGGCGATGGTCACCAAGTGGTCACGACCACTAGGTGGCAATCGCTAGGGTCAAGCGACCCCTTGAGTGGCGGTAGCTAGCGTGCGTGACCCCTTGACTAGTGGTCGTCAACTTCCGTTCAGCTTCTCCGGAGAAGATGAACAATGAATGGGGGTCGAGACTTGCATTTAGAGAATGTAACTTTCTAAAGGACATCCAAACTTACTTTGAGTAAAGGCCCTTAGAGTTTTTTAGAGATACAATTACATCTCCTCAAAGTTCTCCAAAAAATGAACCAAGCACCTTTGCATATGGCCAAAACCCTTTAGAGCCTAAAAGCCCTTTCCAAATGCTTAAACAAACGAGGCTTACGTTGTTATACCACAACACCCACATGTCTACTAATCGAATCCGATACTATTTGTTGGGAGCACACAAATTTCTCTACCTTTACTTGGAGAAATTGCCAAAAAGGAGTGCAAGTTCTAGTGAGTCAACATATTTAATTAGACTCCATCTTTACTTAAAAGCCTAAACCAATGAATTATGAGTCAATTTGGATATGTTATCTTGTTCTCTAACGTAGAACATTTTAACACAACTCATATGTGCATCTTAACAAAAATAAAAAATGGAAAAAGAAAAACAATGCATGATGTAAGATATTTAGGGAACTTGGGCATATCACCTTAAGGTGAAGTTTCACGTAAAAAAGAAAGAGGAGAGAAATGATGTCAAAAGGTGCTCGTGGCTGCTAATACTGCTGATTGAACTCGAGTCGTAGAGGTGGCCACTAGGTTTCAGCAACTATCGTGGAGTCACGATTGTTAATCTTCAGCCAATAAAACTTCGTCTGCGCTCACTTAATGTCGCTTATAAATTAGCCCGCCTCCCTTCTTTCTCTCGTCACACACTGTCAAGTCAAGCAAGCTATGGCTTCCAAGCACTTTTTGCTCTTCCAAATCACATTGATTAGCTTGATCTTAGCAGTCTCTTCCTTTCCTGCTTATAGCCAGATAGGCCAGCTCTCTCCGTATTATTATGACGGATCGTGCCCTCACTTGCAATGGATCGTCAGATCCAATGTTTGGGCAGCCTTCCAAAAAGATACGAGGATTGCCGCCTCTCTCCTTCGATTACACTTTCATGACTGCATTGTTGATGTAAGTAATTCAACCCGAGTGTCGTCATGATTGCTGCTTGTTTGCGTGCACTTTTCTTCACAGCCGTTTTTTACTATAATTTTATGTTTTGTCGCTTCTTTTCAGTTTGGCAACTTAGCAAAGACATGTATGATGTGTTTTATTAGGAAGTATTCACGGCATATGTATTGCATTTGCATTGCTACCTAATGTCGTGACATGGTTCAGCATGTGGCTGGACTCTAGACACTAAACAATTCAACATGATCGGTGTTAGGGCTGCGAAGGATCAGTGCTCCTTGACGACACCATAGACATGAAGGGTGAGAAGAATGCCTTGCCAAATCGCAACTCTCTCCGCGGCTTTGCAGTCATCGATGCTATAAAAGCCGACCTCGAGAAATTCTGTCCCTGCACGGTCTCGTGCACTGATATCCTCACCCTAGCTGCAAGAGAAGCCGTCTATATGGTACTTAACAAAACTAGTTCTCTTCTTCTTCACGTATATAATAAGCTCGGCTCCTAAGCTAATGCGCACTTATAAAAAAACTAATTGGCCTTACTGGAGTTTTAGTCAGGTGGGCCTTATTGGGCCGTGCCGTTGGGAAGAAAAGATGGAATCACGGCTAGCGATAAGTCGGCCAATGAACAGATACCGTCGCCTATTGAGCCTTTGGACAACATCATAGCTAAGTTTACTTCAAAGGGTCTGGAGTTGAAGGATGTTGTGGTCCTCTCAGGTACTTTAATTTTCTAACCGCAGAGAAATAACGTCATATGAACTTGTTTTGGTCTAGTGCAGTTTAGACAGAATTAATGATCCCATTAAGAAAAGCATGTGACGTCCATGTCTTTTTAATTGATACGAGATAATCAAAGTGCATTTGGGAGCGCTATATATGCAAAGTATCGATTCTAATGAGTTTTCCTCATTTTTCAAAATCACTTTCAGGAGGGCACACCATAGGCTTTGCCCAGTGTTTCACCTTCAAGAGGAGGCTGTTCGACTTCAAGGGGTCGGGCAAGCCCGACCCGACCTTGGACACCTCCTTCCTATCGAGCCTCCAGGGCATGTGCCCCAACAGAGACGCCTCCAACACCAACCTCGCTCCTCTCGACTCCACCACGGACAAATTCGACAACTACTACTATGCCAACCTGGTGAACAATTCGGGCCTTCTCGAATCAGATCAAGCCTTGATCGGTGATGCGAGAACCGCCTCCCTTGTCAATTCCTACACCACCAACCCCATGCTGTTCTACAATGATTTTGCCGTTTCCATGGTGAAGCTGGGGAATGTTGGAATTCTCACTGGGCAGAGCGGGCAGATTAGGAAGCAGTGTGGCTCTGTAAACTGAAGTGGACTAGTGAAATAAATGGAACATATCGTTACCTTAAAACAAAGTCGTGATATCTACAAATTATCTATCTGGTGTTCCTATGTTGAGTAGATAACTTAAAACGCCGGTCGTGCCATCATCACTAGATATTCCTCTTTCTCTTAAAGCATGAACTTCCTGTTTTAAAAAGTTTTCAAATGCAAAAATGCTATCAAAATCTAAAAAGATGGTGAGATCGACAGGGGAGTGCTTGGATTCCAAGGACATATACAATGAAAAAAGCTGCTAGATGCCTGACCAGCCATCCCCTCCCTCCATCTCTCTCTCTCTCTCTCTCTCTAAGATACATGCTTTTGACCTGGTCGGATCTGCCCAAATAATTGAATATGAAAGAAGAGTCCTGATCGACACCGTCGCCCAGAGAGACATTATTCTCTGATTGCCGGTGAGATTCTCCCTGTTGATTGATCATTGGCCTTTCTCTGCCCTACGACGTCTGTCCAAAATGCCTTCGCCTTTCTTACACATAAATAGTCCTCCCCATTTTCAAAATCTGCACCCTCCTCGGGGCGGTAGCAGGGCCCCATTTCAAAGCTGATCAGCAGAGGATCGCCATTGGACCATCTTTACCCCTTCCCTTCTCTTGCTCTAGGAGAGACTATAGGAAGTCGAACGATGCTTTCAACAGGGGTCGTCTCAACAATTTCAAGCAGGGAAACACAAGAAAAGATTTAGGATTCATCATATCAGGTGCTCGAATGGATTCTTCTCTCATTATAGCATGATACCGTGAAACAGAACTCATCTATGGCGTCGTGTCTCGTCCTTTGTCTTTTTATTTTCTCGCATTTTCTGTGGATAGAGAAAAGGGGTATGACAGGCACAGGCAGTACCCCCTTGCTGCTCCTTTCACTGTTAATTGCTACGCGCGAGAAGAAAAGATAAATTAAAAACGATAGAGATGAGGAGCCATATGATATGATAAGGTCACTAGCACCAAAGTTTTCATTACTCTTTTCTTTTTTACGAAGATAACACATCCTTTAGAGTAATATAATAAGTACGATAACATTCCCTCCCACACGAATGAAATATTCAGGTTCGGGAAAATCTATTTAAAATGTGAACGGGAGCTGACACCTCATTTTTCAAATGCAAGTTCTTTCCTTTTTTTTTTTTCTTTTTCGTTATCTAAGAATATATACCTTAATTCGGGAATTAAAGAAAAAGCTCCTTCAGTTTTCAAATACAGGCGCACGACCTCAAAAGACAGCAACCAGCGCCGATGGGGCTATTTGCCATATTCAGGCGGTGGCCACAACCCGGAAGTCTAAAGTCATAAATTCGCCCCCATGCTAGAAAAAGGCCCCAAGAAAAAGGACTTTTCTTGGGCTTTGCCCCTCCTCCATTCCCTCCGTCTCTCTCTCTCTCTGCACAGTGCACACTTTACCTTTCACCCTTGGATCATCACAGATCAACTGGTGGATCTCTTCCCAATAATTTTTTGTTCTCCTCAAGAAAAGAAAAAGCAAAAAGGAGAGGTGGAAATGTAGGAAAGGAAGAGGGAAAGTAAAATTTGAGCCCTTGGCAAAAAGTTCTCCTTTTGCGATCGCTTCTTCACCGAGTGGTGACTTTCCCTCTCTCTACCCTTTTTTCCCTAGAGCTCCAAAACCCAGCTGAAAGAATTTCTGCACTTACAATCCCCATGAATCATGATGTCTACCTGAACAGATTTCCATCTCCCTAATCCCACCGGAGCCCGCTTCAAAAGTTTTCATCTTTGCGCCATCTTCGAATTCGTCCGTGTCTTTTCTCAGTTGAAGCGTCTGGGTTCTTTATACTCTCCTCCCTGAGGAAGACCCGATACACCTTGCCATTGGTTCTGGCATGTCTACCGCCACGCCGCTGTACGAGCAACCGCCGCCCACGCCCGTGACCGCCCAAGCCTACGCCTCCCACGCCGGCCGCGGCTCGGTCGGGCCGGTCATTGCGGTCCTCGCGGTGATTACGGTGCTGGGAGTGATAGCCGGCATGATCGGTAGGCTGTGCTCCGGGAGGCCCATCATGGGTCACGGCCAGTATGACTTCGAAGGGTGGATCGAGAGGAAGTGCTCCGCCTGCCTCGACGGCAGGGTCGACCCCCCTCCCCCGCGGCCGGCGGTGGCCCCTGCCGCCACCGTCAGCGGTGGCGCCGAGGAAGCGGCCCAGGAGGAGGCTGTGGAGGAGATTAAGGTAGAGGAAGAAGAGGAGGAGTTGGAGGAGCCTCAGCTGCAGAGGAGAACACATGGAGATGACACTTCCTAAAATCTCGACAATCTCATTCGCCTGTGGAGTTTGTTCTTTTCCACTCTCTCTCTCTCTCTCTCTCAAAGCTGGATCTCTCTTGAATTTGATAGCTGTGGTGTTCTTAATTGTTTCTCTTAAGTTATGATATTTGCATTCTTTTGGGTAGAAACTGTAGCAGCGCTATCGCGAAGGCGATCTGGAAATGATCAACCGTCGCCTTTCTGTAATCTCTAATATCCCGAGAGGTTCCTCTCATCTACTTTCCTTTTTGCTCAAACATTAACGTTAGATTAGTCACAGGACCAGGACCAATTTTGGTAACATCTTCAAGAATTCATCCGGCATCTCAAGAACACTTGCTGCTGCAAAATGTCTGCAGCACGATTGATACGCTCACTTTGCAAGAGAGGTCCACAAGCTTCTTCTAGCTTTATATTTGAATATACGCATTATTCTTCGCCTCTTTAGCCTCTGCGGATTCTGACCATCCACATTGAGTTGCAGATGGCCGTCGTGAAACTTTTCTAACTATAGCATGAAAGACAATGGCAGTGCTACATAAGCTTGACTGCCATATTCGGGCTCTAGATTCTCCACGCCTTTAAAATAATAGATGGGCAATGATGATGGCCTGCGCAAATTGTTGTTTGAAAGAAGCGCGTTCCGTCCTTCCTTCCTTTTCTTTTTTCCAAGCTCCTGTGCAGAGCATAGCTTTTTCAAATAGGATTTCGCTAGTCACGCGGCTTGCTTTTCGCGCGAATGAGAGTATATATTCTAGTATATATTCTTAAATATGTTTATCTATGTTCGTACGCATTTTGAACCATACAAAAGAAGAGCTACTATTTCTCGAGCGAAGTATAAAGAGACCATTTAATCAGGGGGGAAGGAAGGGGAAATTGTACTGCCGAAAAAGAAAGGCCGAGAAAAGAAAAAGCGGAAAGCCGAGCGAAGCGGGGTGGCCATTGGCTTGAAAATCTGTCTTTGCCTTTTCGGCCTCATTGGAAGGAAGAAAAGAAGCCACGGCATTTGGCTACGTTGACCGCATTTTTCGTGGGACGCGGCCATTTCGAGTCGAACTTGCGCACGGTCCGCCACCCAGGCTAGTTTCTGATGGTATTCGGTCCGTCTCAAGTTATTGCAAGATGTGAGAAGTCGCTTCCTCCTTGGAACATCGACCGATCGGTTGCTGGGGAGAATTACCGGGGTCGCGAGCATCTGATTCCGAAGGCCGGGTTTGGGGCAGCCGAGTTTGGTGGGTTTTTGGTGGGAGTTAGGCTTGGAAGGACGAACGGATTGGCCTGATTATTTGAAAGAGGAAAAATTCCATGTGATGGAGTCAGCTTTTCCTTTCCCGGCCACCGCTCACTAGCACTAGGGCCGCCTCCGGTGTCAGTCCGTCCCCCTCTCAATTAGCTCTTTTTGACCAGTTGGGTCGGCTCCATCCTCGATCCAGCCAGAAGCAAAGACAAGCAGAACGAGCCACGTACTTGCGAGGAGCCCTTCGTGGGGGCTGATCGTATCGTGTTGGGCCCAGAAAGCCTTCTCGCCTTTCCTTTGATGGGCCTCTGTAGTTGCAGTACCCGGTACCGGATCATAAAAAAGCTTCTGTTGGCTCCACCCCTCTCCAATCCAAAACAGAAGGGAATGAATTCAGGTAAGTGGTGAAGACCCACATGATAATATGAGTAGCTCCAGCTCCAGCAGCTTATTAGTTTGCAACCACCCCCCCCAAAAAAAAGAAAAAAAATCTACTCCACAATAGATTGATTCCTACCTTGCATAGCCCTCTCACTCAAGCGCTAATAAGAGAACAATCCCCTGAGCATCTCCCGAACTCTTGTGGATGTCGAGATTGGACTTTCTTTCAGCTCGAAAATTGATTTAGAACGACACTTGACAACGATGTCTAGAGAAACAAAGGACTTTTAAAGCAAAAGGGTGAAATTAGGTTTACTCGTTTTCCTACCAAAGAATGTAGAGAGAAATTTTCCGGAACTAGTTCGACTCACATTCCTCAGAGGCAACTCCAAGTCAAATGTGCCTTTTTTTTTTTTTTTTTTTTTTTTTTAGTCTCCCCAAGTTTTTCAGTTGTATTATTAAACGGCAAACAGAAATTATTGGTGCTCAATCCTGTTTTGGGCAGGAGGCAGCCACTTCCAAACGAAAATTGTGGTCGTGAGCTCCCCCTTAGCGTCGTGCACGATTTTTCAAAACAGCCTCTTGATCAGCTGCATGAAACTCGCATGGTATTGGCCCCTACCTTACCTTCCACTACGATGATGAAAGAAACGCCGATCCGCAAGCAAAAGCATCGACCCGGTCCGTGCTAAAGCGAGTAGAGAGACGAGTCATCTTTGCGTGTACTCAATTAAGCACGCCCCTAAAGACAACGAGCGTGCCCCCTCCTTTTTAATCACTTCGTTTGGGAATCATCGTGAGAGCCTTAGCGAAAACGGCATCCCCCCCCCACGGATCCCGGTTGGTCCTCTTGTCGCTGTCCACCTTTCTCCTCTTGTCTTCTCTTGGTGTCCAATGCGACCGCGTCGATGGCCACAAGAATATGTGCACGTGAATGTATCTGCACATGTATGCAAGATCCAAACTTAGGTCTGTCAAACCATGTGTGGACCAGAAGTCGGATTCGTGAATCGCTGACCAGGCATTGATCTATATACTTCATTGATGCGATGATTTATTGATTACAGTAAAGAAAGAAAAGACAATTCGAAAATTGAAATGTAAAAGGCCAAAGGAGATATTGGATAGTGAGCGTAAATATCACGGACACTCTCACAATAAGTGCCGTACGTAGGTGTCTTTATTTCAAATTGTGTCTTGGACTCTTGCTCGTACATATAGTCCTATCTTTCCTCCATGAATATTTTTGCAACAAAAGTAGAACCCCAATGAGTGATGAAAATGATGCCTTTCGCACTAGACTTGTCAAAATAGGATATCAACTCATTTCTTAATAGGTTTAGAATGGTAAGGCAAGAATAACATCGGCATTAAATGGATTCGCGAATTACTCAAACCTTAACTACATTCATGACTTTCTTTACACTTTTCTCGCCCTCTTCACTCTTTATTACATTTGCTCTCTTTCCAAAACTTAAATTTAATTAAATATGGAAACATTTTAACAAATGAGTCGGGAGTCAAATATGAGTTGTATATGAACTGAATCGATTATGGAATATATATATGAGTTGGATCGGCTCAAATTCAATCTAATCGATTTATTTGATGAATCTACTTTGAACACTATACTTAATTATGGATTCTCTTTTTCCGCCTCAACGAAGCAAGGGATCATTGCAGGGCATGAACAGGAAGCGGCACATTATCTCCCTCCTCCTCCTCCTCCTCCTCATCCGACATGGCCTTGACCCCCGCGGCACTGGGGCCAATTAGACTCCGAAAGAGAAAGTTCTAGACGCGTCACGAGATGGATCGTCGACGCAATCTGACAAAAAAGGGAAAAAAGAGCGAGATGGAGAGAGAAAGTTGATACGAGCCTTTGCATATTCTATTCGCGAGCGCTCGGCTCACGCGCAGGGGAAGCCAAGAGTCTAGAGAGAGAGAGAGAGAGAGATAGAGACGCATTTAAAATATATCGCAGGAGAGGGAGGGAAGGACTGACATTGTCCAGCGATTTCGCTAGAGTTGCCGCTCCCGGATATAAATACGGGAGCAGTTACTGCCATCGCTGCTGCTTCTCTAGGGTTTTATTTTTTTGTTTGTTTGTTTGTATCCTTCCTTCCCCCACCGAGGAGAAGACGAAGGGTCTAGAGACAGCCGGAGATGGCGAGGCCGAGGTGCTTCATGGACATCAGTATCGGAGGAGAGCTCGAAGGCAGGATCGTCGCCGAGCTCTACACCGACGTCGCCCCCAAGACCGCCGAGAATTTCAGAGCTCTCTGTACCGGCGAGAAGGGCATTGGTCCTCACACCGGCGTCCCCTTTCACTACAAGGTGAGTCCGACTCTTCTTCTTCTTCTTCTTCTTCTTCCGCTTATTCGTTCTAGGCGCGTCGGCCACGCTCGCGCGTGGAATGCTGGTCCCTCGTTGTCTCGATGTGAATGGAGCTGGTTCCCGCTGCTTGATAACGTGCAGCGGTGGTGTGGATTCGATGAGCGGTTCCGGTTTTGGTTGTGAGGGATTGATGCTTTCGGACGGTGTGATTGTCTTTATATTGTGCGACGGGGCCGAGTGATTGTCTTGATATTGCGCGGGCGGGTCTGATTGGTTTGATGATCGGTCATTGCTGATATGCGGAGATAGCGCATAATGTATGTGTAATTTGGTCCGGAAAGATTGACTAGATGCGAAAACTTCGCCTTTCGTTGCACGAATGCATTCCCAGCGCTTCGAGGCATTCTGAATCTATGTGTCGCTGAAGGTCTGCTATCTGATAGGGAATCATTTATAACTGCTTGTAATTTTGCTGTAGTGGGGAAGAGAAGCTGAGATATCAACGATGACTGCTAATATAAGTATTCATGGAGATAGCAATAAGTTCAAGTTAGTTAATGAGAGCTCTGTTGTCTTTGCAAATGAGGACATTAAATTATTCTCTTCTCAGATTCAGACTTTGTCTATAAGATTTCATTAATCTGATGATAGAGTTGCTAGTGCCTTACACTTACTTATAGGTAATTTGGTTAATTTTTGCATATCATGGGATTAGAGAAGATTCTTGATCTTTTTATAAATACTAGTTCATAGTAAATTGGTCGAACCTCAACAGCAGCGAGAATTTTCTGAAAGCTCTCTGTTTTTAGCGTAGAACTTTTTTATGACTTCATATTTTCCTTATACGATGAAGCACTCCTGCACTACTATTTACGAAGTGACTATATGGTTCTTCTTATCTGGAAGGTTATATGAAGAGATTGTAGTCCGTTTCCAATGCTTCTTCTGGATTTATTGCAGGGGGTTCGCTTTCATCGTGTTATTAAAGGATTCATGGTACAAGGTGGAGATATTTCTGCTGGTGATGGTACCGGGGGAGAATCTATCTATGGCTTGAAATTTGAGGATGAAAATTTCGAACTGAAACATGAAAGGAAGGGAATGTTATCAATGGCAAACTCTGGCCCAAACACAAATGGCTCCCAGTTCTTCATCACAACTACTCGCACTTCCCACCTGGATGGAAAGCACGTTGTGTTTGGGAGGGTAGTTAAAGGAATGGGAGTGGTTCGATCGGTTGAGCATTGCACAACTGATGCTGGCGACTGTCCTACTGTTGATGTTGTAGTTGCTGACTGTGGAGAAATTCCTGCTGGAGCAGATGATGGAATTAGAAATTTTTTTAAGGATGGCGATACTTATCCTGACTGGCCTGCTGATCTTGATGAGAGTCCTGCTGAACTTTCTTGGTGGATGGATGCTGTAGATTCTATCAAGGCATTCGGGAATGATAATTATAAGGTAATCTATATTATTGCCAGATTCACAGTTAAATTTTCATATTTTTTCTAGAAGGTGAAGTGTTCTAAATACTCATTTTTTGGTTGGCAAGTGGTGGAAGGCTCGTCTTTAGTTGATATTTCCATGAGCAAGGAGATCTTACATCTTTTTGCTTGTGTTGCTTGATATAGTCTTTGATACTTTGTTTTTTGTACTTATTGCATCTCTTCTAATTTTGGGAGTTTATCTAATACGAGCAGAAACAAGATTACAAAATGGCACTCAGAAAATATCGAAAGGCCCTGCGCTATCTGGATATCTGCTGGGAGAAGGAAGGGATTGATGAAGGTTAATGTCTTCTTGCTTGATAGTATATTGTTTGATTTAGTCCACACTATCCTGAACTGATCGAGTTTTTGGGGATCTCACAGTTGAGAGTTCATCTTTGAGGAAAACAAAGTCACAGATATTCACCAATAGTTCTGTAAGTGGCAAAATTCATGTTTCTTTATTTTTTTACTGTTGATCTACTAGGTAATTTTCTTATACTAGTTTTTGCTAAAATAAGTAAGGAAGTTAATGATAATTGCAGGTTTTTTTAATCAATGATGTTTGAGATGCAAATATTCTTTGTGTTCAAGGGGGGACAGGATGTTGAAGAGAATAGTGCTTTCAATATTTTTCTGCAGAATTAAATTTGCTTTATTGATGTATCTACCATAAATTCAATTCTGTTATGCAATTTCTATGGGGATCATCTTGATGATTTCTATCAAAGCATTCTTATTCCATTTGGAGGTTACAATAGTTAAATTTGATCTATTGGATCCAAATGATTTTGCTTGCATGTAAATGAATAAGTGTTGTTTCTTTCTCATGAATATTGTTATAACATCTGCTAATTTATATATATCACTTTGGTTTTGCTTTGAAGAAGCATCCAAGTATATTAGAGATGCTATTTCGGTGTCTTTGTGAGTAGTTATTTTCTACTTGGAGTTATCAGGACATTAATGCTACTGGTTGAATTGTGTGCATACTTCTGCTCAATCTTCTTTTGATTGTGGCCCCAAAAGTATGATCTGATGATAGTTGCTTGATATATTGCTGACAGGCTTGTAAATTGAAACTACGTGATCTCAAGGGAGCATTGTTAGATGCAGAATTTGCAGTACGTGATGGAGAGAACAATGCAAAAGCTTATTTTCGACAGGGACAGGTCGGTCTTGTGGTTCTGGCAAATATTTGGGTCATTTAAATCTGAGAAGTTATTGATTGTCACTATTCTGCTTCATGGATATCTTCTGCATGCTAGCTAGTTTGATGCAGTGTCTCTGCCATTGTTTGACCATGAATTTTTCTAAGCTCTTTCTATACTCTGGATTTTTGAAATAGCACCTTCCTAAATGTGCCAATTTTTCTTGTGTCTATGTTCTCTCTCATGGATGAATACATGCGGGTGCATTTGCAATCTAACATGCTGTTTTCAATTTTGATCTGTCAGGCTCATATGGAACTTAATGATATCGATGCTGCAGCGGAAAGCTTCACTAAGGCATTGGAGTTGGAGCCAAATGATGGTAAGTAACAATTTTGGACTGCAATTTCTGTGAGTGCATTAGCTTCCACTTCAACAATTGGGAAGACTACTATTCACCACAAGCCCCAAAGTATACAAATCCATATTTAACTAGCTGACAGCCTGACAGTTTATCTAAGCTTTTGAAAAGATTAATTTTACTATGGAAAAATGGAAAACCAAGGTAATCTGTCTTGTATCATTACGTTGTTATTTTATTTTGTTCGGTGGTGGTTAGACATTTGTTTTAGTCACCCATTTTAGGTTTGGTAATTTTGTTGGCCAAACATTGTTATCAGGAGTGGTACATGTGTATGAGTACCCCTTTTTGTCTCATTTTGTGGGGGAGAAATAGGGTGGACGCATTGAAAAAGTAGAAACTTGCTTGCATAGCAGAAGATGAAATGTTAACTATTGAAATCATGTTATATTGCACGTTTGAGGTTTTGGTTGATGTTCCATTGATACTCTTCCTCCTGTTTGTCACTTTCTCCAGCTGGGATCAAGAAAGAGCTTTGTGCTGCCAAGAAGAAGGTTAGCTCTTGCTTGCTAAAGTCAATATCTAGGAGCTTCAAATCATATTGAACTGGACTTTTCTCCTTATCTTTTGGCAGATTTTTGAGAGGCGCGAACAGGAGAAGAGGGCATATCGGAAGATGTTTCAATAACAGGTCTGTATACTACTTTCTGCTATGATTTCTCTCTACTTCGCTACGAGCTATTGGCCTAGGTTGTCAGAAATTATCTGAGTCTCATAGGATACACACTACTACCTGTCCTCTAATCCTATGCTGTTCCGTTGTATGGGCAAGCTTCTCCTTCTTTCTGGCAATTGCAAGTGTCTATGTGGCCTTAACTATTGAGGGAACGTATCTAAGTGTAATGGCAGCTTTCTGAGTTTACGTTGTGGAGAAGAAGATTGATTTTGCTGTGATACTTGTCTTTGTTTCATGGAAGAATGAAACCTATATATATGTCTGTCTGTCACTCCTCCAAGTTAAAAAAATAGAATGTCCAGAAGAACCTGATCTTGTTTTATTTTTACGTGAGTGGTAATCCTGCTTCTGTCACAATGTGATGTTGGTTCCTGTGGTTGTGTTTTCGCAGTTTTTGGGGTTGACATCGTTGTACACCCACGCACATGCACATGCACTGTCAACATGCAATGTTTTCTTGTGACTTGGGAAAAATTAACCTCCTGTAAAAGTCATGAAACCTTAGTTTGGATTGTGGTTGGGCTATTTATGCAGTTATCGAGTCAGGTTGATATTCTAATAGTTCCGCCCTCTTGTTTTCTTTTTGGCTGGCAGGTGCTTCACTATTGCAGAAAAAAGCACGAAGATTCTTGGCAAACCAACTGTATAGATTGGAGGCAGGGATCAGATCAAAAATTTTACTGCAGCTAATAGAGTTGAAATTCATTAGGAAAAAGAGTTTGTTTACACCCGGGGGGAACATCGTCGCTGCCCAATTGGCCTGACCCAGGAGGACATTTTGGAACTGGACATTTTTTATCACTACTCTTCGACATTTCGGTTTTAAACCTAATAGGGGCCTTGTATGTTTCAGGGCCTCTCTCCTGGTGGACACTCTAGCCAGTGTTGTCGGCCACTTGAATGTGCTCCCCCAGCATGAATTTTATAGGAACCCATAGCGGGTTTTTTGGGTCTATCTATGATTCGATTCCTACGTGGAGTTAAGTCGGCCCATATTTGCCCTTGTATCCCTTATTAATCGATTCTGGTCCGAGCCTTGTGGACCGAATTTGGGCGTCTTTACTACCTGGGCTACTCGGCTTTTATCGGCCCAACTTTAGGCATCTTTTAGACGCCAATTTGATCCGGGCTCTGGTGTGGGTCTACGGCACAAAATTGGCCCAGAAGCGACACGGACCAGAGTAAGAACAATCTTGGGCCCAACGCTCGAGTGTGGGTCGAAGTGGCGAACCTGTGGCCCAGATCCTTTCCGTCTAACTAATGTCGTAATATGGGTCTTGTTGGGTTTGAAGTTGGGCCCTGTCCGGGCTCGTGGGCCTATTGGATTCGCCGTTGGGGAAGTTGGACCAGAATTGGGACCTTTTGTGAGGTGAGGTTGCCAATAGCATGGGCCACACGTGGACCATTATTGGGCCCAAGTTTGTGACCGTTCTACGTCCGGCTTTGAGCTATAATGTGGGCCTTTGGTGGTCTATGTTGGGCCTTATGGGATTTACATTTGGGGCTGAATTTGGGCCTATGGAGCCCAGGTTTGGGCCCATATTTGGCATGTGTTGGGCTTTGTGTGATTGAGAATTTACTAGAATATGGGCCTTGACGGGGCCCAGATTTGGTACTATTTTCGGCCTTTATTTTGTTATTGTTGGGCTCGTCTGGTCCTTGGGCTTGAATTTGGGCCTTAGCGGCCAGCGCAACGTGGGCCTTTACTGGATGAATCGTGGGGCTGTAGTGTGGGCCTGTGTTGGGCCTAATTAGCCTTAAACTTGGGCCATCATTGGGCCTAACAGTGGGCCGAAGGTGGGCTCCTGGGTCTGTTATTGGGCTGTAATTTATTATAGGGCCTTACCCCAATATGGGCCTTCAATATGCCCTATTTGGGCCTTATAGGTTCGAGGCTTGGGCCCAATTTGGGATTTGTTGTGTAGGTTAGATGGGCCTATATTGGGCCGTATTGGGCTTAAACATGGCCCAAACTTGGGTCTAAGTGGGCCTTTGAGTCCTTAAGTTGGGCCCTAGTGAGGTTGCCAATAGCATGGGCCACACGTGGCCCAAGTTTTTGACCTTTATACGTCCGGCTTTGAGCTCTAATGTGGGCCCTTAGTGGTCTATGTTGGGCCTTATGGGATTTACAATTGGGCCTGAATTTGGGCCTATGGGCCCAGGTTTGGCCCATAGTTGGCCTGTGTTGGGCTTTGTGTGCTTGAGATTTTACTAGAATATGGGCCTTGACGGGGCCCAGATTTGGTACTATTTTCGGCCTTTATTTTGTTATTGTTGGGCTCGTCTGGTCCTTGGCCTTGAATTTGGGCCTTAACGTCAGCGCAACGTGGGCCTTTACTGGATGAGTCGTGGGGTGTAGTGTGGGCCTGTGTTGGGCCTAATTAGCCTTAAACTTGGGCCATCGTTGGGCATAAGAGTGGGCCGAAGGTGGGCCTCCTGGGTCTGTCATAGGGCTGAAATGTATTATTGGGCCTTATTGGGCTTGACCTTGGACCCCAATATGGGCCTTCACTATGCCCTATTTGGGCCTTATAGGTTCGAGGCTTGGGCCCAATTTGGGAATTGTTGTGTTATATGGGCCGCATTGGGCTTAAACCTGGCCCAAATTGGGTCTAAGAGGGCCTTTATTGAGTCCTTAAGTTGGGCTCTAGTGGGCCTCGTTGGGATGTTTGGTCCTCAGATGGGCCTTTTCGATCGAGGCTTGGGCCTCGTTCAGGGACCCATTTGCGGACTTATAACCCCAGCCCCATTTTTGAGTCCTGTTTTAGGTTTTGTTGAGCCGTTCATAAGAATGATCTGGGCCCAAACTGAGCGGACCTACACCGTTCACATGGCACATAAATCATTTTGAGCCTACTCAAAGGATTTTAGGCTCCGACCAAAAGGTTGAAAAAGGGATTTTAGGCCAGCCCAAGTACATGACAGAAACCATCGACGCCACAACATAATTATAGCACCGGGGAACGATGACTATACCAAAACACGTAAATTCTTCTAAGATTACTAAGCTGTTGACACGCCTATAGATTCCTCTAAATTAGAGAAATCACAAGCGGTTGAAAGAAAATCAGTCAAAAGCATACACAAAGGGTTGATATCAAAGAAAGAAAACATCACCAAGAAATTTGTAGTGGTGCGCATTCCCAATGCCCTCTTGGTCGAACAGCTTCCAGAATTTTTCTGTTCCAAAAGCTGGTACTACCCAGAGAGCTCGAGCTCTGCTCCGACGCTCATATTTGTACTGACAGAAACTTTGCCTTACACAAAGCACTTCAGAAGTACAACCATGCATATATGGACACACCATGTTCGGGAAACAGATAACATGAAGGAGGGGTCTCTCTAGTTGACCAAAACTTTAGGAACGGATCATCTCCAGATCAAGAAGATAAAAGTGAAGTGCCGATCAAGATTTTCAAATGCAATGAAAATTTGAAAATCTACTACCAGTGTAAGGTCTACGAGTTGTAGTCATCAAGCCCCAAATCTCTGAGTGCGTCTGTAGCAGCATCCCTACAGCTTTCATGGTTTTGCTTTGCTTTCCTTATGTACTTCTCAATACCATTATTAAGCAAGAGAGTCCTGCTCAAGACCAAAGTTAACCTCAACATCACTTCATATATGGCACAAATCATATATGACTACTGTTCTTTTATGTAATTCACTCACTCTGAATGGAAAAATATACATTTTCTTTTCATAACTGGCAGACTTTATGAGACTTACCTGTTCTCCGCATTTCTAACGACAAGGTTCCGGATCATGAGACAGGAGTTCCTTTGCAATTGTTGTGCTAAAGGAAATTTTTGCATGGACTGCATAGCAAGATCTCCAGCTCCTGCTTCAATAGCACGGGCTGCATTATCTGAAGATCTCAAGCAGAGCACTGAAATTATAGACATAACCTAAATCACCATTAAGAGGATCGTGTTAGAAGACATTCTATGATACTGAAATGACAGGATAATGCAACTTTTAAGGGGCGACACTTTTGGTCATCTGCATTTAGTGTATGAATGAAGCTAATGCTTAAATTTAAAGCTCTTATATAAATAATCTTGAATGTGACTGATATCAAGTCACACCAGCGTGAGGATAGATGAATTTATCAAAATAGCCAGAAAGAGAACGGTTTATAGTTTCTTGCCTCTTGCAGAACTGAAGGATCCTCAGAAAATCGGGAAGACAGTCTGACGAGCCTATCAAATCCACCCTTCTCAATGACGGCATTCTTGTTTGCATCACTCCCTGCCAACTAAAGGAACAATTAAATTTAGAATCTTCAACAGGCGCTGAGCACATAAATAGTACTCATCATATTCTTCTAATAGGAGATGTTAAGGCATTTGATCTGGTTTTCTATTGGTCAACTTAATAGTCAAATTAAGAAAGTCAGGAGCGTGTTTGAAAAGTTTCTCCAGTCTAAGGTACAGCTGAACAGTCAAACAGTTTGTCGGAGGCTCGACTACGCTCAAACAATACTCTTCAGAGACCCTAGATGGATGTTCAAAAAGCTAAGGTACTCCAAAGTCAGGAGCAGATTATTTTGGTTCCATTTTGTTATGCCAGTTCTCAGGTTACAGTTCTCCAGTTCTGGTTGCTCTAAAAACTTCTAGTGCCTCGAACTGAGGCTGACATGTACAGAAAAGCACAGGGAATGTTGACATATCCAAACACTACCTATGCATAGCCTTCCTTTTTACACATGGGAGTGCCAATTATAATGACATACAGAAAGAGAAATAGAGCATGAGATGGTTGGAAAAGCCAAAAAGATTGTCATGTGGATAGAAATAACTTATTCTCTCTTAGACCCTTACTTCGAGAATAGGTTGAATTTGGTATATCAACTTTCATATGCCTGCTGGTAGATGTCTCTGAATATTATTAGGTAACTAGAACATCCGGAAAAATATTGAAAAATATGTCTCTGAATATTATTAGGTAACTCAAACATCCAGAAAAATATTGAAAAACATTAATTGGGAACCTTTCAACATACTTCTTCACCACCATGTGAGTTGATAAAATAAAATCCAAATTCTCAAGAGAGTCGATGCACTACATACCTTCGACAACAGAGAGCAGGAGACTCTGGCTATAGATTTGTTGCCTTGCTCTCCACTGTCATCAATGCAACGGAGAAGAGCATCAATGCCACCATTTTCTGCAATATATTTACAAATTTCATCCTGCATTTTCACCATCCTTCACAATTCAGAAAGCCAAAATAATCCCAAATTGGAAAACCAGTCTTTCACTTAGAAGAGATCATATCAAATACAAAATTTTTAAGCCTCAAAATTTAGCTGCAGTACGCAAGCAACTGAATGGACAAAACCTATGAAAAAATTATTTATATTGTAGATTAACTCCTCCCCCCTTCCTGCGGGGGGTCAGTTATCAAAGCTAGTAACTAAGTTGATTCATACATACATTGACAGCAATAGACTTCAAGGCAATGCATGCTGAAACTAGACTGGGTGACGTAATCCCTTCGTGGAGTGAGTCTACCAGGGCTCCTGCAATTCCAGCTTTTGCAAATTTCCGAGCATAACCATACACCTGCATTTTGTTGCATCAAAAAAACCATTCTACAAATGCTATGGTAGATTCAGCTTAGCTATCACCAATTTGAATTAAGATTATACATAACTTACCGACCATTATTGCAATTTTCTACTGAGTTTTGTGCATTTTGAAGAAGGCTGCAAATTTATTACTTACCAAAAGGCTATTTACACAGATAACCTCAGAAATTGCAACACTGTGGACAACCAATTGGCATCAACATAAGCTACAGTCTCATCAGACTGACAAAAGAATCCATATTATCAACGGGTGAAAAAGACTCCATGATGGGTAGTTTCCTGGCAGTTCTACAATACACTAGATTTCCCATTTTACGTCCAACCCTAAAGATGTGAACAATATTAAAAGGGAGAAAAGAAAAGACAAAGTAGATAAACTAGTTTTCACTCACTTGAGAAGCCACAACACGGTTGTCATCCGCTGTTAATAAAGCACGTATGGCGTCATATATACTTTGGATGCAGGCTTCTCCCTGCCTGCTTAGTGTTTGCATAAAAAGCTCATCAATTTTCAGTTCCATGAAGGATTCCTTGAGGATCTCATTCCCAGTGGCAGCTGCAGCAACGGCGGCAAAACCATTAACCAAGATCTCAAAATTTTTGCTGATTTTGAGAATACCCACGGTGATTCTTGGTCCATCACTATTTTTAAATGTTTCTGTGCTCTGAATATCTGTAAGAAACCCTACCATGTTAGATGAGAATAAGACCTGCGATGACTTTGTAATGTAATAATGGCAATAAAAGGAAAAAGCAGACACTGATTACAACAATTTCTTGGAGAGAAGAAAAAGGATTGCAACTTTATGCCCTCACACCTAATTTCAAATTCAAAACACCCATTTGATCTGGACAACATCATTTGTTCTGTTATGTGCTCATGCCACTACATATTATGAAGCAATTCATGCAATGAAAGGCTAAGTTAGAGGGACATATCATTTATGCAACACCCCTTGGACCAAGGCTGCACAAGTAAACCTCCCCAATATACATGAGGGTCGTGACTCATAGATGCCCTTTCCATTGGAGTATAGAAAATTTTAATTCTAAGTCTCATCTCTTCTTGCTCAAATTATTCCATTCTCTCATTAGAGTCCTCCATTTCATATCTCACTGAATACCTAATAACGAAGAAAGTTTAGTCATTCTTTCATAAGTCAAGAGAAGAAAGTGTAAAGCAATCAACCAAGCTCACAGAAACCATACATTAGCCAATGCATTCGATTAACAAGCAAGCCTAACTTTACAAGAGAACAGCATTTTGTCTGAGGGCCCCTGAATGGTAACAATAGAGCCTTCTTCAGCTAAGAAAATGTTGTGAGAGAAGCTTTGCTAAAGAGAAACGCTCCAATAACAAAATTTATCAATTTTAGATCATCAAAGTTTGACTTTGGAAACCAATAGTCTCAAGAAAATTAGTCTATTTTGTCCAATATTTACTATTGCAGACCAATCAGGGATTGTGAAGGCTAGGTTTTTGCTACCACAGATATAAAAGTTAGAACATAATGATCATGGGATAGTTTGATAATTTCCTGTTGTCTTGATTATTTCCTAGGAAACGATTATCATCTGCATGTGCTTAAAAGCTTAAGAAGCTAAGTAGGAGCTACAGGTATAATTTTGACAATTTTTTTCGGGGGGGAGGAAGGAAGGATATCAACTAATGCAGCTGCTATTGAGCCAGAACCAGAAGAGAGACAATGGATTGAAGAGTTGAAGGGTATGATTGTGAATGCAGTGTGCATCAAGCTAGGCCAGCTAGAAACATTATAAGAAATTACAACAAATTGCATCATAAAGGTCTACTTGCTAAAATTAAGCATATATAAGAAAAACAAATGATTAAGCACTTTTACCATAAAGCATTGGTGTTAATGCCTTCAGACATGAAAGGAGAACACGGTCACACTCAATTGGGATCTTAGAACAGAAGGAACAGACCAATTCTATTCCACCGTTCCTCATCGCAATGGCTGCATTTCCAGATTCTTCAACACACAAATGAGCTAGCTGATCAAATAATGCCACCAACTTGCTGTGCACCTCTTTATCATGAATTTGAATCTTAAAATCTGAATCCAAGCGCTTCAATCCATCCAAGCACTGTATCACTAGATTAGCCTTGGCACCACCCTCTCCTGGTGCGCATGTCACGATGCCTGAGAGATTAAGCCATGGCCATGATTAGTGAGAAGGATGTCAATAACCTGTCCGATCCACTATCCCAGTCTGAATATCAAGAAAATGTGAGAACACGCACATCCTTCAAAGCATCAACAATCAGAACTCAAGATGAGCATTACTACCAGCACTAGAATATGATAGATTTTACATATCGAACGAAGGAATTCCCTGGACATTCTTCGATGAAAGGATCCACAACCAGCGTAACTTTTTTCTTACAATACATATGCAGAACGAGGAGACAAAACGCCTCAACTGAGAATCATCGTTAAATGCGCCAACCGACTACTAGCGTCACTGTTCTAGCGCGAGAATCAAACAGGACAACGTCCTGACGTAGAAAAGCATAAAACAGAATCACGAACAGAGGATCGATCGCCAGACAGAGGGATTGAGAGATCGAGACCAGAGAGATCGACGCCTTGAAGAGAAAGGGTTTCGATGGCGTCTTGGAGGGCCTCCGTGGGGTCCATTCCAAGTTCCTCCATGTTCTCCTTCACCAGATCATCGAACGCCTCCTGCGAGATCGTGCGAACGCCCCCCGGCGGTCCCATTTCGCCCTAACCTCGAACTTTCTCGAGCGACTGTTCCTGGAGTTGTTCTTCGATCGCGTGCTTGATTTGGAGATCGGATCTGGTGTTCGCTGCAGTGGAGGAGGGGTCGAGGTCTCCCGAGAGGTTTCTTCTCCGGCAGGAAGCTCCGGCGGCGATGGCGGGTGTGCTGCTCTGCGACCTGCTACAAGCTCCGCTGAAGCCGTGCAGTGCGTATTGGGATTGTGCGAGTTTTCCCGGTTCGAGGATCGGGCATTTGAAGTTTGAACGAGACAATTGCCCGTCCCTCCTTTCTCCTGAGCCCGTTTGTTTGAGCTGCGATAAATGGAAAGAGTTTTACGTGAACATCAAAAGTTTATATTTGGATTTTGTGAGAGTTTTTAAGTATTTCGTATTTTAGAAAAAAAAAACTTAAATTATGTGCGGCATAAAATTTTGATTAATTAAAAATAAAAAGGTAAAATTTAATTCAGATAGATTTTTAGTATGCATTATCTTTTATGTCACGCTCTGCCACTGTTAAAAAGAGAAAAGGAGATGTATGTTAGGGTATTATATTATGATGTGACAGGTTAAATGTCTCACTCCTTATCCTTTCTCTTGGTTGAACTTCGATTCCAAATTCATATTATTACATTTCACAAAATTACATCCATTTAGATAGTTCTCATAAAATTAAATAATAAATACTGCTATCAACAACCACATAGAAGTTGATTTGCGTAAAAAGAACGTTTTACTTAACATGTATACTCATTCATTTCAATTTGATAAAATTTTGAATGTCCACGATAAAAGAGGAACACTAGATTTGACACGCACACGGTGTCAATCAGAAATGTTAAATCCACGTGGCGATCACGAACTAAAATACAATTTTGAATTCCTGAGTTGTCGAATACGGTATGAATTATGATATTGTCAAGTTCCTCGTGTTACATTTTCATGGAACAGATATAGGTTTAGAAAAATAATTTGCAAAATAAATATTTTAACTGCTCTTAAGTAGTTCGGCGGAAGATTTGTTATAACCTCGAGCACCTTTTAGGAGACACAACAAGAACACGATCCTCTCACGGTCACCTGGAACAAGAGCCGGGTGAATCTCATGCCACGAAATCGCAAATGCAGAAAATACGCAGAATTTGTCGAAAGACTTCTAGCCCCGGTCGGAAATTTTTTCAATACGCTCGTCAATTTTTAGGACAAGTATGTCAAAAAGATAGGCAGCTTCAAGGCCAAGAAGCCTTCCATCCGCTCCACTATATGTCGGAGACTTTCCAGGGCGAGCCACTCGCTCGTTTCATCACTCCAGCATCTACACGAGGTGCCCCGCAAGAAATCCAACTAGAAACATCCACATGGGGCACCAACTTACATGAGACGCCAGTTTCTTCACTCGCCGAATATACACACTTGCGATCAGACCGAAAAAAGAATATACACACTTGCGCAACATTCTCTTTTAGAACCACAGCTAACATTTGCACAATTGGAACGATTCATGATGTAAGTAAAGAGGTAAATGCGCTGTAATAGTCTTCATATTTATATACAAAGCATGGGATGTTGACCCCATCCCAGTGACTCCGCCCTCATGTCAACTCTTACCAAATTTACAGAATCCACCCGTAAAACACTCGCGGTTTACTCATGTCTGAGTTGGGTGTCACCCAACTCCCTCACACGCCGGGCAAGCCGTAGTCTCTGAAAAAGGCCGACTAGACGTAGGATCATAAACAGTAGAACGGCAGTGTAGTCAAAGACTCTCACAATGCCCAATCTACCTGTACAACAGAGGCAATCGACTGTTATCAGATAGCAAATCTTCTTTGATGAGAACGGCTGTAGCAACCTTCAATACAGATTGGCATTCCCATAAAGGAGGAAAAGGAATGGCTATTAATGATGCAGTTGCAGCATTGTCTGCTCCATACATGAGAAAAAAGTGAAGCACCCTTTTTTTGAGAGCCCAGTATAGCAAGTTTCAAGGTTCAGCTGATTTCTCAATTCAAAAAGTTCTTACGATAAAATAGAACCCAGGAAAAATAAACAAAAATCTTCCACCATTTTCTGAGAGCCCAGTATAGCAAGTTTGCCCAGTGTCCAGGTACGACTATACTATGACAAAGATGGGTCACCGGAGGATTTTTGCTAATAAGAGCAGGGTTTGTCAGCAAAACCTTTGCAATTCATCCTTTTTTTTAAAGCCATTCCAGTTGATTTGTATTACAATCCCTCATCAGTCAGCACAGGCAAAAGTAACATGACCAGACACAGTTTGCAATCAAAGTATGCAGCGGATGCCAACATCAAATAATCAAGGAGGAAAGGTATCGAAGAAGTTTGGCTCCCACCAGAGAAGATGCCAACTATCTACTGTGTCTAGTTAAGAACAACCTGACCCTGATGTTCGTCATTCAAGCGTGAATTTTCTGGCTCCGACTAATGAGAGAAACTCACCTGTCGGAATGAAGTCAAATGGTGTAGCCATATACAGAGCACTCAGTAACATCTGCAAATCACGAGACAGAAGCCCAAATGCTAAGAGCTCAGTTTGAAAAGTTAGCTAATAAACAGTTCATGAATGTTCTCATACAAACTAAAAACATTTGCCAACATGGCTGCACCAGCTTCAGATACCATGAATGAACTTACATATTGAGTTACATCTGCAAGATAGCAGACCAACAAATTCTGACAACTTGGAATGATACAATGTATCTAACCACCCAGAAGAAGAAACGACAATAAAAGTTCCACTTCAGTTGCTCATTGCTATGCAATGCGATGACTTCGAAAACCCATTTAACACGTTCATTTACATATAAGCAAGGCTCCTACATAAGATTACCTACTGGAATGTTCCTAGTATAACTATATTATGACTTGATCATCAGCTGAAAGAGCAGCAGATCTGACAAACAGATGGACACAGTTTTAACCTATCTCATAGAAATGTTTAAATGAAAGGTGAAAAGAAGAGCTAGGCAGCCCTCTCTATTCAAGTGGTACCCCCTTTTAGACAGACCATCCAGACACATATCTTCCATAATACTTTCCACAGATTCAGAATTGCATCGTTAGGCCCTAGAAGAAGGCCTATCATTATTAGGCCCTGAGATAGTGAATTTTCCATGATCAGTCTACTGTTCACCACCGACCAACTGTAAACAGAACCTCTATGACTAGCAATATCTTGTCCTAATTGTATTTTGTCTTCCAAGTCCTCAGCTGTACTGGTATTGAGTCTACTGTTCACCGCTAACTAACCGTGAATTAATATTCCTCCATACTTATAACGTATCCTTATTGCCTTTGGTCTTCGAAGTCCTGAGCCATAGGCTCATATCTGCATCACCTCCCTTTTACTTTTCTCACCCTGGACTGCACTGGTGAACCTAATATGCTTCAAATAGAAGAAATCTAGTATGATTACAGGCTTCAAGTTGATAGACTTTTTGCAAACTCAACAACTGCTAAAGCACATGGAGAGGAATAAGAGGTGCTTTATGTGAATCCTACAGTCGGGGCAAAACAAGTATCCATAATTTGACTCCTCAAATAAATAGATTACATCACCATCAACCGCTTTTCAATGCATGGAAAAGAAAAGCCAATGTTTCCATGAGATGGAATTTTCATCATTATCATACTCGGAAAGCTATTTTCTCTAGTGCATCGTCAACACTTATTCGAATGATGCAACAACCAGATAGTTTACTAATGCATTCTATATGTTCACCGGATTATATGAAACAACCATAGATAACAAGCCCTTTCCCACTCACTAAAGTAGACTGCCTACATCCTTCTCCAAAATGAAAAGCCATGCATACAAAGAAGGTATGCAAAAGTCAATATACCGAATGACGAATCGCGATTATATTGGATATATACACATTGGTACACCAAAAGTTGCTCCTTTAAAATTATAGTATTAGGTAGACAAGCAGAGGCATTAGCAACAAAACTATGCTACACATTTAAGCATCGAGGACATCACTCCTCGATCCAATGCAACATCAGAAATGGATATAAAAATCAAGACTGCAAAGATGGGCTTAAAATGAAGGACGACTTACTGCTATAAGACGAATTTCAGAAACACTAGGATGAGGCCTATCAGGATCCAGAATTCCTAGAAGGTATCTCTTGAGATACGATGGCAACTGATATACTTTCTGCAAGGGCAGAAGGACAATAATGTCAGAAGGCCTGGATATGTGGTGAGGCATAAAGAAAATGCTTCATGAGATCACAGTAGCCAAATATAGGTATACACCAACATGTTTCAAAACCATCAATTGCTAATACACATGGTTCAAGAAGGTGACCCTTCTTTTACTTCTGCTTTTTGTTAGCCTTCTTCCTTGCTCCCTTAACAGGGAAGGGGGTTCCTAGATATCTTTTCTCAGATTGAGATACTGCTGTATTCTAGATGCAAATGAAGGATGATAAATTCATACAAACCTGGACAAAGCCCCGCGCGCCGCCAATGAAAAGGAGATTATACCGATGAACATCTTTAAGAACCTTAACAATCTCCTCCTCACGCCGATGAAGAAGCGATTCCTGCGGTGTCAGTTTATAAATGCTGCGAGAGCACATGGGACACTTGCAAGGCGCCGACGTGGCGGTGTAATTCCAAAGTTGCAAAATGCAACTGGCTGCATTCGCAAAAAGCACAAAACTTGTAGCCAACAACCGTAACCACGAGCCCTAATTTGGAAAGAACACTTGCAATGTACGACCCAGAGACAGCATCATAGAAACTTGGGCAAGGGCCATTGCACCCGTTTGAAAAGGAACTAATTTGACCTTATAGCATTGAAACGAGGCTACACAATGCTTTCGAGTCACATTACGACACGGTCATCGGAGGCTGATCACGACGTCTGCTCTGCTTGTGAACGAGACGTGGATTTCATGCAATCACGTTCTGCTTCGGCAGCTCTGCTCGCGCTTTATCCGAAAAAAGAAGAAGAGGAAGGCAGAGAACTCACCGCAGTACCAGTGGCCACAGACGGTCTTGCAGGGAACGGTGAAGTCGCCGAAGCAGATGGGGCAAACGTCGTCGTCGGGAGGCGAATCTTGCTTCCCCCGGTCGGTTCGATCGCCATCGACGCTTTCCCGCCCCGTCGCCTGATCCATCTCCTCCGCCCGCTGCTCCTCTCCTCCCCTCTCCTCAAAGCTCTGCGATTTGCTCTTCGCTAGGGTTTTAAGCTGCTCGTCTGGTTCTCCATCGCTTCCTGGAGGCTTCGATTCGGATAATGGTGAACCCGGGGGCGGTGAGTTGATACAGTTCGCGGCTTCACGGAGTAAGTTCGAGCAGGTCGAGCTGAGGGCCGGACACGTGTCGCCCCGTGAGCTCTTTCGTGAACGGAAAATTTCTTGGGAATGTGGGAGTCGCGCCTAATGTTACCCTTTCCAAGCGATTAGTATTGTTAAATTTGTTTTTGTTGGGTAAATTCATCGCGAGTGATTTTTTAGTTTTAACGCTTCCAGCGAACAAAATACCAAAAAAAGTTTTATTTAGAATGATTTTAGTGGAATTTGCTCTCTTTTCTCCAGCAGTTAAATTTTTTTTCTTCTAGAAATCAGATCGCGACGTTCTTTATAGATTTTAGACAAAAAAGAAAGAAAGAAAAAACTCTCTTTGGCAATATTTGTGTAGTGGCATGTTCGCTTCATGAACCGTCGATCTCTCTCATTCCAGTCCTTTTTATCCTCCCGGTTAGATATATAGACGCACGTCCATTAATTGCATTACAAAAAGGGTTAATGACATTAACTGTTGATACTTATTTTTCATTGATATTAACCGCATAGAGAGATTAATTTCAACTCTGGTTAATCTTAGTGGCCAAAAGATTCTTGCATATTTTTTTTTGTCATGTCGATATGTTGAAAAGTTACTTTGCATCTTATAAAGTATCGATTATTTTAATAATTGCTATTGTTATTTGGACACTTCTTACAATGTTTGCATCTTTAAAGCATCAATGATTTTAGAAATTACCCATCATCGCTATTTCGATTATATTTTAATGTGAAATGTAATTACACACGTCAAGATGATATATCAACAAAAATGCTCACTAGTCACATGATATTGAATATTAATAGACACGTGAGTTTCAAACTTTTACTTTAAATTTTTCTTATTTTATTGTACTTTTTAGTACTAAATACTTCAAAATGTCAAAACCTTATGTTACTAAAATGATTTCACACATTTTTTTCTCATAAAAATAATCAAGAGAAAGAGAAATTGAAAAGATACATCGGCAAAAACGGTGTGGAGATTCACATTAATGCAATATGTAAAGGATTTGAGACATAATATGGTTTTATCACACAAAATGATATTTTTGTGAAATACTTAAATCATAAAATTAACCGAAAGAAATTAAAAAGTATTGCAGAATGAAACGGATTCAAGGTATTCGGGAGTGATATATGGAATTATATGAAACTTTACCTTAAATTTGTCATCTCCCTCATTGTACGATGATGTAATAAATGGGGATTGCTAATGACTTCATGTGGACGAAGCAAGATTCTGGTGCCACCGTCTTCAACCTCCGCATCCCCTGATAAACCCTCCAGGATCCTCTGATTCGAGAAAGAAGAAGCAGAAATTCACAGAACCCAGATGCCTACTCTCAATCCCGAAGTTCTCCGTCTGCTCCCTTCCCTTCCTTCGCCGTCCGACGCCATCCTCGCCGAGAAAGCCCTCACCTTTCTCAGACGCCATCCTCGCCATCTCGACTCCCTCTCCTCCAGTTTCACTCCTCAAGCTGCTTCGTACCTGCTCCTCAAGTGCCAAAACGATAGGACTTCGGTCCTGAATTTCCTCCGCTGGGCTAAACCCCATGGGTTCTTCGCCCCCCGGTGCAAGTGCCTCGCTCTTCACATTTTGACCCGCTTCAAGCTGTACAAATCGGCCCAGACGGTCGCGGAGGACCTCGCTCTCAGCACCGATGACGAGACTGGTAATTTGGTTTTCACCTACCTCAAGGAATCGTACAATCAGTGCAATTCTAGCTCCGCCGTATTTGATCTGGTGGCGAAGTCTTACTCGCATGTCAATATGGCTGATAAGGCTTTGCGAATGGTTAATTTTGCCAAGTCGCACGGTTTCATGCCGGGCGTCTTGTCGTACAATTCGATCCTAGATGCCATGATTAGGTGTCAGCAATCGGTTAAATTAGTCAAAGAGGTGTACGGCGATATGATCAAGTGTGGAGTGTCCCCGAACGTGTTTACTTTCAATGTGCTAATGCGGGGTTTTTGCGGGGCTGGTAATTTGGAAATGGCATTGCGCTTCTTTCATGATATGGAGAAGCATGGTTGTCTGCCTAACGTGGTTACATATAACACGTTGATCAATGCATATTGTAAGTCGGGAAGAATGGATGAAGCATACGAGTTGTTACAATCGATGTCGTTGAAGGGTTTGGAACCTAATGTGATATCATATAATGTGATCATTAATGGGTTGTGCAGAGAAGGGAAAATGAAAGAGACTAGCGAGGTTTTGAGTGAGATGAGCAGAATGGGTTTTGTTCCTGACGAAGTCACTTATAATACACTCATAAATGGCTATTGCAAGGATGGTAACTTCCATCAAGCACTTGTTTTGCATGCAGAAATGGTGAGGAACGGGTTGTCGCCAAATGTTTTCACTTATACTTCCTTGATAAACAGTATGTGTAAAGCTAGGAACTTGAACAGAGCTATGGAGTTTTTTGATCAAATGCACGTTCGGGGGCTTCGCCCGAATCAAATGACGTACACCACATTGGTCAACGGCTTCTCCCAACAAGGATTGTTGAAAGAGGCATATAAAATCTTGAATGAGATGACTCATAGTGGGTTCCCACCAACAATAGTGACGTATAATGCTCTAATTAATGGACATTGCTTCCTGGGAAGAATGGAAGAGGCTTTAGGGTTGATTCGACAAATGGGGTATAAGGGGATTTCGCCAGATTTGGTCAGTTACAGTACCATCATATCTGGGTTTTGCAAACATGGAGATCTCGAGAGGGCCTTGGAATTGAAGCAAGAGATGATCGAGAAAGGCATAGAACCAGATGCAATCACTTACACATCACTCATTTTGGGGTTCTGTGGACAAAGAAGATTGACTGAAGCATGCAAACTGTTTCAACAGATGTCTCAGATGGGCCTGGTTCCCGACGAGTTTACGTACACTACCCTCATAGATGCTCATTGTGCAGAAGGAAATATTAAGACTGCTTTTGATTTGCACGATGAAATGATACAAAAGGGTTTTCTTCCAGATGTGGTTACTTATAGTGTTCTCATCAATGGACTCAATAAACAAGCTCGGACCAGAGAAGCAAAGAGGCTTTTGCTCAAGTTGTTTTATGATGATTCTGTTCCAGGTGATGTTACCTACAATACCCTTATAGAGACTTGCACTAATGTTGACTTTAAAAGTGCATTAGCTCTTCTCAAGGGATTTTGTATGAAGGGTTTGATGAAGGAAGCAGATCGAGTGCTAGATTCAATGCTTCAGAGGAACCATAGGCCCAGTGAAGCAGTTTATAATGTAATCATACATGGGCACTGTAAAGGTGGGAATATACTAAAGGCATTCAATCTATACAAAGAAATGATGCTGGCTGGCCTAGTTCCTCATACCGTAACCATCACTGCCCTGATAAAAGCACTTCACCAGAGGGAGATGAATGACGAGTTGAGTGAAATTATACACAATACAATGAAAAGCTGCAAGCTTTCTGATGCAGAAGTTGCTAAAGTGCTTGTTGATGTCAACCATAAGGAAGGGAATATGGATGCAGTATTTAATGTGCTTTCAGAAATGGCTAAGGATGGCCTTCTTCCAAATAGTGGAAGAACTGCCTATGCTGGATGATTTGCTGGGAGATGATCATCAACGAGCAGTATGCATTGTGAAAGAGGACCAGTGATTTTGGAGCAAAGGTTCATGTTTAGAATTCTGGACAAGTGGGACCATGGAATCTTTCCTCTGTTCCATTTCCTCATGGTCCTTTATACATCCCCTAGCTCTGTTGGCATCTACTCGCGGAGAATCAGAGATGATTCTCGCAAAGTGATTCATGAAGCATAGAAGTCAGATGCATATTTTTAGCTGTGATCGTAAAAGAAAATGCTGTGCAAGTGGGTGCATTCAGTGAGAAAAAGAAGCTGGCATCTCGTGTAAGTCTGTGTCGAACGTTGATGCTTCTTGTTCGATTCCTTCTAGGGTATGTCATGTAGATGCTGTAATGAAATGAGTGAGTAGCTAGCCCTAGAAAATCTCAGACGCATAGTCAGAGCAGATGAAAGCCATCTTGGTCTTGAACCTATTTCTTGACATACTGTCACAAAAATATTGAAGAACGAATTTTAAAAATTACCAATGCCTCTGCAGTCTGATCATGTCTAAAATTGCTTTCCGACAAATCTGCGTTTCTTCCATCCATGACTGTATGACATAAGATTCATCGGACTCTTGTTCCCAATGACCATAAAAGGATCATGTTCTTGTTCTGTCTATATGTCATAATCTCATCAAGCTACGGTTGAAGCAATAATTGTTTTATCAAAAGCTCTTAATTTACATTCTTCTGAAATTATTTTCATATTTTGCACTCTGTAAGTCTTTCATTTGCTGACTCTGATTGTAACTTTGCAAGAAAAAAGCTCCATGAATAGTTTCTGCAAGTTTCCTTCATGGTGCAATTTGAAGGAGACTTTGTTGATTGCACACTCTCATCTAAAAATTGACTCATCAGTGATCATTAAAGAAAGCATGTACATTGTTATAAGGAAGGACTCCGAATGCAGTATTTTTAATGTACTTTCTGAAGTGATCACCAGCAAGCGGTATGCCTTGTGGCATAAGTCCAGCAAACCTTCATGTTTAGTATTGTGGAGAAGTGTGCCATGGAATCTTTCCTCTGGTTGATTTTCTCATGGTCCTTTAAACATCTCCTAGCTCTGTCAGTGTCTGCTCACGGAGAAGCAGATCTATACTCTCATTTAGTGATTCATGAAGCATAGGAGTCAGGTGCATATATCGTTGGACTCATGCTTTTCATTTCTTGTTATTAAAATGTCTTCTAAATTACCCTTTTTATTGCGGCAGAATGATTCTGCAGATCTTCCCAGAGTAGCAGTTGTGCGGATCAAAAGCATGTTTTACAGCAGAAACGCAACTTCTACTTCCTTCGCCCTTAAAAATTGCGAGGAATGGCCACCTTTCCACGACCAGAACAATATCCCCATTCACTGGTACAAAACTTGGGTTTCCATTAGTTGTGGCTGGATCGATGGTTAAGTCGAGTAAACTTCCTCTTTGTGGTTCTAATCCGTTATGCAGATTGAGATATTGCAGATGGAGAGAGAGGACTATTGGTTCAAAACAGGCCTGAACTTTTTACGATTTTGATCAGTACTAAACATGGCTCTGCATGATAGATCCAGGCACATCGTGAGCTAGACCTTTCAAAACAATGAATGGCCCAATCATGATGTCTCAGTTGTCCTTTCTACTGGACCTATAAAGCCGGTACAATATTGCTCTACCAAAGGTACTTCATCTTCAGTGGACCTGCATTATTTCTTGAAATTTTCAAGTTTGAGGAACTTGAGAAAGGCCCTTTGTCGGTGAAAGCAAGGATGCTAACTTCCATTAGTTAGGTTCGGCTGCCTATAAGATAACTGACGAGCTCTTCACTGAGATAGATGCCGATTGTAAAAATTCTCGAGATCCTAGATTAGGCATAGAAAATGACTAAGGGAAGTTTGTGTAATGCGTGAATTTTTTAATCCAATGCTGGACTGTGATCAATATGTTCAGGCAGGCAAACATTTGACTCCTGTTTTTTGGCATTTTACATACGGAAGGGAACAAGGTCAATTTCTCAGCACACAGGCATATGATCTCGCGTACATAAGGTGGACAATGATGTCTATGTAGATTCTAGATTGGCTGCACAGAGAAAGTTTCTAATGTATGAGGATTGCATACAGTGAATGTGGCACATTAGAAGAGTCTCACCTAGTGTATGCTATTATTACCATTTGCCATGCATATTGAATTGCCAATCACAAATCAATGGCACATCAGAAGATCCTTTGGGGTGACAACCAAGTGCCTGGTTAAGTAAGCTATGATCCATATTACCCTGTATCCAGGATAAATGCGTTTGGAAGTGTCATCTTAGCTGTCCACAACATTTCGCAAACTTGGCAACAGCACTAAAATGCACACAACAAACGAAAGCCAGGCATCATGTTAAGACTGCAAAAAGAAGGATATAGCGAAAATGAGCCATTTTGGCCAATTGGCCAAAATAAATAGATCAACAAGGTGTCAAGGAGCTTGGAGTGAAGGACATAGATGAGTCTTAAAGGAAACCAGCTCCACACAAAATAACTGATCTGCTTCAATGAAAACCTGTGTATTGTCCTGCTGAGACAAGCATGGTGCAATAAAGACAGCCTTCTAATGCTTTCTGTGAACATAAATCTTCAATCTATTCCAAATCCGCAAGGAGACCAGTTATGATTAGTTCATTAATGCCCAGCAAGGCAGAACTGGAGATGTAACAAATATCACAAATTTATAAAATGCTTCCAATTGCAGCCAAAGTGCTGCACTAAGAAAAATGGCCTTCCCTTCCCTTAAGGCCTCTCGTCTCTGACCATCGTTAATTCATCCCAAAACACAAAGGCAAGAATGGCTGAGCGAACTATACCATATTTGCATCACATCAACAACCTTTCCTTTACAAGGAGGAAGCTAGTAACATTCTTTCTAGCAAGAGAACATCAATCATAAAAGTCAACAAGTAGTTCATAGAGAACTTAATGAAAATGATGAAAGAACTCTTAGGTGCAGATAAATGGTTGCAATTACTGTATAGAGTACATATAGTCACCAATCTTTAAGATACATTCCTAGGTTAGCATCAGCATCCTAATGACATAGAAAGAGGTTGCGCCAGATGTAAGCTCCACAAAGGATATTTCAATGCCCTTCTCATAGGTCAACAAATCTAAGAAACAAACCCATCAAGGTGAACAGGTCAAAGCTAATAGGACTAAGAGATCTTATTCTCACAGCACAAGAGATGACAAGTGATCTCCTTATCTTGAGGAAAGTCGCTGGTGTAACTCATCAGCAAGTGCCTGTCTCAAGTTTTGCCCATGATAAAAGAACGTCTTCTCGCTTTCAAGAACCCTAGCTGGCGCACCAATTTCGTCGGGCTCCCTGGCAGTATCAGGCTCCGGTTCTCTTGCAATCTGACACAAATTATGCAACACACAACAAGCAACAATGGTCTGTGGTGCATGATTAAGACCCACATTCAAGTCCTGAAGAATCCTCCACCTCCCTTTTAGAAGTCTAATGGCTTCCACCACCATAGACCGCCCCTTCATTAGCATCCCATCAAACAAATTCTGAGCCGGACTACCCGTCCCTTTTGAATTAAAAGGAGTCATCAAAAAAGACATTAAGGGATAACACCAATCCCCAACTATATAAGGCCTAACATGCTGACCCCTTACATTTATCACCTTATCCCATACTATATCCCCGGAAGTGATCCTATTGTACAACAAACTATCTCTAAAATGAGTAGCATCATCAGTCGCACCAGGTGCCTTAACACAAACATCCCAGAAAATTTTCTTGTGATCAGCCACGACCTGAAGCAAAACCGAATCATAACCATATTTGCATCTATAAGAACTTGAAGAAACCCGGTCTCGCGGAAGTCGGTGAAGCTTGATTGCACTCCCATCAATAGCCCCGCAGACATTGGGCAAAGCAGTGAGCTCTTCAAAAGCCTGAGTCGCCTCGACCAATCTGCGGCGACTCACTGGGATTTTGATAAATTCCGGGTACAACTTCGTCGCCAAGAGGCGCGTGACCATATTAGTGATCTTGGAGACGAGGAAGGGGTCGAGCGAGCAGCGGGCCGCCACCACTTTCGCAGAATGGCCATGGGCAAGGCGGGAAAGGACCATGGCAACAGCATAATCGGAGGGGAGGGAGAGGTTGGAAGCGGCGATGAAGGGGCGGAGCTTGTCGACGACCGTGGTGAAGACGGGGTACGAGAGGCCAAACAGCGAGCGCCACCGCGCGTCACGGAGCGGGGGCTCCAGGGACCAGATGTGCTCGGTGGAGAGGGCGCGGAAGGCGGCGACAGAGAAGTCGGACGACGGGGACGGCGGGGCGGCCTTCGAGGGAGCGGAATTAGGGTTATGCTTGGACTTAGGGTTTGAGGAGGCGGAGGAAGAGGCGACGTAGGAGAGCACGGAGGCGATGGTGAAGAAGAGGAGCGGGGCGGCGGAGGAGGAAGAGAGGAGGGAGGTCGGGGAGCTGGCGGAGGAAGTGGCGCCGGAGGAGGAGGTGGTGGAGAGGAGGGAAGTTGTTGGGTCGAGGTGGTTGTGGAGGTGGAGGAGGTTGGAGAGCATCAGCAACAGCGACTGATCCATGTCTCGACCTCTGTGACGGGGGAGCGCCCCTCCTGCTCAATTAGGGTTTTGGAAGGGGGTGAGGAGGTCGTCGGTCACATAGTAGGGTGGCACCACGGTGGCGGGCGGCGGCGCGGCGGCAGTTCTCGTTCACGATCTCAGCGGTCGGGCCTGCGGATGTTTTCTTATGTTTTTCTTAATGTCGGGTCAATTTGGTGGGCCGACCCTCCGTCCCACCTTGATAGCTCCTTTTTTATTTTTCGTTTTTCGAGAAACTACGAGGCGCGTCTCAGATTGAAAGCATTTTTTTCAAAACGACCGTCCTGAGCAATACTTATTTCAAATAATTTCCAAATTGGACCGTCGTGTTCCAAATGACCCCATCTTACTGCCAACAGAAAAAAAAAACCTATTAATCTCCTAAAATAAAATCCTTAAAACTCTCAAACCCCAATTCCTCAATCGCATAAACTCCAACTTGAATTTTGACATAATGGGAAGAAAAAATTTATTTTTGGGATAAACCATCCAACCGCGGGAAAGGGATACGTGATTAGGCATGTGGTCGTCATGAGGAGGGAGTGATTTAGAACATAGTGGTTCAATTTTAAAAACCATTTGAGATGGCAGCATTTTGAGGCTTTATTAAGAAAATATGTTTAAGTTGCTTTTTTTTTTTTGGAAAACTTTCTCATTTTCCTTTACTAATCCAATTCCACGGGCTTTCATGATCAATTGGCTCAAACATATATATTTTACGATTTAAATCATCTTAGGCTTTTTGTCTGAACCATATTTCCCTAAAAGCTCTTAAAACTCACTGGCCGATTGTTTGCAATTTTGGATTGCTTGATCCCTGGGCGCTTAAGATCACTAGAAAGAAAATTTAGAGAGGAGCTCTGAAAAGAAGATGAACTTAGATTGCTAAATGTTGGATGGATACAAATGAGGGGAGGGCACCATTTTTATACTTGAGGTCCTCGGATTATAACCATTGATCAAGTTTTGATTCGACGGACGAGATCGTACAGCCCCACTTACCATCTACTGACATTTATGCCAAGAAAATTCTAGACCACAGCACAATTAGAGGATCGCCCGTCCTGTGAATGTTCCGGGAGCACTTGGATTCTCACAAGGGCGTTTTGGTTGTTTTTCCTCAATCATGAACGCTCTATTGATTACGAAAACCTCGGCTCCGTGACATTCTCCCCCACTCATTCGAGTGACGTCCTCGCGCTTCCAACATGGGAGAGTTCTTCTTGGCACAAGCTCTTTCCCACTTCTTCCTATTCCGCTTGGCCCTCATCAACTTGAGCGGTACCTCCAACGGCTTCTTGAACGATCGGTTGTGCGGCTCCACAATCGGTTGGATGCACGATCCTTTCTTCAACTTGGGCATGGCACGCGGCATGTACTCCACTTCAGGGAAGAGAGCTTCGATCGGTATGTCGCGAGTTGGTGCAGGAGGTCCCAACTCTACTTTCGACTTCTCAGTTGGTTGTGTCTTTGGTTGTTGATCGGCCATTCGCTTGGCTACCTTCAAACTCTTGTCAAGGAGATGAATCGCAGCAATCGTCTTGGTGTTCATCACCCCTTTGAGCATTGGCACCATAGACGGACACTTCGGATCGAGCACCATGATGCACTTGGATCCCATGTCGATCATAGCTCTTGCTCGGTTGAAGAATTGCATTCCCAAATGAGGTTGTAGTCGTCGAGCGGGACTACTTCGCACGAGAGCTTGCTTTTCCATCCACCAATTTGGACTTCCACCTTTGGGTTGTTCCTTCGCTTGTGAGGTCCTCCGAATTGACTGTATTGAATTGCCCCCCATTTAATATCACTTCCAAACCCAGCTTCTTTGCTACCTCGGTCGCCATGAATACATTGGAAGCACTCGTATCAACCAAGGCATAAAGGGTAATGCCACATACCTCGATCTCAACGAAGTACATGTCTGTTTGCTCATTCTTCTTGGACGATGGTTGAGTTTGCATAAAGTTGAGCATCATCCCACAAAGTCGAACTTGGCGCTTCTCCTCCTTAGGTTGTTCCTCTTCTTCCACGGAGAGAATGGCATTGACTCGGTGCTTTTGTGGACACTTTTGCGTCCAATGATTTCCTTTGCAAATGAAGCAAGGAGCGGGTGGAGGTTGATCGTACTTACTTGTGTAGCTTACTTGCGGTCGACCTCCTTGGACAGGTTGTTTGGACGAGCCTTCTCCCCATGTCTTCATTCGGCCGCTTTGATCCTTGGGGCTGTGGGAGGTGTCTCCATCTTCATCCTCGGAGGAGATGGACCGATCCGAATCCCTTGATTGATGCTTCGTTGGATTGAACTTGGTAAGTGACTTGGCCACGGTTAAAGCCCTTGAGAGACTCCTCATGTCCCGACACATGAGTTCTTGTCTTGCCCACAGCTTGAGTCCACACTCCAAAAGCTTCCTCTTCTCCAAGGTTATTGATTTGGAGCTTGAGTTCGGTGAATTCCTTCATGTACTCTTGGAACGTACCTCGTTGCTCGAGGCGACGGAGTTTGCTACGGACTTCTTGTTGAGCAAACTCGGGGAAAAAGTACTCCTGAAACTCCTTTACGAAATCATCCCATGTTTCCACGGGATGGGCACCGCGCTTGGTCTCATCGCACCTATTACGCCACCAAAGCATTGCGGTATCGGTAAGGAACATAGTAGCGGTTCGTACCTTGACACCTTTGTGTTGGATGTTGGCGGCTTCGAAGTACTGTTCCGTGCTCCATACGAAGTTGCCCACCTATTTAGCGGATCGATCTCCCTTGAACTCCTTAGGCTTCGGCACCTCTATCTTGGGCACTGTTTGAGTAGGCTTGCATAGGGCGAGCTCTATCTTGAGCTCTTGGATCTCCACCTTCATGGCTTCAACCTCGTCCCATCAGGGGTTCTCCTCTTCCATTGCTTGAACTCGTTCCCTCAAGTCTTTGATCGATGTTTCGAAGGCATCATCCTTAGCTTGGAGAGGGACCGTCGCATCATTGATGGCGTCCGTGAAGTCCTTGCGAAGAGTGCCTTCAACCTCTAAGATTCAGTCTAGAACATGATCGAGTCCGTCTATGAGTTCAGCCACGGCGCTCCGCATCTTCGCGAACTTCTCATTGAGCATGACAATAGCTTCCGACGAGGTTCCTCTTTCTTGCTTCGACTGTGAGTCTCTCTGACTTGAGCGACCTCTCAATCCACAATAGCTTCTTGGCTCGACATTCTCTCGAACAGTTTGTGCTCCTTGAATCTCTCTTCTTTGCTCTGATACCACTTGTCATAGCCCGATCATTTGAGATCGTGACCGTGTGGCGACTTAGGAAATTTTGAATAGAGCAGTGCCTACTCAAGCACAGTGAGTAAGTGATCGATCGATCCGAAGAAAGCTTGGCTTAGGCGCCCAACTCTATCTTGGGCACCGCTTGAGTAGGCACTGCTCTATTCGCGACGCTCAGCTTACATAGGGCGAGCTCCATCTTGAGCTCTTGGATTCCCACCTTCATGGCTTCGACCTCGTCCCGTCAGGGTTCTCCCCTTCCATTGCTTGGACTCGTTCCCTCAAGTCTTCGATCGATGTTTCGAGGGCATTGTCCTTAGCTTGGAGAGGGATCGTTGCATCGTTGATGGCGTCTGTGAAGTCCTTGCGAAGAGTGCCTTCAACCTCCAAGATTCGGTCTAGAACATGATCGAGTCCGTCTATGAGTTCAGCCATGGCGCTCCGCATCCTCGCGAACTTCTCATCGAGCGTGACAATAGCTTCCGACGAGGTTCTCTTTCTTGCTTCGACTGTGAGTCTCTCTGACTTGAGTGACCTCTCAATCCATAATAGCTTCTTGACTCAACATTCTCTCGAAAAATTAGTGCTCCTCAAATCTCTCTTCTTTACTCTGATACCACTTGTCATGGGCCGATCGTTTGAGATCGTGACCGTGTGGCGATCGTTTGATATCGTGACCGTGTAGCGACTTAGGCAATTTTGGATTGCCTAAGATCATTAGGCGCCTAAGCCAAGCTTTCTTTAGATCGATTGATCACTCACTTACTCACTCAAGCTTTCTTTAGATCGATTGATCACTCACTTACTCACTCACCCGGATCGTAGAGAGAAAGTCTAGAGAGAAGCTCTAAAGAGATAATGGAGTTTAGATTGCTAAAGGTTGGATGGATACAAATGAGGAGGACTGCACTCATTTTTATACTTGAGGCCATTGGATTATAACCATTGATCGAGTTTCGATCCGGCGGACGAGATTGTATTGCCCCACCTATTATCTACTGGCATTTATGCCAAGAAAATTCTAGATCACGGCATAATTACGGGATCGCCCATCCTTAAGAATATTCCAGAAGCACTTGGATTCTTCCAAAGGCGTTTTGGTCGTTCTTCATTGATCATGAAGGCTCGAAAACCTCGGTTCCGTGACACATTTCTCAAGTTGCCATTATAGTTCAATGTTCAAAACAATATGTTAATCCAATTCAGCCCTTTTGAGCTTGCAAAGGCTCAGATTATGAAGTGAGGTGTTCACCTGTACGATCAAATCCTCCTTCTCCTCGTCACTATCCTCAAGCTTCTTTTTGAGAGCCGAAAATTCAACTTCTCTAGTTTTGGACATTTCTTCAAATTTTGCTATTTGGGCATTTAATAGCATGTTTTTCTCAACCAGTTATTTCGTATCAATTGTTTTCCTCTCTATTAGAATTATACTGTTTCAAATTCCAATTCAAGATTCTCTTTTTGTGCTTGGCAGTCTTCCATTCCGAGCTGATGCATCATTCTGATATGGTTGATGTCAATGCACTTATGTCATAGCCAAAAGTTCCTTTTCTTTTTCATCCATAGTTGTCTTCATTTCTCTCGATTCACCAATAGCATCTCAGATCTTTTTGTGTGCGTTCTCAATGTCACGTGAAAGCTCCAACATTTTAGAAGCTAGAGACTTGGTACTCTTCCAAGGTGACTTCTAGGGAATAAATTTTCAATTTCCGTCCTGCTAATTCTTGATGGTCTTCCGTACCTGAAACATGGCATTTCACGAATTCTAGTTCCAGCTCCAGAGCTGGTTTTTCAATCTTTCTTTTTATGATAAATCAAGTTTCTCACGTCTCTGATCATTTTCTCTCCCTCCTCAATCTTTTTCTAAGCAGCCTCTTTCTCTATGATCGAATGTCTCTTTCTCAACTATCATGTCCTCTATTTTTTGTTTTACTTCAACCTTATTGAGCATTTCCTCAAATGACATCACAATAGCTTTTAATTGCTTTGATAAAATAGTTCAAATTTCACATAGCACTCTTAAGATAACCCTATTTTACTAGACTGAGTAAGTATTTGTTGCATTGTTCAAATATATCAAGCGATTTGAAATTTCCTGCAATCTCTCCCCTCTTTGCATTCTATCAGAAAGTTCAAAAACTTCATTTCCTACCAATGATCTTGGATTTAGCTTGAAGTTATAATTTTTTAGATTATGATATTACATATTAATAACTTGATTGCATCATGAAATCTATTCATTCATCTACGTAGCGAAATTGCTGTTCTTTGCAGTCATATAGGGATTAGTAATAAATTTGTATCAGGTGTCACTGTCATCTAATTTATGGTCTCCACAATATATAATTCCCAAGGAATAATCATCTTAGAAAATCTCAGTTTCTGCCCAAGCAAAATTACCTCCACCTTCATGAAGAATACAATCAAGACAAAAATATTTAACAAAACAAATCACCCTACTGACTGTAGTAATGACCGACCAAAAAAAAAACCTATCGTAATGACTATAATGGGCCTAAAATAAAAACCTAGTACCTGCCATATGCGTTGTGTATGTATATGTACCTTACGGTCATCAGTCAAGACTATAGCAATAGCAACGCCTCTACACAACACAGCCCTCGAGTCCCCGCAATTCGCCACCATCGCGACCTCCCTTCCACCACCGCCGTCGTCGACCCCACCATCGTCCCTCCCGGTCACGGCCCTCCACCTCCTCCGCCACCACCGGTGCGGCCTCTACCTCCACGCTTCGCCACCCGCGCCCCCGGCGTGCCCGTCGAAGACACCGTAGAAATCGCAAACCTTGCCCGCCTTCGACTAGGGCTCTCGAAGAATCTTACTTTAGAGATTCCGGATTCAGCAAGTTTTTGTAACATCATCTCAAATTCATCAAGCGATTTACAATTTCTTGAAATCTTGCCCCTTTTTGCGTCCACCGGGAAGCTAAGAAGCCCCGATTCGCAGCCATGACTGAGGTAATATTGAAATTCTTAGCCCTTTGGTTTCTTATTCGCGACAATAATCTGCGATTTAGCTGGAAGCTGTGACTTTGTGGATTCGGACATGGCCTGTTAATCACTCGATTGCATCGTGGGATCTGTTCATTCATATCGACGGAACGAAACTGCCCGTCTTTGTAGCCATTTAGGGATCATCGAGTAACTATTTGCGAATCGGATCAGAATGGTCTCGATAAGTCTCTGTCTGGCGTTGTAATGCATTATGGGGTCACGATAAATCAGCAAGAGTTCAATTTGTCTATGAGTTATCAGCTTACGCATTCCTTGCCTTCAAGTCTGGAGACAATAAATGAGCTCTGGTTCCCTGGGCATGGATAAGATTTCTCTTTTCATATTCTAATTCCATTCGCTATCTGAGTTTACTCGATTCTGTGTCTTCCGATATTTTCATGGCCATGTTTCTTTCTGTTGCTTGAAGTATTTTGACTGCCTTTGGACGCTTCATACCCCAATTTCTTCAGAATGAATTGTGTATTAAGGAACATGTCGAAATTTTAGAATCTGGCTTGTCAGAATTCTTATGATTATGTTCTTTATATTGTTTTGACTGCCCTATATTTGCTGCACTTGATTGGACTTACTGTTTTCTGTACTGCTCACGTTTAACTAGATGAGTATGGATTTTTCATCTTGCGATAGATTGTTTGGTAACTATACTTCTTGGGAATTCATTTTCTCTCTCTTCTTTCTCTTTTCCAGTATTGGGTGAGTCAAGGTAATAAATGGTGCGACTTCTGCAAGATCTTTATATCAAACAATCCAGCTACCATTAGAAACCATGAACTTGGTCAGCGACACAAGGATAATGTTGCCAAGAAGCTCAATGACATGAGGAAGGACAAGGCTGCCAAGGATAAGGAGCAGAAGGAAGCAGCTCGCGCCATTCAACAAATTGAAGCAGTAAGTATTAGTTGGTAAGACTTCTCTTCCGTACTCAGCATATAAAGAGGTTATGATTCGTCAGTGGTCAGGTCAAGGGTTAACTCTTACTTTTTAAAGGCGTCGTTCCACTTCCACTGCGATGTAATGAAAAGTTAGTTGAGATAAGATGGCTCTTGGAGCTGTACTACATACATAGAAAATGTGTTCTTGACTTTTTATATTAATGTGTACTGTTTATAATCCATGCTAGAAAGCGAAGCGTAGCTACCAGAAGGATGTTGCGAATCTTCAGGAGGCTAGGGAGACTAATGCTCGTGTACTAGATGCTCAAGCAGGCAGTGAGGAGGGTAAGTATTAAGGACTTGAGAGATGCAGGAATGAATCAAATGTTTTTTCAAAGATTACTTTCACCTTTGTTGTGGAGAACGCCCTTGCCCTTGGACTTTTCTCAACCTTTTGAGAAGAATTCATGCTCTCAGAGTATTTCCATCCCTTGGTGTTCTTTGCAATCTTTTGGTAGAGAAGTTTCTGTCTATTATCCTTGATCCTATTATCATAGCTTGAAATCAAAGCGTTGTCACATTGTTGTCGAAGTTTGATCCTAGAAAGTGAAAAGTGAGGTCATTCTGATGTTTACAGGTTATCTCATTAACTAAACAAGATGGAAACAAGCTAGACTATTATTGGCACAGTTTTCTTAGCAGGCCAAGTTTGCAGGAATAGCTTCAGATCAATAATTTTCCTGACACGTGATCACATTTTCAGCCATATGCTTTTCCATTATTTCAGACTTAATTTTGTGTACTGACTAAAGTGTCCATTGAGTTGTTTGGCATTTTTCATTTGCATGCATTTTCAATGTCGTGCTAACCTAATGGGTAATTGGAGCATGTGTTTGGAGCATGTGATGCCTAGAGCCAAAATCTATTTATAGTTCAAGAATTTCTTAATGAATTTCTCTGAGCTTTGGCATCCATCTGATGTTTATATTTCAAGCATGAAATCGTCCTATCAGGTTATCTTTCTCCAACACTGTTGCTCTTCCAATCGAAACCCTCTTTAAACTTTTGCAGAATGGGAGCATGACAGCAGTTCGGGGTATTACTATAGCCAGAGCACTGGACTTTACTACGATCCTAAATCAGGCTTCTACTATTCCGATGCTATAGGTACCAAATGAACTTTAAGAGAAAAGTTAATTATGTAAAAAAAGGGAGCTTAAGGAGAAAACCATGAGTGATGTTTGGATTACTGATATTAGACTTTTGCTTTTTAATGCAACAGGAAATTGGGTGCCACAGGAAGAGGCATACAAGGCGGTCCAAGCTTCAGGGAATCCCAAACATGGGAAACCTGTCTCTGGAAAATTGGCATCATCTTCGAAGGGAAGTCGAGATTCAGAAAAAGGAGGTATGGCTAAACCACAAAGTGCACCAGCGCCTGGGCCAGTTGTTTCAAAATCCTTGAATCCCATGAGATCTGTTAAAGGAGCCACCTCTTCTCTTGCTGTTAATAAGAGGAAGAGACGAGATGAGAAGCCGAAAGCCATATCAAAGGAGGAAGAAGCAGCGCTAAAAGCGAGGGAGGCTGCGAAAAAGAGAGTTGAAGAGCGGGAGAAACCATTGCTCGGTCTTTACAGTGGAAGTTGGAAATGATAAAGCAAACACTCTTGTGTGTTTTCATCATGTAGACAATTCCATTGCCTGATTCGATGAATGACGATTTAATCGCTGACGTGTTATGCTAAGATGTTAGCAACGGTCTTGAAACAGGTATCCATGTGCCTGTGATTCACAGCACTAGTATCTTAACCACTTTTGGTCGACCAGATGGTTTACTGTTAACATTATATTGTGCGACAGAGCCTTTAAACTTACGGAGTTTTATCTTCGGAATGGAGCTCCTGACTTATTTACCCAAGCAACTAAGTTCCCAATGGGAAGATGTGCCTGTGTGATCTTTTAAGAACCCTATTCTTTATTTGGGCCAAGGGTCTTTCTACAACTTGACAGAAGCCTTTTTGTTTCCTTGCAAAAACCTGACTGATCAGTGGTCGATGGGGCTGATGTGGGTCATCTGATGGTGGCGGCGTGGTGGACGATGGTGCCATTAACGACGATGAAGATTGAGATAAACACGAGCCCGAAATCCTTTGAATTGATTTCTTTGATTTCGAGTCTCTCCATTCTCCATATTGCCGGTCCAGGTGGTCCAGATGGTCCAAAGGCTGACCTTAACCTTAATCAGGGGTGTGCCGTGGATCTTGGGTGGTGGAATTAGATGATCTTATACCGGGGCCCTTTGCTGGTCTGTAACTGAAGATGCCGATGGGCGTTCAGCATCATCACGTGGCACAGCAATACGCAACCGAAGTGGATCTGTTACTGTCCTTTCTCGTTCTACGCAGCTGAAATTGTTGCATCATCCCAAGTCCAAGTTGTCAGAATCAACGCAACCCTGGAGTGCGTTACGTACATTTTTTTTTTACACGTTACGTACATTGGCGGTCTCATTTCAAGGACGCTAGCTTCGATTAATGGGGCGCAGCACATGCCCACTGCATACTTTGACTCGGTCCCCATTTCTTTGACTCGAAAGTCAAGCTTATCGGCTGTGAATATTTAATAGGACAGGCAGAAATTGACGGTCAACACCATTTTTGGTCAACGCTGGGGCTTCCACGTGGTTTTCCCTGCCCCGCTCTTTGACTTGGGTCGTCCATCTCGATTCTGGACCCCCATGGTTCTACTCGTGCTTAACGTTGGCTGTCCCTTTTGTGGATCCCGACGCGTTCATATCAAAACGAGGGCTCAAGACCCAGAACTCAGGACCATCTCATCATTCAATCTCGAGGGTAAAACTCGTGGGTGGAGGAGGAGGAAACAAAAGGGTATGAAATACTCTCACACAAGCATCGCAGAGGTTTCTACTCTAACACCCCGTAAACCAATTCTCACGTTGAAGTGAGGAAAAACGCCTAGATAACTAGTGATTCCTTCAAGAGAAAACTATAGAGGCATGGTGCAAACGCCCGCTTTTCAAGTAAAAGCTTTAGTGAAGCCAGGTGGGTGTTACATTTAGAAATTTCTTATTCACATCATCAATCGAAACCCTTTTCGAAGTATCTATATATTATGACATTTTATATAGAGTTACAATAAAATGCACTTAAGTAGGGCATATTACTAACAAGGAATTGACTTCTGGAGGGAGGGACCATAGGAGGTTGTGGGGGGGGCCATTTCTTGTCGGTTGGACTTGACATTGGCAACATGAATTGAGACGGACAAAAAGAGAATAAGGAAAATAATGTAGAAATTTCACATTAGCGATATCAAAGGTCTCTGTTATTTCGAATTTCTCAAGCTGATGGATCGATGCTACGGAGATCGCCCATTGAGAAAGTGGAAACAAGGGGGGGCAGTCACACCATACAGAAGCCTCTGCTGAATTAAAGCAGCCTCACTCATTCAAGCACGTCGAGCAGTGCTATTCCAACAACTTCGATTCACAAAAAGCAAAACCAAGTAAGAAAAAACCATAAACTAATCTACGAAGACCGTTTCTATTACACTCGATTTCAATTTCTAGTGGGTCCGTTTTGCTCTCGGACAATGGGATAGACCTCGAATATGCTTCGGGAGGGGAAAAAAAGAAAGGCGCTTTTGCATGCACGTCTTTTGGCTTTGCCCCCCCCCTTCCCCTTTTCTTTTCTTTTCTTTTCCCTTCCACACACATGAGCGTCCACATCGTCGTGCAGCATGCTGCGTGACGTGGTGCGATACAAATCGCCCTCTCCTTTTGTTTTCACTTTTTCTACTGCTCCTCTCTCGTCGATAATCGATACCGGTGGCCATGCGACCGCATACTTGGCACATCCGATTTGTTTTATTTGCTGACTCGGTTCTTCTCAACGAATAATCCCTTTTTGTAAACGACCGACTATTTTTGCCATCGTATTCACCGTCGCTGTCGCCTTATCTCTCTAGACCGAAGTTAGCTTTACTTGAAGAATTGATCTAGCCCATGTACGCCTGACTTTTATGTGTGTATTATAGTAATAGCTAATCACCTGCAAGCAAGATTACATTATTCGTGGCATCTTGCGTCTTAAGCGGTCTTCCAAAAGCCGAACTTAGTCTTGATCTCAAACTTGATAAGCCTGATTTTCTACATTCTCTTCTGTGAAAGTTTCTTTCGATTGCTTGTTTCGTAAGGGAAGTGTATGTGAGTATTCTCCTCGAGGATCTAGATAAGAGTTGTTTGGCCTTTGCGTGGAGGGGCCTCGACCTTTTCTAAACATCAAAGGCCCCCTTTCGAATTAATCTTCATCATGGCTATCTTACTTTTATTTTCTCCCGAGGAAGAAGAGAGACGGAACTTTTTCTTCATCGAGACATTTGGTGCCAATTAGAGGCGGAACGACGCCTTTTTTATGTACCTAACGCAGCATCATCATTCAAAACTCAATGATTATGGCATGACAACTTTTGTTTCCCGTGGGGTGGGGGATTCGCTCCTTTTTCCCTTGGCTAATCCATCTTTTTGTCTCTGGTTTCATACACCAAAATCGTCTTTCCACCTCTCTGTTCTTAGTCTCGGGAGAGAAGACGGCAATCCGCTGGTGATCATAGGTTTTAAAATGCAACAAGGATATATAATATGTACAGCAAAGTCGAGTATCTTTGTAAATTTCTTTTTAATTTTGTTGATGGGGGATTTCGCACATTAATATCCGCAAATGTAGCTGGTGTTATTGCTTTGGATGGAAAGGTCAACTCATCTTTTATGGATAAGTCGAGGACAAGACTCGAGCACATATTCGATTGGAGATCATGTGTGAAAGGGGGTGGATTACTTTAAAGAGCATTCTCGATTCCGCAAGGTTCTTTTCTCTTGTTAACCTACAATCTCGAAGCTGTTCATCAATTATTCCCGTGGGACTAAGGATGCAACGAAATAGGAAAAGCGATGTGATGCGCCTGCATATCTTGCAAAACCGGACAATTTCCAAGCGGCATCGATGATCCTTGCCTACAAAGGTCATAGAAACATGCATCTTAGGTTCCTTTCGATGCCGCTCTGCATACACAGTGTGAAAAGAAGCAGCCAGTAGCCACCGCTCGTCACTCATGGCGTCACGCGCGATACCGACTTCCAGTCGGCAGATTACATGTGGGGAGACACTCCACGTTTATTAAGAATCCTGTTTTCTTGTCGTGCTTTGATTATTGGAAATAAACAGCCGTCGTGGCGAGCTTTCCCTACAGACGAAAGCCGCTGTGGACTGACTGGTTCAATGTTTCCGTTCAGCCTTAACTACAAACGTACGCTCGAGTCCAATTCAGGAATAAGGCCTGCGAGCGCGAGACAAAAGTGAAAGAAACAACCGAAGCAAGATCGCTTGTGTACGTTTAATATGCTTTCATTATGAGACATTACAGGACCCAAAATAAAAAATAAAAAAAAATCTACAGTTCTCTTGAAGGAGAGAGAGAGAGAGTCTAACTCGGATCGCGGGATCGGGATCGGGATTGGTCGGTGCGTGTTAGCGACCCAGTACCCGGGCCAAGTCGTGCACGCCCGGCGGAGGATCGAACCCCAAGCAACCCAGCAGCCCGTGCTTGTACGGCAACGAGGTCTTCTTCTTCATCTCCTCTGAAACCGCTCTGTTCAACGTGTAATGCAGCTCGTGAGCCGACACCGGCGCGGCCCCTGATCTCCTCCTCGAGCTCACCGAGCCGACGCTCTCCGTCGACCTGAAGCTCGAGCTCTTCACGTCGTCCGCCGCTACGAAATTAAATGACGATCTCTTCGACAGAGCCTCGTACTTGCGCAGCGGATCCTTTTCCGTGCCGCGCCCCTCCGATGCGCTCCGGAACAACAAGAAGTCCTTGAAGCTCCACTTCCTGTAGCCCTTGGAGAACGATATCGACGACAACAGGGAAGAGAAATATGATGAACCACGGTTCGATGAGGACGAGGAGGAGGAAGGCGCCGCGCCTTCCTCGGCTTCTCGATCAGCCTCCATGATGTCGGACACCCTCAAGGGCGATAAAGATCTCGTCCCTTTACGTACATAACTGGCCGAAGACGACCGCGCAGACGAAGAAAATCCCGCCTTTCTTTCCCTTCCGCGAGGACGGCTCAGGTCTTCGTGTTGGTTGAGATTCGTCTGTCGCTTCCGGGTCTCTTCCAAGGCTGCTGAGAAGGGGTCGAAGTCTCTCTTGTGGTGGCGAGGAGAGAGAGCTTCTTGGACCATCTTTCTCCCCTGAGCGAATCTCGACGGCGATCTCGGCGACGCCGGAAGCGAGTTCATCGTCGAGTCAGCGTCACCCGAGTTGGCTTGCAGTCTCGGTGGTGGTTTGAGAGGCTTGATCTTGCCTCCATCGAAGAGCTCATCAGCAGAAGCCGACGCCCTGTCCAGCTGACCACTGAAATCGAACTCGAAATCGTCGTCGTCGTCGCCGTCGCCGCCGCCGTTCGGGTCGCTCCCTCTGCGTTTCGGGACTCCGGGCTTCTCTTCCCAGGCGAAGGGTATCGAGGACAGGGACTTTCTCGAATTCCTGAGCTCGCGAAGGAAGGCCGAAGCTCTGGTGGGGCTCGTGGGGGCGCTGAAATAGAGGCTGCCGAAACGCTGCGGGCTGGACGGGGCTGTCATGAACGGGGAAGAGGACGTGCTGTCGAAGTTGAACTCCATGTTCGGAGGCGGGACCGCGACTTCCATCTCCATGGCGGTTTGAGGAGGAGGAGGAGGACGGATCGAGAATGAAGAACAGTCGGCGTGCAGGATTTTTATAGGGAGGAGGGGGGAAGGAGGGAGGAAGGAGATGATGATGGCGGGGAGAAAAATTGACCGGAGAAAGAGATCGGTCAGAAATTACAAAGCCGCCTCCTTTTAATTTTTAATTTTTGTATAATTTAAGAGAAAATAATAAGGTTAGACCTACTTGCTGTGCGTGACATAATCATTTTTCAGTCTGTGTCCGAGTGGTTGGCGTTTACTCTGAGGACGTGGGAAAGGATTTTTGGGCTTTTTTTTTTAAAATTTTTTTTTATCACTTTCGCTTTTGAGTTTTTACCTCGGGTTAAAATGATCATTTTTTTATTTTTTTTGGCAACGGGCTTTACTTTCTTTCTTTTTTCTTTTCCTTTTAAATAGTGATTATGTGTAATTAGGTGGAATGTAAGGGCAATTTAATAGCGTTCGAATGACCTGCAAATTTTGGTTAGTGACAGAGGACCCCGGACCAAGATTTCCATCTTTCCATGCAGCTTGCGCTTGTTTGTATAGAATTGACTTTGACTAAAATGTGGTTTTTTTTGCTTAAAAAATAATAATATTATTTGAATATCAAAAAATTACAAAAAGGAATATATATATGAATCTATATGCCAATAATTTAGGATTGAAAAATTCTAACAACATCGACTCCTAGATTTAGATTAAGCAAAAAGTAAATTCCTATCAAATATGGCCCATATCTTTATCGATGTTTTCTCAACAGTTCATGTACTTGATTACAAACTTCAATTGAATTACATTCACATGGATCAACAGGGTACATGATTAGACATTACCCAAGTAGCATCCATTGGATCCATCCGATAGAACGCCGATTTCAAGATGGTACTAGAAAGATGAATTTTAAAAAAAAAATTAATTTTTCCTGTTTAGTATGAAGAGGGTGTCACTGCACATTCATGTTATACTAGAACCGTGCAATTGGAAGAGCTTATTTTCAGAACTTTGATTGTAGAGAAATTCAGGTGGCTTGTTCCTTTTGAACTGTGAAGATTGGAGCAGCTGGGCTGGGATTCATTATGCAGTCCTTACTTTTTGTCCTTCTTCAAGGTAATGAGTGCATTTAAGGAAGTCATAGGCACAAAGCGAATTTTTTCAAGAATGGTCTCTAGTGGTAGGCACTGTCGTTCGAGATGTGACACGTGATTAAAGATTAAACAAGGAACAGGAAAGCTCTTTCCAAAGAAAGAATATGGGCGCCGGAAAAATCGACCGATTATAGTTATTTCTGAATTTTGCCAAGAAGTTGTAATTATAAATGTGTTTTTATAAATAAATGTATCATGGGTAACGACTTAGAAATAGAGAAAAAAATAATTTTAGTGCTCACTAAAGAACATGAAATATCTATAATATATTCTCTTTTTAACAAGCGATTTAGGAGAACGTCTTAAATTAACAAAACCCTAATTATATCTGTCAAATTAACTCAGTCAAGTGATTAATTAAGTCAATGAGATGATTAGGCTTTTATATACCTCGAAAAGTATTAGGTTTTAATGCAATGGATAATCTTTCAAAGGTCCAAAGAATTAAAAATTTGTGATGATGTAATGAATGGACCGATACCTTACAAGGTGCCGATAATGGTTAGTTTATGGCAACAGATTAATGAAGCTGGTCATACATTTCGCCTTCAGTTGTAAAATGCTAATTGGGTTCTTGTCATTACGCAACAGACTGTTCTCCATTGAACCCTAGAAACGTCAACCTGTAGCCTTTTCGCAACATGTGAGAGCGTAGCTCTTTGGTCAAAAGGAAACGTCCCCAACGTCGTTCGACTGAGGAGCCCGAGACTCCCAGTACCTCTTCTTCCCTGCAACTCTTTCATGTTTGCCTAATACAACTCGTACCATCCAGCAGTTTCGACAACGTATCCAGACTGACAACATGAACTTGATCTGTGGAGCAATTGTTGGTCCAAAGCGAGTGGAATCTCAGTTCAAAATTCAAAAAGCCTTCCTTTGTGAGGGAAGATGATTCTACCCTGCGCAGACCCCGAAACGAGAAGTGCTTTAACTCTTACTGGTGACGTCGAATGAGTTTGTTTCCAACGTTAATATCCCCAAAAGGCTAGACCAGACAGAGAGATGTACAGGACAATATGTCAATCCTCGTTAGTCATCGTGGAGACAAAGTTTTGGCTCATGACAAAAGCCGGTGCTCCTCTATTATAGTCGGGCAGGACAAGATGATGTCGTGAAGCACGCAGCTCAAAGCAGACCACAGGAATAAGAGAGGACACGATCCATCTGAATTTCCTTCCTCTTTTCGCATTTTTTCAGGTCCTATCGGGAGTTTGACTTCGGGGGTATGTCTTGTTGGTTTACAGAGAAACCCTTCTTTTGTTTAATGAGGAAAAATCAGGGAGATCTTTGAATGCTGCACGATTGGCCCCCCTCCTTTTTCAATCGGTGCAGAATCATGCCAGGACAAGGTCGGTCAGGAATTCACTGAGAGGAGGTTGAAATTGCAAGTTCCCAAGATAAGATATGATTCTTTTGGTCATACTGTTCAGAGAAGCCTTTACTGACCTGAATTTGGAATTTCAGATTGAAGCAAAAATAATCTGTCCGGCAGTCCAGACCCATCTCCTGACTCGTTGACGAAAAATTGAAATGGCAGGAGCAAAGAGGAGAAAATTTGGTGTGCACCTTCCCTGTAACTGACGTTAATCCCCTCATTATCTCCTCAACTATCATTTTTAAGAAGATATCGTCATTTATTTATCCAAAAGTATAGTAGACGAGGGAGGAAGAGAAAAGGGGTCGGTATTGAATATGTTCGACAACATGGTCGATTCCCACCATTTCCGATTGGAAGAAAGTGGCCTTCGATTGGTGGTTCTCCGGATGAGTGAAGCACCCATTACAGGCTTAGTTGGAGAAAGCACGATCCTTTCCGAAATAAAAGGAATAAGAGCGAAAAACATCACGATGAAGGGGAAAAGAGGGGACGGAGATCTAGGCATCTCGATCAGCTTTAAGTATGCCGATAAATAACTTCATAAGATCAGCACGGACTAGGTTAAGATGAAAAGTTCTAGCAATTGTTTGTTTGGAAGGCGTCATTGGGGCTACAACAATGCTAGGAAATTATCAAAAAAATCCTTAAGTCTATTACACGATAGCCAATTCAATCTTAAACCATTCAATTATGTCAATTTAATAAACATTTTGATAATTTGCCAATATAGTTCTGAACCTTTAAATTGTGCCAATTTACTCCTAAAACTTTTGATTATTTGTCAATATAGCTTTACACTTTTTAACAATTTGTCAATTTAGTCATTCCAACCAATTTCAATCGAAAATAGCTAACATGACAACATAATTAGTGCCAACTATTTTACATGGCATGAATATGGCCGACGCTAATATATATAATATTTTCAATTTTTTATTATTTATTCTTTTCTTTTCTATTTCTCTTTTCTCTTTTTTTTTTTTTTTCCTCCATTGGCCATTGCTAGCCGAGGCCTAAGCATCCTCACTTGTGGTCGGTGACCTCTGTGGACAATCAATGAGGCCCAACAAATGAATCTTTAAATTATGCCAATTTACTCCTAAAACTTTTGATTATTTGTCAATATAGCCCTTAAATTTTTAATAATTTGTTAATTTAGTCATTCCGACCAATTTCGATCGAAAATAGCTAACGTGACAACCAATTAGTGCCAACTATTTTACATGACATGAATACGACCGACACTAATGTAGATAATTTTTTCAATTTTTCAATTTTCATTTATTTTTTTTGTTCCTTTTGCTTTTTTCTTTTCTATTTCTCTTTTCTCTTTTCTTTTTCCCTCCATTGGCCATTGCCAGCCAAGGCCTGAGTGTCCTCACCCATGGTTGGCAACCTCCGTGGACAATCAATGAGGCCCAACGGAGAGAAAAACAAGAAAAAAGAAAAGAAAAGATTGCAAAAATTATTGACATTAGTGTCAACCATGTCCTGTGGATGATTGGCATTGATTATACTCGCCATGTCAATGATTTTTTATTGAAATTGGCCGAAAAGACTAAATGGATAAATCGTTCAAAGGTTTATGTAGGACTAAATTGGTATAATCAAAAGGTTCAAGATCAAATTGACATGATTGAAAAGTTTATGAGTAAATAGGTCGTCGTACATTATGATTTTTTCAAACAATTTTCCTTGACGGTGCAGACACAAATTATTTGATTGGGTTTGGTTTACTTGGAAACCCTCCTAATGATGAATGTGAACACATAGCGCTCCACCAGTAGGACATATAATGCTCCCGTTACGTCTGACGCGAGCTGCTCCACGCCCACGAAAAATTTCTCTAATCGTGGCCGGCTCTCCATGACGTCCTCTTTCAATATCTTTTCTCCCTACCCGTTCGTCGGTTCCATCCACCCGAATGACATGCCTCGAGCAGGAGAGTCAGTCACCGTCATGCACCGGAGTTTTTCCTTCGCGTTTGTTGGAACATCACGTTTTTGTTCTCGCTTTCTTATTCATTAAAATACACGAAAAAACAAGTTTTCGAGTTTGACTCGCAAGCACGCGACACAGCAGCTTTCCTCGGTGTTACCCAGCAGCTTCAACGGTCGAAACTGGTCCGAGGCGAATATTTAAGAGGATAACTATTGATTACCAGGACCTCCCATCCATCTAATATGACTTCTCGTATGTTATTCAAAGTATCGAAATATAGACATGTGCGTAAAAACAATAATAGATATTGTTCGACAACGAATCTAAATTATTGATCTTTCCGCACTGAACTCATTCACTTGACCATTAAGTTGCGAGCCAGCGGCTTTGTATTGAAAGGGCGGCTATTTCTTTATGGCCGCGCCTGATCGCAATGTTACTTTGGCGACATGTATGGTACAATTAGCACGAGGAAAATTCTTAAATCTTGCTGATGCATTTACGGCTCGAGTATTAGAATGCATTTTGCTCGTGCGCACCCGGTGCATCCAAGAATATGAGAATTCTTTCCACCAAACCGGCAATTGAGTAGAAACCGATCCGATTGCAAATTTAAATGTTTAATTCTCTGCGTTCTCTGTTCCGTGGTGCGCAGATGTAGGGATAAACCAATTGTTAACCACTCATTTGCAAGGGAAAAACAAGGAATGGCAGCAAAATCACATCGAAGCGAAAAAAAAAAACGAAGTAGAACTGAATTTTCTTTTGCCCCGATCAATCAAAGCCCAATTTCAAGACTCCCAATTGGAATTCAGACAGTGGAAAAAAGAATTAATTGAATATAATTAAAATTTTGGACAGAAGATAAGGTAAATCAAAAAGAAAGAAAGAAAGAAGGATGAACAAAATTTCAACAGGGTGGCTGACCTGTGGGCACCTGCTTACAAAAAAAAAAATGAAGAAACATATTAAGGAGAAGAATTAGTATGTACAAAATCCTATCGCTTTATTTCCGGTAATCTGCATGAAGAAAGCTCTCATATTGCGTTCCTCTCAGCGTCTTTTGAATCTCATTCCAGTTTTCGACTTGATTAGATAAGGAGCCCTTGTGTATCTTGACCTGGCGACTCTTCAGCTCCAAGTGCGGAACCTTGAGAAAATCTTGAACATCTACTAATTTCTGCAGACAAAAGAAAAGGTTCTTCCCTTACTCTTTTCCCAACCACAATATGAATTATGAATTGAATTCATCCATACAATCCGGGATGTCTACAGACAACACAAGCAACAAAAATTTGGGAAAGTTGATTTCCTTACGGTGCGGTTCTTCACAACATCCTCGTAATAGAGGACGATATGCCTGGTGCTCTTGAAGTACTCCAGGGCTTTTGTTGTCATCTCTTGTACTTTCCTCAGGTCGGCTATAAGTAAGGTAGAATTTAATGAAGGCTTATATCTTGCTAGTATCTCAGCCTGAAAGCATCACACATTCACCAAGTAAGACTCTTTCTCTTCTTCTACACGGTTTAGAGATATCCATTACAAAATTAGCTTTGTTAAGTGTATGTACACAGATGGTTTGAGAGGGACAGAGAGAGGGACAGACACCTCGTGGGGTGAATGCACATGAGACTTGTGAGTGCCATTTAGTAACTTCGCATCTCGATCATAGGAATTTGCGAGAACTGATATCATCCTGCGTAAAAGATTTCTTCTGAAGAGGAAAATAGCTGAAACACCCCGGTTTCTGAAGTAGTCTACTATTTCTTCATGATGCTGCATCAAACCCTGCATTAAGCATCAATAAAAGGATACCTTTGTCATTGTTGTGATAATGAAATAAAAAGGTATTCCTCCAGCTAGTTATAGAAAAGGGTGGATTATATACATAAATCACCAGCAGAAAGTCAGGCAACCTCACAAGAAGTCACGAAAACTATAATTCCAAAACCTCTTGCAATGATCCAGTGCAAGAGGACAAGTATTGTTTTTTTAAATGGTGGGGGCAGAAAGAAAGTCTCTCGCTGTCTCATAAATCATCACAAATTAAAAAGACAACCTCAAGATACTGAAATGGAGTATGAGGACAAGTATTGTTTTTTTAAATTTTTTTGGTTGGCATATAAGGACTAGTTTGAACATCGTGAATTAACGATGATACATTGATCAGCAAGTAACAAGGACCTGGTTTCTATACATATGAGCAAAATATAGACAAGGAAAACATAATGACAAATCAATTTATCCCCAGCAACTGATACAACAGAGCTTCACATGGTACTAGCAAGTAGAATTTTAAGAAAAGCCGCAGCTTCAATCTAATTTCTCAAGACACGAAGATATATTTGCAGCAGCTATTCCACATTTCAGCAGTTAAACATTGCATAAACAACACTATCACAGCACAACCACGCACTTGTTAAAAATAATAACTATGGCATGATCCTCATCCAGCTTCATGTATTCCACTAAGAATTTGAGAACTATAGGTACTATTGCTTATAAACAAGAATACCCCCTCCCCCTCTACAACACTTGCTTTTTCTCCAACAATATGCTACTTAATGAAGCAAAAAAGAAGACAGAAAAGGTACATGGCTTACAACCATAATTCTTCTCCAATATCAAAATTTAAATCATTCAAACTCCAAGGAAGATGTGTCCTAATAGGTCTTGATTAGTGCAGTCCCATACATCACTGAGGATCAGAAGAACGAAATGTATTGCATTGCATTATTATTCAACTTTAAAAACTGAATTTTTGATGTGGAAGAGCAAATAATTGGTGTGCGATGGTTCCGGAACAGGAAAAGCAATGGCAGAAAAATGCCGCAGTTTCTTTTAAATCAAAGTAAAAGAAACATAATGGTTGAAAAAATGGTGAAAGAAACATATAAATCATTCCATTTATAAGAAAATGATAACACTTCTATAAAGCATATCCTCAATTTGCTATTTCCCTTGTATATGCCATTTTGGCATGCTAGACAAATGGTGATCCTTCTAATCTTAGCAGAAGATTCCTGATCAGGTAGTTGCAAGAAACTGAGAAGTAGGGTCACTGGCAAATTCCTGGACTATTTTATGACGTCCTTTTAGGATTTTTTGCATTTGTCGTTTCTTGAGGATTCAAATTATACTCAGAAAAGCTTCATGACCATTTTCAACAAAGCAGGAAATTGAAGGTTAGCTCATTGCCCCATCTAATTGGGTATCAATCTGTGGATTCAGGCACCACTTTGACACATTTACTGGTACAGTCACAAAGATTGACCAAGATTTTCCCTGATCTCAACCAGCAGTACTGCTGGGTCTAAACATCTCGAATTGTCAATATAGAAATATCCTCAAATATCTGAATCTCAATAATGAGCCATAATAAAGTGTGGGGTCAAATATATATAGGCACAATGAAGTATGAGAGGAGATTCTATACCTCTTTTAAAAGATATATATATAAAACAACTAGAGCAGCAAAATATGAATGGAAATTGTACTTAATTAGCTTATTCACATTTTTTTTCTAACTAGCAAAAGCACGTGTTGTTGACTAGAGATTCTGGAATTTGTAGCTGGAACGAGAAAAACTGACAATGCACTTTTCGCCAAAGCTTGAATAACTTAAGCCGGACTATATCTATCAAGAAGTTCACAGATATATGACTTAGACAATAGAATATCCAAAAGAAATCTCGAAGATAAAACATCGGCATAACGGAACACTTTACTAGGTGCAATCACCTGATTAAGCATCCATTTTAAGCCAACTGCAGCTGTGCACTCGTTCTTTGATGCACTGCTCATCCAGTCCAGGTTATAAATTTTATCCAAAGTCTCGGTAATGGTGGAAATATTGCTCCTTCTAATCTTAACAGAGAAGATTTCCCCATTTGAGCTAATATTTGTGTGATTGTTCAGCAATGTCTCAAACCACCCACTACCGGATCTCTGCATCGACAAAATGGCAAAGTACCGTACAGGGTTGCACGAACATTCAGCCCTTAATGCATCAAAAGCAAACTGATCAGTAAAATTACATAAGACCCGAACCCAAGCCACCATATGCAATGACGTACCTGCTGTAAGTTTTGGGCTTGGGGTAGTGCAAATAAGGGATTTCCCAAGGCTCAATCGTCGGCTCTGGACACGGACTTCTGATCACTTCCACATTCAAAAGGCCAGACTTGGTCTGAAACCCAATTTGCTTGATGCAAATCGAGCAAATGTAAACGCCGCATATCGTCGCAAAGACCAGAACAACCATCCGCAGCACCAGCGGAGATTTCTTCACGGACTTGATGCCAAATGACTCCTGTGCATGAAAGCCAATACAAACACTTAGGGTTATGCGGTTCTGTAAATCATCATTCATCACGCCTACTGATCCACAGAAAGCGCAATGCCGTCGATGAACTAGCGAATCGTGTGGGGAGGAACATCGAATCGTTCTCGATCGAACGATTATGGCCAAAAGGGGAAAGCGATGGAATCAATCGGAAGCTGGATTCGCTTCCTTTAAATGCATATTGGGGGCAAAAAAAGAAAAGGCGAGTTAAATTATCAGCTGCTCAGATCAGGAGGAAAAAAAAGAAGAAAATCGTCGAGCTGCTCCAAAAATGTCAGAGCTATGCCGACACAGACAACACACGCATATATGGACACACATAGTTGGAGACCGAGGCACCACATGCTCCGCGCACGAAATTCTGCCGGCGATTCCCGCCGGAGAATCCGAAGGAACTCGGTACCTTGACGAAGGAATAGAGATCGTCGGCCATGGTCGCGCGAGCTCGAGAGAAGCAGAGCCAAAAAGCATCTGGCAGCTCGGGGTTTCCTCCCTTCCTTTTTCTCCTTCTTCTTCTGCTTCTTCTTCGTCGTCGTCGTTATCCCAAAGCTCTGTCCTTTTTACCTGTCAAAATGTCCTCAAGCTTTCCGCCTCATTTTCTCGAGAAAAAATACGAGAGCGCGGAGAGAGAAAGAAAGGGGGAGGAGGTGGCAGCTTTTTTCTCGTGAAGGATAGAGGGAATGATTGGATGCGTCGAGGACCGTTGCACGCTCACTTTCGCTACGTTGCCTCTCGGATTTTTAACAGATCTCCCCCCTTTCGCAATCTAAACTAGTTCGTTCGTTCGTTGAAACGAACGAAGGGAATGAGAGACCGAAGGAACGGGGGCCGGTGGGAAACGACGTCGTTTTCCTCCTCGCGCTGTGGAGGGAGGCCTCCTTTGATGGTGCCACGTCGACGTTGATCCTCTCGGTCCTCTCTTTTTTTAGTTAAAAACAGCCCCCGAGCAACCCCGACCGTGCGTCAATTTAGGGGCTCGACTTTGGCCTTTTTCGGTTGATTTTTACTGTTCGCCGATCGATCGATTGCGTGGGAAACAAACGTCTTTGCTCTCACGTTGTCTCGCCTTGAATGATTCAATTGTCTGTCGAAAAGTGGCTCGATTTTTCTCCTTTTAGGTGCAAATATTTTATTGCGGTTAAGTAGCTAGTCCCTTCGATAGCATTACATCCATCGGAGTAGTTAAGCTAAAATCTTAAAACATAAAAATTCACTATACAATTATGGATAATGGATAATTTCATACCCGTCTAAATAAAGGTCGAAATCCAATTTATGCTTCCATCGATAAACATGATAAAGAAAGAGATAACTTGACATCCTTTTATATATAGTAATGATTTGTATCCTCATTAATGATGGAGTTGATTAAAAATTCAGATCTAAAAAAGAAAGAGAAATAAAATTTATGAAAGCCCTTTGTTTGTCGAAGGACCACCATAAAGAGATTTTCCCATTTCCTTCCCCACTTTTTTATAGATCGCTTCAAGCATACTCGATGGCCTTTTCATAATACTTTCCATTTTGAAAATAGCAGCAAAAGAAGGGGGAGAAAAATAAACAATTGCGGAATGATCCACTTGGCATACAAAAACATCGTCCGGGTTGGTCCAACGGGCCTTTGGGCCTTCTTCACCGACAAGGACGAAAACGCCGTGGCGTGCGAGGCTTTCTCCGAGGAGGTAATAACGTTTGGGCTTCACTAGTCCAACCAGCTCGGCTCGTTCCTCGCGTCGACGTGACCCATCAACCGTTCCGCCGTTGACCACGGCACGTGGCCGGAACCAACAACATAAAGACACACAAGAAACACGACATCCCCCAACCCGACCCGACCCCGCTCCCCCAATTATTACGCCCCCAGACGATCTCCAGCTGCTCTCTCACTCTCGCCCCCCCATGGACTCCACGACCAGCGCCGGCGAGATCGCCTTCGACTCGCCCTTCTTTCGGATCTACAAGGACGGCCGGATCGATAGGTTCCAGGGCACCGAGACCCTCCCTCCCTCCCTCGACCCCAAGACCGGCGTCCAGTCCAAGGACGTCCGGTTCTCCTCCGATCCCGACCTCTCGGTCCGCCTCTTCCTACCAGGGTCCTCCGATCCGGCCCGCAAACTCCCCCTCCTCATCTACGTCCACGGCGGGGCCTTCTGCATCGAGTCCCCCTCCTCCCCCATCTACACCAGGCACCTCAACGCCGTCGTCTCCGCCGCCGGCGTCGTCGCCGTCTCCGTGCAGTACCGGTGGGCGCCCGAGCACCTGCTCCCCGCCGCCTACGACGACGCGTGGGCCGCGGTCCGGTGGGTCGCCGCGCACGCCCTGGGAGAGAGGGGCGCCGAGGCCGAGCCGTGGCTCCGCGACCGCGCCGATTTCGACCGGGTGTTCCTCGCCGGCGACAGCGCGGGGGCCAACATCGCTCAGCACGTGGCCGCGCGAGCCGGTGTGGAGGGGCTGCCGGGGCTGAGGATCGCGGGCGTGGCCCTGTTGCACCCGTTTTTCAGGGATGACGGGCCGGATAAGCTGATGGATTTAATATATCCTTCGAGCTCGGGCGCGACGGACCCGCGGATGAACCCGGCGTACGACCCGAACCTGAGGAGGATGGCGGGGCAGACGGTGATCGTGTTCGTGGCGGAGAGGGACCATCTGAAAGAAAGGGGGCGGTCGTACTACGAGGCGTTGAAGAAGAGTGGGTGGGAGGGAATGGTGGAGATTGTGGAGACCGAAGGAGAGGATCACGTGTTTCACCTGTTCAAGCCGGGTTGCGACAAGGCCGGGGAACTGGTGAAGAAGTTCGCTTCTTTCCTAAATCAAGATTCAGGAGCGAGGCAGTGTCTGTAATTTGATAATCAATCTGTGTTTCGTTTATAATAAGTCTATGAATCATCAGTGGGCAGTCAGTCGGGAGTGAGAATTGTTGTGAAGCTTCTTTTGCTGTTATGTATCTTTTCAGCTCTGATTCGTGTCTGCATTACTGGATCAAGCTTTGGTGGGTCGAGTCTGCTCTGCTTCTTGATTATTTCTTTGCTGAGAGCAGAGATGCTTGATCGCACAAGAAGCTTAATTCATGTATGCGTGCCTTATCAGCTTCTAAATACCACATTCGTGGGATGTTCTACATGAAGTGAATTCAGGATGAATACCCCATTCTCTATCTCATTCCGTGTGTGGAACTATTGCTCATCGCCATCGGGGATGAACGAAGACATCATATTCCTTTTGAGCCCTTTTCAGATGTGGATGATCCTTTCATTTTCTCTAGGCTCTCTAGTCAAGTGAACTCTCGATACAACGTATGAATCCTTTTCGTGCCAATTCCTAGGAAGATAATTCACGAGGGTGTAGTGTTTGGTTGAATCGGCGCAGATCATTTCCCACCTCAACGAAGTTTCCTCCTTCCCAAGAATTCCCAACTCCTAGTTTGACCGACGGTTGATGAGTAGCCCATTGGGTGTCCCATCGTCCATTTCCCTGCTCAATTATTACTAAAACCTCCTTCTTCTTCCGATCTCACTTCGTCGATCCTCATCCATCACCCGATTCGCTCCCCCAAATGGCTTCGGAAACCAACAACGAGGTGGTCAAAGAGTTCCGGTTCTTCAAAGCCTACAAGGACGGCCGCGTCGAACTCTTCTGTCCTCCCGTCGAGAAGATCCCGCCCTCCGATGATCCCAACACCGGCGTCCGTTCCAAGGACGTCGTCATCTCGTCGGACCCGCCCGTGTCCGCTCGGATCTTCTTGCCCCGCGTCTCCGACCCGGGCCAGAAGCTCCCCCTCCTCTTCTACATTCACGGCGGCGGGTTCTGCATGCAATCCGCCTTCTCCCATGGCCACCACAACTTCGCCAGCACCGTCGCCGCTGAGGCCGGGGCGATTGTTGTTTCTGTTGAGTATGGGCTCTTCCCGGCTCGTCCCATACCCGCCTGCTACGAGGACTCGTGGACCGCGCTCCGGTGGGTCGCGGGCCACGCCGATGGAGACGGGCCTGACCCGTGGCTGAACGAGCACGCCGACTTCGGGCGGGTCTTCATCGGCGGCAACAGCGCTGGGGGAAACATATCGCACACGCTGGCCGCCCGGGTGGGGTCGATCGGGCTGCCGCAGGGCGTGAGGGTGGTGGGGGTCATATTGGTGCACCCGTACTTCGGGGGGACGGACGACGACCAGATGTGGCTGTACATGTGCCCGACGAACGGGGGGCTGTCGGATCCGAGGCTGAAGCCGGCGAAGGAGGACCTGGCGAGGCTGGGGTGCGAGAAGGCGTTGGTGTTCGTGGCGGAGAAAGATCACCTGAGGGAGGTCGGGATTGGGTACTGCGAGGAGTTGAAGAAGAGTGGGTGGGGCGGGAGCGTGGAGCTGGTGGAGAATGTTGGGGAAGAGCATTCCTTTCACCTACGTGATCCCAAGTACGAGAAGGCCGTGGAATTGAAGGTCAAGTTCGTCTCCTTCATCAAGCACAATTGATCCCGACAACGTTAAATCGTAATTAACTACAAAACCTCGTGTCAACTCGTTATAATCCAGAGTATGTATTGTGCAAAACTGTTGTTTTAGTCTTTCACTTACCCATTTTCTTTTGAATCAAGCCTTGAAATTTTTATTTTTCAATTGAGTCTTTAATTTGCGTTTTTTTCCCAATCACGTCCCCGCCCTCTGCTTTTGATGTTCCATCTCAACGCCGCTCCTCCTCTCTCCGTCTGTGCATTTGTTCACTAAGGTTTTAGACGATTGTATCCAAAGTCAGGACCCTCCCTCGAAGCAGGTCGCGCGCAGGGGAGAGAGAGAGAGCATGACCGCTGCCACCGTCCGACATGATCAAAAACCACTATTAGAGCACCACCATAAGCTCGAACATCACCGTCACTGTCAAAGTAAGTAACCGCCGCTGCTATCGACCCCAAAGACTGCCACGAAACGAGAAGACCATCACCACATATTCAAAATTCAATCTTAGCCAATTCCTAAGCCTATCAACTTGCAAAACTACAAAGCATTTGAACTCATCGAAATCAGTTAACATGTCTTTAAAAAATCTAGCTTCATTCTCCGAAATTTCATCTACAATCCAATAAAATAAAAAAAGATTTGACACAACTATGGTAGACAAATTGCAAAAGCAAATGTAAGCACAAAAAATTAGAATATCATAAGAAAATGAGTTGGGGCACAAAGTTGCACTGTCGGTCTTGCAACAAGCTCGTACTTGCCATAGCCACCAACAATGCGTTTCAAATCACATCGATCCAACTTATTTTTGAGACATTGATTACAACTTGTTCGATTCATAATGAGAACAATGCAATGAGCGGCATCACAGGCGAATTACATATGTAGCGTGAGTAGCAAGGAAGTACTAAATAATGATGATCTTGGCATCATTTGGTTGACTCGTATTCTCAACAGTTTAACATGCCCGATTAGAAGAAAAGCTGGATCCTCTTGGATGATCCAATTAAAGGCAATTTGCTCCCGACTAAGCAAGCTAGTCTCATTGGAAGAGGCAACAACCTCACCAGCCCCAAGCACGATACTCCAACCGATCCACAGCAACAGCCTATCGGCTCGATCTGTCCAAACAGGAAGCGGACATCATCCAACCAGCAAGAGATAAACCAACTCAAGAGGGAGGATCATCACCCTTCAACTCCAACAAGAATAGGGAAAATGACACGATTGTCTATCTGCTTGAAGGACACGGTCTCAAACATAATCAACATTAACCAAATAACAAATATAAATATAAATATATATGTGTGTATCCTTTTATATATTTGATAAACAATAATTTGATTGAAGGATCGGAGTTTTAAAGTCCATCAAATAGAGTATATATATACATATCTTGACATAGTTGAACCCAGTACGATACTCCAACTGATCCACAACAACATTCAATCTGTTAAATGTGTTAAATGTGGTCTTTGAATTGTGAGAAACATTCAATCTAGTTCCTAGACTATATAAAATTGTTCGATGTTGTCTTTGAACTTGAATTAATGAAATGATAACATTGAATATTTTGATGTAATCCATAAAATAATTTAAATATGTACCAAAAGTTTAGAGATTATATTGAAAAAATTAAAAGGTCCGGGAATTATATGGCACATTAGGTCAAAGTTCAAAGATTTTTTATGTCATTATCCCAATCAAATATAAATTGTTTCATTCAACAAAACTTTATATAAATTAGGAATACTTATTTAAATTAATAACATTGAATCATACATCCATGGTCATTCCATTGATCAATCTTATGCCCAATATCTAACTATGGTTACAACATAATGCCTAGTGATAATGCGGTCATGATTTTCAATAGGTGGCTTGGTCCAGAATGATATCCTCAACCTGATATACATATGTAGCAATCCTTTACTAGGTTCACAGCAATAATGAGCATCGAATCATCAGCCTCCAATACTAGAACTCAAATCCAAAATCCATATTATAAACTTGAATACATTTCACAAATCAAACCATATATCTTTATGCAATTTAGCTCATTAGTAAAAATATTTTTTGTAAAGCATTTCTTATATCGTTTCAAAATTTATTTTATCAATTAGATTCATATATTAGGGTGAATAACCTTTGGCAATTCTTTTCATATACACTTCTCAAACCCATTTTAAATAACAAATATGGTAGCAAATGCCTGATCCGAAGTTATGCATTAAATTGCTAAAAATGTCACTTTTTCCTTTTAACCAAAGCACGTGTTGTACATAATGTGTATGTTCCTTTTCATTTTCAAAATATGAGTTTATAAATTCAAAGAAAAAATGACATCACTTATTTGGGAATGTCCAATACTAGACAACGTAATTATTCAAGCCAATGGTCTTGCAATCCTATCTATTAAACAAGAATCCACATCAAAACCAAGTAAAACGTTATTTTAGCTAACAAATTGACTGAAGTATGCTTATTCGTCTATTAATCGATGCCCGTACAACAACGAAAGGCTTATTGTAGCAATTGTTCACTGTCATTCACTACGAGCAACTTGTGTGTTAGACCTTTTTGAGTGACAACTCTCTCCATTGAAGCTCAATTCTAGCAAAACTACTGTCAAGTGGAAACCTTTTCGAAATACTTAAATACCTTAAGTTTCACCAACTCTGAAGACAACTAAAGACGAGCCAAAATTGTCACTAAAACAAGAAATTTGCTATTGTTCTGACATGGGTGTGTAATTGAAAATTTGTTTATGGCAAATCATAAGTCTGAATTTAAACGACTCACCAATACTCTAAACTATCAATTTCCCATAATTTCTTATCTTAATAACTCAGATTTAAACCGGCAGCTTAGAATTCACAAGGATCCGAAGTTAGGGCTCGATTTCAAAAAAAATTCCAATTAGATGAGCAAATGGTGTAAATCCTTACTGAGCTCTGCAAAATGAAGTTAATTTGGCTTGGTGAGATCTCTCTAGCGTGCAGCAAGAAACTTCTTTTCTACTCTCTCCTCTCTCTTTCATTTTCTTTCTTCCTTTCCCTTACAACGTGCACATACCTTTTAAAAACTCTACTTTTTCTTTTTCCTTTATTTTTTAAAACCCTTCCTCTTTTGACCCTATCAAAAGAAAGTAATATTATAAAGATAGCTTATAAATTATGCTCCCCATGCCTAGATAGCTTTAATGTCATTAACAATTTCTTTACTTATATCATAAATAAAAATTGTCTGCATATTGTTTTCTTTTCGAAAGCATCACTATATTTTCTAAGTTGGCCCACCATGGGGGAGTTGGGGCGGGGTGTTGGTCATCCTTTCTAATGATTTAAGGAATTCACTTTGGCGATGTTAACGGTGTTAACATCATATTACTTGATGGAACGTCCTTTTTCCAAACCAAAGCTGGAAATTTTGCTAGCTTGTTGACTTGACTTCTTCTTAATATCGAAAAAGTATAAGTAATTTTATAATATCACGTCATAAGTTGATGTGACATGCATTTTTGTTAAAATTTAATCATAAATTGCCACGGATCGATCATGTGTACATAATTCTGCTCCATTCCAGCCATCCGCAGCCTTAGGCCTCTCGGATTTCCAAATTTTCACGAGCGCCAACAACTCTGCCAGCGGTCATCGACCTTTGGATTTCCAGGTTTCTAGATTTGTCCACCGGCGGTCATGGACCCCGGATTTTCATATCTTCGCGAGTGCTCAGATTTCCAAATCTGGCCGAATGACACGAGCGTCCCAGCATCACCATGTCGGATTTTCGGATTTATCCTCTCTCTCTCTCTCTCTCTAATAATTTGCCCTTCACCTTTTTCCCTCCTCCTCTCGACGAACATCCAAGCCACAAGCCCACTGCAAGTTGCAAGAACCGTAAGTGCTCAATCGCTACTTTCTTCTGCGAATTCAGGATGAATACCATGTTTTTTATGTCTCATTCCCTGTGCGGAACTATTGCTCATCCCCATCGGGATGAACAAAGACACCATATTCCTTTTGAGCGCTTTTCAGATGTGGATGATCCTTTCATTTTCTCTAGGCTCTCTAGTCAAGTGGACTCTCAATACAACGTATGAATCTTTTATGTGCCAATTCCTAGGATAATTATTCACGAGAGTGTAGTATTTGGTCGAATCACCTCGACGAAGCTTCCTCCTTCCCAAGAACTCCTAACTCCTTATTTGACCGACAATTGATGAGTAGCCCATTGATGATGAGTTTGGTTCAACTTTCTCAAGGGACTTTCGGTTTTTAAAGTCTCTTTAAGAAATGCTAAATCATTTGACAACCGTTTTGAATGAACTTTCAAGTGAAAGCTAGTATTGAGAAAGAGAAAACTCATCATTCTTTTATGTATAGTAATGATCTGTATTCTCGTTAATGATGGAGTTGATTAAAAATTCAGATCTAGAAAAGAAAGAGAAATAAAATTTGTCAGAGGAGGACCACCATAAAGAGATTTTCCCATTTCCATCCCCACTTTTTTATAGATCCCTTCAAGCATACTCGATGGCCTTTTCATTATGCTTTCCATTTTGAAAATAGCAACAAAGAAGGGGGAGAAAAATAAACAATTGCGCAAAGATCCACTTAGGATACAAAAACATCGTCCGGGTTGGTCCAACGGGCCTTTGGGCCTTCTTCACCGACAAGGACGAAAACACCGTGGCGTGCGAGGCTTTCTCCGAGGAGGTAATAACGTTTGGGCTTCACTAGTCCAACCAACTCGGCTCGTTCCTCGCGTCGACGTGACCCATCAACCGTTTCGCCGTTGACCACGGCACGTGGCCGGAACCAACAACATAAAGACACACAAGAAACACGACATCCCCGGTCCCGACCCCACCCGGCTCCCCCAATTATTACGCCCCCAGACGATCTCCAGCTGCTCTCTCACTCTCGCCCCCCATGGACTCCTCCACCAGCGCCGGCGAGATCGCCTTCGACTCGCGCTTCTTCCGGATTTACAAGGACGGCCGGATCGATAGGTTTCAGGGCACCGAGACCCTCCCTCCCTCCCTCGACCCCAAGACCGGCGTCCAGTCCAAGGACGTCCGGTTCTCCTCCGACCCCGACCTCTCGGTCCGCCTCTTCCTACCAGGGTCCTCCGATCCGGCCCGCAAACTCCCCCTCCTCATCTACGTCCACGGCGGGGCCTTCTGCGGCGAGTCCCCCTTCTCCCCCATCTACACCAGGCACCTCAACGCCGTCGTCTCCGCCGCCGGCGTCGTCGCCGTCTCCGCGCAGTACCGGAGGGCGCCCGAGCACCTGCTCCCCGCCGCCTACGACGACGCGTGGGCCGCGGTCCGGTGGGTCGCCGCGCACGCCCTGGGAGAGAGAGGGGCCGAGGCCGAGCCGTGGCTCAGCGACCGTGCCGATTTCGACCGGGTGTTCCTCGCCGGCGACAGCGCGGGGGCCAACATCGCTCAGCACGTGGCCGCGCGGGCCGGGGTGGAGGGGCTGCCCGGGCTGAGGATCGCGGGCGTGGCTCTGTTGCACCCGTTTTTCAGGGATGACGGACCGGATAAGCTGATGGATTTAATATATCCTTCGAGCTCGGGCGCGACGGACCCGCGGATGAACCCGGCGTACGACCCGAACCTGAGGAGGATGGCGGGGCAGACGGTGATCGTGTTCGTGGCGGAGAGGGACCATCTGAAAGAGAGGGGGCGGTCGTACTACGAGGCGTTGAAGAAGAGTGGGTGGGAGGGGGCGGTGGAGATTGTGGAGACCGAAGGAGAGGGCCACGTGTTTCACCTGTTCAAGCCGGGTTGCGACAAGGCTGCGGAACTGGTGAAGAAGTTCGCTTCTTTCCTGAATCTTGATTCAGGAGCGAGGCAGTGTCTATAATTTGATAATCAATCTTGATTGTGTTGATAATAAGTCTATGAATCATCAGTGGACAGTCGTCGGGAGTGAGAATTGTAGTGAAGCTTCTTTTGCTGTTATGTATCTTTTCGGCTCTGATTCGTGTCTTCATTACTAGATCAAGCTTTGGTGGGTCGAGTCTGCTCTGCTTCTTGATTATTTCTTTGCTGAGAGCAGAGATGCTTGATCGCACAAGAAGCTTAATTCATGTATGCGTGTCTTATCAGCTTCTAAATACCACATTCTTGGGATGTTCTACATGAAGCGAAGTCAGGATGAATACCCGATTCTCTATCTCATTCTTTGTGTGGAACTATTGCTCATCGCCATCGGGATGAACAAAGACATCATAGGCTATGGCCAATGGCAGGTCATCAGCAAAAGGAAGAAGAAAATTAAAAAAAGAAGAAGAAAACATAAGAAACAATTAAAAATTAAAAAATAATTAGAAATTGTCCATATCAATGCCAATTGATATTGTTCACGTCAACAAATTCTAGTCAAAATTGATCAGATAAACTTAATTTACAAAATGAGAAAATATTTATGACTCAATTGGTAAATTAAAAAGTTTAAGGTTAAATTGGCAAAGTGCAATAAGGACGTACGGACCTTAAGAGTGTTACAACTTGGCACGGATGGACACTTAAGTGCCATAATTTACAAACGGTATATTTAAGTGCCAAAATCGGAGCAAAATGGATTCTTAAGTGCCGGGCGAAAAAATCCGGCCAAACTAGCCACGTGTCCATTTTCCTAACTTCATTTCTTGACGGATCATTTTTTTTCAAAATAAAAAATCCACGTGGTAATTTTAATAAAAAAAATTTTTGTCAACGTTAGATTTTAAAAAATTTTAAATCAATTTTATTAAAAAAAAAAGAGAGAGAAGAAGGGGTTGTCGCCGCCCCACCCTCGCCGGGAAGGGCCGGTGACGGTGGGGAGGGTCGGCCGGGGTCGCCGGGCCTCGGCTAGGCCCGGCAAGGGTGGGGCGACGACGGCGGTGGCGGCGGGGCTGCACAGCCCTCGCCGATCCCCTTCTTCTCTCTTTTTTTTTATTTATAAAATTGATTTTATGCCACTAAAAACCTCAAACTATGACACTTATGACAATTTTACCCTAAATTTTTTTTGTGCCACCAAAAACCTCAAATTATACCACTTGTGACAATTTTTCCTTGAACTTTTTTTGTTCCACAAAAAACTCAAAATTATGCCATTTAAGACAAATTTATCCCAAAATTTTTTTGCTGAAGGACATTTTCATCCTTTTCCTTTTTTTTCTTTTTCTTTTTTTTTTTTTTCTCCTTCCTTCCCTCTACCGGCCTCGCTGGCGTCGAAGTTGGCAAGGGCTGTCCTCGCCCACCCTCACCAACGATGGAGTGGAGCGAAAGCAGCCCTCACTTGACGCCGGTGAGGGTTGCCCTCGCCTGGGTTGGGCGAGCCGAGGGCGGCCCTCACTCGATGCCAACGAGGCCCGCTCAACCCAGGCGAGGGCAAGCGAGGGTAGCCCTCGCCGACTCTGACGCTAGCAAGGTCGACCATCATTGGCTTCCCTCTATTGGCCATGGCAGAGGGAAGAAGGAGAAGGAAAAAAAGAAAAATGACAAAAATGCCCTTCGGCAAAAAAAACTTGGGGTGAATTTGTTTAAGTGGCATGGTTTGAGGTTTTTTATGGCGTAAAAAAAAAGTTGAGTAAAATTGTCACAAATTGCATAATTTAGAATTTTTGGTGATACAAAAAAAGTTTAGAATAAAATTATCACAAATAATATAATTTTGGATTTTTTGTGATAAAAAAAAAAATTTATGATAAAATTATTATAAATGACATATTTTAGAATTTTTGGTGGTATTTGTCTTAAAATAAAAATCGTCAGGAATCACTCTCCTAATGCCCAATTTGACCGACAGCTGTAGAACGTCGGGTGTCCACTTGCTTCTGGTCAGCATTTCCCAATGCTTGACACCTTCCTTTTCCTCGTCGAAGCCGACAAAAGTAAGAAACGAAAACATTAAAATCTTCCCCGCCCTCGCTTCATCCGATCATCGCAAGGACCTCCCTTATCCTCTGTCCCTCCCTCGCATCACTCCCCAGAAATGGCTTCACAGAGAAGCGAGGTGGTCAAAGAGTTCCCGTTCTTCAAAGTCTACAAGGACGGCCACTTGGAATTCCGCTGGCCTCCCGTCGAGAAGATCCCGCCCTCCGATGACCCCGACACCGGCGTCCGATCCAAGGACGTCGTCATCTCGTTGGACCCCCCGGTCTCCGCTCGGATCTTCCTGCCCCGCATCTCCGACCCTGCCCGGAAACTCCCCCTCCTCCTCTACATCCACGGCGGCGGGTTCTCCATTGAGTCCGCCTTCTCCCCCAACTACCACAAATTCGTCAGCACCGTCGCGGCCGAGGCCGGCGCCGTCGCCGTCTCCGTCGAATACGGGCTGTTCCCCGCTCGCCCCATACCGGCCTGCTACGAGGACTCCTGGGCCGCGCTCCAGTGGGTGGCGGGCCACGCCGGCGGGGACGGGGCGGAGCCGTGGCTGAACGAGCACGCCGACTTCGGGCGGGTCTTCATCGGCGGCGACAGCGCCGGGGGCAACATATCGCACACGCTGGCCACCCGGGTCGGTACGATCGGGCTGCCGCAGGGCGTGAAGGTGGTGGGGATCATATTGGCGCACCCGTACTTCGGCGGGACGGACGACGACCAGATGTGGCTGTACATGTGCCCGACGAACGGCGGGCTGTCGGATCCGAGGCTGAAGCCGGCGAAGGAGGACCTGGCGAGGCTGGGGTGCGAGAAGGTGTTGATGTTCGTGGCAGAGAAGGATCACCTGATGGAGGTAGGAATCGGGTACTACGAGGGGCTGAAGAAGAGCGGATGGAGAGGGAGCGTGGAGCTGGTGAAGAATGTCGGGGAAGATCACTGCTTTCACCTGCGTAATCCCGACAACGAGAAGGCCGCGGAGTTGAAGGAAAAGTTCGTCTCCTTCATCAAGCACGGATGATTCATCTGACCCATGAAATTCGAGTTATGTTTGATTCGCCGGATCGAGTAGCTCTCGCTGTTTGGGTTGTTTCAATGGCTTGTCTAGATGAATCTGAATAAACGGGTATCTACCGATCCTTCTAAGTTTATCTAATAATTTGCTGAGATCATTTGTTGCTAGTTTGTTTACAAAATAAATTAAGAGCCGACTTGTCCCACATGGAAAGTATGTCAATGCATTGGTGGACGAGATTTGATATTAATTAACTATTATTATTTTTTATTTACTAAAATTCGAATTTATGATTATAAAATAACTGTCGTGTCCTATAAGTCACGGTTACTTTCTTTATTTAATTTCGAATTTATTATCTTTGTCTAATGGATATTAGGTGCTCTTACGGCTTTTGGAAGGTTGTGCCTATTTATACATAATTTCTTAAATTTTTAAAGATTGTGTCTGTTCAAATATAACTTATTCGTCTTTGAAATATTATATCCATTCAAATATATTTTCTATGCAACACTTTCAACTTACAATTTCGTTTTCTTTCAAAATATGCAGCCATAGTCTTCAATTGTTTTCCTTTTGAGATATTCTGGAGAAATACCAGAATTGTTATTTAATGCTCTCATTGAGATCTCGTTATATCTTGGAGGATTTTTGCTACAAATCATTAGGAAAGCTGTGAAATAAATAATTCCTTAAAATGAGTCTTATCACATTTCAAAGTATGAACTCATTGTTCTTCCTAATCAATTGATTTTCCCCAACAATTTTAAGGAATCATTTGAGCAATAATGGAGTCAAGTTAGCCATGCATGAAGACACTCGCAAGATTGGAGCATTTGAGCAAGTACTTGCTCGAGGACTAGTGACCCTCGCCAGCCATTGGTGAGGCCACGATCTAGGGTGAGGCAGCCCTTACCCAAACTGGGCGAGCCCTAAGAAAAGCAAAAGAAGAACAAAAATCCACCTAAATGATTTGTCGGAATTAACAATTAAATAATTTTATTCCAATATGGTACTAAAGTGAAAGAAAAAAAGTTATAACATTCACGTAAGTATTGTACGAAAAGTTATGGTATTCTTTCTATTCTTTCACCCAAAAAGAATCTATCGGTCGACAGGGACATTGGCAAAATTCCATGAGGGTCTCATTAGGCCATATCTTGTAAAGATGGCATCATCCTACTGTACCTCGTGCGTCAAAGGAATGGTGATGTGAAAGCTAAGGTTCCGAGGGAGGACGGAGATTATGTCACTACTTGTGACACGTCACCGCGTGATACTTTGCTTGCCAGAGAATGGCTTCAACGCTGGCAATTGTAATCATCATCAACGCAGGAGTGTCGGTTGTGCTCTTGCACACACCACTCGGCAAGGTATGCGATTTGATTGCTTGATATCAACTACAATAATATTCTCGATTATTTGTTCCATCCCTAGAGTTCGACCTTTGCCGAGTCAATTGGATCGAGTCAATTGGATCGAGTCACTCGTCATTATTTGAATGTTGCTAATCTCATCGATATAGTCAATTTCAATGTGGCCAATTAAATAAAATTTAGATTGGTCGTGGGGCAAGCAAGCAAATGACCATCAAAGCTCTCTCCACCGTAGTTTCTTGTTTCAAATGAATTGAAGTTCATCAGTGTTTCATGCATGATAAGCCGGTGGTGACATCCTGGGCATGTTTCTTCTCTTGGGACATTTGTCTACATGTATTTTTGTTCTTGCTTCTCTATGGCAGGATCTTTGTTGGAATTTGTTAGGATTGTGAGTTGTGTTATATAAAAACCACATCGGTGAGTTGGTGTGATGTAAAATAATTAATATATCATAATTGGCTGATAACCCTTAGGCTTAAGTTTTTTAGTAAAAGTGAGTCCAACTAGATACCTTAGGGAGAAGTACACTATTAGTGTCATAATTTTTCAACAGCTCACTTAAGTGCTAAATTTAAAAAAAAATGACTTTTTCAGTGCCATCATCGATCTACTTTGTCGAAAATTCTATATGGATTTTTTGTTAATATTTTTAACCAACATGGCTTGCTAGAATACGTGGATGCTGAACAATGTCGTTTAACCAATTTTTCACAGATCACTTAAATGCCAATTTTTTTGAAAAATGATTTTTTCAATGCCTAATTTTTTTGAAAGATGAATTTTTCAATGTCAGCGAAAATTTGGCATTGAAAAAATTGTTTTTCAAAAAATTTGACATGAAAAAATTATTTTTCAAAAAATCTAACACTAAAAAAATCATTTTTCAAAAAATTTAGCACTTCAGTGATCCACGAAAAGTTGGTAAAACGACGTTAATTACCACGTCAACTAAAAAATTTAATTAAAAAGTCACATGTTAATTTTAGACTGAATATTTTTCCGAAGGCACTTAAATAATCATTTTTTCTCCGATTTTTGTACACTTAAGTAAGCCGGCAAAAAGTTATTGCATTAAAATGAGTGTTGTACATTAGTTAAGATAGTAATAGTGTACTTCTCCCTTATACCTTAACAGGTTTGAATTTTTCCCTCTTGATGATCTCTCAAGGTAAAATATATTGGACTTTTATGCATGCTCCTAATAAAATTAATATGACTGGAGTTATTGAGACTAAGAAGGGCCTAATTCCAAAAAAAAAAAAACACTAACTTTCACTTAAATCCAAGTGGATTTAAAAAACCATATTGAATTTCTCTGGTTAGACTTTACCGTTTTGTCGTAATTTGAAATTGTAGATCATTGCCAATTGAGAGACACCATGACAAGATTTGCTAAGCTCCATGTTGAATTTCTTTGGCTAGAGTTCGCTGTTTTGTCGTAATTTGAAACTATTCGTCAAGAGATACTATGAACAAACCCACTAAGATTGAACATTTTTCCTTAAACAAGGTTAACTTTAGATAAAGAATTAACAATAGGGGTTAGATTTGGAATAAGGGTAAAAGTTTGTGATTTTTTATGATACAGAAAATTAGGATTAAAATTGGTACTTTTTTTAGACATTAGCCCAACTAAAAAGTATTTAACTTCCATTCTCAAAATGAAATATTTGGGTGAAGTGGATATTATCTTGAGAATTAATTAAATGGCTTGTGTGGTGATGAATCTGGACAATTAGTTGTCCAACAATCATGTTAGTAATCTGGCCTTCGTCAGCTTTAGCTCAAACAACATGGCTGCCTCCATTGTCTTGCTAGCCATGACTCTCTCTCAATCTTGATTTTTAAGGGTGTGTAAAATGGATTACCCAAATTGAGAACCGCACGAATTGGATCAAACCATCTTAGTTTGGTCCGATTCCCGAAATTTAAAAGTGGAATTGTTATTCGGATAATTTAGTTCCTAATTCTAATAAGAAATTAGACTGGACCGACTAAATATACTTTTTTTATTTTATTTCTTCAAAAAAATTAGTAAAATATAAACTAAACACTAACTTGATCCGATTCCAAGTAATAGGAAAAAAAGTGACCCATTTATTGGATCAAAACTGGAACCGGACTAGATAGGACGAATCACTAGTTTGGTCCCCACTTTTGAATTTGGGAAATTGGGAGCTAATCACACCTATTGCTTTTTCTTTACAATTTTTTTGCCACCTCATAAGATGCTTGTTAGGTTACCTTGTAATATTTTTCAGCTAACTATAAAACGACATATGTATTCCCACAATCTAGGTTATAAGCTATTTTTCAAAGAGTAAGAGACGATGTTGATTTATCAACAAAAGTACAGAGACCGACGGTTGGAATTAATTCATTCAAAAGACGCACAAGTCATCTTTGCCCTTTGAACTTTCTTACCGACAAAAAAAGAAAAAAAAATCCTCTGCCCTTTAAATACGGAATCTCTCTATCGCTCTTCCCCGCTGCAATTAAAATCAAATTGTCAGTAATCACTCCATAACCCAATTTGACCGACAGGTGGAGAACATCGGACGTCCATTGTTTCTCCCATTGACAAGTCATTAACATTACCTACGCTCGACAACTTCCTTTCTTCGTGGAAGGCGACGAAAAGGCAAAGGAAAACAATAAAAAATATTTCTGCGCCATCGCTTTTTTGTCCATTTAGTACGAGCACCTTCTTCCTTCCGTCTCGATCCTCGTCTCGTAGTCGCATCACTCCCCAGAAATGGCTTCGGAGAGCAGTGAGGTGGTCAAAGAGTTCCGATTCTTCAGGGTCTACAAGGATGGCCGCTTGGAATTCTTCATGCCTCCCGTCGAGAAGATCCCCGCCTTTGATGACCCCATCACCGGCGTCCGATCCAAGGACGTCGTCATCTCGTTGGACCCCCCCGTCTCCGCCCGGATCTTCCTGCCCCGCATCTCCGACCCCACCCGGAAGCTCCCCCTCCTCTTCTACGTCCACGGCGGCGGGTTCTCCATGCTTTCCGCGTTCGCCCGCAGCTACCACAACTTCGTCAGCACAGCCGCGGCCGAGGCCGGCGCCATCGCCGTCTCCGTCGAGTACGGGCTCTTCCCGTCTCGCCCCATACCGGCCTGCTACGATGACTCCTGGGCCGCGCTCCGGTGGGTCGCGGGCCACGCCGGCGGGGACGGGGCGGAGCCGTGGCTGAACGAGCACGCCGACTTCGGGCGGGTCTTCATCGGCGGGGACAGCGCCGGGGGCAACATATCGCACACTCTGGCCGCCCGGGTCGGGTCGATCGGGCTGCCGCAGGGCGTGAAGGTGGTGGGGATCATATTGGTGCACCCGTACTTCGGCGGGACGGACGACGACCAGATGTGGCTGTACATGTGCCCGACGAACGGGGGGCTGTCGGATCCGACGCTGAAGCCGGCGAAGGAGGACCTGGCGAGGCTGGGGTGCGAGAAGGTGTTGGTGTTCGTGGCGGAGAAGGATCACCTGATGGAGGTGGGAATTGGGTACTACGAGGAGCTGAAGAAGAGCGGATGGAAAGGGAGCGTGGAGCTGGTGAAGAATGTCGGGGAAGAGCACTGCTTTCACATTCACAAGCCCGAGTACGAGAAGGCGGTGGAGTTGAAGGACAAGTTCGTCTCCTTCATCAAACACAACTGATGAATCTGAGTCATGGAATTCGTGTCATGTTTGATCCTCGGGATCAATTGATTCTCGCTGTTTGGGTTGTTTCGATGGCTTGTGCCGGATGAATCTGGATGACTGGATATCCTGCAAAACCTTGTTAGTTTATCGAATAATTTGCTGGGTAGATCTTTCTGTTGCTGGGAATATCCGATTAGCTAGCCATTTGTAGCTTGCAGTCGTATCTGTTTTCTAGTCTCTACAGGGGAAAACATGATTTGGTACTGGCTTTTTTTTCGAAACCAGGTACCGCCTGTCGAAAAGCAATCATACTAATCAAGTAGACTGATGCTGAAAATTGATCGAAGACGGATGAGGTATCCAACGAGATGATAGCAATCATACTGACTGGTTGAGTTTCAGATTGGTTCTCGGGCATCTAATTGATCTGTTGGGCGTCTATGGATGCACGAGTGAAGTTGTAATCATCACCATCTTGCTGTCTGTTCAAGTCTACACAAAAAAGGACATGCACATCGGCCTAAATCATCGTTGAAACAAGACGGCCGTGACCCAATCATCGTTGGGCCACATGCCTACCCACCATCCTGTCAATTACCTAAAACTAAAGCTGTTAAAGCAGATCGCAATCTCATATTCTAATTCACATATTTTTAAATAGGTCATCTCAAGTTTAAAGAACCGATCATAATGAATTTTAAAGTTAAAAACATAAGATAAATGGATTTCAGTAGATCTGTTATAAACCTTCTTTCAACCCATTTAATAAATAGGTTAGAATCAACCCATTTTGATGCCGGTCTCTTCTCTATCCCTCTTTGACTTCGTGACTAGCGATCTTCTCCTTTCGTTTGCTCTGTTTCTACCATTGTTAGCTTTTCTTCGACCTCTAGCTAGCAATTTCGTATTACTATGGCCAATTGCACTTCTCTTCTCAAAGGTATGGCTTAACTTCTCTTTGTTTTTTTCTCGCAAAAACGCAATTGCTTATTGTCACTGAAAGGTCTGCGTTTTATTTCTTTTTCCTTTTTTCTCGCCTTTAGAGCAAAAAACATAAAATAAAATAAAAAAATCACCTTCTTGCACTCACACTATTTTCAAGTCAATCTCAAAATCGCTCCAAATTCATAGTTTTTTGTTCTTTGAGATATAAATTAAATATCGTGTTTTCATTTTGGTCTTAAGTCTATGCTTCGAGAAGCTCAAGCGATTCCCAATCATGACAAGCCTGATCTCCAATTTTGTAATGTTTTATGCATTTTGGGACATTGTTCATGTGTTAATAGCTGTGATTTGTTCATTTGAACATTCATTGCAGGTGAAATTTAGCTTTGAAAGCTAATTGCAAATCTGAGAAGAAACTCCAAGTTTTTATGCCGGGAACTTACTGTCCATCGTTCTGTTTAATTGAATGAAATTTGATGATTTTTCCTTTGTTTAGGGGAAGTCATGAAAATTGTTATGATAATTTAGCTGTCGCATGATGGCGATGTTTTGTTTTTGTGATGGATTTTTTTTAGGTCGATCCTAACTCTCACTTTCAGACTTTTACCTACCTTTTTGCAGGACATGGGAGTTGAAACCTATATTTGAAACTAAATCGTTCATATTCCAATCTCTTTTGAAAAGATGGGATTCGAACCTACTACATCCCTCTTCTCATCTCATGTGCAAAGGGTGGACAATGGTTGTTTTTGTAATGGATTATGCATCGTGTTTGTTTTTCTTCCCTTTATATTGGGAGTGTCGCTACATGTGAAGTGAAGCCCTTTCTTTTGCTTTTATACAGAGGCTAGAGATATTGTAGCTTCTTTGAGTGCTAAATGTCTCTTGGCCCATGGTGAGTAAATTTGTAAGAGGATCAAGAGAAGAAAAATAGCATGGATTCATTTTTGCTTCGAGAGAAATGTAAGCTGGGCTTTCATCAAGCCCAATATCTTAAGATTGCTCGAGTTTATTTGAAAGAAAAAACAACAAAGCATGAACCCGTTTCGTGAATTTTAGATGGGCCAGGTCGGAATTCACCATCACCTTCTCACTCCCGTCCATAACCCAACCCTGTGGAACTCTCACTAATTTGACAGGTCAATTCATGAAGCCGCCCATTTTTCAAAGGCAATAATTTAAAGAGAAAAATTGCTAAAAAACGGAGTATCTTCACTTCAAGGAAATCCAGAAGTCTTGGAGTACCTTCCTTCTACTATCTGTTCGATTCAGTAATTGCCAATAACACAGGCCAGATTTATCCACCTCCGGTGAGGATAATGCAAAGACCTGAGACTCCTAACCAGAATAATATGGGTCTGAAAATTCAAAACTTGGTTGGCCTTGTTAATGAAAATAACCAGAATAATGCTTGTCAAGATGATTGAAATGGGATCAATAACTTGGCAAATCAGAATGGTCGGCAAATAGGACCAAAGCCAAATGCTGAGAATAAAGGCCACTTGGTGCAGCCGGACCACCAAATTTGGTAAATATCCCATAGAGGCCAAATGTGCCGATTAATCCCCATATGGATGATCAAACACAACCAACATCTCCACCCGGGGGTAGGATTGTTGATTTTTTGAATAGTGGACCTCAGAATAGGTCACAAAAGTTGGTACTACAATAGCTAGGTGTGGATAAGGGCATTGTTATGCCTGTCCACTAGAAAACATGTCTCGAATGTGCTGGCAACCAGCCTTTCCAAACGGGTTTCAAAATCTTGAATTTGCCATCTTTGCTAAGGAAAATGATCAATCTACTGTTAAACATATTTGTAGTTTAATTTGGCGAAGCAAAAATTAAGGAGTTCTGAAAAATTAGACTCTTTCTTTTGTCTTTATCAAAAATCATCTTTTTACATGGTGCACTAATGTACCATCTAATTCAGTGCATAATCAGGTAGAGATGAAAAGACAATTCCTTTATTAGATTTATAGAATGGTACATTAGGTGAGCAGATTTAGTTAAACTCTATCAACATAGAAATGAATTGGTTGGCCAGTTTATGTCTCGATTTTTTAGGGAAAAAAATCTAGATTTAGATGCCTGACTCCACTCTCGAAAGAAGAGTTTGTAAATTTGGCTTTCAATAGTTTGAAATTTAATTTGAGGGAAAGATTCAAAGGGTAAACTTTCATTGATTTTTTCCAACCGACAATGAGGGTGCCTAATTTTGAATGCTTGTTGAAAGAAAAAAGATAAAATGCCACATAAAGACTTTATGCGAAGTGTGGTTTTGATTGAATACCATGAACCTGAAGGTGAATTCGACCAAGAGGAGAACATTAAAGTTGTTTTGGTTATAACAATGCTCGACAAACCATATCTTTCTCCAGCTTTAAAACCTTGCTAAGGTGTTAAAAAAAGAAGAAGCACACTATGACTAGGGCAAAAGATACAAATTTACACATTCGATGTTAATAGGTTAGATGAGATTTTCGGCTTACTCTTAAAAGGTGGCCTAATAAAATTAACAGAGATCCAAATTTTCTTGAATAAAGAAGATTTGATAAACAAGAATTTTGTAAGTGGCACGATTCCTAGAGTCATAACACAGTTGATTGCATTATCCTCAAGAAAACGATTTTGGAGGCCATTTTAGCAATGAAAAAAATCAAGTTTGCCAATGACAAAGGAAATGCGAATATGAAAATTGACGTCCATTACTAGCCCACGAACATTATAACGAGAATGTTAACGGAGGGCAATTCGAATCGGAAGCACTAGTTTGGGTTTTCTCCTGAAACGAAGATTAGCTTTAGGATGTCAACGCGTGTTTGGTGAAGTGAAAGTTAATCAGTTTGAAGTCGTCAGATTACTCTTCAGGCGCGCAATTTGACCGACGCGCGAAGAAGGTTCAACATTTCCTACAACCTGACGCTGCCCTTTCCTCGTAGTCGTCGAAGGGGACAAAAAAGAAAAGGAAAACCAAAAAATCTTCATCGCCATCGCTTTCTCCATTTTTACAATGACCTGCTTCCTCTGTGTCGATCCTCGTCTCGCACTCCACTCCCATCACTCCCCCAGGAATGGCTTCGAAGAGCAAGGAGGTGCTCAAGGAGTTCCCGTTCTTCAAAGTCTACAAGGATGGCCGCCTGGAATTTCTCATGCCTTCCGTCGAGAAGATCCCGCCCTCCGATGACCCCGACACCGGCGTCCGATCCAAGGACGTCGTCGTCTCGTTGGACCCTCCCGTCTCCGCCCGGATCTTCCTCCCAGCATCTCCGACCCCGCCCGGAAGCTCCCCCTCCTCTTCTACACCCACGGCGGCGGGTTCTGCACGCAATCCGCCTTCTCTCGCAGATACCATGACTTCGTCAGCACGGTCGCGGCCGAGGCCGGCGCCATCGCCGTCTCCGTCGAGTATGGGCTCTTCCCGTCTCGCCCCATACCGGCCTGCTACGAGGATTCCTGGGCCGCGCTCCGGTGGGTGGCGGGCCACGCAGGCGGGGACGGGGCGGAGCCGTGGCTGAACGAGCACGCCGACTTCGAGCGGGTCTTCATCGGCGGCGAGAGCGCCGGGGGAAACATACCGCACACCCTGGCCACCCGGATCGGGTCGATCGGGTTGCCGCAGGGCGTGAAGGTGGTGGGGATCATATTGGTGCACCCGTTTTTCGGCGGGACGGTGGACGACCAGATGTGGCTGCACATGTTCCCGACGAACGGCGGGCTGTCGGATCCTAGGCTGAAGCCGGCGAAGGAGGATTTGGCAAGGCTCGGATGCGAGAAAGTGCTGGTGTTCGTGGCGGAGAAGGATCACCTGAGGGAGGCTGGAATTGGGTACTACGAGGAGTTGAAGAAGAGCGGATGGAGAGGGAGCGCGGAGCTGGTGGAGAATGTCGGGGAAGAGCACTGCTTTCATCTGCGTGATCCCGAGTACGAGAAGGCGGTGGAGTTGAAGGACAAGCTCGTCTCCTTCATCAAAGACAACCGATCGATCTGAGCCATGAAATTCGAGCGATGTTTGATCCGACGCATCAATTAATTCTCCATGTTTGGCTTGTTTCATTGGCTGGTGCGTGATGAGTCTGGATGATTGGGTATCTACCTGTCCTTGCAAGTTTATCTAATAATCTGATGGGTTGATCTTTTACCGTTGCGAATATCCGATTAGCCATCCGTCTGTAGTCTACATGCGTCATCTGTTCTCTAGTCTCTACTGCAAGCTTCACGATTTAGTAATGCCTACAGAAAAGCAATCATACTAATCAAGTAGACTGACACTCAAAATTACAAATGCTCACGGAGTGGCAATGGGATGCCAGGACGATTCTACACTGTCGTGGGCCAAAAAGAAAGTTTAAAATAAGTGATGGCGGGACAGAAATCGTTAACCAAATATCAATGTTACTGTAATTGGTTAGTATACGGTGCTCATCTTGCTATTACTATTAGAGGGTATAAATTGTTGATGGAAGATGATCCCAAGCTGGCTGAGATGTGCCATTGGTGTACGCCCGAAAGAACACGAAAAATGAATTTCGGTTGGAGTTTCCAAATTGCTTCTTGGATATCCAATCGAGCTGTTCGGCATCCATGGATCCAATGGTGAAATTGTGATCGATATTGGGCCGCATGACCCACGCACCGCCCAGTCATTTTGCCCATTACACCGATTTGATTCTGAACCCGCTTTCGTCTCCCTCGACACTCGCAGAAAAGAACCAGACCAAAACTCAATCCTGCTCCGCTGAATCCGCAGCCTCAGCCGCCCCGAAAATGGCGTCCCTCTCTCGCCCCTTCTCTCTCCTCCTCCTCCGCAGACAAAACCGCGTCTCGTTTCCGAACCCTTCCCGCTTCAGTCCCCTCCCCAACTCCATCTCCAATCCACCTCGAAGAATCCGCTGCCGCAGCATCAGCAGCGGCGGCGCCGGCGAAGTAGCTCACGAGTTCCGATTCTTCCGGGTCTACAGAGACGGCCGAGTGGAGAAATTCCACCAGACCAGCAAGATCCCTCCCTTCGACGACCCGGTCACCGGGGTCCGATCCAAGGACGTCGTCATCTCGCCCGAGCCCCCCGTGTCCGCCCGCATTTTCCTCCCCGAGATCCGCGACCCGGAGTCCAGGCTCCCGGTGCTGCTCTACGTCCACGGCGGCGGGTTCTCCTTCGAATCCGCCTTCTCCCCCGACATCCATAACTACGTCAGCTCAATCGCCGCCAAGGCCGAAGCGGTCGCCGTCTCGGTCGAGTACCGGCTGGCCCCGGAGCACCCGATCCCGGCTTGCTACGACGACTCCTGGGCCACGCTCCGGTGGGTCGCGTCCCACGCGGGCGGGGCTGGGCCCGACGCGTGGCTCAACCGCCACGCCGATCTGAGCCGCCTCTTCGTCGCCGGGGACAGCGCCGGGGGGAACATCGCGCATGACCTGGCGGTCCGGGCCGGGCAGGGCGGGTTGCCCGGGGTCCGGCTCGCGGGGATGGTGCTGGTGCACCCGTATTTCGGCGAGACCGAGGACGACGCTATGTGGCTGTACATGTGCCCCGAGAACGGCGGGCTGGAGGACAGGAGGCTGAGGCCGGCGGCGGAGGATCTGGGCCGGGTCGGGTGCGAGAGGGTGCTGGTCTTCGTGGCGGAGAGGGATCACCTGAGGGCGGTCGGGGCGAGATACGCGGAAGAGCTGCGGAGGAGCGAGTGGGGAGGGACGAGCGTGGAGCTAGTGGAGAACTCCGGCGAAGAGCATTGTTTCCACATCAGTGATCTGAGGTACGAGAAAGCTGCCGAGCTGGTGGACAAATTCGCATCCTTCATCGGACAAAGTTGATTAGTTCATTAATTAGGTGGTTAGGTGCCATGGGTAGTTCAAACTTAGATTTCATTTGTTTCTTGGGTGATACAAGAGTTGGTTTTTTTTTTATAATATTTTTTAAATAATTCATTTTACATGAAAAAATCAAGCACCTTGAATGAATTCAATTATCGAGCTAGATCGAAGCCTGCGAATTTAGAGGCTAAGTAGAGAGCGCTCATTCCTTTTTTAATCTACCTTTATTAGAGTTTTTGCGGCTCTCAAACTCAGCGAATTTTGCCATTTAGATGCATAGAAAATACAGCGTTCACCCAATGGACTATAATTATATAGATTGTATATAATGGGCAGTTAGAAAAGATGGAGGAATAGACTCAATAATAGAAAATCGATTGCATCAACCTTATGTACGAGTCCTAATTTATAACTTGAACCGTGAAATAATGTGAACGTTATAAGACTTGTATGGTCCATATGCCACGAATAAGTTCACGGACTTGTAAGGAAAAGAAAGTTTCATTCGAGATAACCTAAGAGAAACAGAGCCGGAATTACATTTTAGTCTTCCAAAGGGAAACGCAAGTGCAACCATGAGTCCTCTCTTTCCCTAAAGATGGCGGAAGTTGCTTCCGAATCAACTTCTTTACAAAGGGACGATAGCAAGCATTTCACCAGTATTCTATGCATGAATGTCAATTTGGTGCTCCGTTGTATTCGGGGAGGTGTCCTTTTCGCTGCAAATGTGAGTTCTAAAAGTCCGACCTAATGGATTTCCAAATCAAAAACCAATTGACGTGAATCCGTGTAAGAATCGCGACTGTTTGTTTTCTTGCTCCATTGAGGATTAAGTATCAGTCCGTGAAAACGAAATACAGCTAATTCGAATTAAGTCTATCGGATCAAATCTTACGGAACTCAGATGCTGGGAAACTTAGCCTAACGGCAAAACCTCCAAACCAGATTCTTGCAAGAAGCCAAAGCAGCCAAAACCGTGTGCAGCTGAATTAGCCCAGCGAGGCACAGTGAAAAGTGGTGGTTTTCAGATCCAAGAACTGAAACTGGGCGGATCCCTCTCATGGCCTCATTACTGAACGCGTCAACTCACCTGATCCTAATTTAAGGAAAATGTTAGTATGGGCATTCGCTAATTCGTTCCTAAATAACAATATCAGTTGGTAAGGATTCTGCTAGAAACATACTTCAGTGCCGTTTTCATCGGATCGACGGAGCCGGGTCCATTTCGCTCACTGATTATATAAAGGGTCAATGGTTAAAATGAACTGAATCCAATGAATTCGGTTTCAATGCTCCTTGCCAATCTAATAATGAAAAGTAGAGTAGACTTTACTGGCTTCCAACTCATATAAAAATCCATTTTAATATTTTCTGGTAGTAGAGGCTAGATATGTACAAATGGATCATAAACTCATTTTCTAACTTATATATGACGGTCTGTGTTATTATATAGATTAATCATATTTAGTGAATGGGTTTGAACTAGAAACTCAAATAATGTGATTGTTAATTGATTTCACCGTTTATCCGAACCCAACACACTTTTGTTGGGGCAACTAAGCAAGTGAACAAACAATATCTTTTGTTAAGTTGCACATGCATCTTGTTATTATTGCATTACATTTTTTGTTGTTTTAGAACAATTTTATTTTCACAGATGATTCTATGAAAATTCTAATGTATTTAGAATTGGCAAAAAAAAAAAAAGTGTTTCCAAATTGTTTGATTACATAATTTCTTGTTAACGTCCAATTATACCATGCATTCAGGGTAAAGATAGTACCATACATAATAATGTTTTAGTGAGCATTTTTTTTGCACATTTGCATTTGTATGATAATAACAGATGTTTAGAATTTTTTATGTACTTAACTTTGTCATATTTTTAACATCACACAATGATGGCATAAAATAATAGAAAATTCGACTATTAGATTCACTTAATAAAATGAAGTAGAGAAGTTAAAATACACAAACTATGATGTAATGACACATATTGAAATTAAAATCAAACAAAATGCGGACTAAAACTAGTAGATCCTTCTTTTTGCTCTTACTTGTCCTTAGGTTATTTTATTTTAATAATAGTTTCCTAGTACAAAAGAGAATATACAACTCATTAACATAATAACTAGTTAGCTATCTATTAAAAAAAATTATTTTTCAGAAAAGAGGAACACCGGATATTTGTTCTAAATGGTGAAAGAAAAGGGAAAAAAAATCAAAAAAAGAAGGAAAGAATGCTAGAAATAGTGGGCCCGCATTTAACCTTAATAAATTTTATTTGACAAGAACATCGGGAAAATTGAAAAGGTAAGAAATCATCTCAAATCAAGAACGGACCGGCAGATAAGTAATTTTCAGCAAAGCCTTTCCTGGAAGACCATAAAATATGGCGGATATGATGCGCCCTTGGCTTGGTCTTCGACCGTTCGGCCAACTCGAAGACCGGAACGAGATCTCGGACCGTCCAAATCGCGTCCCAAAATTCTTCTTCACGACGAGCCTCAATTATTTGGATGACGTGGCGTTCGTCAGCACATGCACTCTGCGGTCCCATAAAGACCGGGACCCGCATCGCCAAGCACGCTCACTCAACAAACAGTCGCACCACCACCACCACCACCACTACAAACAAAGGAGAAGCACCTCCATTCTCCTTCGCAGACACCCTGAAAAATTTCCGATGGCTTCCGAGATATCCCAGGACTTCTCCCCCTTCCTCCGCATCTACAAGGACGGCCGCATCGAGCGCCTCATCGGCACCGCCACCGTCCCCGCCTCCCTCGAAGACGAGACCGGCGTCGCCTCCAAGGACGTCCTCGCCTCCACCGACCCCGCCTTCTCCGCCCGGCTCTACCTCCCCGCCGCCCGCCCCGACGGGGAGGAGAAGAAGAAGAAGCTCCCCCTCCTCGTCTACTTCCACGGCGGCGGCTTCTGCATCGAGACCGCCAGCTCCCCGACGTACCACAACTACCTGAACGCCGTCGCCTCCAAGGCCAGCGTCTTCGTCATCTCCGTCGACTACCGCCGGGCCCCCGAGGTCCCCCTCCCCGCCGCCTACGACGACTGCTGGGCCGTCCTCAAGTGCGTGGCCTCCCACGCCACCGGGGAACGGCCCCGACGAGTGGATCAACGAGCACGCCGACTTGAAGAGGGTGTTCCTCGCCGGTGACAGCGCGGGGGCCAACATAGCGCACCACATGGGGCTGAGGATCGGGTCCGATAAACTGGACGGCCTGACGGTGGTGGGGATCGTGCTGGCGCACCCGTTCTTCTGGGGGAGCGAGCCGGTGGGGACGGAGACGACGGACGCCGGGAGGCGGGCCTGGACGGTCAAGTTCTTGGAGATGGTGTGCCCGACGATCGGCGGGACCGACGACCCGATGATAAACCCGGGAGCGGATCCGCGGCTCGGGGGACTGGGGTGCGAGAAGGTACTGGTGTTCGTGGCGGAGAAGGACGGGCTGAGGAGCAGAGGGTGGTACTACGAGGAGGTGCTGAAGAAGAGCGGGTGGGGAGGGAGGGTGGAGGTGGTGGAGACGAAGGGCGAGGATCACGTTTTCCATCTGATGAATCCGAGCTGCGAGAACGCCCTGGATTTGATGAAGAGATTGGTCAAGTTCTTGAACGAATGAAAACAAAACAAAACAAAAATCATGGCGTCTCGTCTCCTCCGCTTGGGTGAAATAATTGGATTGGGATGGTTGTTTGTCGCTTTTGTATTTTTTTTTTTTTTGTAGACTTTACTTTTATTTCGTTTCGTCTGGAGTTTGGATTCGAATTTGCAGGCTGCAAGGGGGGTAACTATTGGAATGTTTAACTTTGTCCAGGTGATAATTCGACACTATCAATGTGATGTGCCGGTAGTTTCTAGTTCAATAAGAATCGCTGTCTTGTGCAACTTTTTGTTGGTGGTTTCTATGCTGTCCGCGGTAGAGGCGAGTGCCGCTATGGCTGTGGTCGCCATTATCAGGCAATCTGCGGTCGAGAAGCTTTCTTGATTCGAAGATATGAGACCCGTGTCAAGAGGTTTTCGTCCATGGGCAACCATCCGGGACGGTTGCACTCCTCTTGTCGCCCGTCTCGTGGATCTCAGTCGGGAGGTTTCTCGCCCAAATTCAGCCTTGATCGTCCATCCACCATAGAGGCAACCACCACATCTCCAATCGCAATCACCTTGGCGACAGCAATTCACGGAATTTCTTATAAAGCTGTCCTAAAGTCTCTCCTAACCATGTGGAAAGGCTAACATTGATTCTGTGCAACAAGAAAAAGAGTCATATAGTACGAGCATTGTCTCTTGGTTGAAACGTACTTCTAGTTGCATGGGAACTTTTCCAATTTCTATGTTAAAGGACATAAAAAAGAAGAAGGTAAGCTGACTTTTCTACCGGGATACTTTTTGTGCACAATTTTCTACATGACTAACTGGTAATGTTTGAACTTCTTTTGATAACTTCCCTTACTATAGGAGAAAATAGCACGCCTGCAAACAAAAAGAAAAGAGGAAAATATAAATTGGCTATAAAAGAAATTACGTTTTCTTAAGAAACCGTACTCTTAGAATGCCCTACTAGGTAATATTTGAAATTTATTTGCCGGGACAAGCTAAAGAGATATAATCTTTGCTAGAACATAAAAAAAAAAAAGACTCAAAAAATGTACTGAATTGAAACACAAGTGGCCACAAATTGATGAGTACCCAGAAATGATTGGATGCTCTGATGTTTACATAATCATTTTGAGTCTCATTTTGCAGAATATCCTAAGTCCGAAAATAATAGTCGATAATATACATGTATTTACAAGACATCGACGCTCTTTCATTGAGAAAAAAAGTAATGTCCATAAATTATGCATCTCAAAGTCAAGAAACAAGTGATCATGCCAATAAATCAAAATTAGCATAGGAGAGTCTCCTTGTTAATTTCTTTTAAAAGTAAATTAATCACTCGAAACCCAGAGAATTTTTACTTTATAGGCACAATTTAGTTCGGCAAAAGAGATAAAACCCTCCGTCAGCCCAATCAATTTTTTTTTTCTCAATTCCGTTTTCAAGCATCCACCTTTAAATGGGTGACACGTGGAATTTAGACATAGTCGTGCAATCAAATTTATGTCGCTCATTCCTCCCTAACGATTGTTCATCAATCGGACAAAGGTCCATCCGCCCCTCGCCTTGAACCTCAAAAACCCTGGCGCATCGACAGAGCCTTTCCTTTCCACATAACCGAAAACCACAGAGAGAGAGAGAGAGAGAGAGAGAGAGAGATGGCGGATCTCGTGATAAAGTACGAGAGAATTGCAACGGAGTCTGCCCCTCCCACGCCCTGCAAAAGTACGTCCAAGAGAGCCATGTCACTCGTCGGCTGCGAAGGATCGCCGGGACCGCCACCCGCCGTCGCGGGCGGCCCCCTTCTCCCCGCCTCGTCGGAGGGATCGCCGCCGCGCCGCGGCAGCTGCGTCGCCGGCCACCGTCCCTCCTGCCACCGGTGCGGCCAGCTCCGCTCCGCTGCCCAACCCAGGGAGAGCTCGAACAAGAGGAAGAGATTCTCAGGTTCAGAGGTAACTTCGGAGCTTTGAAATTTCGAAGAGGTCGTCCCGTTCTTCTCTTGCAGTGTAGTAACGGTCTCGATAAGATTTCGTCTTCGTTCCTCAAAAAGGAAAGCGAATGCATATCTGATCCGAGAGAAAGTACTGTCTCCTTCCTTCAATCGCTCGGGATCAGATTTTCTTTCTCGCCCGGAATTTGCGGATTCTGACCTATCGTGAGGGAACCTTTGTCATATTTCTCTTAATCTGCTTCAAAAAGCGAGGGGTACGTAGTTTCCATTAGCGATTTAGCAAAAGCAATCTCGCCGAATAATTTTCAAAACCCCATTTCCGGTTTCTTCCTATCATCGCGATCGTAAAGCTCTGCTTTGCTGGATTTCTTGGCTGGCAAGTGCGATTCTATCTGTTTTCCCAACGGCTGCACATCGTTTTTGAAAAATTCATGAACGTTCCGTTGCAGGCTGAGGATTTGAAAATTGAAACCGAGGACAAGACGTGCGCCGACGGCAACCCCAGGTTTATATTTTCCATCGTTTCTTTTTCTGTTCTTTTTGCTTCCATCGGGAACGAATCTCCTGGATACGCATGGCTGACGCTGAAATCCTCTCTCGTTCTACGCCTCGCAGGAGAGAAACTCCGGCGCCGTCGCTCGATGCCCGCAGAAGGCCGCAGACGCAACCGCCGCCGCCGGCAGCACCCGGCGTCGACGCGGGGAAGGTGAAGTCGGCGTGCGCGGTGGCGGAGATCGAGGCGTATTTGTCCGCCGTGGAGAGGGAGCAGCAGAGGCGGTTCACGGAGAAGTGAGTGTGCGCAGGATAAGCAGTGCGCAGTTTAGCTTTCGTTGGAGGTTTCATTACTCGAAACGAACTTAACAAACCCGTTTATTCCTTCCTTCCTTCCTTTTTTTTTTTTTTCTTTTCTTCTTTTTTTTTTTTTGGTGCTTTTTTTGGGGGTTTTCTTCCTCCTCAATTCGGCAGGTACAATTACGACGTCGTCAACGACGTGCCGCTCGAAGGCCGTTACGAGTGGATTCCCCTCAACGCCGGTGCGGTGGTGGAAGCGCTGAAGCGACCGGCGACGGTACGGACTAGAGAGAAGAGCAAGGGAGGGGGGAGCTCGCTGCCGGATCGCTTCCTTCCTACCTCGGTAAAGGATGTACAGTCTTTTCTTTTCGTGCTTCCTGGAACTTGTCCCAAGTTGTTCTTCGTTTCAGTATAGATCGACACGTACCAAAACCAAACCACCAACCCATGATGCTTTTCGGTACTAACATCGTCCACACGATATTACGATGTTTTGGGTTCTTTGATATTGCGCCCTTTTTCTGGAGATGTACTTTGGATTCGTCCCTTTCTGCCGTCTTTCGTCGTTACTCAGTCCTTTCTCGCTCTTGCTCCGATGCGTGTTTACGTGCCTTCTTGATTCCCCTGCATCGTTTTTTTTTTTTTTTTGTCTCGGGAATTTAGTTGATGAGTATAGAATCGAAGTGGGCACCGATCGCTAGGGAAGGGGGGAATTGGGGAATGGTGGTCTGGGCGTCGTCCCGGATCGGGATCGCTTTGGATCTGATGGACGTTCGGCAGGGTGCGGGGTTGGGGGATGGAATGTTGCTTCGAGGAAGTACGGGATAGCTCAAGTTGTGCGCCCCGCTTGGTTGATTTCCAGGCCGGTTTTGGTGAAATTTAGGCGTCCACTCGCTTCAAGCCGACACCTTCCCAATTCCCACGGTTCTTCTATGACCATCCTTCTCTGTCACTGAAATAGAGGTTTAGATTAGGGAAACGTGCGAATCAAAGGCAAAGCGTGGGGATTTCTTGACTTCTCTTTGGCATATTCACGATTTGCATAAATATAGGATTTTGCAATGATACTTGGGGATATGAATTCGTAACTCGAATTCAACTCGTGGTTTGTCGTAAGTATAAGAAAAAATGATTCGCTCTGAAATGGGGAACCTCATTTTCAATTTTTTTGAAAATTTTCTTTGGATAAGAGGTGAAAGCATGTTGAGAATATTTCTTTTACACATTTTCTCTTTTTTCATCCCAGTAATAAAAAAATTTCGTGTGGAGATAGGAAGCCAAATCGGTCTTGACATTACAAAAAGTTTAAAATAGGTGTACATTTCTTAAACTCGATAAAGAAAATAATAAAGGCGAAATCTAAGAGATTGGCCAAAAGTCGATGTATGTGTGCACAGGGATGGATATTCCAGCGCCTGTAGGTTCTATTCTTATTGGCTAGAAATGTGTAAATGGTATTCGATCAAGATGCAACAAAAACCCTCAAAGCCAAAGTTCCCTTCCACTTTGAGACCTTGAATGAGGGCCTAAATTCTATTTTGATGCATTATTTAATATTTACCCGAACTCCAAATGTTTGTTTTGTCATTATCCCGCTGCTCCGTTTTTCATTAGAAAAGCTGTCGATTGCTAAAGTGATGCTGGAATGGAATGACTCTATGGATGAACTTTCGGTGCGAATGCAAATGGTCTTTGTAATAATTAATTAGCTCAGGAGATCATGATTTTATTTGAAGCAATAATGCAAGACGTCATCTCAAATTTCAAATCATCCCCGATTTTCATTGGCGTTATACTAAACGTAGGGGGAAAACATCGATTACTAAGAAGAGAAACAAACCGAGTTGAGAAAAAAAGGAATGAAAGATGCTTTAAAATTTATGATACAACGGAGAGTCCATCAAATATCGGCCGCTTTTCAAATGCTTTCGAAGCACAGAATTTCTGCCCGCCTAATTTGACACTACCGGAAGTATTATTATTGACAATACTTGGCTTGTCTCGATTGGCATGAGTGACTAGGGATAGCCGGACCCCCAAGATCAAAACTTGACGGGACACTTAATGTCAAAAGTTACAAAAGGTACATTTAAATATTAAGATCGGAGCAAAAATGATCAGTTAAGTGCCAACAACGAAAAAATCCGGCCAAAATGCCGACATGACACTTTTTCGGCTAGTTGGGGTCGAAACGGCGTTGTTTTTGGTACTGACATGGCCAAATAAGCTCAAAATAACATCGTTTTGGTCAAATTTTAATTTTTAATATAAATATTAATTAAATAATATTAAAATCAAAATTAAAAAAAAAAGAGAGATAGCAGCCCCACTTGTGGCCATTGCTGGTGGGGTGGTGGCGACGAACGGTGAGGGTCGGTGAGGGCCGGGAGAGGGTGGCGACCCTCTCCCAGATTCGAGTGAGGGTCAGCCGCCCTTGTCCTGGCCTAGGGGAGGGTCATTGGCCCTCGCGCAGGTGCCGGCGGCCCTCACCCAGCGCCGCTAAGTTTCTAGCTGTGTTGGGCGAGGGCCGTCAACGCCGGAGAGAGGGTCGGCGACCCTCGCCCAAATCTAGGAGAGGGTCGCCACCCTCTCCCGGTGTCTGGCTGACCCTCGCCCAAATAAGGTGACAATGGCCAGCATAATCTCATGTTGCGACAGCATACGCTGTCGAAAACAACAATCCAACCTTTTTCTCACAAGTAAAGTTCAGCAGCAAAATGCTAATCCGCATTTGCTCCAAATCAGACTGCTCTAAAGGCCCAGCAACATATCGCAGGCCTTTGATGGCAGAAGTAATGTTGGCCCAATCTCTCAAGCATGGCATTCGAAGTTAAAAGAGAAGGCTCGATGTTGACGCAGAACCTCCTAAGGCATGAGCACTCAAAATGACGTCGTTTTGGGCTTATTTGGCCATGTCAGCACCCAAAATGACGCCGTTTTAACCCCAACTTGCTGGAAAAGTGCCATATCAATATTTTGGCTGAATTTTCTCGTTGTTGATACTTAACTGATTTTTTTGCTCTGATCTTGGCACTAAAGTGTACATTTCGTAACTTTTGGCACTCAAGTGTCCCCTCGTACCAAATTTTGGCACTTGGGCTGTACTTTTTGCCGTGGATGGGGATGTCATGTGCCCAAGGCACTCATATTTTCGTGCGAAAAAAACAGAACAATTCAACCTTTTTCTCACGAGTAAAGTTCAGCAGCAAAATGCTAATCCGCATTTGCCCCAAATCAGACTGCTCTAAAGGCCCAGCAACATATCGCAGGCCTTTGATGGCAGAAGTAATGTTGGCCCAATCTCTCAAGCGCGGCATTCGAAGTTAAAATAGAAGGCTCAATGTTGACGCAGAACCTCCCAAGCCATGAGCATAACGTGTTCCAGAAGGAGGCTAGCACGCCATGGTGACGCGAAACTGTTGTTTTCGACAGCATATGCTGTCGCAACATGAGATTATGCTGGCCATTGTCACCTTATCTGACTTTGATATTTAATCAAAGTCCATGATGAAAAAGCTATCGTAAATTGGAGGTATTGATCTTTGATGAGGCGAAGTTGCTCTTATTGGGAAAGAGGATTAGGGCCCAATTCCGAGGGATGTTCCTCGAGTTTTGTATGTCGTAAGTTCTAACTGTGTTATTAATAAAATACGTAAATACTTGTACTCTATTGACGAAATTACATGCCCTTATCCTTGCAAATGATAAAAGCATGTGGTAACTTGCTTTTAAATTCGTAGCCGATAAATTTGATATTTCATTGTAAGTTGATTGAATTACTAAGTTGTCAATAGCCTTTCACTTGCTATCGATATTTAAAATTTATTATCGATTACTCAAATATACTATGCACGAGATAAATTTCTGGACATTGGCCCAAGAAATTTTATAAATCTGCCAAGCTGCAATTACGATCGAATGGACTTGTCTTTTGATACATGTTAATAACGTAAAGCAAGAAAGAAACGCGAATATTTCTCCATTTAAATAATTTATTAACTTGCGTCATGATGGGAGCTGCCACCACTAATTTGGGTTTTTTATATATGCGTTCCCCTTTCTTGTCCTGTAGGAATCTTCTTCTCGGTGCTGCATCCTTGCTCTTAAAGTAAAGCAATGAAGAAGATGCCCTCTTTTGACCCATTTGGCACACGTCTCCCACCCTCCAAATGCTTTTTGGAATATTTTTTGAGAAAATTAAAATTTAGTTAGCCGCCACGATATAGAAAATATGTTTTTCAATTGGTAAATCTCACGAAAATAAAAAATGAAAATGGTACTTAAATAGTCGAAATTCGAATCAATAATGCTTCTCTCGAGGTATAGAATCTATTCGATCCGGTCTAACACCTTTCTTTCTTTATCTGGTTAGTTCATTATATTTATTATTTTAGTTATGAGATGATGGACAAAATTATATGGTGTCATCGGTCATCGACTTTCTTTTCATGCATAACCTCCAAATCACGTTATTGTGCATAATCCATACAGTGCATTGAAAATAAAGGAAAAAACTTCTTTTTTAAGTACTCGAAAAAGCTTTAATGACAAAATATAACTTTAGCTTTAATTTCTCTTTAGATGGAGAAATAGTAAATAAGGGTCTGTTTTAATCTTTCGAAGTACGATAAATTCTAAATTTACACGACATATGGCAGGCAAAGAAGAGAAGACAACTAGGGATAAATTAAGATGGGCATACACATCAAACGCCATCTAAGAAACGTGTACAAAATCGACCAAAGGAGGGGAGGCAAGGGGGGCAAGGCCCGAGAGTCGGAACCCGACACGGAACCCAACAGCACCCAAAAGAAATTCCATCAATCATCGACCGACGACGACGACGACGACGACGACGACGGCAATAACAAAAATCGATCCATCAATCCATCAAGTCCACCTGCTAAATTCTCGTCATCCTCGCCTCCTTCTTCCTCCTCCTCACCCAATTCGAGACGGCGATCAGCGCCTCCCGTTCCGCATCCTTCGCTGTCTCGATTCGTGTTCTGCATGGAGGCGGCTCCTCCTCGTCCTGCCATCGCGAGCTCCCGAAACCCTAGCTCCTCCTCGCCCGCGGAGGCCCTGAATTGAGAATCGGAGGAGGGGAAGTTTCGAAGGGGGAGAGATGCTGTCGTGGAACATAGCGAAGTCGGCGGAGGCCATGTTCTCGCGGTGGGCCGTGAAGAGGGTCTGCAAGTTCCTCCTGAAGAAGAAGCTGGGGCAGCTCCTCTTGGGGGATATCGATTTGGACCAGCTCGATGTCCAGCTCAGGGAGGGAACGATTCAGCTCAACGATGTCGCCCTCAACGTCGAATATCTTAACAAGAAGGTGCGCCCGAGTTTACTGAATTTCTCTTTTTTATGTCGGCGAATGGAATGGAAGTTAGGATACCGTAGTTTCTGTTCTGTTTTATTGGGTGGAACAGTTGAATTGTGCTCGGCCGGGGTCTGATTCTACATTGAGAGCATGTAATTTGTTCCCGTAGAAGTGGAAGTAGAACCCTTTTGTTATTCATGATTTCAGTAGCTCTTAAGGCCAATTTAATATCGCATCAATTATTCTGAAAATGTTGATGTTTAATGGTTGGGAGTTCTCGGTATACAGATGGATTCTTGAGGAAAGTGAAATAATTGGAGGGGAATGTTGACGCACTCTGAAGGACAGCTATCTGCCGGTTCCTGATAGAAAATGGCCTCCTGCTTGTATTTATGATTTCTGACGCTTAGATTTTATTGCTGATAAAAAGTGAGCTGCCTGAGCCTTTAGTGTAGACGATGTGTGTTATAATGGAATGACCTGCTTGCCATTACTGAATTGAACATTATTTTCTTATATTGAATGACTAAGTTAGTGCTATAGTTGAACATCGTGAAAGAGTGACATTTTGCATAAGCATCAAGTTACCTCTCTTGGTAATGCCAGTTCTTATATGTTCTTCTTTCCAGTTTGGCACAGCATCTTCACTAATGATAAAAGAAGGATCTATTGGCTCTCTATTGGTTAAATTGCCTTGGAAGGGCAATGGCTGCCAGGTGGAGGTTGATGAATTTGAATTGGTGCTTGCACCTTATGTGGATAACTATACGTCGGATGCAGTTGGTTCTCAAAGTTCCTGCCTGGATAGTAACCAGAGGGTCTGTCCCAGCCAGAGCAAGCTGGAGAAAGAGACAATGGGGAATGCAGCTATACCTTCTTCAGGAGATGTTCACGAAGGAGTTAAGGCAATTGCGAAGATGGTGAAATGGTTTCTCACCAGTTTTAGTGTAACCGTAAAGAAAGTCATTGTTGCATTTGATCCATATTCGAGCCAAAATGGAGGAGAATATACACATCATAGATCTATGGTTTTTCGAGTTGCAGAATTGGTGTGTGGAACGCGTGTTTCAGAGGATTCTCATTTGATGGGGAACATAGGTGCTGAGAACTTCCTTGGAATTAGTCGCATGACAAACTATGTAACATTTCAAGGAGCGGTTCTCGAGCTGCTTCACATGGATGATGTTGATAGGCAAACATGCCCTCCAAGTGTATCAGGGACAGATTCTGGTGAATTACTTTCTAAATTATCACCAGTAAGTTCTACTGTGCCAATAATGATTGGTAGGGAAGGAGGATTTTCAGGGACTATAAAGTTAAGTATTCCTTGGAAGAATGGTTCCTTAGACATTAGAAAAGTTGATGCAGATGTTTCTATAGATCCTATAGAGTTACGGTTCCAACCAAGTACAATTAAGTGGCTTTTGTTTTCATGGAAAACATTTGTTAATTTGGACAAGGAGCGTCAGTGTGGTATGCAGCATAAGTCAGCAAACAATGTTCATTTCAGTTCTGCATCTGGTAGCCCTTCACTGGCAACTGGATCGTGTGAAGTTGCCACTAACAAAACATCACCACTCTATGGTGGCTTATCCGTTGAGCTTTCTTCCTTTCTGAGGCAGGGAACAGGGCCTGATCTTCACTTACCAAATGTGATTTCAGATTGGGTTCCTTTTGTAGTGGATAAGGAGGAAGATGATTTTGGCGCAAGGTTGGACATTTTTCCTGTTGTTCTATTCATTTTGTGCTTATGGCGTGCTTTTTTTTTTTTTTTTTTTTTTGGGGGGGGGTTAAATGCGGCAATTCTTCGTGTTTCTAAAGTTGGTGATCTTGATCTAGTTTCTAACACATGCTTTTGAAACAACATACCTTTCCTGGGGAAAAACATGCACGACAGTAGCAAAACCACCTGACTTGGAAATTTCTGTGAAGGGACATATAACTCCATCATTTGGCCAGTGAAGCAAATGGCGGAGGCTTATGAACTAAATTATTTATCCTATAAATTTCACACTCTACTTGGTTTCAACATCTCACTTCTCTCAATTTGGAATGCCAACACATTTGGCATCCTCATTTCTTTCAAAAGTCTTTACAGTGAGAAATAGTTTCCGGATAATTTGATTTAATGTGCTTTTTGTGTCCTCTTTGGCTCTTGTGCAGTGTGGATCAATTTTTTGAGTGCTTTGATGAATTGAGAAATTCTCAGTCAGCCCTAGGTGGGAGTGGGATGTGGAACTGGACATGTTCTGTTTTCAGCGCAATAACTGCGGCCTCCAATTTGGCTTCTGGGTCGTTGCTTATACCTTCTGGTACGTATGCTTTGAGCTATAGCTTTTATAAGTATCTGATCGATTGCTTTATGGTGGACAGGTGCCTCTAAGAAAATAACTTATGTTTAAAGAAAGTAGACTGCTTTACTGTCAAGTTAGATGTTAACCTTTTCCATTAGGAAACAGTGAATAGATTCTTCTACCTAAATATAGTGGATGTAACGATAGTGGTGCAATCGAATCTTCTCATTACTTTTTTTCAATGACAGTAAACGAGATATATCTTGCTCAGAAGAAATGCTTGAGAATGGAAGATGATCTTATAGAACAAATGCCTGACAAAGTTCCCCTTTTGATTGTCAAATTATGTGCAGAACAGCAGCATGTAGAAACTAATCTCAGAGTGTCCATTGCTGGAATGTCTCTTATGTTCTCTCTCCATGATGAAGATGAGGGGAATTTTCAGGATTCGAACGATGATCAAGAAAACGTTGGCTTTGATTATCACTGTCTAGGTGCTGAATGCAGGGATATATCTTTAATGGTCCAGGTAAGAATGAGGATTCTTGAAATTGTACACCTTCCTCTCTCAGATTCTGGACTATATGTTGTTTAATCTGCCTAATCCCACTAGACTAATTTAAACTATTTGAAAGATTAACAGATATGTCCTCAAGAATTGAAGTTTGAAGGAACAATGAAACATATTGAGGTGAATGAATATGTAAGTCATCGAGGAAATGGCATGCTCTTTGGTGACGAGAGAATTAAGTATGGAATATATGGCCAAAGCGCTTGTATTCGGCAACTGCAAGCAGAAGTTCTGGGCACTCTTCCTCCGTGTGCCTCTTATATGGATGTTCCTGAAAATGATCTGGTTGGGGAATCTGCTCCAAAAGTTCCATTTGGAAAGCGGAATGATGCGATCAGAATAATGCTGCTTAGAACTTCGGGACTTGTTCGTTTCCAACTAGCCAGTAATTCTGGCCTGTCTGATGGAAGCTTGAGAGGGCCAATGTCATTCTCATTATCACTGCCACCATTTGTTTTTTGGGTCAACTTCCGGCTTATCCTCAAGCTGCTGGCTTTCGTGAAGGAAATGGAGAAGTTTATCAAAGTAAATGACTTCGCAAATAACTTTCAATCTGAAGTTAAGCAAGTATCTCCTGAGGATTTGAACAGAGGGCCTAGAACTTGTATTCAAACCACATCTTCGAAAGAGAGACTACAGGGTGTCCTATCGATCTCTGATGCGAGAGTTATTCTCTGCTTTCCTTTTGATGGCATAGATGACATGGCGAGCTATTTTGATTGGGATCAGTTTGTTGCTCTGGACTTTTGTTCTCCTTTGCCTACAAGAGAAGGGAAGGGTGATAGTTTGAAACCCTTTTGCAATTCAAATTCCAAGAAGAGGTTTTCTTCAATGGTCACAACTTCTGTGCATCTGAATGCTTGCAACCTTGACATGTATCTAGTCAGTACTGCAAGTGAAGAGGTTGATGATGGGGGTAAATCCTGCTGCACTGTTAAAGGGTGTAAACTTTCTTCTCTGAAGATTCTGTCTATTGCCAACCACGCACCTTCTTCCATCCTCAGTATGATTTGGCAGGAGGGTCCTGTTACTGGTGCTTGGGTTGCCGAGAGAGCAAAGTCTTTAGCTGTTTCAGAGGAGAGGAGCAGAAATAAGTTCATGGGAAAAGGATATGAGTTTGCCTCCGTAACAACTTTGAGAGATTCTGGTGATACTGCTTCCGAGATACGTCAAGAGATGATTATGAGCTCAAGTTTCCTTATGCATTTGCACTTATCCTCTGCTGTGGTTACTCTTTGGAGCTATGAATACGGAGTCTTCAACGGTCTTTTAAGTCAAGTGATAAAAGGTTTTACTAGAGTGGCTTCTGAGGATGGTGATTCCTTTAAAAAAACTTCTGTAGTTCAGACATCAATACTCATGGAGTGTGATTCTGTAGAGATTGTCATTCACCCTGATAAGATTGACAACATCAAAAGCTCGATACAGAATGAACTTCCTGGGTCATGGTTTCGACTCAAATTGAAAATTAAAAGTTTTGAATTACTGCATGTCTCGGATATTGGCGGTATTAGTGGTGCCAATTTTTTTTGGCTGGCCCATGGGGAAGGCAAGTTGTGGGGTTCAATCAGTGGTGTGCCGGATGAAGAGTTTCTTTTGATCTCATGTTGCAATTCAACAATGAAACGGGGTGATGGGGGAGGTTCCAATGCTTTATCTACTGGATTAGCTGGTTCTGACTTTGTATACATGTGGGATCCAGTGAATTTCCATGGATTTTTGTCCATCACTGTCAGATGTGCCACATTTGTCGCTATAGGCGGTCGAATGGATTGGTTTGATGCAATATTGTCCTTCTTTAGTTTGCCAGCTTCTGAAACTGAAGGCTCTGGTGAATGTTCTTCATTGAAAGGAAATAGCCAGCAGCTTCCTGGATCTTCTTTTTCTTTAAACTTGGTTGACACAGGTTTGAGCTATGAACCTTATCTCAAGAACCTGATGTTCACCTCACAAAATGTTGACCTTGGATTCAGTCATTCAAGTGTCCAGTCATCCTTGGAAAACTGTCATGTCACCTGTATTATAGCTGCATCTTGCTTCAGCGTTTCAAATGCAACTTCTGGAGATTCGATTGACATTGAGCACAATATAAGAGTGCAAGATCTTGGGCTTCTCCTTTGCTCAGCATCTGAACTCCAGCTTCTCGCTGGTACTTACAGTGCGCAACATCTTCACAAGATTGGCTACGTTAAAGTTGCTCGGGAGGCGCTTGTCCAGGCAAATTTGAGGACTAACTGCAGGAATGGCACTTTGTGGGAGCTAGAATGTTCTAATTCTCACATTGATGTGGAAACTTGTCGTGATTCAACTTTGGCTCTGATACAATTGGTCACCCAACTCCAACAGCTTTTTGCTCCTGATTTGGAAGAATCTCTTGTTCACTTGCAGAGTAGGTGGGATAACGTTCAAAAGGAACAAGAGAGGAACCATTTGAAAGCTGAAGTAAGAACTTCTTTTGGTGATCTTGCCCCATCAACTCCTGAGGTGCACACTTCAAGCGCAAATTTGAAGAATCAAGCCTCAGTGTTTGGATTGATGGATGAGATACGTGAGGATGCTTTCCCTTCGAATGAGAGTAAAACTTGCCAATATGATTCTGAATCAAACGAGGAAAGCTTTCTTGGAGAGAAATGTGATTTTGATACGGCAGCTCCCGAAACATCATCTCAAGATCTATTAGTAAGTGGGTCAGTGCCTTTGGTAGGATTGGAAAGCAGTCAGGCCTCATTTATTCAGAAAGGTTACTTTCCTGAATTTATAGAAGGCTATTGTATATCAGACCTACGCCCTCTATCAGAGTTATCTGCAGGCAGAGATCTTTCAGGGAATATTGTCAAACACACAAGTGGAACTGGAGAAAATGTTAATGCTGGAAGAGGTGACGGTGGATGGTACAGAGAAGATTCTTTAAGAATTCTTGAAAACCATATTGCAGACACCTGTGAGATCTCCAGCATGGAACGATCAGCAGAAAGCAAACCTTGTAGTACTAGTTCTGATGATACTCATATTCCTGAAAAGCTTGTGGGCCAAGTGACTGTCACGAACATAAATGTCAGATGGAGAATGTATGCTGGTGCTGACTGGGATAACTTTAAAGTGACTGATGAACATTCTGGAAAAACTTGCCGGAGGGATACGGCAATATGCCTAGAGCTTGCTCTAACTGGGATTGAATGTCAATATGACATCTATCCAGTCGGTGGATTTTGCGTGTCTAAGCTGTCTTTCTCTCTACAGGATGTCCATCTTTATGATGGAAGCAAAGATGCACCACTTAAACTGGTAATAATAGAAGTTTGACTCCTAAAGGTTCATTATGATTCTTTCTTGTGTGCAATTCTAAATTTTTCATTATTGAACTTCCAGGTGCTTGGGCATTATAACTCAAAAGATCATCCCAGAGAATCATCTTCAAAGGCATTCAAGCTCGATTTGGAAGCTGTGAGACCTGACCCTTTGATTCCTCTTGAGGAGTATCGGTAAAAAGGCTTTGAAATCATTTTCTTTTAGTTTTTACATATCCTGTGACTGATATATGGTATGCTATTCTGTTGATAGGCATATTGGTAAAAGCCTTGGTACAACTTGTTTTGTGCATGCTTGCAGTTCAGTTTTCCACTGGGTTGATCTGCTTGGGATTTAATGAATGATAGTATCTGTAAATAATTTTGTGCACTTTAATCTTTATGGAGTCCAGTGGCTGCACCTAGATGAGATTGAGGGGTGACGTACTCCCTTAACATGTATAATTCAAGATTAATCCTCAACTTCGACTACAACAAACTAGGCCTTAACATTAAGTTGGTTGGGGGGGGGAGGGTGGGAAATTCTCCACTTTGGACGAATACTTTTCTGGTTTGTTTTGGTGTGCTTTTTGTGGCACATATGCTAGATATAGTATAATATACAGAAGGTTTAGTGATCCATGATGGAACAACTTGGTTGGATTAGTTATGCGATGATGCCATTGCAACTTGGAGTTTTTGGGCTGCATATTCTAGAGATGAGATGACCCTGTGCAGTCCTGCTATCTGTGAGCCTTGTTCAAAGGAAAGCCCTTTCCCTATTTGCAATCATGTTAGAAGAGTTCTTATGTGAGTTCAGTAGGACTTTATGTACTGTAGAGCTGCCAAAGTTAGATGGTAGCCTACTTACTGTTGCATAAGTTGGTTTCACATTGGTTTGTAATTTTTTTTGGCTTCAATAGTGCATGGCTTCCCTCACTCGAAGGACAAGCATGTATTCCTCCTCACTTGCTGTTCCCGATTTGACAAAGTCAATCTTTAAAATGGGGGAAATCCTCTGTTACGTATTTGTTCTTTTGCATATGTTTGGGGCCACTGCAGGGATTCATCGACCATACGTCTGCATATATTCTTATCAACCAGAGTTAGTGCATGCAGTGTTTGTATCACACTCTTGAGTGTTGAGAAATGTGTTCATGATGTCTGGGGTTTGAATCCATTTCTGATTCTAGAATCCTTAGCTGGTTCTTTTAATGTTGCGCTGACAATCTGAGAAACTGCTTTTTGCTGGTCCTCTTCTCCTTCTCCTGCTCAAGTATTATTATATTACCTACTTAGACTTATCACATATTAATCGCTCTTGTATTTTTAGGTTGTGCATTGCTCTACTTCCTTTGCGATTGCACCTTCATCAGCGCCAGCTTGATTTCTTCATTTCTTTTTTCGGAAATGAGGACCTTCAACAGGACTGGTCTTCAGGTGTTCAAAATAATCTAGATGGATCAGAAGTGTTGCCACAAAATGCCCAAAGTGGCTCTATGCGGAATGCAATTGTTGATGAGGCATTGCTTCCATATTTTCAGGTAAATGCATCCTTTCTGCTAAGTTCTCTTATGTGGCACTTAATGTTGTAAGCTAGAGTAACTCCACATGTTGCTTTTCTGAATGCTGTCCTTAGTCCTTACCATTTGCCTCTGTGGAAGCATTAAATTTACCTCATTGAGTTTTGATCTAGTCTTGGGTTTGGCTATGTACACCTGGGTCCGCCATTTGGCTTTTTTTTTTGCAAATAATCCATGGTGGAAACAGAGATACTTAGCATATGACTAGACAAATACAATTGCCTATAGAGAAGAAACGGTTCTTTAGTTGTCTGCCTGTGTACTGTTTGCATTTTTGTACTTTGTTCACATGGGCAGCTTTCATTATGTGCACCTTTTCTTTCAAATATTGAAACTTTTGACTTATACATCATGTTCTCAACAGAAATTTGACATAAGGCCTTTCAGTGTTCGGGTTGATTACATTCCACAGCGTGTGGATTTAGCTGCACTAGGAGGTGGGAAGTATGTAGAGCTTGTAAACCTGGTTCCCTGGAAGGTAGGTCTTTACCGTCATGACCTCAATGAGATTTTGTCTTTTGAATTGCTCTCTTGGGATAAAGCACTTTTTATACGTCGTGGCTTCTTATTGTGACATATGGCCAAGTTTGTTGTGGATCTGGTACTTTACTGTCTTCATTTTAGCTCAAATGATAATTGTGGCTCTTTTCCTTTGGTGAATGATCTCATTATTGTCCTAATGAAATGTAAGCATCCTTGTCCCCTTTTCACTTGCTCTCGCCTGACGTTCTCCACTAGTGGTAATGCAAGTACATTTAACTATCCCTTTTTTTCTCGTGTTTCTTTTAATAGGTAATTTTCTTTCTTGTGTTATTATTTTATATGGGTAACGATTGATTCATAAATATGTGAATCTAACACTAGGTATGTCTTGTCTATAGATGCCAAAGAGATGCTTCCTTAGTGCTAGTATTCACAATTTTGATTCTTTGTGATGTCCTGAGATTGGTTATAAGTGATCCTGTGACCATCACATTTGCTTCTGGTGGCAGTGCTTGTTTTGCAATTTTTAAGCTCATTCTGCCATATAATTTGTGCTACAGGGAATTGAGCTACATCTCAAGCCCGTACAAGCTGTTGGTGTGTATGGCTGGAATAATGTTTGCGAAACAATCATAGGGGAATGGTTGGAAGATATATCTCAAAATCAGGTTTCAATATGATTTTTTCTGCTTGGGATAAATTTTTGTTTGTTTTTCTCCCTTGCCTTTTCATATACTCTTGAATATATATATGTGTGTAGATTCATAAGGTACTACGTGGCCTACCTACCATCCGGTCCTTTATTTCTGTCGGAAGTGCTGCTGCAAAGTTAGTTTCTTGCCCAGTTGAGAATTACAAGAAGGATCATAGAGTACTCAAGGGATTGCAAAGAGGTAAAGCTGCCAAAAAAAAAAAAAACTGATCAGAAGCATTGAGAAATAAGGAGCACAGTGTTTTTCCCCCTTCAAGTAGACAGAATTTCTGATTAAAATGGACAGGTTTCTGAGTAATAGCTGGAATTCTCTTAAGGAAGGTTGAATGCATAAATCTTCATGTCTTTTTTAAAAGTTCTTTTACGTGTGAAATTCTTACAGTAGAAATATTCCTCGTGTATTGCATTTTGGTGGAGCATTTGGATTATGAATTTTCTTGTTTGAAAACTTACGGTGTCTCCCTCTTTCTATTCTTTAGCTAATTGCTTTTCCGCATGTTATGCTAAATATTGTAGTAATTCGAAGAGGACGTATATTCAGCCTTTAACAAAGCTTGTTGTTTGTGTTTCTCTATTTCATGTTCTCTATCCATGTTATTTGCCCAAAAGTCTTACTAATCATCTTCGTCCAGGCACAGTAGCATTTCTGAGAAGCATATCTCTTGAAGCTGTGGGGCTAGGGGTACATCTGGCAGCAGGTGCTCATGATATCCTGCTGCAAGCAGAGTATATTCTTGCGAGTATTCCACCTTCTTCTCCGTGGCCTTTGCAAAGTAGAGCAAATGCAAATGTCAGATCTAATCAGCCTAAGGATGCTCAACATGGAATGAAGCAGGTTTATATTTATTTAATGATTTATGGTTTACTTTTTTGAATCTTCTGGTTTAGCTTGTGCATAACTACTTAAGTTTCTTACTCAAATTGTTCATTCATATCTACGAGTGAGGATTCATGGTATGTCATGTCTGTACTAGTGATGGCATCACTGTTTCTGGTGTTTAGATTTCCTTTGATTTGATAGCTTCAGTGCCTCACAGTTATATCCAATCTTCCTTTTGTCTGTGTTCTCATTAGTTGTGTTCAAACAATGTGTTGCGTTGTGAAGCACCGCATGTTGGTTATTCTTTTGTCTGTTAGTTGATCACGACGCAAGTTTATGAGACCATCAAAGCATTCCTGACTTTGAATACTAATCTGGTCAGCGTCTTTGGTTACTATGGAGTTGCTATTGTAACAAACTGACCTTCTACGTGTTGTTAATATTCTTCAAGTCGGAGGGCAAGGAACCTTGCCACCTTACTAATGTGATTGGCTATCACTTGCCATATACAAGGATTCTTATGTCTCTTCATCAGTTTTCTTTTCTTTTTTGGCCCATAGATCTATTTAATTATGACTTTGGCAAGATTCATGTGCTTAATTCTTGTTTAATATTAGCCTAAAGGATGTGTACTCCATGCAGGCTTACGAATGTATTAGTGATGGCTTGGGCAAGACTGCTTCTGCTCTGGTTCAAACCCCCTTGAAGAAATATCAGCGAGGAGCTGGTGCTGGAGCAGCTATATCGACTGCTTTCCGGGCAGTTCCTGCAGCCACCATAGCTCCAGTGTCTGCTTGTGCAAGTGCTGTACATTACGCTCTTCTTGGCATCAGAAATAGGTTTCTTGAATTGAAGATCCTCATATTAATTCTTTGTTATACAGTGTCATGTTGAGACAATGGTTAATGTGTTGTCTTATGTTTTCAGCCTTGATCCAGAGCATAAAAAGGAGTCTATGGAGAAATATATGGGTCCTAATCAGCCGCAAGAGTAGATTCGTAAGTGAGTGGGTATTTTTCAGTTGGAATATATCAATATAGCAGTTGTGAAATTTCAACTTCTTATTCAACATGCAGGATTGAAGAATGAAGAAATATTGACAAAGTACACAAGTTTCCTCACTGGGAGAAAGGGACTGTGGAAGAGCTGTCCACTTGTCTATACCCATCCCAAACTGTGAGTTGAAACTTCTCTAAATTTTCTCATTGTTCTAGATTTATGGTGGTAGTTAGGTTCATAGCTGTCCACTTCAGTTTTTATTCTTGGCTATTTTCTTGGTTAGTACTGTACTTCAGCACCTCATGAACGGACTTACTGGTTGCAGGTAACATAGAATGGATTACTGCCGACATTCTTTTTGCTCCCAAAATACAAGAGGGAGGATCATTCCTTTTTCTACGATTGTGTACATTTTTATAGCTTAGGAAGTGTAAATATTTTTTGTATCCTAGTTTCATCCAGATAGGATGGCCTTGTAATTGCAATGCCTTATTTGCATAGTTGTACAGAAACAGTTGCCCATTCTTTCCAAATCAATGTATGATAGACGGTTTGCCATAATATCAAAATGTTATTTTTGATGCCACAGTTCTTGGTTCCCGTAACTGAGGACTTCTCAGTTTTATTGTAGTGTGTATCAATCCTTGGAGCAAATCGCTCATTGGAAAGGGTACGTCTGGGGAATTTCTGTCAATTACTTGAGAAATACATGGCACGCCGTGATAATGCTTTGGTTTGATGACAATGCTGCCTTCCTGCTGCCATAGTGCATGTACGGGTGTTTTGTTGTAAGCACTTCCTGTGGAAAATGTGTTGATTTGCTCAAGATTTGCAGACAGCAAGTGCTTGATTCGTGATGTGTTCGATGCACTCCGTGAAAAAGAATGCGAAGACCGACACTCCGAACTATTATACTGGGCGTTCTAGTCGTACTAGGAACTATTTGTTTTGGGCAACCATTTTGGTCTTGTTTAAAGAATAATGTCCGTAATGGGTAACAGATTCTTGTTCATTGATAGGGAAGACAATCAGTGGTCGTTTTCTTGAGGATGATTGTGCTAGTTTTTCTCTTTCCATTTCTACCGGATGGATTTAATCACTAGTATGAGTTAAAACTGGATAATCCAGTCACACCAACCCAAAGAAAAGAAAAAAAGACTCCAACATACAGAATTAACGAGTGAAAAATGATGAAAGGTGAATTGATGCTCGAGGAAAATAATTTCCATTAGATCGAATAAATCAAAAATCAAAAACAGAAGTTAAAAAGTGCTTTCTACATATTCACCCGCACATAGCGGTTACTGATAATTCACAAGCAATTAGACAAACGAGGCGCCTAGGGAAATCCTTCTGCCATCTCTCTCTCTCTCTCTGCTTTTCTTTCCTCTGCCCCAACCCGTTTCGCATCAGATCCTGCAAGAGCAGATGGTATTAACTCAACGTAGACGATGAAGCACGAGATCAAAACAGAAGCACTGGCCACTCATCACTGTTCTAGAAAAAAGAATGTTTTCTAGTTCTAGACACAAAATACTGCAAATGCCATGCAACAAACTGTATTATTCATATGAAACAGCTCTCCAAATTCCCTGTTCTTAAGAGGAAAGCTCAAGTTTCTGGTCTTAGTTGTGTCAACTTATTTGTCTCCAAAGATTAGAGACAACTCGATAAAAATATTTGGAATGAAAGATAATCAAAGTCATTTCACTTGGCCCAAATTTTTTTTCAAATCGGGATCAACCTCACGTACTGTTTAATTGAGAAATTGTTTTCCCTCTTGATTGCTGCAAACACCTTTTTGAGACCAACTTTTCAGGGAACACTCCCAAACATTACCTGGTGCTACTTCTCGCTAGTATAGGCAAAGATGGAAGCCTTGTCCTCCACCACTTTCTCTAGGGATCTTTCGCTCCTATCCCCTTTCTTGGATGCGAAGTGACTTCTCTTCAAGCCCCACCTCTCTCTCCACCGGCCTGGGTTACTTGTCAACCTTGGCAATGCATCATTCGAGTCGTCGTCATCCACGAGCAGCTCATCCCGAAGCGTCATCTTCCTCAAGGGGTTGGCCCCATTGCTCTTTAGAGGTAGCAACTTGCCCTTGGAGAAGATCTCATCGGCAGGTATCATGGAGTTGTTGTTCACTGAGAACTCGAAGTCTGAGGAGACCGGTGCTTCCTTATAGTTTCTGCCTTCATGCCTGATAGGCGGTTGCTGTTGTGTGTCTGCAAAATCATGGGAAAATGAAATCCTTGGGCCCAGCATGGTGGAGGGAGCATAGAAACCTTCCTGCTCATTGTTGAACATGTTTAAGCATGCACTCTAGGGGACAAGAAGATTCAAAGATATAGGGCTAATTGCTAAGTTATTAATGTCTAAATTCCCTGTAAGAATTCACATGCCTATGTTAGACTTATATAGGAGTGAGCTTGTTTTCAGGAGTCTGTCTAGGAGACAGCTCATGTTACTTAGATTTGTCTACATTGTGATTATAAAAAAAAAAAAGTAATAGCTTGCCCCTTTCCAACACCATATTTTAATTGGTCCATGCATTCACTGTCTGAACAGCTTTATTTCCTTTTCTGCATGACTTATAAATTAAAATTTTGACAGTAACTACATAATATTTACTTCTCTGCCTCTTCAATTGATACATCTGACTAAAGGGTGAAATTTTTTATGATCATGTCGTGTTGGTGTTGGCATTCTTAAAACTTTAGATTTAATGTAAAAGCATCAATTTCAGAAGACGTAATGGACAATTGATCAATTCAATTGTGAAACTTGTCAGTTTAATTTTCTCTGCAAATTTGAAATAGAACATAATCATGCTAGTGGTCACTCCTCTAGCCAGTATTTAAGTGGTAAAATCCTACTTGCAGCATCAAACCAAAGGATAGGTTTAGATTACTCATGCACCTCTTAAGATAAATTGACAGTACAGAAACATTCTTTATGTTTGCACAAAATACTGATCTCCATTAGAAGTTTTTGAACTTGCTGCAAATATAAAAATTCCACAGCATACTGCTCTCTGACAGGGTAAAATTGATCTCGAAAACACAAAAGTGTTCACGTATTATATATGAGCTAATGTCTAATGTGAATCCAGTAAAGTGATTGCAAAGTCATCTGGAACCATATTCAATTTGACTTCTCTGTTCCCTTATGTTCCGCTTACTTAGCTGGCTCGTGAGTAGTGGGTTGAATGCTAGATTTGCATAAAGAAGTAGGGCACGAAAGAAACAAAAAGATCAGACAAGAGAAAAGGCAAAACCGTGGGTAACAAAGAGAGACACGGGTTACCTTACATGCCTTGCATTATATGTGACCATCCTAGACGATCATTTTCAAAGTACATAGACATATGAACGAAACCACCTAAAAAGCCAACTGATAGAATAATTTTGATACTTTCACTTCCTTGGATCCTCATTGTTTGCTCTCATGACAGCAAAGACCTGTCCTAGTTGCATGTCTGTTTTGCTTCTTCCTCTTTGTCCTCACAAGTGTCTGGATCACCCCTTCTAAGCTCTTATCTCCAAGAATTGAAGGCTTTTTCATCAATATGATTTCAGAGGATTTTTATGATAAAGCCGATCTTTTCATGAGCTACAATCTCTTTCTTTTGCGCCTTCAATGACTCAAGACAAATGTTATGCTCTTTCTCATGTCACCATGGCATTGTCAAGGTACTTATGTGCACTAGATACACATGACATCTGCTATACATAAGAAACCTTCCTTCAGGCGGGTCTCACTTATTTTCCACTTGATCAGATCATTCTTGTTCGCCGAACACACATGCACCACCAGTGAGTTCATGCGAGTACCCATCCTTCTAGAGAAGGCCAACTCAGCCTAGGACTGTCCCTACTTCAATCTCCACAACCACAGTCCAAACACTAGCCATGTAAGGCACATGCGAACTCGGAGTGGTTCCCTATCAGAATGAGTTTAAAAATCATGAAGTTCACTGGATTCTTTACCGACACAACGCCAAGCAAAAAGACAAAACCAAGACCCCCTTTTGCTTAGAACTTAGAATTGACTATTATTTTTCTTGATCTCTCTCTACAGAAAACTTAAATTCTAATGCAGTTTTTTTTATACTCCTAATGATCATCACATGCAGCTTAAAGTTCCCAACATTTTTCAATTGCTCACTCATGAGACAGGTGGCATGATTCCCAAGTAAGAATTGCTTCATCCTTATTCGGCCAAACTTACAAGGAGCGAAAGAAGCTAAGTTTGACTATAGACACTGTCTCTGTCTTGGTCTCCCATTTGGTGAGCAACACCTCCATACTTTAATCCTAAACAGCACAAAACAAAATTTCTTAAAAAGCTGAAGGCTCGGTTTACGATGTCAGATCAGATGGAAAGCACAGCCTTTGAGTTTTACTTAATTAGTGGGGTGCTTTGAATGTAGCTCAAGCTCTACATATAGCTCATGAGACTTGAATAGTTTTTTCTCCTCTTTTGCTCATTTTTATGCCAAGGAAAGTATATTTATGTGGATGGGGTTTGGTCTTTGTGTGGAACTAGAAGATAAGAATGCCATTTCATTAGTTTCCACGAGCATTATTTGCGTAAATGAGGATATTAATATGGTTATATCTCCCTTGACCCTTTAGGAGTGAATGAAGGTCAACCTGTCATGACTCATGAGGCCTTCCCACGTTGTCTGACTGAGGTTTGTACTTTTTATTTATATGAGGTTTGCCTTTTCCTCCACTTTTTTTTTCCCTGTCCAAAGCAACTTTCAAAAATAAATATTTGCATGCTCTTCCGTGCTTGTGATTACAAATGAAAGCTGACATTAACGATGTACTTGGTCAAGAAGATGAGTGGAACTTTACTTACCCAGAAATTAAGGAAAACAAGAATGCTGAAGGGATGGAGTTTGACAGCTCTGTTTCAACTATGAGTCTGCAAAGCGGAGGGATTCGAGTATGGCCTAAGATCCAATTCACTGATTTCTTCTTTACTGGGCCTTGATAGATAGTAGTTGTTTCTCGAGTGGGTCGATAGACTTATTGGCCCAAAAATGGGTTGTCTGACTGACTTAGCCCAATATCTCAAATTAGAAATTGACTTGGGGTCGATAATTGTCCGATGTTCTTGTCCATATTGTAAGAGCGTTTTTCTCTCAATAACTTTGCAAATTAGGAAACTTGCCCAAAATTTTTTAAATCTGCTACACTTTTACTAATTCAGTCTTAAATCTTTTATTTTTGCTAATTCAACCCAATATCTCAAATTAGAAATTTTTTCAAAATTTTATTTACTTTTCCTTTTTTTTTTTTTTTTCCTTTTCTCATTTTCCCTTTGCCGGCCATTGTCGTGGCCAAACCTTGTCATGGTCGGTGGAGGTGGTTGGTCTCATACGAGGGTAGGGTGACGGCAAGGGTTGACCTCGTTGGCATGGTGAGGGTCACCCTCGCCTGGGCGAGCATGGGCCACCCTTGCTCAATTTGGCGAGGGTGGTGCCTAGGCAAGTGATGGCTACCCTAGCTCAGTGGCCCTCCATGTGGAGGGTCGCCCTTGCTAGGCTAGGTAAAGGCGAGGATCACTCGCCTAGGCCTTGCTCGATTGAGGGTTGCCCTCACCCGATCTGGCAAGGGCATCCGTTGCTTGAAGTTGGCAACCTCCAGTAGCTATTGATGAGATTGAATGGTTGTTGGCAAATGGTAAAAGAAAAGAAAAGAAGAAAAAGAGAGAAAAAAAAACAGAACAACAAATAAATTAACAAGCATTTAAAAAAAATATTAAAATATTATTAAAATTTATCACATTAGCGCTGGTCATTTTACATGACATGGTCGGCGTCCATGTTAGTAATTTATAATCAAAATTGGTTAAATGGACTCAATTAACAAAAATGAAAATATTTAAAATTTAATCGGTAAAATTGAAAAGCTTAGAACTGAATTGACAAAAGTGCAATAGGTTTAAAACTTGTTAGATAATTTTCCCTTCGCAAATAGAAGAGCTTAACTGTAGTCGGAACCATCTATGTTGCCTGCTGCATAACCAATTGACATGCCAATTTGATCTAGTTGGTATAGAGACACCAACTTATTCCAAAGTTCAAGTTAAGACCAAATGTCAAGAACTGTCCCGTGCTTTCCGCCTGTAATACAGGAGATTTCCAAGAGTTCTGCAGCAAAAGAAACGCACTCAGCTAGCGGCCAGGCCAAACTGCACGGGTTTTATGGCGAGAGTATGACACGGGTCATTTCAAGGTCGGAGCGATCATGATCATTGGCTTGGGGCATTTTCTCTAGCCCTTACTTACCCTGCAAAAGTCGGGGCCACGCTCTTTTTCATTGATTCGTCATAAATAAAATTGTCACTCCCTTCATATTTAATCCAAAACTCATTTGCAGGTCTTGCTAATTTTTCACTAGTGGATCGACGATTTATTGCATCATTAACGGTTTGGTTAAGTCGGTTCTTCTCGAGATTGACTTCCAAAAGTTTATGCTACTAACTCCTAATCATGTTTGTGTAACACGAAACACTTCTCTTATATGACGCTACAGATGACAAAAGACTAAACAATTAAGTTAGATGATCATGCCATCTACCAAATACAGACAGCCAACTCCTAGTCTTCACAACCTGCTTTTTATTTGCGAGTTGGATGTTGTCGTATTCCGGAGTCAAGTCAATAATAATTGCAATATGAGAAGGTGCATCAGTTCTTCCAAGTAGCAGCATAAAGAACAATTTCGCTGCAGTTGCGTCCTTTTTACTGGTTTGCCTGTCAAACCTTGATCTTATCAAGGATGGACACTGCTGTTGAATTTCCCAGCCGATGGCATATTACATCAGAAATTGAAGACGACCGAACCCAGTGAACATCTGGCCATCAAAGTCGATACTGCAGAAAGATCAAATGGTTTGGGTTTTAAAATTACTGATCAAAGAGGGTGATCGAGACAAAGAAGTCAAACAAGGTCCAGGATTTCGGATTTACTGACCCATGAAACTGCAGTTTATGCCTTCCTCCCATATTGGATGGGAGAGTTGGTAGGTTGGTTGATGATATACACCAGAACTGCAAAGTTACTCAAGAAAAACATCTTGCACTGCACTCAGAAATGACATCAGATAATGACGTAATGAATCTTTGATTCCTGGTCTTGGTTGAGCCAAGAATAGTTCATTGGTGAGTCAACTCTTAAGGCCTTGGTGTTCACATGGTTAACGACCACGTGCTCGTTGGTTCCTGTTCACATCTACACTAAATAAAAAAGAAGACTCTTTCAATGATTCTTAGCCATTTGATTCTGCACACCAACTACAGTCCCACAAAAACACGGCACCAATGCTTAGACAAGTCCTCCGTGGAAATAAATCAATGCAGGACAAAACAAAAAATAAGGTGGAGGTAAGATGCAACACATCTTCCTTCACTTGATTAAGCAAGGCATCAAGACCAAGACTAGTACTCCACTTGGAATTAAATCTATTCACCAGTTGCAGTTTCCACCAAGTAGCCTCTTTGACCTTGCGATATATTTAAAGACCTCGACCCTTCCCAACCTCCACAAGTTGAGAACTGTGAACTGAGTTTATATGCACGATTATTATCATTCAGAACTTCAGATCACAGGTTGCACACAAGCAAACCAATATGTATCCCTCGCCCAATGAGCCTCCGAAGTACAGTGTAGATGGCCATCCGGGTTATCACATTCCCAATTCTGGGTATCCGAACCCGATGCCAAGCTCAGTCCAAGCAGTTGCTCCTCCATACCCTGCCTCCGATTTCCGGCCTCCTACGGCCACTGGCAAATGGTCCACTAATCTTTGCCATTGTTGCGATGATCCTGCGAATTGTAAGCACATGTGTAGAATCGTTTTATTGAATCTAAAGTATTGATTTTGTGGTACAACGTCTACTTCATAGTGTATCCTAACAAGAATTTCCATTCTTGCTTTCTCATAATAGGTATGATCACTTGCTTTTGCCCTTGCATCACATTCGGACAGATTTCTGAGATAGTAGACAGAGGTTCCTCAAGTAAGCCTTGCAATTGATGATGATCTCTCTAGCTATGTAGTGTTACTTGGACATATTTTTCTAGGTTTCTGTCACTAGAAATTGATGGTTGCAATTGCATGACTTTTAGCTTGTGCTGCGAATGGCACGGTATACGGGCTACTGGCGATGACTGGATTTGCATGCCTATACTCATGCTTTTACCGATCAAAGCTGAGGGGGCAATATGACTTGGCCGAGGATCCATGTGTGGATTGCTTAGTTCATTTCTTCTGTGAAGCCTGTGCTTTGTGCCAAGAGTACAGAGAGCTCAAGAACCGGGGCTATGATATGGGAATTGGTAATTTACTTCCATCCATTACCTTTTGTATTCAGAAGTTATCTTAGCCGCATGGTCTGAAATGTATTCCAAATAAAAGCAAGGTAATTTCAAATCATAGGCAAGCCCAGGCAAGGTATTTAGGCGCTGTCCTAGGTCCTGCCTGCCCATTGACCAGGTCTAATTTCAAGCTACAAGACATGTCTGCCACATCTTTCCAGTTTCCGTGTGAGCCCCGATCAAAGGGAAAAGTGATCTTGCATCCCTATTCATAAGCATGGATATCCTTAGGCATGGAGAAGGGATTCTTTCTGAAGTTAGGATTGTATCATCCAGCTTCAACGAAACTAAGACTAGGCAATAGGCCTTCTCTGATGTAGACTTCTCATCTGCAGCTCCATGTCATGGACGATGATGCAAGCAGAAACAAAACATGGGTCAACTTGGGCCTTACTATATGCTTAATTAGTTACTTCCCACACGTCACTAACATTGTTGCCTCATATTGTGACGCATCATAGAACGATCAATGTTTACTTCCGTATGTCTTGTTCATCTAGTTTGGTGTTTTCCATGTGTTTCTGCATTGAAATTCAGTGAATGTCTGAAATTCATAAGTTGACTTACAAATTTTCTTCTTTTTGATTGATGAAGGATGGGAAGCCAACGTGGACAGACAGAAGAGGGGTGTTATGATGCCCCCTATTACGGGTCAGGGCATGACAAGATGAAAACTACTTGTCCTGATAAACGTCCATTTTTATCTTTGATGTGAAATGAAGTAAGAAAGAAAGAAAGAGACGAAATTCTACAGTAGCCAATATCTTACTACAGTTGCTGTTGCTGCCTTGTTAGGGGCTGTCAATAGTGGTTCCAAAATCATCGTGCACATGGCACCTGCTCTCAGTGTTCTTGCACTCTTTCAATTGTCGATTGTCGATTTGTAAATGTGTTTGAGATAAGTGAATCTGATGAAGAGAAATAATGATTGGAGTTGCATTTTTCCGTATTGTGTTGGGTGTGTTTAATAATGAACTCTTATCACTTCATTCTTCAAATGTTTTCCCTGCAGTATCAATGGAGTTTAGCTCATTATATGCAGAAAAATTGAAGCATATGAAGTGGTTTGCCAGTCAAGACTCTCGATAAAGAATTGATAGACTATAATCAATCGTCTTTAATAAGTTGCATGAGTATCAATGGCATTATCAGCTTTAGCATACAGTCCTGTTGACCCCTCTCTTGCCACCGTATGAAGAGAACCAAGAAGGCTCTATCGGTCCTCTGATATCTCCCAGAGAACTCCATCAATGGCATTATCAACATTAGCGTACAATCCTGTCATTCTATTAGTGTCATGTTAAATTGCAAAGACTTCCCATTTTCTATCTTGAGCTTGTAAGCATAGCAATGGCTCAATTGATCCAGATGCTACAGCAATCACGCTATCATCATCTTGATTCTGACCAATCATTTCCAGGAGAAACCCTGATAAAGGAGAAAATTTTCAGTTATCGAGTCACTCAAGAGGCTCAATTGAAGGGCTATTTATCCAAATGATCCATGGAAGAAGATATGTGCACGTTCTTACTGTAGATTTATGCCATTTTTGTCCTGTAGGGCATCGGGAATGCTTCCATTCAACTTATTATTCTGCAGTAATCTGTAAAAATGAAAGAAAGTCACTAGAATTAATATGATCTTATGAAAATTCTGTGGAAAGATACCGAAAGCTAGTTTCGCTTCCACAATGCCGAAACTTACATCTCACGAAGATTTGGTAGTTGGCCAAGTGATTCAGGAATCGATCCTTCGAATTTGTTATTCTCCAAATGCCTATGTGAGGTGATGCAAAAGAAAACAAATTTAGTTGAAAGTAAACTGATGAATGTGTGATTAGGACGGATAATTATTTTAGGGCAACATACAACGTCTGAAGTGCCTTCAACGACTCCATCTCTGGGATGGTCCCCGACAGTTCATTCCCTCCTAACCAGCTAAATAGCAAGTAATCAAATTAACAAGTGGCGAGAATGAATGAAAGTAGAATATCCTGCAGAAAGAAAGGAAAGAGTTACTTACAGATTCTTGAGTGCTGTTAAATTGGATATGCTTGTCGGCAATGACCCAGACAATCCAGCATTTGTTAAGTTCCTTCAAATGGTTCGTGTATTTCTACTTTCAGTGAACTTGGAATCTTATAGAAGAAAGAGCTGGTGGCCGGTGGAGTAAAATTACACATTCAGAATCTGATCAACTTACAGACTGGTGACTCGGGCTAGCTTTCCTTGAGAACATGTAACTCCAGTCCACGAGTGCTGTTGAGGTAGGCACGGATCGCCGCTCCAATCAGAAGGCGGGTTGTTCAAGCTTCTCGCTAGTTCTTCCATGACCATCACTATTGAACACAAAATAAGCTACTATATTTACATGACCACAAGAAGATGGTGCCTCTTACCTGACAAAGACATCAGAAAAATAGGCAATGCCGCAATGCTAGATTATAAGTTCGAGAAATGTACCATCTCTTGTGAGAGTTCTCCCTGCTAGAGGCAGTATCTGCAAGACCTCGCCTGCGTTGATCAACGGACCAACAGGTATCCCATCCCCTGGAGTCAAGGAGATTTCAGTCTGCCCTGAGAGAGGCCATTGTGTTGCGTAAACCGTCACTCCATTAGTTGTGACATTGAGCTCAGAGTAGAACTTCTTGCCATTTATGGACACATCGAAGACCCTCCAGCTGTAGGGGCTCGGCGATCTGTTATCTTGGAAGTAGAGAGAAATATAGTAAATGCTGCTGGGTAGAGGTACTGGTGGCCACTGGACTTTAAGGGTCTTCCCTCGGCTTGTCGTGATTGCCGTGGCAAATGCGTTTGCTGGTGGGATATTCCAGAAATCAGAAGCGTCCACTTTGGACTGGCTCTTGACAACAGGGTTTTCGTCCTTGAACGGTTGCCAGAAACGGTCAAATTCATCGTCTGGATACCTAGGTTTGCACAAATTAGTACATCAAGAAAATCAGAAAGACCCTCAAGCTTCAGTTTCCACTTTCTTCCGTCTCTTTTTCAAAATAATACAGCACGGAATGAATCCTACAATTTAGAATGACAATACATATCCCATCTAACCTTTTCTTCCAAAACGTTCTCCTACAAGTAGCTCTAAGATGATTGCGACCAGCCACATAAGTCTGTGCTAGTCCTTGATTGATTATACTAAAAATAACACCAATTCCTAGTCTGAACATTAGCTTCTCCGTGCCAGTTCTAAAGTCTGCTAGCAATGTTTGCAAACGCTTCGACTATTGGGAATAGAAAGCAGTAGGAATGCAGGGCATAACATTTGTACTGAACTAGTGAAAACCAGGAAAGAATTTAATAAGGACGACATTAGTCTTCTTACCGAATTATGTCATTGCCATCACCAAAAGTGTGCCGAGCAACTGTGCTAAGCGCGTGCTTCTTGAAGTCATTGGTGTTATACACGGAATCATCGAGATACTCCACTTCAATGACCGAAATAAACGGGTCGGAAACCGTATGCTCGGTCCTCGCGAGGCAAATGCTCAATGTCTTCCCCAAAGCGGCCACATAGATCTCGTAGTAGGAGCTGAGTCCATTGGCATAATCCTCCGTGGTATTGACCGTACTCCACTTGGTACCGTCCACAATCTGATCGAAAACCGGGGGCTCCTTCCCTCCATTGAAACCTCCATAGAAGTACGTCGTCTTCACGAGGTACTTCCCGCCTTTGATGACCGGGATCACGTAACAGTACTTCCGTGCCGACTTGTCGGGGAAGTATCTCAATGTGGTCAATTCAGGCAACACATTGGGAGTCTTGATGGTGGTTTTGTTCCCCACGAAGATGAAGCCATCGTCCAGAATGTACTTGAGGCTGCCCGAGGTGGACTCTTCTGATGCTCCGCAGTCGATCAGAAAGCCTGCATTTTGGCCATTCATGGATGAACCAACAGGACCCAAGAATCATGAAATTCAAGAACCCTCTTGTTTCCTTGTGACAAAAGAGAGAAATGTTCGAATTTCCATATCTTCCCTCGGATCAAACGTTCGGAAATCCATGTAATGATTCCCCCAAAATTGATGAACATACAGAACAAGATGTGCTTATTCAGAAGATGGATCCATTTTTTCCTACGTTAATGTTATTGGAATTGTAGCATAAGATGTGTTGAGAGGTTACCTCTGGGGGCAGGGCTTGAATGAGCAAGGAAAGGGATGCTAACAAGCCACAGGAGGAAGATGGAGAGACACATCTTTCTCATGGGAAAATAGTTTCCCTGGAAAAGAAAAAAAGATTGATGGAAAATGGGAAGCTCTATTTTCTAGGAGGGAAGAGAGAGACAGAAAGAGAAGGAAGGTGATGGACATGGGCAGGATTGGGGAGTCAGGTTGGTGGACACGTCAATGGCTGTGCTTGAAGATAGAAACTAAAAATTGAAGGGGGACATAAGATTGATGGGACAAAGCTTAATTGGCTTTCATCAATGTCATGGAGGGCGTGGCACCTTAATTTTGCTTTGTTTCCTTTGCCCTTGTAAGAATATTCTATCTTCACGGTAAATTCTATTTTTCAATTTTATTAATCACCTAAATCCATGAAGGTCGATTACCATTTTTTGGGAGCGAAAAATCTATAAACAATGATCTTGTTCCGTATTTTCATGCTTATACGTCAAAAAAATTCGGATGCAACGGGTAAATAGTCCATCATCAATTATGTCCGTAAATTAATCAATTTAATTTTCATAAACTTCGAATGGATGATTTAACTTGCATGAATAAAATATATATAAAATTAAAGTCTAATATCCATATCAAGAAGCGCCTGTAGCTCAGTGGATAGAGCGTCTGTTTCCTAAGCAGAAAGTCGTAGGTTCGACCCCTACCTGGCGCGAAACCATGCAATAAAAGCACATCTTTTTTCTCTTTTTTTTTTTTTTATAATTTTAATTTTCGGTTCCCGTTGACAGGGAGCCACGTGGCGCCCTACGAAAGGTGGATGCAGTGCCTGGTTGGAAACTGGAGACACGTGCGATAAGAAAAACCCGCGCGATCTCGTAGCCTGTCTTGGCTCGAAAAACCCTAGCTTTGTCGAATCGAGAGGCTTAGACTTGAGCTCGGTTTGGGAACCTCAGCGCCACCGCCCGTGCTGCAGCAGCCATGAAAGCCTTCGACATCAGCAACGGCGACACCCTCTCCGTCGCCCTTTTCACCGACGTCACCAATTCCAAGTCTCTCTCTCTCTCTCTCTCTCCATCTAGTTTCTGCTTCTCATTGCTTGAAAGAATCGGCATAGACGTATCGTACATTTGAAAACCATGGAGCTCTCTCGGCTCGCCTGGTCGCGTTGATTCTGGACCGTTTGTGCGTCGGAAATGGAGGGAGGAACTATAAGAAACATTTGACTTCTTTGTTTTGTAATGGTTTCATGGCATGCGCTGAGAGAAAGCTCGGTCACCGTTCTAGTTATTGTCGTTGGTGTAGAAATTAAGGAAAGCGGAGAGGAGTAGAGCGGGTATAAATGCGAAGATCATAATACTAGCAGCGATAATTCAGCGGAGAGGCCGGAATTGAAGACAGCAGCTAAGGTTTAGCTTTGCCAATGGGATGGGTTGTTCTTTTGGTGGCGGTAACCTGAAGAAGTCGAGCCGGTCAATGCCATGTCCTTGGCAGATTTTAGGTGGATTATTCAAGGACTTCTTATTTCTCATCTAGACCCGCAATTGTATGGTCTCTCTGAGAGCATCGAATTGGTGTGTTTGATCTACGTGAGCTGCGGGAAGTTCTGTATTCTTTTTTAGTCTTGGGCAATAGGGCAGCTGAAGGTGGAAATGAATGGATATGTAATCTTTATCATCTTATTTGTCCACCTGTTGTGTAGGATGCTCTAATGAATCATCACTGTTTGCCACTGACCACTCTTTTCTTTCTAGCCCTTGTTGAAATTGGTTGGCTGCATTTAACTTCTCTTGATTGCGTTCGGTTGGTGGGTATTTTCTGTCCATAATTGTAATGCGACATGAGCTTACTTGAAGACTAAGGCTCTTTCGAAAGACTTGACATCCACTTTTCAAAATTGCAGGGAACTTTTGGATTCCATGCAGGCCGGAACTTTAGAACCAGAGGTTGCTCTTCTCAATGCTCTGCTCGTAAGTGTTATGTGGACACAGCTTTGAATTTTTATGTTGTTTGTTCTCCACCTATTGTGCTTTTTAACGTTTCTTACAAAGATCATGTTGACAGATTCCCGATATCTTCCCTGTTCTAGCCGCTGCACATAAGACTCTTCTGTCCAATTCTCGAGGTTCACTGACTACACGCACTCTCCACTCAGAGCTTGTTTACAACTATTCAGGGTCTAAGCATGTATGTAAGCTTGTTTTTTGACACGCCTCTTTCAACTGGAAAAAAAAAATGAAGAGTGAAATTTTTCTGTTTTATTGGAGGGTTAGTGTGGTCATTAACCTCTCGGTGCTTTCAATTTCATTAGATTACAGAATCCTTGAAACGATGTGGAATCTCTGACAGCTCGACCTATGTTCTTGCTGCCCATTTCAATGGATCACCAGATGAGGTATATTATTCTATCATTTGGTTATGCTGCATATACCTTGAACTTTTCATTGAATTAGGCCATGACAGCAATTTAGGTCATGACTTCATTCCTTCCTTTTACTGTCAGATGAAGGCCATTTCTGCACTTATCAGTGGGAAAGAAATCGAGTTGGAAGAACTGGAGGGGAAAGCAAACCTAGCCCAGATACAGAAGGTGCGCCAGTTTGTTCTTTTAATATGCTACAGACTAGTGTTTCCATTTATCAGGATTTGGATGCTCGACTCGCTAAATAATCTGAACTTTTTACGCACTGCAGCACTACAAGATACCTGGCCCAGAATTGGGAATATCATCGCTTGCAGACGCCATCACATGCCGCATCGCCGCAAGGGACACCTTATGAAAGCAAATGCGGACTTCCAGCTTGCCTATTCCCACTCCAGATGTTGCTTCTGCGCACTACTCTTTAGATATTGAGATATGGAGAGAATACCAAGTGCCGCGAGAAAAAATTACTATGTTTAAACAGATATTAGAGTCTCAATATTGCTGTGAATATCGCTGCAATGCAAATTATGGCCCCTGGAGTGCATGATTTTCTCTGTGTTGATCATGTGTTTTTCCTCTTGAAAGAAATTAGGCTGGTAACTCTGTGTGCTAATGAGCTTGTTCCACACATTTGAGGCCCATAGGTGTTTTCATGGACTGGCCCAATTCGAAGATGGGCCAGACTGGTCCATTCGGGCTGGCCCAGAACAGCTAACCCGGCCCAGGCTATGAAAGGTCTCGGACCGGCGATGCCGAGCTGGAAAGCGCGCGACGGACGTGTCGGGCTCGCGGGAAGCGGGGCCCACCCCGGGAAGGAGAGAGAGAGAGAGACGGTAAAGCGACGGGGCCACTCGCACTTTGCATTTTACTTCACAGAGAAGCAAACGCGGGCGTTTGGATGACGCTACTCGGTCACAGCCCGTGACTTTACCTTTCCTATTTAAAGCCCCCCGCGGCTGGAGCTAACTACCATTTCTCTCGAAATCCTCTCCACATCTCTCATTCCGTCAACTCGAGTAGCTCCCGTGAAATCAGTCGTTTTCAATTTCGCGATTCCCGAGAAAACCGACGGTCGAACCGCCGCCATGGGAGGATCGCACAGTCGCGAAGATCTCGCGATCGATTCCTCCGACGAGGAGGAGGACGACGGCGACTACGAGTCTGGCCGAGAAGAGTACGAGGAAGACGTCGAGGACGAGCACCGCAAGAAGGAGCCTCGCCGAGCCGCCTCTTCCTCCTCAGGTACTTCTCAATCCCTGAACTCGCTCGACGAGATCGATGCGAGGCTGAAGGCTCTCAAGGTCAAGTATCCGGGGGCGCGACCGCCGGATTTGAGGAATCCGGTCAAGCTCTACCTTCACATCGGCGGGAACACGCCGAAAGCGAAGTGGATCGTTTCGGATAAGCTGACATCTTATAAGTTCGTGAGGACGTCTAGAGTCGACGGCGGCGGCGGCGGAGATGATGATTACGAGGAGGAGGAGGAGGAGGAGGAGGAGGCGGTCGGCCGCGGGGAGGGGTCCTGGTGGGTTTTGAGGGTGGGGTCGAAGGTTCGCGTTAGGGTTTCTAGTGATATGCAGTTGAAGATGTTCGGCGAGCAGAGGCGCGTGGATTTTGTGAGTAATGGTGTTTGGGCGATGAAGTTTTTCACTGACGAGGAGTATCGGAGCTTCGTGACGAGGTATCAGGATTGTTTGTTTGAGAATGTGTATGGGCTGAGAGCAACTGAGGAGAATAAAGTGAAGGTTTATGGGAAGGAGTTCCTTGGGTGGGTTAAGCCCGAGGTGGCAGACGATTCGGTGTGGGAGGACACGGAGAATGATCTGAGGAAGAGCCCCGAGCTGTCGTCGAGTAAGCATCCGAATCCAGACTTGATGGAAGAGTTTGAGGAGGCTGCAAATGGCGGAATTCAGAGTTTGACTCTTGGTGCATTGGATAATAGCTTCTTGGTCAATGATTTGGGGGTTCAGGTGTATAGGAATTCGGCACATGGGATTAGAGGGAAAGGCATTTATGTGAGATATGACGGTGGGAACAAGAAAGTGGGTTCAAGCTTGTCAGAGACGACCCCAAAGAAGGCTATGTTAATGAGGGGAGAGACTAATATGATGTTGATGAGTCCTTTGAAGGAAGGGAAACCCCATGCTACGGGGCTTCAGCAATTGGATATTGAGATGGGGAAAATTGTGACTGAATGGAAGTTTGAGAAGGATGGGGCAGATATTACGATGAGAGATATTACGAACGACACTAAAGGCTCGCAGCTGGATCCCTCGGAATCGACCTTTTTAGGGTTGGATGATAATAGGCTCTGTCAGTGGGATATGAGAGATAGGAGAGGGATTGTGCAAAATATCGCAAGTTCGAATTCTCCTGTTTTGCATTGGACCCAGGGTCACCAGTTTTCACGGGGAACAAATTTCCAGTGCTTTGCGACCACTGGGGATGGCTCAATTGTTGTTGGTTCCATTGATGGTAAGATAAGGTTATACTCCAAGACTTCAATGAGGCAGGCCAAAACTGCATTTCCAGGGCTTGGTTCTCCAATTACACATGTTGATGTGACTTACGATGGAAAGTGGGTGCTGGGAACGACGAATACGTACTTGGTTCTTATATGTACTCTTTTCACCGACAAAGATGGGAGGACAAAAACTGGATTTAGTGGTCGAATGGGAAACAAGATTCCAGCTCCTCGACTGTTGAAGCTAACTCCACTGGATTCACATTTGGCTGGTGAGAACAATAAGTTCCATGGTGGCCACTTCTCATGGGTAAACCTCATTTCTTTCTTTTACTCTTACCTTGTGCAGTAGAGTTGTCTTTGATCATTTATAAATGAATGCATTGGTGGATTGTGTTATTTGTAGTTCTGCTATCTGTCACGTTTGAGGCTTTGGATATCTGAGTCTTTGTGAATTGTTCACTTGGCAGTCATTTATATAGCTATCATGAGCTTTTGCATCATGCAGTCAATATCTCTCTGAATAGAAATTTGTCACAACGGTTGTTCTTGTGGAATTCAGTTAAATCCATTAAAAATTCTGGGGAAGTTGGAAGCTTTCTATTTCAATATGCTGGCGTCATCTATTAGCTTGTCAAGAAGGCAGGCTTTCTGTGAATAGTGGTGCTGGGCAAGAATTAACTTCTTAGTGTTACAAAGACATTCTTACTGTTTGGGTATGAGAACTAATGCGTTATAGCTGGATCTTTGTTCCAGACTTAACACTATGTTTAAGCAATGACAATGTTTTTCTGGCTGTCATTTCTTTTATTACCAAAATTGCATCTGGATGGACTCGGATATAACTTAACGTATTCTTGTCTGATTTCTTGAATTGTTTTTTCTTTCAGGTTACCGAGAATGGTAAACAAGAAAGGCATCTAGTAGCGACGGTGGGGAAATTCAGCGTGATATGGGACTTCCAGCAAGTGAAGAACAGCGCACACCAGTGCTACCAGAATCAGCAAGGCCTTAAAAGCTGTTACTGTTACAAGATTGTGCTGAAGGATGAATCCATAGTGGAAAGCCGCTTCATGCACGACAAGTTTGCCGTCAGCGACTCTCCAGAAGCTCCATTGGTTGTAGCAACCCCCATGAAAGTTAGCTCCATCAGTCTCTCTGGCAGGCGATAGTACAGTTCATTTCTGAATCATGTATAGAATAGAAGTTTCTTTTACTTGTGGCGCATAAATGATGTAATTAGATCTCCCTTTTCTTCTTTATTCTTTTGAAGTTGTCCTCCTCCGACTCTCGAGTTGTGATGCATAAAGTTTGCTCGTACTTTGCTAACTTACCTCTCTTTTTCCACCAGAAATGTGAATAAAGTTGACTTGACGTTTGTTTGAAGATTTTAAAGTGGCGATGAAATTTTCTTCTTAGTTCTCAATAAATACGAGGGTCCTATTGAGAAGGAGATTCAACGAAGTCATAAGCTCTTCATCGCCGGAATAAATGCTTCCAGGAAAATTCGCTTCCCCGAGTTCTAGAACAGAGACAAAAACGCATCTCGCCACGACAGATTGAGTCCTTCCCAAATGTCTGGGAGTCATGAAAGTCCACGCTATACTAGGGAAATCATCAAATTCCACGAGAGCTTGCTCGTCTCAATAAGCAACGCCGTAATCTGAAAGTCACTGCAAGCTATAAGGCCAAGCAAAGCCGAAATCTCCACACATTCCCCGTATGCATGCAACTTTCTCATTAAGCAAATGATTATTCAGAATGCACATTAGGATTGAACAACAAAACTCAAGGGGACTTAGGGGAGTGCCATTACGATATGGTAACTTCCACAATGTTTCAAAATAAAAACTTTAAACGCACCTGGTCTCCACTCTCGTGACATGCCATGATTTATAGATTATTTCAAGTGAATAAGCACTAGTTATGAGGGACTCTTGAGCATACTACAGGGCATCGTTGTAAGAAGACAAATGCTCACTCTCATCCAAATTTAGCAGAGCTCAATTTACAGCAGTAGTTGTCCCAAACGAAAAGTTCCTCTTGGAAGTAAACAAACACAACTCAAAAAAGCTAATCACCATTCACAAGTTCTTTGTCGTCTTCCCACCGGTCGAGACAGACTATCCACATTCTTTAGGATCCTGAGTCCAAATAACAAGGCAAAAATGAAAGAGAAAAGAAGATCCGTGCTATTCACGATGTCCCTAACTCCCTATACATTTCTTTACGCCACGAGCATACCAAGTCCTGATTGATGAGGCAAAAAAAAGGGTGAAGGAACTCCCGATCAAGCAGATTCAAATCTGTCCCTGTCTGCCTTCCTCCTCGAGAACTCTCTCTACCGGCTTAGCCTTATTCACCACAGCACTGAAAGTTTTCAGCTCAAATGGGACTACAACAAGTTTGATCTGAGGCTTCAATCCCTCCTTGAATCTAAATGGATGGATCACCTTGTTTGCCGCCAGGGAAGGAGCGAAAGTCACTAGCCTATGAAACTCTGCCTCATATTCGGCCACTGTCAAGTTATTCTGTTTCAGATTGATCAAGTCTCTTTCCATCTGAAGGCGCAAGTGCTTTGAATCACTGCCCTCCGGATCATATGAATCCTGTTCTCGCTGGGGCACCTCGATGGCATGCCTCTTTTTGTACATCATTTCCGTCCCTTTCTACCTCGAGGAGGCATTTCTCAACTAAAGAAGGTTTCCTCGCAATATCCCTGCATGCCTTCAGTTCAAACGGGATCACCAATGCCTTAATTTGAGGCCTCTCAATCCCCCTTCAAACCTCTGACCAAGGACCTCATCACCATCCACCCAAGGTGGAACAAACCTCGCCAGTTTACTAAATTGAGCTTCATACTGAACTACAGTCAGTCAAGTTCTTCTTCTTCAGGTTGATGAGATTTTCTGCCATTTGAAGCCAAATACTGTTTGGGATGTACTGTGCACAGCAAACATTTTCAAAGTCATCCCAAGTACATGGCTCCGCACCCTGTTTGCACTTACTTTTCTCAAGTTGCCACCAAATGATAGCAGTCTCCCTAAACCTAGAGGTGGCATAATTCACTCTCTCTTCATCAGAGCATCCAAATACATTGAAAAGTTCCTCCATTTTAATCAGCCAAGCCACAGCCTCTGAGTGGTCGGTACCCCCCATAAAAGTTGGTGGATTTAATTTCATGAAATTATTTCGACGCTCTTGCTGCCTCTGCTGAGCTTGAATACCAGCAACCTGTTGTTCCATCTCCTGAAATACATCCCTTTGATTTGCAGTCTGCACAGGTCTGCCCCCAGCTAGCTTACCGCCACCCTGCTCGTGTCTAACAGTATCATTGACTGAATGCATCTCATGATGCATCCATTCCTTTTTAGGCTCAACTGCATGGGAATTTCCTTGAACCCAGCCAACCTCCCAGTCTGAGGTGCCATCTCAAACTAGAACCAAAACTGTCAAAGCAAACTTATCATAAAACTCAGATGTAACAAATGGATAGGAGTGGAATTTTCCAATGCTTGATAAGACTTCGAATCAAGCTACTAATCACCGACTGTCGTGACTAACAGATTGCCCCAGAAAAGAAACGCCATTAACCGTAACCCATCTATAATAAGCATTGCACAGAGTAATCTCATAAGAAGAAGAAATCGCAGTGGCCAAAATCACTCTGGCGGATCTAGCCATATCAAGAAGTGAGGAAGATCAATATGATGGACAAAGGGTATGCCCATTAACTAGAATAAAACAGTTGCTCTACTAACATAAACAAGGACTACAACAATTTGTAGCCCATCATGTTTCAGAACAATTTGTCCTCGTAGACTGGACTCTGTACCAAATCATCATCACATTGAACCACATAAAGGAACACATGCCGCAACCACCAAATCGATTTGGTTCATGATGATACCAAATTCGAATCCTTTCTCGACACGATCCCACAAAGCAGAGTTTCACCTGCCTAAAGAGCTCATATAACAAATAGCTAAATTGCCTTTCTTTTCTCCTTTCTAAAACATGGGGGGTCCGCAATTGTCAGAGTACCCGACGAATGCCGACGGACACGAAAAGCATCTCAGATAATAAAATGAAGGAACACATGCGGCCATGAATGAATTAATCCGCATCGCGACACGATCAAATTCGAGTCCTTTCAAAACCCAGAATCAGAACAAAAAAACGGCATCACCCACCCGAAAAGCTGAAACCCCGAAGACACACGGCTTATGGGTTTCCTTAAAACGGACGAAAGAGCAAAGAAAGCGACGAACTTTGACGCACGAACCAAAAAAAAATTTTTTTTTTTTTTTAAAGAAACATCTTGGAAATGCCCCAGATCAACTACACAAGCGCGAAGCACCAGCTCCATATCTTCCCGAGGAAAGCGGAGCAGCAACCGAAAACTCGTCAGCGAACGGGAAAGGAAAGGCCAGTCACCAAGTAGAGAGCTTGAAACATACGCATGCGGAGCCGAAGAACATCAATGCCGACAGAATCTACTTACAGTGTAACGAGCTCGGCTCGCGGAAAGACCTGGAAAGAGCAGCTCTCGCCACGAAACGGAAGCGGAAAGGAAGGTGATCGGCGGTGGGCTTTGGAGAGAGAGCGACGACGCAATTGTCGTCGAGCGTCGAGCTTCGAACGCGAGCAATTCTACCCCGTCGTCGGATCGTATCGTATCGTATCTCTACCGCGTAAGATCATTTCCTCAGATAAAAAAGTGGTGCTGGAGCCCGGGTGGGGTTTAGCCAGAAGAAGAAGAAGAAGAAGAAAAAGCCCCGGAAAAATTCAGAATTAATTTTTTATTTTTTTTGGGGAAAGGGGGGCGCGGAGAAAATATTAGGTGGGCCGGCCACAACACGTCAGCGTGCGCCCCTACCAATCAGGAAGCTCCACGTGACTCCACATCAGCGAGTGGTTCCCACCGCTCCTTTTACACAGATAAAATGAATTTCCTATTTCTTATTTAAAAATTTCCCCTAATAATAGGCCTGCACATATTGATGGCTACACCGACTGCGGAGAGTCCTCTCACTTTCTCTCTCCTCCTTTTTCTCCCTCCGAAGGAAGAAGACCGACGCTTTGTCTCTATCTTCCTCTCCTGAATTCAAAATTTCGGTTCCCTCCTCTGCTCCGGTGCTCGTTCGCCTTTGCTCCAGCTCTCGCTCGGCGCTCATTGGGGGTCACTTCTTCGCTCTCTTCTCCGACACTCGTGCTCGCTAGGTCTCACTTTTTCGCCCTCTGCTCCGGCGCTTGCTCGACTCGTTCGCTCTCTACTCCGACGCTCCCCACGGCGCTCGTTGGGTTTAGCAGATAGCCCCACGGCCACGAAGTCACGGAGAACCTCCATGATGTCCCTCTTCCTCTTTGGGTCCATGGCCAATGTGTAGAAAGTGCCCGGATGCTTGAACGGCACCGATTTCCACCCGCCGCACGAATTAGTGTTAAGGAGGCGTTCTTAGTTCTCGTCGGGGAGAGGCCCCAACGAGGAAGGCTCTAACCTGCACTGCCTCACCACATGCTCCCACTGGACGGCAACGCCGTCAAAGACGTCGGTGACGTAGTCGTTGTTGGAGTGGGCGAAGGTAGTGAGTTGGAGTTGCGAGCGCGACTGAGGGAGAGGCGGCTGTAGGAGGCGGAGACGGAGGAGCTGAGTAGAGTTTGACGGCGTTGTAGAGCTCGTTGTCATTGACGCAGCTCTCGTTGATTTCAAAGTACCAGTAGGAAGAGTCGAAGCTAAGGGTCCGCTTCAGGAACCTGAGGGTAGCGAAGCAGAGCTCCAGCGGGAGCACCGCCTGGAGGGCCTAGCAGAAGGCCAGGGTGCCCAGCAATATGGTTCTCTAGATTCTTCGTTAGATATTGAGGATTCCTTTTTTAGTCATAACCATTCATTTTCTTTGTCAATTTCATCGAGAATAGTTGTGTTTTGCAAGTTTTGTGCCTGCAGTCGAGTAACCTATGATAATCTTGATGCTTTTACCGGTTGTTCTTCTTGTGGTTGAGTTCAATGTTGGGGGGGGCTAATACTGTCCTAACACTATTCAATTCAAGCGAGAATAGTGCCTTTTTATGTATTTTATACTGGATGTAGTTCATCAACGATGAAATTGAGTATTGTTTGCACTATTACTGGCATTCAGTGCACCTGTGTCGAAGTCTTCATTCCACAATCTCTTCATTTTGAGGAATATAAAATTCAGATGAGAATTTCGCTTGAATTTTTATTTATTTTTTTGCAAGAAGGGAATTGTCAATCAAAGCAAAATCGGATTTTTTTTTCTGGTTTTGGTGAAATAATCAAACTTTTAATTGCAACTGTTAATTTGTATTAGGAATTCGTAAAAAGGAGCCAAAATTGCGAAACCAGAACGTGAGCTCTAAAAGTAAAGGCAAAGCCAATTGAAACAAGCGAAACAAGGACGCGATTCTCCTGCAGCTTCATCCCAACCAAAAAAAATCCCTAAAGCAATCAAACAAGACTCGAAAGTCCCAGAAAATAGAGTAAAACACTCTTCTAAACCAACCTCAGCCCACAAGATTTGCCTCGTTAATATTGCAAGCCACAACTTGCAGTTCATCACAATTGAACGTACTTAGAGTTGTCAGAAAAAAATTTCCAGAATCGGAGTTTCGGATGAGAAGGAATTTAGAGAGCGAGTGAGCGCCGGAGTACAGAGCGAACGAGCCAAACAAGAACCAGAGCAGAGAGCGGAGAAGCGAGATCCAACGAGCGCCGTGGGGAGCGTCGGAGCAGAGAGTGAACAAGTCAAGCAAGCGCTGGAGTAGAGCGCGAAAAAGCAAGGCCCAAGGAGCACGAGCGCTGGAGCAGAGAGAGCGAAGAAGTGATGCTCAACGAGCGCCGAGCGAGACCGGAGCAGAGGGCGAACGAGCACCGGATAAAAGAGGGAGCGACCATCGGAGAGAGTGAAGACGAGGGAGCCCAAATTTTGAAATCACGAGAGGAAGGGAGAGACAAATCGTCGGTCTTCTTCCTGCAGAAGGAGAAAAAGGAGGAGAGAGAAAGTGAATAGCAGGTGTAGCCATTAATCTGTGCAGGCCTACTATTAGGGGAAATTTTTAAATAAGAAATAAGAAATTCATTTTAGCTGTGAGCAAGGAACGGTGGGGACCACTCGCTGATGTGGAGCCACATGGAGGTTTCTTATTGGCAGGGGTGCACGTTGACGTGGTGTGGCCGGCCCACCTAATATTTTCTCGGGGGGCGCGAAACAAGTAAGAAAGAGGCAAGTGACGTGGAGGGACGGGATGCCTTTCGGAAGCCTCGCGAGACAAAACACGGGAACACGACACGCCGTCTGACCTCCCCCCCGGGGTTTGACCGAGCCAAAACGGTAGTGAACGAGTTTCTCCACGCTCGTCCGCTCCGCATACGGTCAAAAAGCGTCCGCGTCTGTGACATTCTATCCCACCCCTACCGTACAGCACAACACATTTAAGGCAAGCAAGATACGAGGTAGGCTAACGTCACTTCCTCGGTCACCTTGCCGGAATTAGACAGCCTGGGCCTTTCGAATTGGATATATACACTCTTTTCACCTTTTACCCCGACCATTTTCGTCACGTTTTCTTCAAGGCGCGGTTTCACATTCCGATCTAACGCACGTGTCTCTTTTTTTTTAAGCGGGATTCGTCACCTCGTAGCATGACCCACAGAATCAAAAAACAATCTGAACGAATCAAATCTATTTCATTGAGCAATTCTAAAACTGTGCTCATACACGTCGAATGATCGTCGAAGAAGAATCGATGACGAATGCTGACAACTCATAATACAGTACATGCATCGATGAATCAGAAGGAGCGCACGGCCTGCCCGTTGGAGTCCGAGGAATCGCCTCCCATGTCCATCCACATCATCAGCTGCCTCTCCATCTCGTCGTCCTTGATCATGCTCCAGAAGTCGTCTTCTTCCTCCTCCGCCCCCTTCGCCTTCCCCTTGTTGTCCTCCGAGTTGGAGCCCATTCCCGAATTGATATTGTCCGTCGTCCTTGAAGCATTCGGGTCCTGTGTATGAGGAAGTGGTGCCGGGGGCGGTGGGGGCGGCGGTGGCAGCAAGAGCGAGTGGTCCTCGTGCGGGAAGTTAAGCTTCGCGCGCGCCCCACGGAACTCGATGGCCGCCTTGTCGTAGGCTCGTGCGGCCTCTTCCGCCGTGTTGAACGTCCCGAGCCAGACCCGGACCGCCCGCCTTGGGTCCCTGATCTCTGCCGCCCACTTCCCCCATGGACGCTGTCTCACGCCCCGGTACTTCTTCTTCCCCGGCGTGCGCGACGAGGACGTCGTCCTCCTCTTGGAGGAGGAGGGGGCGGCGGCGGCGGCACGGCTGCTGCTGCTCCTCTCTCCTGCTTGGTCGGCGGTGGGGGTGAAGAAGTTGCACCCGAGGCAGCCGCTGATCCTGCACACCTGACACGTGTCGAGGTCGGAGAGGTCCACGAAGTCGCCTCCCCAACCGCCGGCGGCTGCGGCGGCGGCGGCGGCGGAGCTGGGAACGATGAAAGGGGTTGAGTCGGAGGAGGCGGTGGCGCCGGAGACGACGTTCTTGAGGGCGGCGACCATGATGGAGAACTCTTGTTCGTGGGTGAGGCGGTGCTGCGGCGGCGGAGACGGCGGCTGTGAGGCTGATTCTGGGAGCTTCAGTCCCCTACGCTGCATCTCTCTCTCTCTCTATCTCTAATTTGTCGCTTAAGCTCTGCTGCTGCTAGCTGCTTCGTCTGGTTCTGGCGGTTGCGGAATGTCTTGAGTCAACGGGTTTATATACGCTGTGGTTGCCAGGCTGTACACCGTTCACACACGGTTCGGAGTTGGAGATGGTGCTTTTTTTTTATTTTATAGCGTCGCACGTGGCGAAAACCGAGCATGTGGCAAACAGGATGAGGCCAGGTGTAGGCCATCCGGGGGTTGGGCCCGCGAAGGGTGGGGCCCCGAAGTTTCGCGGCCCCCGGGAAGCGGATGGGATTTGCTGACGGTCGCCCTGACGTCAGAGAGGTTAGGCCAGTTCAACCCACCCCACACTTACCAGAATCGCCCACCGGGTTTTGAAGTTTCGGGTCCTTTTCTTCTTCTTTTTTCTTTTTATAAAATAAACAAGAATATTTCCGAAGAAATATCTAGAAATCCGTGTGATGCGACCAACTATAATGTGAACGGCGTTGAAACTCTTTTTTGGCTCACGCGACGCGAGATTTTTTTTTATTTTTATTTTTTATGTTCTTCTTTTTCTCTTGTTGTGTTCAACGAAAGATGAATAAAAAAATATTAGGAAGTAGAGAATTTATGAGGTACATTTTATTGTCAAACCACACCTCTATACAAGAGAAGAATTTAATTAAGATCCTAAAGTTAAGCCATCTGCTCAAAGAATTGATTTATAATGAATTATATCTCAATTAAAAGTCTGAAGTGGCCAATTTAATCTCGAGTAAGGGCTCGGACTTGTTGGCCAACTTTATTCCGGCGAATAAAGTAAGGGCAATATTTTCCAAACTTATGTAATTTTACCTAAATTGAAGGAGAGTGTAAGATGGGGTGGGAATTTTGGTGGATTAGCTGTTGCCAGCATAAAAATGGTTTGGATAAGGCATCTTCTCATATAATACTCTATGCAGTTTCTACCAAGAGTTCTACCAAGAGTTTCTTCATGTCAGATTAAGCGAGTGGGTACTGTTCATTCTTGGTCATTGGGGGGCTCGTATGGCATACATTGTCAGATGACGCCACTGAATGCGCGTGCTTTCGTAGTTAGTTTATTCTTCGAGTCCAGGTTCTAGCCTTGACGAAGGTAATGATATGGGGGGAGTTTTTATATAAGGAGAAGGTACATGTGATGGTCGTGCGCATGTGCACGTGAAACAGAATTCAATTTGTGGTTTTGATTTTCAAGATAGTTACCCGTTCTTTATTGATTTGCAGATTTTTGAGAAATTGTCTGTTTATTTTGTGGAAAATAAATAATTCGCATAACATTTTCTGAAAAGTGATCGTTAGTATCGTAAAAATATTTAAATATAACTTGTTGCCAATAACGAAAATATTTTTGATTGACTAATTATTTCAAATAACACAAACAATCAATTTTAAGAAAATACATTTCAAATCATTCATTTTTAGCAAAATGAACGAAATATTAGTTAAGATAAGGTCTACTCTAGGGATTATTCAAGGGGAAAAATGGCTTCAATCCAAACCTCTTATTTAAAATTTCCCCTCTATGCGATCTAGCCATCTTATTAACTCAATCAATGATCTTAATTAATCTATGAGAGGATTATGTTTAAAAAAAAGGAACCGATATCCCAGCGAAGTTCCCAGAATATTTTTTTTAATAAAAATGGCGAATCTAAATCTTTGAGTGAGAAGCTAAATTTCCGTACGCAATCAAGTTCATGTCGAAGGTTCGTCATCTCAAATCTCGAACCCTCCAATTAAAGACGAAGTTTGGACGGTCCCTGATAAAAGTTAAGAAAAGAATTAAAGGCCCGAAAGACCAGCGTAACCGAGGGCCCTGACCGAGTCAGTGAAACCGAGTCCAGACCCATGAACCAACTCGGTTTCCAGTTGCATCATCGATGATGATTATAAACGGATGAGGTTTTGACCAATCCCAAACCGTCCAACGCCTAACCATCAGCGCCAGCTGTACTTTAGCGGAGTCCTTCCACTTGATGTTTCAGAGCTCTTATCATTATCATCTGGCACTTCGGGGCGAATTGACCGGTGACTTGTAACCGGCAATACCGGTCAAAAAGTCGAGATGCCGAGAGGGCAGAGTCTGCATCAGAAAAAGCACGTCTAGGTGGACCATCCTTGTTCCTTAAAGGTCCGGGCCTAATCCGATGTCCCCAACTAAAAAGTGGAAGATACAACACGCAGCATTTCTCAAAAAGTTCCCGAGTGGTCGCCATAAATAAAAATAGTTCATACCGAGTCCCGCATAGAATCGGCTCGACTTCGCCTTTAAGACAACCATCACCGCGTCGCTAATTCACCAAGTAGAGATCACTTTCCCATGCGATGCTTCCATGCAGGATAGGCATATAGCATAAACGGGCCCTTCAAAAGTCTTTTCAACTCTCTTTCTTTTCGCCCTAGTGCACTGAACTTGTAACATCCTAGGCTCGTCACTGTACACATATTGTCCGCTTTGGGCCGAGGCCCGCACGGTTTTAAAACGCGTATGTGCATGAGGTAACCCATACGCTTATGCCTACCCGCACTCCTCCCTGCAGCGATGTGGGACAAGAGACATATCCTCTCCTCCCTTGCGCAGGTCCGAGGACCGAGGCGCGGACGCACCGCCATCCCTCGGACGTGCGCAAGCTTTTGCTCCATTTCTCTCCCATTTCGACCAAACCACTACCTATACCAGCCACCAGCAGTTGTCCCTCGACCCCCTAGAGCTGCTGGTTGCCGGCCCGCCGCTCACCGGAGCTCCGGTGAGCTCCGTTCAGCCGGGAAAATAGAAAATTCTTTTGTAACAAAAGGAAATATATTATTTCTGGCCAGTTGTATTCCAAGAAATCCTCATGCCTCTTTTTTGAGTCATCTTCACCCCTTCCCCTTTCCCACTCCAAGCAGAGTGTGCGGACGCACCGCCATCTCTCCTCCCCGTGCGCAAGGTCGCCCCCTCCTCCCCGTGCACCGTCGCTTGGGCTCCCTTGCGCACGTCCGAGGACCGAGGACCGAGGACCGAGGCGCGGACGCACCACCATCCCTCCTCCCCGCGCACCATCGCTTGGGCCATTACATTCTCCCCCCCTTCTGGGCACAGCGTCCTCGCTGTGGCCCCACACGCGGGATCGGGAGTCGGCTCGATACCACTGTAATCATCCTGCTCGCCACTCACACACATATTGTCCGCTTTGGGGCCGCCCGCACGGTTTTAAAACGCGTATGTACATGCAGGTAACCCATATCGCTATAAGCCTAGTCCAGGACTCCCTCCCTGCGTGTGGGACAAGAGACATATCCCCTCCTCCCTTGCGCACGTCCGAGGACCGAGGCGCGGACGCACCGCCATCCCTCCTCCCCGCGCACCGTCGCTTGGGCCATTACAGAACTGATGACAAAACCATGAATTATGCACTGAAAAATCACGAAGTGGGAGATGAGGTAAAAAACAACTCTCCCAAAAGGACGCCGGGGGGGTCTTTTCTTGTCCATGTCGGCACATTCTCAATTAATCGAATCTGTCTATCATATGAGCGGACAGAGATTACACAAGGAATTGCCTATGAATTATATACCACAAGGGGGAAAAAAAAGTGAAAAAGATTTCCTTCGTTATCCTACCTCTCCAATACTATCCCAAAAGGGGTCGAACAAAAATCGGGGACCATAGAATTTTCAACTTCTCGTGATCAATGACAACTCGACGACCAACAAGAGAGGCAAAGATGCCACGCTCCCATAACTAGCTTCCTCATCAGGAACTCATTTGGATGAGCCAGGACTTCCATCTAGTCATCATCCTCTGAATCTGTATTCCAATTGGGGAAAAGTCAGATAATTCAACAAGAGACTTAGATTTTTGTTCCTTCCACAATAATATAAACTGAAAAAAGATCGATCAAGGAAACAACTACAAGTGTCACAACAAAGTTTGGATGAGCAGTCGAGCTAATTGAAAGATGTGACAAACTCATAATCAAAAAGCAACCCATGAGTTACCATTTCGCTTCATAGCTCTGCCTCATTTACCAGTATGCCTCTCAAATAAACCAACAGCATTATCTAATTGGAATATGGTAGGAGATTAAAGAAGCAACATAGCAATAAATATGCCACTTCAGGAAGTACAATGAGCAGCGCACTATTTTTCCTCAGGAAGTAGAACAGCAACAATTGCACTATTCCAGTTATGCAAAAACTTTATCCAGATAAATTTCACTTAGTCATAAGAGTCGACATTGTCGACTCAATTCAATCAATTTTTTGATCCAATGAAGTTTTAGGAGGCGTTCAAGCATAATGGATGGTCTTCGAATGTATGGCATCACCGGTAGTATAAAACAATGTCAGACTAAAACTAGAAGGACTTCAAACTGCTTACCAGATCTAATATCTTCTCCCACTTTGCCACTGTTTTTTAGCTGCCTCATGATCATTGAGCATATAAGAATCCACCAGTAAATATGGAACACAAGCAGAGTCAGAAGCATCGTGTTGAAGAAGTAGTATAATGAACATCCATAGATTTCTGATAGTGGCAAAACTTCAATTAAGTGATAGCTGTTCATTGAAAACCAAAAGCACAAGGTATCAGTAGCCATTGTAGATGAGCTAAAAGAAAGATCAGTCACCAGTGGATGCAACCTTGATGCTTCGATGACCCAAAAGGGGAAGAATATAAGCCTCAGTATGAGCCACGAGATGGCAAATAATGCAAAGCACAGGCTTGCTCTGAACTCCTTCTCAGAATACTTAAAGACCTTTGCAGCTTCCATCAGCACATCACTGGCATCATGGAGGGCAAGAATAATAGAGCCTATCCGGAAAAACCTGTTTTACCAATGAACAGCTTTTGTTAACTTTCTTCTTCAAATAGACATTGAGCATGATGTAGAACATCTACCAATTGAAAACCTAAGAGACCGTATGACTAGAAAATTTCTCCAAGACCAGTGTGCATGCAATTTTCTTGCGTGCCCTGGAAAGATCTATGCTTCAATTCCGTCAAGTAGTCCTTCCTAATGGCTCGTCCAGACTCTCGCAGAGGTCCAGCATACAGGGTGAATAGAATCCCCAGTGTTGTCCATCTTCCAATTCATTTGATTGGTAAGAATGTCAACTTCCCAAACCCCAAAAATTAATTTCTCCACATGAAAACGTTTATGTTTAACTCAAAAAGAGAGAAGAAAACGAAAAGGCATGATTTTAATAGCAATCATCTTTTGAAACAAAAATTAGATAGTAATTTTGCCAGCTTTTCTGAATCCAGTCAAGTACTAATTAACATCATCCTGGAATTTCAATAAAATGGTGCTGCTTTGTTTGAGATACATATTGATATCTAAGTATCCTCAGAGTCAAGCACAGGGAAAGAAGCTCCTGAGGCGGATTCAAAGCTCAGACTTCCTTAATCAGTTTTCAGTAAAGTAAACACATTCAGATACTCAGTTGGAAAATGACCAAATAGGGGGCAATAGAATTTGCTACAGCCTGGAGATGACTTAGTTGAACATGTTAATATAAGCAACGCAGTGCTTAAGCTAACACTAGAGAATTCTTGAACTTTCTAATATTTCCGTAACAAGGGAAGGTCACACAATCTAGAAACTATGCAGCAGACTCCGGTCACTCCACATCCTTCTCTAATTTCTCACTGAATTGGCATTCTTAGGAAAAATGGTTTGATTATATGGTCCAGCTTTTCCATATTAGGCTAGTATAACCCAGTGAACAGGACTCCTTTTTTGAAGAGTCCAACAATTACATGTTCTGTATAAGTGATGGTAATTGATGCAAATTGACCTTTTTTGTAGGATGAAAGGGATAATACAATATTTTCTTTTACACACAAGAGACATCACCACCTACTAGAAGTGCATTACAGGATGGACATGCTCAAGGAAAGAACATATTATGAAACAAGGTAAGCTCCACTCCACTGACAGCTATTTTGCCTTTTATTCCATTTGGAAGGCTAAAGCTAGGAAACCAAGAGATTGCTTCACAATGATGAGCACCGCCTCACAGGTACTATTAAAATGGTCTCTTAATTCTGGACATAACAAGGGATTACTGAGACAGTGAGACCCTACCTCGTCAAGAAGGAATAACCAATCAAAATGACAGTTATTACATGATGAGACATCATGACAGCGAAATCCTTCCTTCGAGTCTCCCATGTAAGTAGGGCAGCGATGCTGTAGATGTAGAAACCACATTGGCACATGTAGAAAAGCCTAAGGGAAAGCCTGACATGCAGAAACAAATGGATTGTTAATATGATTATCTGATCTTGACATTATTTTCTGACAAGCTTCATGTAGACTTTAAGTTTCACTTGGGACATTGAAATTCATTTTGAAAAGTCCATTCATCAAAGAGAGGGCCAAAACAGCAGCTTTCCTCTTCTCACTGGTGAAGAACTAATGTCTCAAATGAACCTCATCAGGGTAACCTAGGTCCTGGCCTAGAGCATGTCCGCAAAAATAACATATCATGCAGGAACCTTCTTTTCTAAGAGGAAAGAACAGTAACCAAGATAATGACCTAATCTGAGAAAACTCCATCACACATCTCAGTTTAGGTTCTAATGCGTCAAAAATGGCTATCTGCCAATCTAAGGTGAATAGTGGCCAACAACAAACTAATTTATCCTAAGCCTACTTGAAATGGAATGAAGAAATAATTTATAGCCTCCAGGGTTCATGTGCCAAATTTTTTTCCCCAGAAATCATGGGGAAAAAGGACATTTATATTAGCAGTATAATGAAGGAATGTAAACTTATCCAAAGGGGATTTCTTCTCACGTAATTTGGACATGCCAACTTTAAGGTCCACTTGTAAAAGCCAAGTGTAAAATCTATTCCCTTAAACTTTAGCTTGTGCTTTCGATTTGGAGTGGCAAATACTTCAATTATTCTTGTTAAGTAAGATTATCTCATTTCCCTTTTGGTATTCAGACCGCCATTCTAATAAAAGCCACAGCCAAAATCAGGACATAGCTGAACTAATGAGTTAGTAATCAAAGCAATAGCAATTTCAGCATAGCAAAACTCCTGCTAAAATATGGGGATGTTATATCCTCTCTAGCAACTTAAACAAGTTTTTGGTCAATAATCAAGTCTTTAGCATAAAAGGCACTGACATTCCCGTGTACTCTGTAGGGATCCAAACAGAGAGCTGCAGATGATCACAAGAGGATATTTAGCAAAAATGTAAGACACATTTGGATCTGGCACATACTCTTCCAACAAAGCAATAGAGTTTGTTGCACACTAAGATCTGTTGAGTGAGGTTCATGATGCTGGAACGATTGATCAGTTTCAGTTTTTCTAGCAAACGAGTTACTTACTTCAGTTCTTGATTGGGCCAGCCTCTGAAATACTCTTTTGTGTCTCTAAACCACAGCTCTTGGTAGGTGATTGACAGAACAAATGCTTCAATAGTAGCATAATACGTTAGCTTCCACATAGATTCCGAGATCTTACTGACTTTCGCTTGAACGGCCTCGTTAATCTTAAGTGGAGTAGGCCCATCGCGCAGCAACCAGATGGCAAGCCTCTAAATTCATAGATAAAAAGGAAGTGAGCACAGTGGAAGATTTCAAAAAGGAGGAAGCATCGCTTGATCAGATTCTTTTCTAATCTATTGATTTTGATTATATTGTCAGACCCAAGACAATAGGCATTTCTTATATTACTTAGATTTCCATGTAATGCGTATGAGATCTACAAGGCTTGGTAGGGTAAAGGACTAGCAGAAGTCCACCTTGACCCCGTTATATTTCTATTAAGACAAAATGATCTCGAAATGTTCTCTCTCGTAAAGCTTGTGAGCCAGCACTACTGTTTCCAAGGCTAGACAATCAACATCAGCGAGAGATTTTGCCTCTGTCATAACAGAGGATGAGTAGAATGAATTTTTTCTTCAATCCATAATGCAGTACCTTATTGACAACCATCCAACCATCATTTATGAGTGGAGTACATATACAGGAGAGAGATGCTCGAAAAGGAAGATGCATAGATACTTCTCAAAGCGAGAGAGACTGGCAAAAGCGCTTCCACAATGAGTCCTACTTGACTGGACAAGATTGCGAACTCAATCTAAACGATTGGAGGAAGAGAAACATCGAATCTACTCAATGCACCGTGATTGAAGTTCTAAACTAGAAGAGACCTGATCCGCGCGCATCTTTAGAAAAAAGTCCTTATCCAGTCTATACTAGCTTTTTTTTTTGGTCGAAAGTCTATACTAGCTTCAAACGCACAGTGATTGCATCACGCAGAAGCACAAGCAACACACCGCGCGAATGATCACCATCGGAGAGCTCAACAAGTTCGAAAATGGCTAGGCGCTCAGAGTGCAGCAGGGACGAGGGGGAAATCTTACTCGGAAGAAGAATCTATCGAAGAAGAAGCGAGCGGCGACGAAGGCGCCGGCGAAGCACATTGCGAAAAGGAAGTCGACAGCGCTCGGCGCGTTCGGGTCCATGTCGAGAAATCGCCACCGGAGAGGGAGCGGCACCACCATGAACCGATCAATCGGCAGATCGAGTCCTCGAGCGCTCCTCCGCCCGCATTCCGAAGCTGTTCCCCTCCGGTGGGGGCGGCAGGCGGATCTCCGGCACGCCCCTAGTCCGGCGGAGCCGAGCGCGGATGACGCCGCCGGGGGAGAGACCGGCGGGAGCGGAAGGATGCGGGGGAGGGGGAGTCGGGGATCCGGCGACGGTCGAGTGGATGAGATCGACTCTTCGTCCTTCGTTCTTTCCCTTTTCCCTTTCCACTGACTGACGCTGAGTTAATCCCCGCTCCTCGTCGCCACTCGCCCAACGCGACCGAGTCAGCGACCGAGTTGGCGCAATGGCGAGGCTCCTCGACCTCGACCTCGACCTCCCCTCCCCTCCCTGCTCGAAGAAGCGAGAGGCGTCGAGCTCAACTCTCCTCCTACCTCCGAGTCAGAGGTCATTCAACGAGGTGTCTCGCATCGGATAATTTAAAAGGATAATGACACGTGCGGTCGTTGAACTTTTATTTTGCTCTTTGCAAGCATTATGGGTTATAAGCTTTTAACTCAGAGTGCAATGTGATCTATAATTATTTTGATATGATCCAAAAGTTAGATTAAATAAAAGTTCAAAGGATGTATCGAACAAATTAAAAACTTATAAATAATGTTACAAAATGAGCTAAAGTTTAGGACATATTGACATATTGAGTAATTTAAAGATTTTTGGATAATATTACACATCAAATGAAAGTTTGTATCCGCAACGTGGTTGAAGGTGATAGCGTTATCCTTGACAACCTTGATGAGATGTTGTTTCAATGTTGGTACAAACAAGGCTTGGCCTAGAAAAAAGATGTTGTTCCTAGTCTTCCAAATCAAATGACAAAGAGCACCGAAAAAGAACCGAGCAATGGCTTGATAAAAGTCATTTCCAGAGAGAGAATTGATGGCCCAACAAAGATTATCCATCCACGATATGTTATGCCATGGGATGTTGCATCTAGCAGCCCAAAACATAATAAGGGCATTGGATACATAGCACCCAAAAAAGAGATGGTTGATAGAGTCCAGTCTTGAATTATAAAAGGCACTCAAAAATCCGCAATTCTACCATATGCCAAGGGTAGAATAACACATTTAAAGGTCCATATATACCCGAGTGGTAGATAAACATGTTCGAGAATAACACATTTAAAGGTCCACGCAGATGCCAAGGGTTGAACCATAGAGAAGTTGTAAGGCCATCAACCACCCGCCACATAAAACAATGCTAGAAATCACTCCTAAGATCAAGTAATTTCTTTCAAGCCTAGGAGCAAAACGTTGGCTTTGTAACTACCCAAAAGTTCTTCCTTTTTAAGTAGGTAGAATGGATCCACTTACACCAAAAGGATTCATTATCCGTGAAAGGATCCATGTATGTTTCGCGCATGGCCGCTGTGTTATTGTCACGAAGTTTGTGAATGCCAAGTCCTCCTTCTTCTTTTGGGAGGCAAACTTCTTCCCATGCAACTTTCGCTCCCCTTGACCCAAGGCCCGGGCCCTTCCAGAGAAATTGTTGGCAAATTTGTTTAATTCGGTCTAACACCGATTTAGGCAGCATGAAGATATTGGCCCAATATACTTGTATCGAGTGGAGGATCGATCTGATAAGCTGAAGACGACATGCAAACGAAAGAAAACGATGTGCCCAAAATTGCACTCTTGAGGTTAGCAGATTGACCATGGCATTATAGTCAGCCTTACCAAGTCGCGATGTAATAATGGGGACTCCCAAATAGCAAACAAGCAGTGAGCCTACCCTAAAGCCGAGAGTCTAAATAATCTGGTCATGAGTTAAAGTCGTTCCTCCCGCGAGGAAAACTTCACTTTTATTCAAGTTGGGTCTCAAACCTCTCCAAGATGAGAAGGTATGAAGAAATCCACAAAACCCTAAAGCCAAGTGAGCATTGACACACGAGTAGGGCGTACTAGGGAAATCACTTCGGAGAGGATATGGACCAGAGGAGGACGAGCCTAGCCTCCAAATCTCAGCCCCCATCATCGGCGCTAGCTCCTGGAAATGAAGAAAATGCAAAACGCCAAGAACAGTGTATCGGACGTCTTACTAGAAAGAAAATATGAACAGTAATTGCGAGTAATGTGCTGCATATGCTTTTTGGCTAAAGTTTAGAATTCATATCGAGCAAATTAAAATTTCAAAGACGATATTATATATTAAGTCAAAATTGGAGGATTATTCTTGTCATTTTCCCTAAATTCAATTTCAGCATCGAAAATAGGCATGGGCTGCCAAAACGCACCCGTTTAAAGCGATGTAGGTAGGGAACGGACAGGGCCCTCACCGGGAAAATTCAAATCTAGGTCGAGACCGCCATTGAAAGAGATTCTCCGAACTCTGCTTCTTCCACTGTTTCGGACACCTGAGGCTCTCTCTCTCTCTCTCTCTCTCTCTCTCTCATCGCGAGCATGGCGGAGGCCGGCGCCGCCCCACCGCACCACGACGATCTCTTCTCCTCCGTGATCTCCGACATCAGAACCTACGCCGGCAACGACCCGCTTCTCCCCTGGCTCCGGTAACGCCGGATTATCCCCCCGCTGTTTCCGTATTCCCGCATTTCGTTTCGCATTTCGCTAGAACTGTAGATTGACGCCTTTCGATTGTTCGCGGCGGTTGTGGCAGCGGGATCAGGCGGATGAAGGAGCGTCTTCCTCCTCAGGCCCTGAAGGAGAAGCTCCCTAGGTTTCTCCAGAAGTGCGCCGAGAAGTTCCAGTCGGACCGCCGCTACAGGAACGACTTGCGTTACCTTCGCATCTGGTTGCAGTTGGTAATCCCTTTTCTTGACTGCATTCGTTGGTACTAATCTTTAAAATGAGCAGACCGAGAATGCAGAATCATTGGTTTCTCCTTATTTTCTTTCCATGAATATGGCGAGCCTTGCTCGAAGTAAGCCAAGGAGTTGGATTTAGGTGGAGCTTTCTGTAGTTTTATCATGTGAAAATGCGTTCGCAAGATCGAGTCTTCTTTTGTCTCATTGATCAAATGGGTATTTAATAGATTTTTTTGTCAATGAATGTGCAGATGGATTATGTTGATGATCCGAAGGTGCTTTTGAGAGCGATGGAGATGAATCGCATTGGCATGAAGCGGTCTCTCTTCTACCAGGCGTATGCTCTTTACTTTGAGAAGATGAAGAAATTCGAGGAGGCTGATAAGATTTATCACTTGGGAGTGCAAAAGTAAGCTTTTACCCTGTTATTTTTACCTCTATTGGATGCACGGTTGGCTAATCAGCAGAGAAAAAAAGGAGACTCGTTAACAAGCGATGAGTATTTTGCAACACAAACTGTGAAGCTGTGCTAGTGTAGCAAATCGGCAGAACAATTGCTAGCCTTTTTGTGAATGGATAATTTGGTTGGTTTCAGATGCAACTTTTTAGAGACTTTACTCTTCTTGGCTTGTAAAGCTGCTTTTTTCCTTTTAACTGTTGGGCAGCCTTGCTGAGCCGGTGGATGAGCTGCAGAAATCGTACGAGCAATTTCTCCATCGGTTGGAGAGACACAAGATTAAGAGGATCCAGGTATCATGTGTTCTTTTGATGTTGCTTGTGGCAGCTTTAAGTGATCCTTCTCATAGTCATAGTCATCTAATAAACGGCAGATGTTCCACAGCATCAAGAAAGGAGAGCCAGCAAAGAAAACATTTGCCACTCCTATGGAAGGAATGATGGGACATGCCATGACAATAACGTTAAGAAATTAGTTCTTCAGGACAAAAATGTAGATGCTGACAAAATTTGCGAGGAAAAGTCTCAAGATGGTAAGCCACTGGCACAATCAAGAACAGATGGAGTCGCGGGGAAGGAGGAAAGTGGAATGATGGAACTTAGAAAAGCATCAAAGCCACAATTGACTGAGGAAAAGAAAGTGGATGAACCTGCCATATCTTGCTGTGACACTGTAGTTGTAGATACTGCCCTTGTTGGAAAGCCTGAGGCAGAAGATGCATGCCATCATGGACTGGTGGAACCAACAATAAACATGAAGGAGGCAATGAATGCCATCAACAGCATGTTCAGAGAGCCAATTGAGATGCCAGTTGGCAGAGGCTCGCTTAGGAGGCATGAAAGGGAAAAGCAGAGTTCCAGCAGCAATTTCAAGGTCTTTGTTGATGAAAATCCAGAGAAGCAAGTTGAAGCATCTCAAGATCAGAAATGGGAGAAGAGTTCTTCATTTCAGCACACAAGATCCACACTTGCTCAGCCTCAGGGGGAAGGATTTCAAATATACATTGATGATGAAGGAAATGATGATGGAAAGGAGAATGGAGACTCGGAGCAGGATCAAGCACAAAATGTCTCTGATTCCCATGTGAATGCTTTGTGTTCATTCGACCAAAAGATCTTGCTTCTGAAAATTCTGATGAGCTAGGTATAGCAAGCTCAGTCAGAGGAAAGTTAAGAGAGGATACAGTCGTTTGTAAGTTTGTTGGTTCAACCATATTAGATGAGCCAGTGGTGGAAAATGCTTGCCACCATGGCCTAGTAGACCCCACTATCAACTTGAAAGAGGCCATGGAGGACATAAATAACATGTTTGGAAAACCAATAGAATTTGTAAGATCTAGAAGATCAAAGAAGAGGGAAAAAATATTGGAGAAGGAGGAAAATTTTAGTGGATTTCTGATACTTCCTGACGATGAATTGGAACATCAACCACTTGTGGATCCAGGAATACCAGCAGCAAAAGCTCTTGACAGGGAAAGAGATATAGGGTTTTCAATTCTTTCAGATGATGTAAAACATCCTAACCACAAGGTGGCACCACAGCCATCCAGCAAATCAAGAGAGAGTGACTTGTTTGAGCAAACTGTCTTTACTAAGCAGGCCATGGATGATATCAACAAGATGTTTGGAATGCCATTGGATTTCTAACTCAGATGATTCCTGCCTCTACCTTAGATACGTTGAGTTCTGCCATGTTCAAGCTTTTATATATATTGGTTGAGGGGTGTGTTGCATTGTCAAAATGTTGAATGAAGTTTATATCAGTAGCTCTTTTTTCTTTCTCCACTTCCAGTTAAACTATACTTCTGTCTGAGTGGCTAAATGTGAGAGCTGATGTGATCTTAGGTTCTGTGTTACATCAGAAAGCTTGGTATCTTTATTTCGAAATTCAAATTGGCAATACATGATTGATTCCAGATAATTTTTTCACTTTCTTTGGGTAGTTGCAAGAATTGACTCAAAAACGTGGTGAATAAAAAGGGCAGACATTTATGTTAGCAAATTGTCTGGGATTGGAAGTTGAATCAAGCAATTTCTTGGTGTGATGACCACAGAGCAGGAGTGACAAGTAATTGAATGGAGGTCATTTTTTGTCTTTCCCTTCTCGGATCCTAAAAATAATGGTGTTTGAAAAATAAAGCTGGAGAAACTGTATAAGGTGACTCAAATACCAGTGGAAAAGCCTCCACCTGTCGAGCTTTCCCTCCCACGTTTGTGCCTTTTCACACTGACAAGCAATCGTAACAGCGAAAGAACCAAAACATGGTCTTCTAAAAGAACTCTCTAGCTAGCGCGGCCACTACTGGTACCAATCATTTGGCAATTGATTGTGCTAAAAGTTCACTGAAAATCATGTCTAGTTGCCCATGTTGAGTACAGTTTGCAATCCCTTCAATTATTAGCATCCCACCAGAGGTTCTTGTATCGACAGCATGTCAATCTCTGCACAGCATACAATCAATCTTCAGCTTCTTCCCTTCCTCTGAGAACAGCTCCGAAGTGTTTCACTAGTATATCAACAACTAAAGGCACCACATCTTTACAAGGAACACCTTTCTTATAAACATCTCCTAAGTGTGAGTCACTCCCAATTCTACCACCCAAGAAAACATCCACCCCCTCACAAATCTTCCCATTCTCATCCCTTGTCATGCACCCCATGAACCCAATATCAGCAACTTGTACTTGTCCACAAGTGTTGGGACATCCAGTCCAGTGCATCCTCACAGGTCTGGTCATGGAAACAAGCCTTTCCACTTCCTCAGTCACCTTCAGAGCCCTAGCCTTTGTCTCAATAATAGCTTGACCACAGAACTGGTTGCCGGTACATGCAACAAGTCCTTTCATGAGAAGAGGCGGACTGGGGGAAAATCTGTTCTTCAAGAGAGGCTCATCGAGCAAGGTTTCGATTCTTGAGTTCTCGACGTTTGGAATGACAATGTTCTGTTCCACAGTGAGCCGGAGTTCACCTGATCCGTATTCATCAGCTAGCCGAGCTAGCTCATCCATGTCATCTGCTTGGACCCGGCCGACTGGAATGTGAACTCCAACAAAGCTAAAGCCTTCTTGCTTCTGTGGATGGACCCCTAAGTAATCCCTCCTTTCCCATTGCTTGTAAACCAGGTCCTCGGGGACGCTCTTTCTAGTATCTGGTGGGGCATTCTCTTTACCACCTCTGACCTGAATCCTTCAATACCCTGCATTTATTTTGGAGAGTTCACATGTTCATCAGATTAACAGGATGAATAAACTAATTTTTTTTAACCAGTAAGAACTCTTAGAAGAGAAATAGAACATCCAATTGGAATTATCCCCATTGTTGCTTACCAATTCATCGATTAACCACATCATTCTTGTCTTCTGCCTGTTTCCTCTGGTTCCAAGATCCCTGTAGGCCTCAAGAATAGCTTTGCACACAGGGATTACATCATCTGCTGAGACCCAGGCATCTAGAGGAATTGCTTCCTCGCAACGCTTGGGGCTAAAGAATCCACCAACCAGCAAATTGAATCCAAATTGTCCATTCTTCATTGCAGGTATGTAAGCAAGGTCATTGATGTGAGGATGCTCATAAAGATCATGAGAACCAATCACACAGGCATTCCATTTCCGAGGCCTGCACAGTATTGATGCACATGAGTTGGTTGATTTAAACATTGTAAAGTCAAAAACTTTCCTACTAAGTCAATTTGGTGGCTCTCTCAGATTTATTATTATTATTATTTTTTTTTTTTTTATAAAAGACTCACTCAGATTCACTGACCAATATATGCACTACTTAATTGCCGCCAATTTGCAGTAACATGATAGTCAGTTATCCCTGAAGAGTGTCACAGTTATCCCTGAAGAGTGTCAATCATAACAAAGTAGGATCAGGCTAACTGAAACCAAAAGAACTCACAAGTTTGTAATGGTAGGATTTCCACGGAAATTCCCAGTGATGAACTGAGACAGTAGGTTGGTATAAGGCCGTGTATCGACTATCTCATCAGGATCGATGCCTGCCAGGGGGTTTCCAACAGGATTCCTCACATTGTCCATGCCACTTTGGAGGCTGGTCAAGCCCACTTCAGCCAAGCCCTTGAGTATTTCTGGAACATCAGGCAAAACCACCCCTCTGATCTGCCAGTTCTGCCTGGTGGTTACATCCGCACATCCATCTTTTCCATATTTCCTGATGACACTGGCCAAGTATCGGGTTTGTGCGCTTGTTGTCACCCCATTTGGCAGCTTCAGCCTCATCATGAATCTACCATCTAAACATCAAAGACACAAATTATAACGAGACTAGATTAGAACTTTAGGTGACCTTTTGTTCAGCAAACTATTTGCAAGTATTATATCCTTTATTATCCCTATGAAGAGGAGGATTAATCAACCCTCGATACCAAAGCTCATATGCATACTTGCTAATCACCGACACCTTGACCTAAATATCCTCAAGCACTATTTCCTCCGCTAAGAATGACTACTATTCTCTTGTGATGTACTTGTTTCTTAAGTGCATCCAAGTCCTAAACAACTCAGTTGAGCATATAAGGAAAAGAAATATAGGCAGATCATATTGGAATACAAACATATTAAATACGGTGCAGACTCACATTGATGCTTCCTCCTGTGGAACAAGCCAAGCCACTTGAGCCTCACATCGATATCATCCTTGGTGAGCTTAGCCCTGTCGATATCTTCCATTGACATCTTAGCGAGCTCTTCAGTACCATTCTCCATGAACAGCTTCATTGGCTCTTTCTCAATCTTCACCTTCTCCTGAAGATTTATGCCCTGCCTGAACTTCTCCTTCAGCACCCAAACCCATCTCTCTCCTCCACCCTGGGCTCCAGCCTCACCACGTCTGCCCCTACCCCCGGCGGAGGTGGGGCAGCCGTTGGGGTGGTGTCTGCAGACACCTTTGTCCGGAAGAGAGAAGCCGAACTCTTCTGGCATGGCAAGGGAGATGAGAGAAGCGGATGGACATGGAAGACATGGTTCAATGTTTATGTGATGCTCAAGCTCAAGAAACCCTTTTTTGTGATGTGCTTCAATGGAGTGAGACATAGATGTTTGCATCTTCTATGCCTTATCAAGGTTATTGCTGGGACCTTAGGAGAGATGGAAAGGAGAGGAAGAGAAGCTGACTTAAATGGCCTCTTGGGTGTTGCTAAAGGCCATTCATTATTTTTCCTTTTTCTTGTCCCCTTGAGGTGAGATGGAGAATGCATGGTGAGTGAAGAAATGAAATGTTTGGATTGTCCTTATTACTGCATGGTATTATCCAAATAGTTTCTGTATTTTTTATTGCCGCTTCATTTTGTACGCCTGTGGTCTTTGCCATATCAGGGTCAGGAGGAGGTGGCTGCATCTTGGGTTGCAGGATCAAATGACTTTTGCTATTGGTCAAGGGACCATATTAAAGTTAACCAGGCTTAGTTGAGTTTTCCATTAGAATTTTTAAAGGAGGTGATGAAGCCACTCAGGAGAGACCAACCAGTGGGCCAATATTCATTTACCAGTTCTGGTTTTCCGACACAAGATTTCGTGTCTTGCCAACTCATTTTGATTAACCGGTTTGGCCTTTTGAGTCCTACTCTCCCTCTGGACTGTCCCACCATGGGGGAAAAACCAAAGAGATCTTTATCAGTGAGGCACATGTGTGACTTAAAATGGTGGTCTAGCCTGAGAAAAAGGGCAAAAAGAAAAGATAAGCAATGGTTCCCAGCAAAGTCATTGACCAATCAGGAAGCGATCACAATCTTCTCCACTAAAATTTTCTTTTGCCGACTCCAAAATGGTCGATGATCACTTTCAGTTTCTGTCTGTACGATAGTCCAAATGACAATGCTCTATACTTTGGGATTTCCCCCCTTATCTTCCATCTCATTCAAGATAGTTAACTCTCAGCTCCAGTATCTCCAAAACCAAGTAATAGCCTCTCCATGCAGCAAAACATCTGGGTTTTTCTGGGTACCATTCCATTATTCTCTCCAAGGTCTCACGGTCAGGACATCATTAGGTTTTGAAAAGGACAGTCCCCCTTGGCTTGGGGAGAGGGAAAACATGAGAGAAAAGGCGACAGCTTGAGAAAACTATGGCCGCGGTTTCGAGGGACCCAATGGTTCAAGGGACACGTGGGCTTATTCAGGAATTGAGAAGCTGCGGTGCACCTCTTCAAAGCGGCCAAAGGTCACCCCTGCGACAGCAGCCACCACACAGAGAAGACGACAACATGTGGCACACGGACTTCAACGAAGAGAAGATGATCGAAGGGACAAAGGAAGAGAAGGAGCTCCGGCCAGCTCACCAGATCGAAACCTGTCCAGGAGAGAGTTTGACGAACGTAAAATGAAACTTCCATGATTTGACAGATTTGCGTGATAAGAGGATGGATATTGATTGGTTCCTGAGCTATGGAGGCATGGATTGTCTACGTCTTAGGATTAAAGAAAAGGGTTTTGGCTAATTTAATGTGAGGCGTTTTATGAAGTGGCTGCTCCTCCTCTTCCTTGCCGTTTGCCCATCATTAAAATAATACCGGGCAGGAGCATCATTTTTATCGTACGATGATTCCTGGAAGTTGGATCCGCAGAGGAATATTCTATTCATCCTTTGCTAAGTTCGATTGGGCCCAATAATGTCCTTGATGAAAAGAGGAAATGATCAACTTTTGATTATTATTAATCGATAAAATGGCAAGCTCAACCTATGAAAACAGTTTGGTCAGCACGATTGACAACTAAAAGAATCCATAACTTGCTGGTGAAATAAACAACACAACATAAAAGTTATCGATGAGAACTTTTATCGAGATTTGAAAAGTTGATCGATCATATCATTGATAGCGGCTAATTGACATACAAACTAATTGTTAGGTGATTATATTTATTGCTGCTATTTTAGGATTTGTATCACTTATTGTGGATAAGTATTACTAGATCAATAACCACTCTATGCAACAGTTTGAAGAGGGCTATAAATACCCAAATTTGTTCATTGTAAAGGATCTTCAATCAATCCAAAAACTCAGCGTTTTCTTGCAAATTCATTTTTATGTTTACTTCCCTACAATTTTACCATGATTGCAAATATATTTTTATGTTTACTTCCATGCAATTTTACCGTGATTACCTCTAATCTATGTACCTTTAATTTTTTTTTTGTCATTTATTTTTCTATCCAAAATCAATAAACGATTCGTCCACGTTCGTGAAAGGATATTTCATCGTTTTTGTACATTCATCCACGTTCTTGAAAGGATCTGTCATCGTTTGTGGTTGAACGGTCTTTTTATCAAGTTTAGGAAGGATCTCTCTGGATCTAAATGGCATATGGTTTCAACCAAAAGAGAAAAGTCAGATACCGCAAGTGCAAGTCCCCCACTTCAATATTGACCTGATCAAATTCAACGATGGAGCACCGGATGGGATTTTGGACCTAAAATTTTGTGTTTTGACAAATGAATTTTCTTTGTAGAACGTCTGGACTCGTGCGGGCCTGACGAACCAAAATGAGTGAAACTTTGTTACCACACCCATCAATTGTGCTTCGGACCGGTGTGCTTGAGCAGCCCGCCACGAGGCTCCTAATTAGTTCTGGCTTTAACATATGATAAAAGGAACAAGTTTTTGAGAATTGGGCTCAGCTTGTTTCTTAAAAAATGGATGATTTAGAAAACATTTTCCTAGAAAAGATATCTCGTACTGCTTCCAACTGTTATCCCTTCTCTGAGGTGTTCCTCAGACGCATAGAAACTTCCGAATAGAATTGGTGCCAGGCCCTAAGTGCAACTTCAACGGTCAATCGCAAAGTCAAAGCATGGTATCAACGCATCAACCTGGATATTGAAAGGACCCAATATAAATTGCGGTGGAGTAAGTCCATCACACTCTTCCAGTTCATACCATGTAGGACAGAAAATATGTAGAAGATCGAGATTTGAACCGTGAATATCTGTATTGCCACCTAAAAGAGTCATAGAAATACATCAAAGGTTATGACCCAAGAACTAATCTAATGCCCTGGACCAAAATAAACTTAGATCCAGCTTCCGTCATGGGCTAACACAATGATCAAATGTCTTGAGCTTGTCACAGTGAGCTTGATAAATATTCCGTCAGTTCTTTGCTAAATTTATTGCTCCATCCATCACTCGCATAAGCACGATATGCAAAAGTGGATGGGGGCACCGGGAGGCATCGATCCAATGAACTTCATATTCACCTCCTCGTGAGTTCCCAAAGTAGGAAATGCACAAATGGCCCACTCTGCCAAACTGTAGCCAGGATGAGAAACTACTCAGACAAAAATCACTTCAAATTTCGCACATGGGTTGCTTTGCACGTGACTCCTTAGGTCTGCGTCATCTTTGAATTTGAATGTATACAGAGCCTGCCTCTGCGTCATGCCAACAGGGTATATCTTGTAAATTCTGAGTTCATTCCCTCCTCTTATGCTTTCAGGTCTTTCTTCCTTCCAGATTGGCACATGATTCATAGAAGTGAACTTCCTCCAAATTGCAGACTCCAGGGCCTTCAGCGTGAGTTTCCTGTATGAGCATTAAATTATCTTGAAAATTCTTCCCGAATGTCAGCAAGAAACATCAAGGAAGACAAACAAAGGGATGAACCGATAGATTTATCCTACATGTCAAATGTATAGAGAAATTGCTGTTTTCTGCTATTGTTTTATACATATCAAGGTGCTTACCTCAGGTAAATGGATACCATCTCAAACCTCCCTCTTTCTCTCACGAACAAATGGTATACGGTTTCTGAGCCTCGAGTGCACTTGCATGGACGATTCTTGAAACCTGGGCTTTTCTCTTCTTTCTGTCTAATCGTGGTAGCAAGATGAATGCAAAGTCGGCATGATGAGTGAACAGCTGCCATATCCACGAGGGCCTTGAAAGAATCAGATGGACCCTCATACTTCCACCTATTAGAGCCACATGCATATTAGAAGTCCTTCAGAATCAGAACAATATGAGCATTTTAGAAAATAAATGAAAGAACAAACAAAGTAATTATTCGTGGGCACGTGTTTTTCTTTTTTTTTTTGGGGTTTTTTTTTTTTGTGTTTTAGGGGGAAGTACCTTAATGATTGGTTGTATGCAACGGGATCCTCTGAGAGGGACTTCATTGTCTTGGCAACTTCTGGAACATCTTTTAACTCCTTGATATGTAAATATGAACCAGAAGCTGGTGCAAAATCCTCAATGTTTGGTGCACCAATAACCACAGGAACAGAACCTGCAGAATTCGTTATGTCACAACTATTTCGGCACTGGGACACAGTTAATAGGTTTTTTTTTTTTAATAGGTAATTGATTTCCTCAAATTTTATAAACAGACAGGATATGTTTGCCAATGTCTGTATGGGACAAACTTGCTCAATGGGACAAACTTGCTCAATGGAACAAAATAATCCAAGCGATTGCCCCAAAGAGAGAAAGTTGTGTACTGAAATCCAGATAACTTGGTATTCAAATTTGGGAAATCCCAAAAAGAGAGAATCACTGAGGAGATCAAATGGGAGAGTGGATCGACTTTTCAACAAAGATATATCTATCGGGAGAACTTAAAAGACGAAGAACACCATTTACCAGCAACAAGCGATTGGAAGTATTTCTCAGTGACGTAATCTTCTTCATTAGAATTTTCAAAAGCCAAACTAAACTTGTAGTGCTTCAGAGCTTCCACTTTGTTTACTGCAAAATACAATAAACACAGTTACAAAAGATATGAACAGCTCCATCCAACTCTGTTCTCTGTTCTCTTTGGGAATATAACTGGTCAAAATAACTTGCAGATATAGGATTCTCACACATTCGAGCACCAATACTTCATGCAGGACGATATGCTTCTCAACTTTGGACTCATAAGGAGTTCAATTTCTCACAGTAATCTAATTAGGTTGGTCAGAGAGTCGATTGCTGCTGGCCCTACTCTTTAAAACAAATCTTCATTGCTCAAGTTCCATATGAAATATACAGAGATGAATCACTCAGATGTTAAAATGCATGAGTGAGATGCACAGATTCATGGAACAGCATAGAGCTAACCTTCATTATTCTAACAGAAGTGTAAGTTTGCTCATGACATCCCAAATCCATTTGTTTATCGTGTGAACAAGGCCAAAGGAAGCCGTGAGGATTTAAAGAAAGAGATGCTGTCCAGTGACGGTGACAATGACAATTTCTTTCTGCATACAATGTTATACAACCTAAACTAACAGATATTTCTATTATATAACAGTTAACATTTTCAGATTGAGCAGCTAAAGATAATAACACTCACCTCTCCCATCTCGGTTCCTATGGCAGCCACCATATGAATCTATTTTTATTTGAGTCTTTTCAAGAGCCTCAAGAGCTTGCAACCTAAAATTTCGAGCCCCACAGTTAGAAATAAAGGCAGCTGCGATGGCATTCTCAGTTTTTGGCTGCACGGGAGCCATAATATCATACTCAGCCCATGAAAAGTATCCAACTGGAACATCAGAGGAAAGACTAGTTGTCATCACAACATCGATACCTCTCCTGTAACACCAAACATCTAAGATCACGATAAAGAATAATAGCAAGAAAAGGAGTGGAGAGTGATGCAAGCAACCCAGTCATTCTGCTAGCATTATAATCCAGTGCACTTACATAGAGGCAGCATCAGTCATAATCGTCGTAATCTATGAAAAATATATATATATATCTTGTGTAATTAATCTATTAACAATTCTGTCCCTTCTGTCACATGTTCTTATCTTAATAACAGCAAAAGTTTGATCGCCTGGATCAGTAAAACAAACATAATGATTTCGGAATTATGCATGTTAACATGACAATTTCCAGATTACTCTAATTCATTGCAGGAGATTGTTTGGCAGAGATCTGAGTTTAGATCTAATGATTGGGTAAACCATTGACAGATCATGGAGAACGTTTTGAAACGCAGTTTTGACAGGTAAAAATTAATTATCAGATACTTGGTGATAAATGAGATTTACAATTGTGAGATACACAAGCCTGCCCCTCGTTATAAAATAACTACTTGCACACTATTCAGAGTTGCACAATTTTGACCTTCTTTCCATGTTATATGGTGTTAGCAGCCTAAGACCCCAAGGCTACATCTTCTCTCCACAGTCACTATAAATGAAATTATCGGATAACACATGACAAGCAAATGATTCAGTTCTAAACAACAGTCTCAACCATTTTCACCCTCCCTCGCCCCCCCCCCCGCGCAGCTCCGCTTTCTCTAATGGATAAGCACTCATGCATGGGGTGAATTACACCAAGCTCATTGCTTCCCTTAATTCTTCAAAAAGCTTATATCACAACAACATCTGTCCAACATACAATAGCAATAAAGGAACTCCAATATGGGGACTGCAGAATTTTCTTGAACCTACAACACCTATCAAAAGTACAATCAACTCGACCTAGATAGTGCTTACCCACCGTCGTGCCTGAGCAATATTATTTTCAGCATAATACTGTGAAGACTCCATTGATCTAAGTATAGTAGCTGTTCCAGCTTGCCCATGTAATCCAATCTGCCCATCAGGTTTCCTATCTGAACCGAACCCAAACTTACATCCAACAGCACATGTCTTCCACTCCTGTGTTAATTAAGGATGCCAAGGAATTTCTAAAATTTAGAAAAATATCATAAAAAGTATAGAGACAGAGTGTCAATAAAGGATTCCAACCAAAACACACTGAAAATTCATGATGACATTTCCTAGAAACAGAGTTGAGCCACAGCAATTAAAGCATATAGAGGAACTCCAACATCTCAAATGTAATGCTTAAACACATAGCTAAGAATAATCCATATTGAAAGGAGTGGAACTAGAGCTTTTGCTTGAGTTCGTAATTTTTTACCAGCTAAAGGAAGAAGAGAAGAGAGGAGATTTAGAAACAGTAACTGCCCAACTTGAACATCCCCACAAATGCAACTTCAATGCCATGTTATAGCGGCAGTTTCCTTCTAGAAGCTCGGTTTTGAAAAGCTCAACTTCACATGGACATGAATTAGTCCAAGTGAAGTAAACATGGAAGAGAGCCAAGATAAGAATAAAGAGGTACAATTCCTAGCCTTTATCTTCCTTTTGTTTGTGAATCATAACTCAGCAGCTAAGCATTTATTTCTCGCTTGTCCATTCCTAGTCAGTTTCAGAAAATCTTCATTTCAAAGAATGCAAACTACACAAACCATTCAATCGACACACTATAAGTGGCCAAACGCACAAAATTTAAAGCATCCCCTGCAGTTACTCATTCTCTTTAAGACAACACGCAGAAAAATTCATGAACTTAATGGATCAAGCAAGAATCAATTCGACATAAAACCAACAAACGAACATAGAACGAACCTCCTCATGACCAGAAATTAAAATCGGTTCCTTGCCAAAATCCCTAGAATAAACCACGGCATCCTGTTTCTCCAACCACTCCTCGCAGCTCTCCGTCTCCGACCCCGAACTCTGGTCATCGACCTCCACCGCGACGGGGAAATCGTCGTCGGTCAGGGGCAGGTCGCCCCCAGGATGCGAACGGTGGAACACGTCGGCCCAAGAATCGACTAGAGCAGCATTCTTGGCCATATCGAGGCGACCCAGAAACGCGATCTCCGCCACCACCACGAGAATCACGAAGAGAGGCATGAAGTTGGTCCATTTCCTCTTGGGGCCGCTGGGATCCCATTGGCGATGGGCTGGGAATCGTGGGTATGCGCGCCTCTGGAGAATCTCTGATTCGAAGCAGGATTCGCCGACTTCTCCATCCCTCCGGAAACGACGCGGGTCCGGAACCACCCCTTCCCTCAGAAGAGCCGGGGAGATCGAGGTTACTTTGAGAAAACGAACCGGGGTCTCGGGATGCTTCTCGTCTCCTCTTCAATATCATCGGACGATCAGAAACGGGGAGAGGAGGACACTGTTATGGGGGAGGTCAAGAGCAACCAAGCTGAGATTTTTCTCCGTGGAAGTCAATGCAAGCAAACGAATTTCATTGAATATTCAAATTTAAGCACAAAAAAAATAAAATATACGCACGGTTCGTATTCCCCCAGTGGCGCACGAGCGAAAGTTCCGGCTCGGGCGGGTGTTCTTCAACCCCCATAAAGACTCAGGCAGTTCTACCGATCACACGGCAAAAGACAGAAATCTGAAGAAGCGCACAGTGCCACGAGCGCCCAGAGCAGGTAGGCCTGGCGATCAAAGTGGGTTGCCTGAGATCTGAAGTTTCAGGGAGGTCTTCTTGTAGGTTTTGGCGATGGTTGATGGTCTATTTAATCATTGAAGACAACACTTGAACTTGCTGCATTAGTTGGAAAGGTGTAATGGGCTAGTTTGGAGAGATCATTGATGTGGCTGTCGCGGCTTCTGATAGTGCAGCGACATGTCGTGCGTTCGGACATCAGCCCCGTTCACTTCTTTTACATAATCATTCAATGTCTCTAGTGTTCTCTTCCTAGATTATTTGATAATCCATTGTTGTTAAGGAAGACGATTTACCAATGGAAAAGAGACAAAAGGGGCATTATACTAAACACAAATCTCATTTTTCGTAACAAAACTTCATAGGTATTTTAAAAATTAATCACGATCATTTTACTGTATCAATAAAGATGGATTAACTTAATCATACGTGTTGCTATCACAATATTTTCATTATTTATTTAGAGAAAACTGATTTGCCCATTGCACTATTATAGGTTGAGATCATCAGGAATTGACGTCACAGAACATTCGCCTTCACCAACGGAATGAAACATTTCATCGGCGGATGTTCGTACGCACGTTTCATCGCTTAGCCGAGACAGAACGTTTGAGCGAATGTGGAGATTTGCTTGGTGGGACGGAACGATCGATTCGTCACGTAAGAGCAGAACGTCTGGCGACCGAACTGGGCCTCGGACCTGGCCCATTTCTCCTGACGTTCTCAAGGACTTCCGAGATTCGTTCCTGAGCGCAAGAAGAAGCCCACCCACGTTCGAGCGGGCCCAATCCAAGACTTTTTGTACTGGCACGTCTCGTAGATAGACATGCTGCCAATGATCCAATTCAACAGCGGCATAAAACTCTTAATAAGACGCGAGACGTGACATAAACCCCCAGCCCCCAAAGTTTCATTCTTCAATTGTTAGACAGGTAGATGCTACAAGTTAATGCTCATGTTCGTGCATACCCAACTTAGCAATTTCGCAAGAAATTGCATCGCGGAGTAGCCTAAAAGAACAAGTAAAAATATATCCAATTTGATTGTATAATTTTTCTTCAATCCTCAAACACCAGACAATTCCACCTCTATTATCCAATCAAAGGCATGGTGAATGTAAAGGGCTTGCATGGAACTATATTGTGGTTTGAGTTGTCTAAATTCAAATCATCTCAATCCTCAACCTCTATTGTATTTATTGTTTTGCAATATTTATTGGGAATTCAAAACAAATTTTGTGTGTGTGATATATTCAATATTTCCTCTAATAAAAACACTGACTATTTACAAACTAGACAATTCCACCTCTATTGTCCGATCAAAGGCATGGCAAATCTAAAGGACTTGCAAGGAACTATATTGTGGTTTGAATCACCTAAATTTGAGTCATCTCAATCGGTTCATTAACCTCACCTCTATCGTATTTATTATTTTTCCATATTTATTAGATATATCCGATATTTCCTATAATAAGAACACTAACTCTATACAAACCGGACAATTCTACTTCTATTGCCTCGTCAAAGGCATGCATCGGCCTGAATTGAGTCACATCTCAATCAACCCATTAACCTCGACGTCTATTATATTTATTATTTTGCCATAATTATCAGGAATTCAAAACAATTTTTTTGTGTGATATATCTAATATTTCATCTAATAACAACATTGACTATATACAAACTAGACAATTTTACCTCTATTGTCTGATCAAAGGCATGGCAAATCTAAAGAACTTGCAAGGAACTATATTGTAATTGGAGTATGCCTGAATTCAAGTTATCTCAATTGGTCCGTTAACCTCGCATCTATCATATTTATTATTTTGTCATATTTATCAGATATATACGATATTTCCCATAACAAGAACATTGACTATATACGGACCGGACTATTCCACCTCTATCGTTCTCTCAAAGGCATGGTGTCATCCCCTAAATTCGAATCACATCTCAATCGATCTGTTAACCTTGACCTCTATCATATTTGTTATTTTTCCATATTTATCAAGAATTCAAAAATAAACAATTTTTGTGTGTAATATGTCAGATATTCCTCTAATGTGAACATTGACTATATACAAATCAAACAATTCCACCTCGATCGTCCAATCAAAGGCGTGGCAAATCTAAAGGACTTGCAAGGAACTATAGTGGTCTGAGTGGCTTGAATGGAACTATAGTGGTCTGAGTGGCTTGAATTCAAGTTGTCTCGATCAATTCGTTAACCTCACCTCTATCGCATTTATTATTTTGCCATATTTATCAGATATGCTTGATATTTCCTATAACAAGAACATTGACTATATACGGACCGTTCCACATCTATTGTCCTATCAATTCTCAATCTCAATCGATCCGTTAACCTCAACCTCTATCATATTTATTGTTTTGCCATATTTATCAAGAATTCAAAATAATTTCTTTTTAGGTGATATATCGGATATTTCCTCTAATAAGAACATTGACCATATACGAACCACATCCCACGCAAACCTAACATTATTCTGCCAGCTAATAATTTTCCCGAAGAGATCCAAAAATATTGATCTGTCTTGCCATTCTCGTGGCTCCAAAAAGAAGGAAAGAAAGTCTGTCAACTGAAATTAGAGCGAGTGCTTGACAGCCCCCATTGACAGTCCTACTCCTCCATTCATCGTCATCACAAGATTTCAAAAAGAGATTTAACATTTGCAGATAATACCCAGATAAGAGTGAATTAATCGGTGTTTCTCTATCGATGTCTTAGTTCTAGAAAAGGGGTAGAAAATAAGGGAGAGAAGGAATGTCATGAATGGAATTTTGATCGAAAAAATTAAATAAAAGCCCTATAGATTCCTGTATATCGATCAAATTCCTATATACAACACTTGGGTTTTAGGCGTCGCCGGGGCCGCTGATCATTGTGAGGAAGGAGACGAAGATTGCCGGACGGAGCACGCCACGATCTGCGCCCACTGCCTCAGCCTCGTCTTCACTGTTACCGGATCATCACCTGCAGTTCCGCATCGAGAAAAGGCGTCAGGAAGAAGGAACGATGCGTGCACTTTACGTTCGATTTTCTTTCGATTCGTCGATCTGTGCGTACCTGGGTCGTATATGGAGCCGGTGCTCTCGGCGTCGTTGTCCGAGGCCAGCGACGACAGCGACAGGGACGACTCGACCGACGACGACCTCGACAGGCTCCTGTGGTACTGCCGGTTGACCGCATGGTAGAGCTCCAGGGCCGGGAACGTGTCGGAAAGCTTGGGGTCCACGCCACCGCCGTCGGCGGGCGAGTCGAACCCGAACCCGAGCTCTATGCAGCCCTTGAGCTCGTCGAGGTCGTCGTCCGTCACGCTCGCGTGCCGCCGCCGGCCCTTGAAGCTCCCCTTCCTCCTCTGCCACGCCTCCTCGCGGAGCATGTCCGGCGACCACGAGTGCTGCTTGTGGAGCGGCCGCTGCGGCCCCGCCAGCCTCGGGGGCGGAGGCGCCGCGGCGGCGGCGGCGCTGCTGGGCCTCGACATGGCTGCCGGGCAGGAAGGTTCAGAAGTCGGGAGAAAGAACAGGAAAATAACGAGATTTAAGGATGTTTCCTAGGGCGAGGGAGGCTTTATAGGGAGGCACGAGGACCAGTTGCCGTTTTTGAGAGGGCGAGGAATCGAGAAATTCGGGACGAGATATTGCCGATTTATTACGACCGAACGAGGATTTGGAAACACGATCAATCCGTTAAGGCCACGTTGGAATCTTCGAGGGACAATCTGTGCCTCTGCAAGGACTTGCCATAATTTGACTGCTGGCATATTCCCTTTCTCCAAATACCTAACTCATATTATAATTGGAGTAACTTCAAGACATGCACTCGCCTCCGAAAAGTAACATAATAATTGTACGATATATATGTGGCTGGAGTCATTTAAATAAAGATTAAGATAATTTCTAATAAGCACATCGATTTTAGGGGAAATTGTATAATTTGAGTCTATACCTCTTGTATACTTTTCAATCCTACTAATTTAGTCATAAAACTTTTGCACGAAATTTCCAATGTTTATCAAAAATCATTGACTAGATTGACAAGTTGACAATTTCCAAAGAAAGCTAATTGGAATGGCTACATTAGAATTTCTTGAATTGACAAACTAAAAAGTTTTTGACTGAATCCGTATAATGCGTTTAAGACGGATTTGATAATTTTCTTATTATTTTTACGAATATTGCACGTCGTTATTATCGTCTCTGATTGATTTAAAAATAAAAAGGGTGTCCTTAAAATTATTTTCTTATTGGAGGGATCATTATAGAGTTATTCAAAAAAAAAATTAATTGACTAAATCCACGGCATGTACAGCTTGATCGACTTTATCTTATCTAATCTTTAAAAAGTGCATCGACAGATCGATTAGGGGTGCCGCCAAAATCAGGGCTAAACTTCAGGAGGGAGGGAGAGAGAGAAACGGAAGTCAATGACGTGTCGTGGGGTGTCGTTTTCGCTGGTGTTTGCTTGACATGTAAGCTGAGAATTGGTTCTGGTACCTTCTGTACAGATAAGCAAGTTGACCCCCGTTTCCTCTTTTGCTGAGCTGTGAATCTGGTGGCCTCCTCAATAAAATATCTTTTGATATGCTTTTTTGATTCTTTAATTATCCAGCTTCTTCAATTTAAATAATAAAACCCCTAATAATTTTTTTTTCGCGAGAACAAAAATAAATTGATAGATAAGTCTATCTTCTTCTCAAAATTAGCTCAAGCAATTTCTTTAATTTTTTTTACTTTTAATGATAAGGTGATTCGGATTTCATTCGACTAATTTTCAAGATTGATGAAATTCTTATTGGCCATGACTCAATTAAGTCAGAACCTTAATTCAAATAGGTGGCACAAGGGTGGGATAACAAATTGTATATAATGATTTTTTGGCATGAGATTAATTGTTGAATTTGTTATGATTCAACGTACAATCACAAGAAAATAGAGAATAAAAGCATAAAGAGAATTCGAGACATAAGATTTTATCTTTGTTTACCTTTAAATTAGGGTTACATCAAGTAAAAATTTCAACCATAATTAACACATTGTATCTCTATAAAGAAAGAGAGTATATATAAGGCTATTAAAATCGCACCAAATTTTCATGCATTTTTGTTCGGTTCGATTTTTAGTTCATGCAACCAAAAAAATAACCTTTCTTTTTTCCGGTTTGGTTCGATTCAATTAACCGAGTTAAACCAAAATTCTCAACAAAAAATAAACGTCCAACTTAAAATCTCTCTTTTTTCTCACCCTTTATTCAATTCATTCCAATAAATAGAGTAAAAATAGGAAAATCGAACCGGGTTTTCAATTCGATTTGTATTCAATTTGAGTTGGATTCACACACTATAAGTTCGATTCAGTTTTTTTGAAAATCCGAACATAATTGAATTGTTGACACTCCTACCAGTATCTATTCATGGACTCAAACCCAAATTATCAATAAAATATGGGTTATAACTATAAAGGTTCTTTGGCCAAGTTGGGAGTGCTGCCTCGCCGCCTCATCGAGGTAGCCCTCAAACCCCTACTTGCTCGTCATGAAGCGAGATCTTTGTGCCATCTTATTGATAGAGAGTATAAACCACAATCCAACAGAATTCACTCTATTACTCTTACCCCAATTTTGTATAATTCATAATATTTGCTACCCTAACTAACTTATTTCTTATCCCTTGAACAAAGTAATTCAAGCGAATCCAATCACTAGGCTTTAGTTTCAAGTAGTCAACTTCATGATGCGAATAGGATAATCATTTTTCACGATGTATATTGCCTAATCACCGAGGATTCTCAAAATATGGACAAAAAACCAAGTGAACCAACTCATGTTTTTATTCGAGCTCCGTTTATTTCATGGAAAGTAAATGATTTCGAAAATATTTTTCTAAAATTAATCATTTTTGTCGCTTAAAATAACCAATCAATCAAAAATATTTTCATTACTAACAACCATTTATTTCTATATATTTTCATGGATAATGAGAATTAATTTTTGTTCATCAATTCTCAAAAGTCATTTTTAGAAAATTATTTTTTAAATTATTCATTTTCCTGCCAAATTCTCAAAATAATTTATATTTTGAGAATAATGAGTTGAACTCTGTTATAAAACCATTTACATTTTTTTATATTATTCAAAGTAGACAATTATTCAGTGAGATATTTTGACGCAGCCGACCTATACATACACGCACCACATATAAGCTCAAGAATTTCTGGCTCTAGAGCAAGCGCCCATCACCACTTAGCACACGGAGGAGGATGAGCCAGGCCCACTAGGGATAAGATATATAATTTACTATGGCTTGATTCTATTTATATCTACTGTGTAATACTAGATAGAAACATAATAATAATCAAGATATTTTTGGACTAAAATATGATATTGACATGGCCTCGTGCATCTACATTGCACATGCAATGTGGCTCGCAGTGCACGCCAAAGTCCCCCATCGCTTTGATTAGACAATGACCGACCTTGCTTCCTTGCCTTTCATCTATGTAGAGAACATTCTCTCATATGGTGTTGTATCAACGAAACGAAATCCGCTTAATTGCTCATCACATCATCGAAACGAAGAAGCATTTAACTTCTGAAGCATCCGCTTCGCATGTAGTCCTATTACTTGAAAAAGTCCATGACACTCTTCGATCAAATTTGTGTATTTAATACCATAACATACCCTTTGCAGGCATCATGATATATACCGCTGGAAATATTAGGCGATTTCCTTGTCATATTGGATGGTCAAGATTGTCCGAGCAACAACACCCACTCTCTCCTCATCACCCAATACCTAAATGGAGATGGCATTACTTTTGCTTAGGCACATGATGTGGCAATTTCTTTGACGATGGTCTTGCATTAACTCATGTTCGAAAAGTCAGTGTACTTGATTGGAAGACGATAAAAGGTTTAGGTACTTGATTGGAAGATGAAAAGAAGTTCCATGATGTACTTGAAGTACCAACCTTTCTAGATTTGTTAAATATCTTAATCGAGTTATAATTACTAACAAATTACAATTTGATGGCATGTTAATCAAATCACTAAGGTTTATTTCATTGATCACCTTTTCATATGAAAAGGAAATGTGGAGGATTTGAATTTTCACATTTTCAATGATTTAATTTTAGGTATTGATTTCGATTTCATTTCTATGTAGGCATTATAAAAATCTGACAACTAAAGTTAGAATAAGAATAGGAGATGATCGATTAAAAAAAAATCTGACATTAATTTTTATTTAACTTTTATGAGATATAGAATTTTGGTGTTGTGGTGGGACTCGTGAGGTCATGTGGCTCCAAAATCTGTCACCGTGGGTGCTCCTCCCGCGGTTACACAAATCTCTAGGCAGGGGTGTACTTGTGGCGTGGGCGAAAGTGCTGCACGTTCCACCCACTTCCTGCCCGAACATGCTCAGCAGCAATAACGTCATGGAGACACTTGCCCGATTTTCAGAGGTCCATGGCCCGTCAGTTCTTGGCTTAGCATCCCCCATTCACTGTCCAAAGCAAATCTCATTGGTCGATCGAGGGCGCAAGCAGTCGAAACCGACAAACTTGCTGCCAATCAATGTCGAGTTCGTTTGCAGAGGTTGTCGACATAGCACGCTGGATGTTGTCAGATAGAGAGATGGAAGGAGCACTGAGGTCCCAATAGCCCACCCCATTTCCGACGGTCTGTGACTTCACCATTTAAATACCAAAAAAGATCGTAAACCCATTATAACGGTAACGATTCAATTATCAACCTTTTATCAACTAAATTTTTTTTAATTTTTCAATTACATCAATTTAATTAGGAAAAATTTCAAAAAAGGGCCTCAAGTCCCCTCAATTTCTCAAATAAGGGCCCGAAGTTGACTTTGTTTCAAATAAGGGCCTGAAGTGTTATCATTTTTCCAAATAAGAGCCTGAAGTGAATCTTGTTTCAAATAAGGGCGTAAAATGGTTATATCTATTTCAAATAAGGGCATAACTTTTCGGTGATTAAGGGCATTTTTGTCATTTATTATTTTTCTTTTCTTTTTTTCGATCATCATCTTCTCCATCACCGGTGGTGGGCGACCACCTGAAGCCCACATAGGGCCGGGCGAGGGCTACCCTTGCCCGTCGGTGGCCGACGAGGGATGGCCTCGCATGGGCGAGGCGACCCTTGTCCCGGGGGAGGCCGCCCTTCGTGGCCGTCCGCGAGGTCGGCCTTGCTGCGGGCCGACGAGGGCCGACCTCACCGCCGGCGAGGTCGCCCTCGTCCGGCCGCCCTTGCCTTGCCGCGGCCGACGAGGGCCCGACCTTGCTTCCGGCGAGGTCGGCCTCGCCCGTGGCCGGCTAGGGCCGACCTCGCGGATGGCCACGAGGTGGCCTCCTCAGGGCGAGGGACCGGGCCGCCTGTGGCCGGCAAGGGTGGCCCTTGCCGGATCGGGTGAGGGCGACCCTTGCCCAGCCCTCTGTGGGCGTCACCGGTGGCCGGCCGGCCACCGGCAATAATGAAGAAGATGAAATCGAAAAAAAAAAAGAAAAAAAAAAAGAAAAGAAAAATGGCAAATGACAAAAATGCCCATGATCGATTCGAAAATTTAGCCGGTCGGTGATCGGCGAGATCAGGCCCTCATTTGAACAATTATGGCCACTTCAAGCCCTTATTTGAGACAAAGTCAACTTCGAGCCCTTATTTGAGAAACTAAGAGGACTTGGGGCCCTTTTTTGGAATATTCCCATTTAATTATCGACATTTTTATATTGATACTAATTCAATCTATTCGATCAATTTAGATTAAAAATCCCTGGTATAAACGTTAATTGTCTTACATAATAAGACTCACACTGACATTAATATATTAATAGTTCTTTGTTTTTTGTTTTGTTTTTGCTATTATTATTATTTTATTCATTTTGGTTGATAAGGGTCACGACCTCCACCCGAGCCCTCACTAGATCTAGGCAAGGGCCGCCTTGCCCAAAGCCGATTGGCCATGAAGGCTCTAGGCAAGGGCCTTTGTGATCTTGCTTGCGGCTAGCAATGGTCATCGACAACCATCACCGGCCAAAATGATGGAAAAAGAAAAAAGAAAAATATAAACATAATATATTTTAAAAAATGTCTACGCTAGTGTCATCTATGCCGTACTATGTAAGACGCTAGCGTTGACTTTAGTGATTTTCATTTACTCCTACTATGTAGGATGGCTCTGTTCATTTCGTGAATTTTTCGACATTCATTTCACTTAGGAAAATGAGTCAACATAATTTCCTTCTCGACGAAAAAACTATGCATAAATTCAGGAAAATAATTTCCTCTTTGAAAATGTTGAAAAACATTTTCCAAATATATGATTAGGTTTTCGTGCTTAGACTCGAAACTCAATGTTTGAACATGGAAACCCCAACGCTAGTTTTTTAGTCTCCAACGCTTGGACTAGGTCCATCAAGGCTGGGTTTGGGCCCATCGAGGCGAGCTTGAGTCTATTAAGGCTGCAACTAGGTATTTGATGCTCGAGCACGAGTCCATTAAGATTAGACTTGAGTCCATTGAGGCTAGGCTCGGGACCTTAGTTCCTAGGCTCGAGCCCTTAGCACCTAGGCCTAAGCCTCCTACGTCTATGTCTAGGTTCGTTGAGACCAAGCTTGAATCCCTTGTGCCTATGTCCTATGTCCCAGACACCCAACACTACATCCATAAAGATTGGACTTGAGCTCTAGTCTCTAGCGCTCAACCTTGAGTCCACAAAGGCCATGTGTGAGTTATCGACACTCTAACTTGGATCCACAAAGGCCATGCGCAAGTTATCAAACTCTAGCTTGGGTCTTTGACTAATAAAATATTCATTCTTAATCTTTTTAATCAAAATTTCAATTATTTTTTATTTTAATTATTTTTCTTTTTGCTTCTTCCTCGGTCGGCCGTTGTCCATAGCAACAACTATCGATCGGCCATAAGAGAAGCTTGAGCCTTGTTGATTTGGCAAGATTCAAGCTCACCGACCTCAAGCAACTTGAGCTTGTTGACCTTTGGCATGACCTAAGCTCACTAGGCGTAGCTGTTGCCAAAGAAGAAGGAAAAAAGAAAAAGAATTAAAATTTTATTTTTTACAAGAAAGAAAAGAAAAAGTAAAAAAAATAAAAATAGATATTAATAAAAGGAGTGCATAAAGAAAAATCAAATGAGATTTTCCATATCGAACAGAGAAAATTATTTTCTTGCTCATTCTTGAATTTCAGCCAAAAACATGAAAAGATATTGTCTTTTTTTTTTTTTTTTTTTATTAAAAATGGCTTCATTTTTCGCAAAACAAACAAAGCCTAAAGCAATATGATTGAAAGATTTATGATTTTTCTAGTCATGAAATGTTTATGTTTGAATTGATATCAAATATAATGTGCATAAAGACTTTTTTGGTACCTTTTGCATTTCTCTTTGAAAGACTATAAACACTGAGACTGGTCCACCTCTGGCATGCTCTTAGGCGTGCGCTCCTCAATGTTAGCTTAGTGCATTCATAATTTTACTTTTGAAAATTCTCTCAAACCTACCACTCGGGTGGGTTAATTCCAAAAAGAACCCCAAACTTTAGATCTAGTCTCAAATATATCCCGAACTTTTTTTTGTCTTAAGAAAAATCCCAAACTTTAGGTTCAGTCCAAAATCTGCCCCGAATTTTTCTTTTGTCTCAGAAAAAACCATAAACTTTAATTTTAGTCTCAAATCTACCTCGAATTTTGTTTTGTCTAAAAAAAAGAGTCAATATCATGAAAAATCCCAAATTGATATACATATGACAAATTTACCCAAAATTAAACCACCAAAACAAATTATCATCTATTAGTTTCCGTTAAATTTTACCGTCAAATTGCTAAATTAAATAACATGTCGCAATTGACGGGTATACTAATTTGGGGTTTTACCCTCCGTTTGTACCAAAAAAATCACTAATTTTTGATCTATTCTCAAATATATCCAATTATCCGATCCCAACTTAACATAGCATTTCCACATAGATAATAAATACACATAAGCAAGATGTTATAGAAAATTATTTTCAAAATAAAACCATTTTATGACATAAAAAATTAGGAATTACTAATACGGTTTTTGGATGAAGGCTAACGAGGGCAAATTTAGGATTAGAGTAAAATATGATGATTTTCTTTTTGACAAAAAAGCTTGGGATATATTTGGGAATGGGTAGAGTTTGGGGTTTTTAAGATAAAAAAGTTTTTTCCCGAGAAAAAAAAGTCTGGGCGATTTGAGACTAAATCTAAAATTTAGGGTTTTTTCTGAGACAAATAAAAGTTCGGGATAGATTTATGACTGGATTTAAAGTTTGAGGTTTTTTAACAGATTAAAAGATGTTTATAATAGATTTGGAACTAGACTTAAAATTTGAAGTTGTTTTTGGAATTGACCCCCACCTGGGCCGAATATCATACATGCATATTAAACCTTTTTGTTTATTTTTTTGTCGAAATGCATATTAAACCTCGATGGTCATAATAAGATCTTTCGCTGTTCAGTCTTTTTCATATCCATCCTGTTGCCCGATAAAGATTTGCCATTTAGACGGTGAGGCAAGGGGCCACGCTTCCCAATCCCATTGGTCCGCAAATCACATCAAACAAGTCTCAATGCCCTCGCCATTGGTCCACGTCGCGACTCGTCTGTGGCTCTCGAACTTTTAAAAAACAAAAACAAAATAAAAATTCGATTTTTAAAATCCTCGGAAAGCTCGACAGCCGACCTCCTTAAATGGCGACTCGTGTCCGGAGTCCAGAAGGACGTCGACACTTGTCATCTCCCAGCGCAATTAGCAGATTCGATTCGATCTCGAAGGAAAATCCACTTTACCCGAAATAGCAATCGCTGGTAAGAACCGTCACCCTCTCCCTCCCTCGCTTCCTTCGCCTCCAGTTTTGATTCTACGTTTGGAAATATGGGGGCGTTGCGTTTTCTTGTTGTTCTTTTTGGCTGCCGAGCTTCGGTTTATATAGTTGCTCTCTGCGCTTATGCGATCCGGTTGGGAAAATTAATTTAATGTAGTTGAAAGTTCTTGGATTCGTGTCCTTGCTTGAACCCACCCATCTGGTTCATTCTGTCTGTGTGATAAAGCTTGCAGATTTTCGAGTGATGATTTCGAGGTGTGAAGTTAGCCGAGGTTATGGGTCGGGCTATTTTGCAGATTTCCAACTTTTTCTTCTTCTTATGGCGTGATTCTTTCTTGATTTTCCCATATGAAGCTGATCTTGCCTTATCTAGTTTTAGCTCGCGTTGATGAGCTTCGGTTCATAAAGTGGTCGGCGTCTTGGATTGATTGGAGTCTCCTGCAATGAATTTGAGGGTGGGTCCGGCGATTCATGCCGTGTACTGCTCGAGATTCTCGTCAATTTGAGATTATCTGAAATTTCTGTACCGTATGCGTACTCCAGACTTAAATTGATTTCTTTCTTTCATGCTCAGAAGCTTCTTGATGACTTGTCCACTTTCAAGTCTAGATTGTTTTGTCGGATGGAAGCGAACCGGGGTGTTTCCTGCCGGTTAAAAAGCACTTTGTTCTCCCATTTTGTACTTCTTCTTTTTTAATGATTTGATAAGCAGCTCTTTCCCAGAACTGAACCTTAAAGATGTGTGAATGAATAGTCTATCACTGCCTCAGTCTGTCTATCTTCTTTATAATTTTTCGTGGCTGATTCGTTATCTGAACATGAGTGGAAGAAAACGAATTAAATATTAAGGACTGATCCAATTCATTCGGGTGGGCATGTTAAAATTCTAGCTTGCAGAATGGGTCCTCAAATGGACTTCGGAAACTTAGCTGATGTGCCGGCAGCTGAAAGAAGCAATGGAAGGCAACCGGGAATTCCGCCATTATCTCGGCAACCCTCGGTATATTCCTTGACTTTCAATGAGTTTCAGAACACATGGGGTGGACTTTCTAAGGATTTCGGATCCATTAATATGGATGAGCTCCTGAAGAACATATGGACAGCTGAGGAGAGCCAACTACAACTGCAAACCATGGGGCCTTCTGGTGATGGAGGGGAAGGAGGTGGTCAAGTAGGGAATTTGCTGAGACAGGGTTCATTGACTCTGTCGCGGACTCTTAGTCTAAAAACAGTTGATGAAGTGTGGAGAGATTTATTCAAAGAGACGGAGGATGTGAAAGAAGGGAGTGGAGGAGGAGGTGACATAAATTTGCCACAGAGGCAACGGACTTTGGGAGAGATGACATTGGAGGAGTTCCTAGTGAGAGCCGGCGTTGTGAGGGAGGACACACAAATGATGGCGAGGCCCAGCGACAACGGATTTCATGGGGAAATACCACGATTCACTAGTAATGGTCTCACCAGTAGTGCGGCTGCTGGAAACAACGACATATTCTCTAGTAAGCCTGCTGGTTCGTCATTAGATTTTCTTGTAACTAGACCTTCTCAGCTACAGCAACAGCCACAGCTGCTTAAGCCACAGGCTCCGCTTTTTCCAAAGCCGGAAAGTGTTTCATTTGCATCTCCCGTGCATCTAGCAAATACAGGTCATATAACAAGTCCAGGGGCAAGGGATGCAACTGGAATCACACACTCGTCGTTAAACAAAGCGTTCGTTCATGGTGGTGCTATGCAGGCTGGAGGACTGTGCTTGGGGGATTTGGGCCGAACAGGTTTTGCTGCTGGATCTCCGGCAAATCTGGTATCACCAGATGCAATTTCCAACAATAGTACAGACGTATCCTCGCTGTCACCAGTTCCTTATGCTTTTGGCCGTGGAAGAAAATCCAAAGATGTACTGGAGAAAGCAATTGAGAGAAGGCACAGGAGAATGATAAAAAACAGGGAGTCCGCTGCCAAGTCAAGGGCTCGCAAGCAGGTCAGGATGCTCGAAAGTTGCATTTCTTTGATTATGCTCTTCACTAGACTAGGAAAAGTTCACCGGCTAGGTCTTACTAGCCCATTGTTTATTAAACCAACCCGCAAAATATGATGTTTTTAGCTATAATAAAGTCCAAGAAACATTATGTATCAAAAGCCAAAGAAAGAGTTAAGATCCTGCAGTGGTAATTCGCTTGGGTATCTCATGTGTGTAGCCTGGAACCTGCATATGCCGTCATCCTATTTTTCAGCTAACGTGGTTTGCTCCTCTGCTGAGGAGTTGTTGCTGAAACCATCATTTAGAATCATCAAAAGTGCTGTTAAAGAATATTACTCTTTTGAAAGTTCCTTTGACAAGAACAAGTATTGTTCTTTTGTTGCTGACAGTTGAACTCCTTAAAACATAAGCCGTTTTCCTAGATGCTATACAGATACATATTTGCATATTTCATATAACATCATGGTTTAATTGTGTCTTCTGCTTGAAATAGGAATATGAATTTTAGACTAGGCTCTAATTTTTTGGTGATTTTACTAAGGAATGGATCCGCAGTTCATCTCTGTAGTCTCTTAAATTTGTGGCAGGCCTATAATGTGGAACTGGAAGCAGAAATCACAAAACTGAAGAAGATGAATCAGGAACTACGTAGAAAACAGGTAATTCACCCAACCTGAGATGCTGTCGCAGGCAAACTGCAGATCACTATTTTCTTTTCTCCACTTCATGACAAATATTTTCTATTCTTACAGGCTGAATTTATGGAAACGCAGAAAAATCAGGTATGTCAAGTTTCCGCTTATACTCCTCATCCAAACCCATTGCTTCTATCATGACTAAGCAAGTAAGCAGATAAGACTTTTGAAATCGTGTTCAAGCAAGATGCACAAATATTTCTCTTCCCATCGTGACCATCAAATTTTTTATTCATGCGAGTGATCCTTGAGGTATTGCTAAACCTGGTAGGTTTGTTGAAGCTAAAACTTGGCCAACCAGGACCTGCGCATAAATAGTACTTTCTACTTTGTAAATGGGTGTTGTTGTCTGATAATTTACTGCATGGTTTTCTTCTCTGTTTATGCCTGTCGATCATTAAGCTATCTGGATCATCTTGACTCAACAGAAACCGAGAAACTTTCCATGGGCAAGACAAAGCAAGCTAACTTGCTAAATTGTTGGTTCCAGAGGACTTGCCAGAAGTGCATGTGCGATGGGTCCTAGGTGTGTCCTTTGATAATGAATTAATAAATGATGAATGTACCGTTCGTCATAAAGATCACGTGGTGAATCCGCCATACAGTTAGACTCGGGGCCATAAATTTGGTGTACCAGAAAGTCCTCAAGAAAAATTAGTTAAACAATCTGCATTGATAAACTTATCCTTATTGCATATCTTTTGTGGGTATAGAACTTCAGTGAAGCATTCATAATGCATAAATTCAAGGCTACTAGTCCACATGTTTTGCGGTGGAGAGCCTGATGATCATCTTCTGATATGTTGTGAACAGATCTCACACAAGTCGAATGGACTGTCCGGGGAAAATAAGAGGCAATGTTGCTTGAGGAGGACGCTGACAGGTCCGTGGTAGATTTTTGACGGATCAGACAGCATGCACTGATTGCTGGAGCGTGGCATTGCTTTTGGCTGTGCACCGCTGCCATAGTTGGTGGTCTTATTCCAATCTTGTATTGCAAAGGATGTGTGTTACTTGTAATAAGATCAAAGGCACTCGATTTGTTTCGAGTAATCAGTGAACTTTTTTTATGGTAATGATGAGGTTGTCTTAAGGCTTTGGCCATTCCGCCAGAGGTGAGATTACCCACGAGAATGATTCTGGGGATAACCACGCTTCGAGTTGATCATTGCTCCAGTCGCCTTGTTTCCTTTTGAATGTGCAAATGGACACTGATCAAGGAGATTGGCAGCGAACCAGAACAATCTCTGTCTGGATCCTTGCCGGAGGAAAGATGCAATGGGAAAATCATCATCTGGAGCTTTGGGAATGAACTTGTTTCTACGTGCACCGGCCACGAAACACGACATGTGAAGTTCACACTCTGTGGAGGAAGAGTGTACTCGGTACGATGGTCTCTCTATGCAAAGTCTCATCTATGAGGTGTATGAGAAAAAGAGTCATGAAGAAGTCTAGACAAGTTTGGGGCCCAAATATCCATGCTCATGTCGTCAAACTCCTGAAGTATTTTCCAAGGTCATGGACCAGGAAAAATGAGCTGGCGCGGAATCATGGGACCCTTGCGTGCGATTTGCACGGGACATTCAAGTTACCATTTAGTCTGATGTGGGAGTCTCTACTGGGATGTAAAATTTATATAAATAATGTATGAAACCTCAACGACCGTGAAGCGCCCGTGGCCTAATGGATAAGGCGTCTGACTTCTAATCAGACGATTGTGGGTTCGAGTCCCACCGGGCGTGACCTTTGACCCACGTCACTTTTTTTTCCTCCTCCGACACTCTTCAAGTTTTTTGTGTGCATCAGCACTTTGCATAAATTTGTTAAATAGGTGAATCGCATCAAGTTTGGATTAGGCCATATTAGCCCGATTTAAATTGATTCATTAATCAATTTATTCGCTAAATTAGTTTGGATTAGGCCATATTAGCCCGATTTAAATTGATTCATTAATCAATTTATTCACAATGTAAATTTATCGATCAATACTTGATTCAATTCATATCTGATTTATATTATTGAATCACTTCCATATTTAATCAAATTTAGAAAAACTTGTTTTTTATGATTTTAAAAAAAAATTATATTGTTAAAACACTTCTATATAATTACAAGTTTAATGGATAAATTTTATAATTTTTTAAAAATTGAGGCTCTGTTTATTTTAGGAAATTATGATATTTTTGGTAATGATAATATTTTTGATGTTTAGTTGAAACTTGAAAATAAATTAGAAAATATTTTCTGTTTAATATAGAAGATCTAATTTGATTTATTGAGGCTCCATTTATTTTAGAAAATTGTGATATTTGTAGAAATGATAATACTTTCCGACGTTTGATTGAAATTTGAAAATGAGTTAGATAATATTTTCAATTTGATATGGAAAATATGATTTGATTTTTTGTGCACTCCTTTTAAGTTTTAATTTTGGAAACTTTTTTCTTTTCCTTTTTTTTCTTTAATCTTCTTCTTCACTAGCGACCATGGTTGGCGATAGGCAAGCTCAAGCCTTGTCATGGATTGGCGACACTTGAGGTTGCTCGATTCCAACGAGTTGAGCCAACCTTGGGCGAGACGCCACCTCTCCAAATCCAGTGAGGTCGAGCTTGCCTTGACACCTGCAAGCTCAAGTCTCGTTAGATTGATGAGGCTTGAGCCTTGGCCTCCCCTGAGGCCAGTGAGGCATTGGCCTTGCTTGATTGGCGAAGTTGAGGCTTGCTAGACTGGGGAGGCTCGAGCCTTGCCAACATCGAGGTCGGCGGGCTCGACCTCACCAGATCTAGAGAGCTCGAGCTTGCCGGTGTAATTGGGTGAGGTTGTGAACCTCGCCTATTGCTAGCGAGGACTTTGGCCCTTGCCCACAATGAGCGATGGCCCTGCAACCCTTGCTTAGTAGTTGACAAGGATTGACAGTATGATTGTAGGGGAAAAAGTAAAAGAAAGAAAGTAAAAATATAAAATAAAAAAATCAGAAATTAAAAATAATAACTGCTCGAGAGGATGATAATCAATCAACGAATAACCTTTATTAGGGGTGAGCATGGTTTCGGGGTAGAACCTGAAATCTAAGAACTATACTAATTGGAACTTGTATGTTCTATGTTTTAAGGTATGTAGGATATGTTTTAGATTCTAAAATTTGGGGAACTTGTTTTAATGGGTAGGTTAGGTTATGAATTGGTAGAACTTGAAACTTGAAATTTGTAACATAGAACCTATAATAAATTTTTGTGTTTTTCTTAATCTATATCTTTACGCGATTCTGAAGTATTCGATGGCATTTGATAATAAGTGTATAATCTTGAACCACTATTTTAAACTTTTATTTTATGATCGTGAATTTTATTTTCGTAAACCTTGAAAGTAGTGGAAACTCCAATTGTTTCTTTGATGCAGTTATGTTTGGGTAATTGTTTCTTTTAAGATAATGATTCTACATATCACAAGAGCAATCGGTGCATTGAAAATCGTAAAATTTCTTAATACTATTTGATAGGTGCATAATGACACTCGTTTTTAGGCAATCGATAATAAAATCCTTGTTCATTTTTATTGTTGTGTTTATTTTCATTTTACTTAACTAAAGATGAAAAAAATAACTTGTTAGAACTTGGAACCGATTCTAGAACTTGTAACGGGGTAGTTTCAAGTTTTAGGTTTCAAAAAATGAGTAACTTGTATCCGATGGTAAGTTTCTAATTCCAAGTTCCAAGTAGAATCTATCAAGAACTTAGAACCGCTCACCCCTAACCTTACCTTTATAAGTTAATGACTTTAAAGACAAGCTCATTTACAACCTATATGTCATTAGACTTGCATACAATTCAAACCTATTAACAACCCATTCATTGAAACTTAAATAACCTTTCATTAAATATGGGTTTATTTTGACAACTCTAACTCCGAACACACCAACGGCACACTAGTCCAACATCCCGACATGCATGGGGTTGATTTTGAACTATTTCGATAAATTATGGATCAAAATGTAAATCCATCAAAAATATATATACTGAGTTCATATAGCCAGCCAGCCCAAAATTAGGCTCTTTTTTAGCTGTTATGGGAAGGACCTTAGTGATGTTTCGACTATCAAAGCAGTGAGCACACAAAGCGTGCGGAGAAGAGCGATTGGAAACTTTTGTTTCTATCCAAGCTTACAGGGAGAACAACAGATACAGGGACGACTACTCGCCCACTGCAGGTGATCCATGGAGGTCGTCTTGGTCGATCAGGGAGCGTGAATGCATGCGGCCATGAATTCACTCAGAGAGGACGACCATCATGAACAAGGACGAATAGAATCCTTCACTGTCTGGGGATTCTTCGTCCTGGACAGCTGGCGATTCGATTCTTATGCGTACTTGGTATTTACTGTTTGATATGACACAATAAGAAAGGCAGACATGATTTTTATCTTCAGAAAGCAACCAGTGCAGACTCTTCATGTGTAAAGAGTCCTAGCTGTGTAACGTTGACATCCCGGGAGCGCTGGCAGAGGTGCTGAGAGGGAATACCAAGATTGTGAGGCGGGTGGCTTGGATTCTACTAGTCCTCCCGACTGATATATGCAATGCAGGGCCTAATCCCTTTAATGTTGTGCGGTTCCAGGTAATCTGGAGGTGTCCTTGAATTCGCTGTGATACCCTCCGTCGCCGCATCAACTTTTTCCATGGCCGATAACCACTCTGCTGAAGAGCCTCTGCTGCTGAACCTTACCGATGCCGCAAACGAGAATCCACCTTGTTCCGCCTTTGCCACTGCATTCGTCAAATGGGTTCTCTGCATCGCAATGTGGCTCGTCCTCGGTTTCTGGGTCGCGGTTTTTTTATTTTCCCTGCAGATGTCGGGATTGAGTTCCTGGAGAGTTGGGTCAGTGCTACCGCTGGAACTGTATACGGAATTACAGGTTCGGCTATTTTTATCTCTCCTCGATCCTGAACTTGGCCTACTAGCAATAATTGTCACCTTATTGGCGCTTGAACCACCTAGCAGGGAGCTTCTTCTTGTTGTGGAGCGGTCCGATTCTCGTCATCGTGTTTCTTGCCATTGCAAGTCTTCTGGTTGATGGGAAGAAAGAGCTCCAATTGTATGTCGAACCTCTAGTCACTGTCCCTTTTTTGTCTCCTCATTTTTCACTGAACAAATTTGCTTCCTCATACATTACCATTGGACACGAGATCTCAGGAAGACGACTAGCAAATACCCAAGGATTCGATTGCGGACATTTCCCATCCTGGTTGATGGACCATTTGGAGTTATCTCAGCAGCTGAGTTTATTGGGATTTGCCTCTTTGTTGTGTTCGCTATATGGGCTGTATATGCTTACACAATGCAGAATCTCAACGTGGTAGCGGAGTTCTCATCATCTTCTGAAGGAAAATGGTATTCCTCGTTCTAGCTAAATTTCATAGTTACCCCTCTTACCCTTGGCCGAAATTGAGGCTTATATGAACCACTGCCGGCCTACCATTTGAAATTATGCATAAAAAATCTCTAGTGTGATTGCGTCACACGTCTTCTCGATTCTTAGTAAACAAGGCCATACCACTGGGTAATTCATTGTTCTTTGCAGGATTTTGATGCTTTTGCTTACCGGACTTTGCTTTGGTTCCATTGGAATGTACTGCTTGGCGTTTCTCTTCCTCCCAATTTCTAGGGGATCTGTTCTTCTTAGTCTCATAGATATCCCCTTTGAACAAGCAACCCGATATCATGTCTGGCTTCAACATCTCACGATGTCCTTCTCCACTCTCCATGGGCTGTGCTTCGTAATTGCATGGGCAATGGAAGGTCAACTTCTAGATGAAGTGAGCCCCAGCAATTTGCTTTTGCCTGAACGGTCATCTTTTCCTCTCTCCAATTAGCTCTATCTCTGTCATTCTTTTCGTTTCCTGTTTAAGGATCAGAGAATCATAAATGCTAGTCAAGACAGAACATGAGATGCGAATGCACACACAAATTTGTGGTTCCTATAAGATGTCTCTTAATATGTCATTGGTGTCTGTGGTAACTTTCTATTATAAATTCCTATAATCAGACATAACCGGACTTGATTATGCTGAAGTTCTTAATAAATGACTCAGAATGTCTTCTTCAGATACTGGAGTGGGCAGACGAAGATATTGCCATTCTACCTGGAATTATCAGCCTTTTGGCTGGTCTACTGATGTGGGTGACCACGTAGCCTCTGGTGAGGAAGAAGAAATTCGAGCTGTTCTTCTATACGCACCAACTCTATGCTGTCTTCGTCATCTTTCTGGCTCTGCATGTCGGAGAATTTCTCTTCAGTGTAGCTGCTGGAGGGATTTTCCTCTTTGTGATCGACCGGTTTCTCAGATTCTGCCAATCACGAAGGACTGTGGATGTGATTTCCGCGACGTGCCTCCCTGGCGGAAGTGTAGAATTGGTCTTCTCAAAACCAGCAAGTACTAATAATTCTCATTTTCTTCATCTGTGGATCGTTAGGAGAAGCAGAAGCGAAGATCTGGAAGAAGATGTTCGGGCGAGCAGAAGAAAAAAAACACTGCAGATCTGAGAGAGAATCGGGCGAGAGAGGCTGATTTCTGGGTTTTCTGGGGAGGAAGCAGCTCGAGCGAGGAGTGACTGAGTAAAAAAAGAGGGCAGAAAACCGGAGACGAAAAAAGGGAGAGGCTTTCTGGTTTTCGGGCGACGGAGAGCTTGGAAAAATAAGAAGAAAAGAAAGAGAAGAACAGGAAGCAGAGAGACGGAGACTGAGACCGGTGGTCCGAGAGAGAGTAGAACGTGACGGACCAGATTCTCGGGAGGAGAAGAGCTCGAGAGAGCTGCCAGTCGCTGCCGGTGGCCGTCCGCCCGCTGTTGTCCGCCGTGAAGCTTCACCCGAGCCAGGTAAGCTTTTCCGGGGCCATTTCTGTTCTGTTCTTGCGAGATAGCGGGCCGGAGCTCGCGTCAACTAGTTCGCGCGAGCCCCGGCCCTTGCCGCCCTCCTATATTATTGCCCATGCTGCCTTTTGACATGATTTCCGAAGGCCCCTAGCGAGTGCGAGGCTCGGTTGAGCCGGAGGTCCCGAATCTAGTAGTGCCCAGTAGGTGTTCGACGAAATGCGTCAATAAGATCCGAAATTTGTGTCCCTCGATAATCTGGTTTTTATGAATGTTTGATCGTTTATTGTCTATTCTCGTGTTTCCCTTGGTATTATAGCCATTTTCGTGAAGTTTCCGCGCATTTTTGGGTCGAAAAGAGACATTTTTGGTTTTCCGGCGACGGCGAGCTTCCGGGATCGCCGGAAGTCATCGCCGGCGACGCCTGGTGCCGGCTGGATAGAACAGCGGACGCCGGACGACGCGACGATCCCTTTTAGACCGGTGAGGACTTGCGGCGGCGTCGGCGGTGGTGCGAGAGGCAGATGCTAGGTTTCCGGCGAGCGGGGCATGCCGCATGAAGAAGACGAAGACCAAAAAAAAATTTTAAAAAAAAAAAAAAAAAAAAAAAAAAAAAGGGGCCGAAAGTTCAAATAAGGGCTGGGCTGAACATTCTTCGAGTGGGCTTAGGCTGGAAATTGGGCCTTTTTTTGTAAAAAGATGAAATGGGCTATTTTAATATTTTTATTAATGGGCCATTTTTTTAAAATTCGTCCGGGCCGTTTGGCCAGCCCAGTCGCTAGTCCAGCCCGGCCCGATAGGGGCCGGGTCGGTTTAGTAGGGCCGGGTCTCCCGACCCGGTCCGAATCACATTTTTTAATTAAAAAAATCAAATTAGAAAATTTAAAAATTTCGAAAATCCTTAAAAATTAAAAAATATATTTTTTATTTCAGAAAGGTTTTTGAAAGTTTATTTAAATTTTATTTTAGTTTATTTTATTTTTCTTTCTTTTTTTCGAATATTCAAAAATTCCAAAAAATTAGAAAAAAAATTAGAAAATCCCAAAAACATTAATAAATGTTTTTCTTAAATTTTCAGAAAATTCAGAAAATATAAAAAAATCTTGAAATTTTGTTTTCTTTAATTTCGGAAAATTCGAAAATATAAAAATATAAAAAATTCAGAAAATTTCAGAAAAATCAGAAAAAATTGCAAAAATTCAGAAAACCCTTAAAAAGGAAAAAAAGACTAAAATTGAATAAACCTTTAGGGCTCTACAATAGGTTTTTGTTTTATGTTATATTCTTGTGTCTTGTTTTGTCGCGATTTTTGGATGCTATTTCCTTACTGTAGAATGGTTAGGATAAATGCATTGCCAAGATCTCACTAATGCACGATTCAGTTAGGTACCGAAAAGGCGTTATGCGAAATCAAGTCCCCGACCCTAGATTCTCTGGTTGCGTAAAAGTGAGACACGCTCTTATGTCTCGCTCGGTTCTGAGTCGATCTCAATAGACTAGTGACGACTCATTGTTTGAAAATTTTCACGAATACCTAACGTCGCGCGGGGTATGGGCTTGGGAGAGTCCGTGTTAATGAAGGGTCGTCGGTCCGAAATTAACAATATCCCTAAATCTATTGAAAATTATTTAGAAATTTTTTAGGTCGCGACAGTGTCCTGACACACTATTTTGACATGCATGTGATTAATTTTAAACATTTTCAATAAATTAAGGGTTCAAATACAAATATATCAAAAATATATATACTTAAGTCATATACCCAATCAATCCAAAACTAGGGTTTTTATTTATATATGGATTTAAATCAAATAAAAATGATAATTTATTGCATAAAAATATGCATTTAATGTTGCTCAATACGTTGGGAGTCTCTATTTCTTAATAAATGACATGTTGATATGTTGTGTTATATATAATGCGTTAATATCGGTGCTACTTACATTGATATTGTGCAGTGCATAGGTTTTAGTAGGAGTAGCGGAAAGCGACGTTTCTCTTAGCTCGGCATCAAGGACGATGAAGAGCTGCTGATGAGAGGACTTTGGCTGACGCTTCGACTGTCAAAGCAGCGAGTACCCAAAGCACGAGGAGATGAGCGATTGGAAACTTTTCTTCCCATACAAACTTTATGGGGGAGAACAAGAAGTACGGGGATTACTCCTCGTGCACCGCAGGTGGATCCATGGCGATTCGTAATGAAGAAGATGAAGAAGGAAGAAAGGGGAAAAAAAAGAAAAAGATCAAAAAAAAATAGGCTTGATTTCGGAGTTGCTCCTAAGAACAAAATTTACTTCTTGATTCTCTTTCAAATCTATTCCAGGAAATAAATTTATTCCATGAAACAACAAAATTACCAAATAGATTTCTGTTCTTTTTTTGTTGTTCTTAGAACAAAAATATAGAATAATGTACTGTTTGGCCGGTTGCTAAACAAACCCTAAAAAAACCCTTTTGTTCTTAATTATATTCAATTAAAAAGTAAACTATTGAGTTTCAGTCAAAACTTAAAAGTTTTTGGGATAATGACATAAATGTTTCATGAACTTAAATTCAATATGCTATGTGGTTCTTAGACTTTTAATTTGTTCAATGTGGTTCATAAACTTTAGCTCAATGTGTAATGCAATCCATAAGCTTTTGCTTCATGTTCAAGTTATCCAATATTTTCCTTTCATTAATTCAAGTTCAAGGACAACAGAGAATATTTTAAGATAGTTCAGCGACTAAATTGAACGTATATTAAAATTTCATTGATCACATTGAATAATTTAAAAATTCAAGGATGACATTGCATATTAAATTAAAGTTCAAAAACTACATTAAATTACTTAAAAGTTGTTGGATAATATTACATATTGGGCCAAAGTTTAGGGGCCATTAATGTCATTTTTCCTAAAAATAAAGTGTATTAAGAAATGTAATAAAGTTGCTAATACATAAGAATAGTTCTTTCTTTCGTGTTAGATATGAGAAGTTGGTGATTTGAGGAACAAGAATATAAACGTTCATGAGTAAATCAGACTAGAGTTGATAAGTTGAAAACTTGCTAGGAGAAAAGTTAGTAATTATTCTAATTGAGATTGATAATTTCTAAAAAATTTTTATAGTAAATCCAAGAAGTTATATACAAAACTAATAAACTAAGTACAAAAGTTAGTAAATTAAAAAACAACAAATAATATTTGGCTAACAAGTCGAATGAGAGTTTGTGATGCAATATTAGTTAGCAATCTAATTGGAGAAAATTCTGTAATGCACATAAAAAAAAAGATTGCTAATCTCATATAATAGTTGGTAAAATTAAACGGTTGGTAAAATAGGTAAAAAAACTTGATAGGCAACAAAAATAAAAAAAATTCTTTGCTAGGGATTAGTAGGCTTGTCAAAATAGATAAAATATTCAATGGTTTGCAAGCGTTGCATTAGCCACTTACATGGCACGTATTTTTTATTCATGTCCAATAATAAATTGACACGTGTCTATTGAGGTGGAATGAAAAAAAATTGATTTTTATTTTCTTCCTCCTCCATCACAAAGCACTACCTCTCCAGCCACCATCTTCACCCATTCCAGCATTGCTTCCGATCCATCCTCCTCCATCACAAAGCAACACCCCTCCAATTGCCATCTCCACCGCTTCTGGTAGCGTTTGCGGTTGGCCCAAGCCACACCTCCATCATCGCTCATGGTCAGCTCCAATGTTGCTCATCCAGATCTAGCGCCACCCTCCACCATTGCTACTGGCAAAGTCCTCATGGACCTTGCCTTCAAGGTTCGTGGCTATGGACGAGCTCCCATTTGAAAATTCGCAATCTTCGTGCTCACCTTCGTCAAGGGTCTTCACCAAATCTGAAAGTTCTCCGTCGTCTTTGCTCGTTCGTGGCCGGTGCCTCCATATTTGACTTGGATGTGCAATCATGCCCCAAATCTGTCGTGACCATGGCTTCTCAAGTGGCTGGAGAGATGGTGGTTGTGATGAAAATGAGGAGAGAGAAAATGTGTCAATTTTTAATTGCACCAACTCACATTAATGCACACTATATCAACCAATGATGTGACGCTTGCAAACCACTAAATATTTTCTTGTCAAAATGGGTTTAAACCCATATATAACCCAGTTACAACATAAATGAGTTATAAATGAATTACTTAAATCTTAAAAAGCATATTTAAATGGGTTTAAAAATTGAAAACTTAAAATAAATAGGTCTAAATAAGTTGGAGTTAGAACACATTTCCAACCCAAAGCTTACATATTATCTTTCTCCCTTTAGCCTTATAATTTTTTTTTCACAAAAATCAAAATAGTAATTATTTTTTATATTTCCTTTTTCTTTTCCGTTTTCCATCTTCCTCACCCGGGGCCAGCATGACGAGGACCGGCAATTGACCAGGCAAGAAATAAGCTCACTGGAGTTCGGTGAAGCTCAAGCTTGCAAGTGTGATTAGACAGTTGAGCGAGGGCCACAAACTTTGCTCGTTGTGGGCGCCCTTGCTTGCGACTTGTAAGGACCCTGCGACCCTTGTCTGGTGCTGAACTTTGTAGGGGAAAAAAGTAAAAGAAAGAAAAAAAGAAAAAAGAAAAAATTGAAAATTGAAAATATTATAAAAAATGCTCAAGAGAATGATAATGACTCAATTAAGAACTTTTATAAGTTAAATGGGTTTGTAAGTTAAATGAATTTAAAAACAAACCCATTTACAAGCCATGCATCATTGACTTACGGACAACCCAAACCATAAGCAACCCATTTATTAAAACTTAACTAACCCCTCATTGAATATGGGTTCATTTTGATAGCTCTAGCTCTGAAACGCTATCCACACACGAGTCCAAAGTCCTGAAATACTATTGTGACGTGCATGTGGTTAATTTTAAACATTTTTAATAAAGTAAGGGTTAAAATACAAATATATCAAAAATATATATATACTTAAGTCATATACCCAATCGATCCAAAACTAGGGTTTTTATTTATTTATGGATTTAAATCAAATAAAAATGATAATTTATTGTATAAAAATATGCATTTAATGTACGTGCCCAATACGTTGGAATTCTCTATTTCTTGATAAATGACATGGTGGTGTGTTGCGTCATATGTCATGCGTCGGTGTTACTTACATTGATATTGTGCAGTGCATAGGTTCAGTAGGAGTAGCGGAAAGCGACGTTTCTATTAGCTCGGCATGAAGGACGATGAAGAGCTGCTGATATGAGGAGGACTTTGGCTGACGCTTCGACTGTCAAAGCAGTGAGTACCCAAAGCACGAGGAGATGAGCGATTGGAAACTTTTCTTCCTTATGGAGGAGAACAAGAAGTACAGGGACTACTCCTCGTGCACCGCCGGTGGATCCATGGCGATCGTCGTGGTCGATCAGTTATTGTGGGCCGGCTGGAGCGTGAATGCATACGGTCATGAATAGACTCTGTGAGGACGACCATCATGAACGAGGACGACAAGAATTTTCGTTTCCGCGCAGAAAAACAGGGGACCACCCCTGACTTCTCTGTCAGGGTACTCTTCCTCCTGGACAATCAGCGATGGATGTAACATGGCGGGATCCGATTTTTATGTGGCCTTGGTTTTTAGTGTTTGATCGGACACAAAAGAGAGACAAAGACGTGATTTTTATCTCGCAAAAAGCAATCAGTACAGACTCTTCATGTATCAAAGAGACCTAGCTGTGTAATGTCAACATCCCGAGTGCGGGGGCAGGGTGGCTCAGAAAGAATACTAGGATTGGGACGCGAGTGGCTCGGATTCTACTAGCCCTCCTGACTGTATGCAATGCAAGGCCTAATCCCTTTAATGTTGTACAGTTCCAGATAATCTGGGGGCGTCATCGAATTCACTGTGTACACCCTCCGTCGCCGCATCGACTTTCCATGGCTGACAACCGCTCTGCTGATGAGCCTCTGCTGCTGAACCTTATTGATGCCGAGAACGAGAATCCACCTCGCTCCACCTTCGCCACTGCGCTCGTCAAAGCGCTCGTCAAATGGGTTCTTGGCATCGCCATGTGGCTCGTCCTCGGTTTCTGGGTCGTGCTTTTTTTTACTTTCCCCTCAGATGCCGGGACAGAGTTCCTGGATAGTTGGACCAGCGCGACCACAGGAAGCCTGTACGGAATTACAGGTTCGGCGATTTTTATCTCTCCTCGATCCTGAACTTGGCCTACTAGCAATGGTTGTCGCCTTATTGATGCTTGAACCACCCGGCAGGGAGCTTCTTCTTGTTGTGTAGTGGTCCGATTCTCGTCATCGTGTTTCTTGCCATTGCAAGTCTTCTGGTTGATGAGAAGAAAGAGCTCCAATTGTATGTTGAACTTCCATTAACTGTCCCTTTTTTTGTCTCCGCATTTTTCACTGAACAAATTTACTTCCTCGTACATTGCCATTGAACACGAGATCTCAGGAAGATGACTAGCAAATACCCGAGGATTCGATTGCGGACATTTCCCATCCTGGTTGATGGACCATTTGGAGTTGCCTCAGCAGCTGAGTTTATTGGGATTGGCCTCTTTGTCGTGTTCGCTATATGGGCCGTATATGCTTATACCATGCAGAATCTCAACGTGTTATCGGAGCTCTCATTATCTTCTGAAGGGAAATGGTATGCCTTGTTCTAGCTTAAATTCATAGTTACCCCTCTTACCCTTGGCCGAAATTGAGGCTTAAATGAACCAAAGCCGGCCTACCATTTGAAATTATGTGTAAAAAATCTCTAGTGTTATTGCGGCATGCATCTTCTCGATTCTTAGTAAACAAGGCCGCTCCACTGGGTACTTCATTGTTCTTTGCAGGATTTTGATGCTTATACTTACCGGACTTCGCTTTGGTTCCATCGGGATATACTGCTTGGCGTTTCTCTTCCTCCCAATTTCTAGGGGATCTGTTCTTCTTAGTCTCATAGATATCCCCTTTGAGCAAGCAACCCGGTATCATGTCTGGCTTGGACATCTCACAATGTCCTTCTTCACTCTCCATGGGCTATGCTATGTAATCGCATGGGCGCTCGAAGGTCAACTGCTAGATGAAGTGAGCCCCAGCAATTTGCTTTTGCTTAAATGGTTATCTTTTCCTCTGTCCAATTAACTCTATCTCTGTCCTTTTTTTCGTTTCCTGTTTAAGGATCAGAGCATCATAAGTGCTAGTCAAGACAGAATTTGAGATGCGAATGCACGCACAAACTTGTCTCTTAATATGTTGTCGGTGTCTGTGGTAACTTTCTATTAGAAATTTCTATAATCAGACATAACCGGACTTGATTATGCTGAAGGTCTTAATCCATGACTCAGAATGTCTTCTTCAGATAACGGGGTGGGCAAATGAAGGTATTGCCGTTCTACCGGGGGTTATCAGCCTTTTGGCTGGTCTACTGATGTGGGTGACTACGTTGCCTCTGGTGAGGAAGAAGAAATTTGAGCTGTTCTTCTATACACACCAACTGTATGTTATCTTCGTCATCTTTCTGGCTCTGCATGTCGGAGATTTTATCTTCAGTATAGCTGCTGGAGGGATTCTCCTCTTCGTGATCGACCGGTTTCTTAGATTCTGCCAATCACGAAGGACTGTGGATGTTGTTTCGGCAACATGCCTACCTGGTGGAAGTGTAGAATTGGTCTTCTCAAAACCAGCAAGTACTAATAATTCTCATTTTCTTCATCTGTGGATCGTTAATTATAGTTCCTTGTACCCTTTTGGAGAATGTTCTGCTATTTGAGTCGGTACCCTCTTGGTGATGCAGATCTGCGGTACACTGCCCTGAGTTTCATCTTCCTTCGGATTAGGGAATTGTCTTGCCTTCAATGGCATCCTTTCAGTGTTTCTTCTAGTCCTTTGGCTGGGAGGAAACATATCTCAGTCCAGGTAAAGGTCTTAGGGGAATGGACCGCGAACTTGAAGAACAAGGTATTGCATATGTCCAGCACAGAAGGAGAAAACGGACTCCGCAGCCAGTCTCGTTCCAAGATAACAGCTTCTGTCGAAGGGCCTTACGGGCATGAAATACCTTACCATCTGACGTATGTTTTATGATCTGCTAGTACATCTTTCGTGATTAAGGGCAAGAAAACAATCACGCATGAAACCATCACTTAGGAGTAAAACTAGGCAAAGTTGGACCCTTCTCATTTGAAAGAACACAGCTGACCTCTATAAAAGAACTAGTGCTTCTAGATTAGGGAGTATTTTAAGATTGTGTCCATTTGATTTGGTGTTTACCATCGAGACCATAAGTTGCTTTTCTTTATAACTTTTCTCCCCTTTTTTTCGCGGATTCATACTTGAATTATTTGCTCTGGTAGATATGAGAATCTCATTCTGGTGGCTGGAGGCAGTGGGATATCCCCCTTTTTGGCTGTCTTGAGTGACATACTCCATCTTACAAATCAAGGGAAACCATGCTTAACAAAGAATGTCTTGTTGATTTGGGCCGTAAGAAATTCCAATGAGCTTCATCTGCTATCCACTCTGGATATAGAGTCGATCTGCCCTAACTTTTCTGATAAGCTGGACCTCGAAATTCGTGTCTATGTCACCAGGGAATCTCATCCTCCACTGGTAAAACTGACTTGTGTCTTTGACATACAATTTGCCTCGGATCCGTGAACTAAAAGCTAAGTGTGGTTATGATGCAGGAAGAAGGTAACATAGACGATGGCATTAGCACTTCCGTGTCTCCTCTGTTAAGGGGAAAAGGCATGTCCGTTCTAGTTGGTACAGGAAACCGTATATGGTCCGGAGCTTATGTCATCTCGTCTGTGGTCGGCTTTGCTGTGTTGATGGCCCTGCTGGACATCTTCTACATAAACCCTTTGAACATAGCCACATGGTGGTACAAAGGCCTCTTGCTTGTAGGATGCATGCTTGGCAGTGCAATAATATTTGGAGGCCCGGTCATCTATTTATGGCATCGCTGGGAAAAGCGAGCCATCGCTGTGGAGGAAGCCGAGGATGGTGAGAAGGATGACAGGCCACAGCAGAGTGAACATTTTGATACAATGCAGGACAGCATAGTCCCAAAAGATCACGCTGTTTTATGGACTACACATTACGGCGCCAGACCAAACTTCGAAGGTACATTTTTCCATGTCACTCGGGAGACGATATACTTGTTTTATATGGAAATGATCTCACTCTTGATAGTACTTAAAGAACACGGTAGCACTTAAAGAACTCAACCCTTATTGATGCTCATGCTGGAACAATATGATTCACATTCCCATCTTTGCACAGAAATCTTCACGTCCGTGTCTGAGCGCTGGGGCAATGTCAATATCGGCGTGATCGTGTGTGGTCCTGCAACTCTTCAGTCGAGCGTTGCCAAGCAGTGCAGGTCGCAGAACTTAAGGAGGGGAGCGCTTCACCCAGTCTTCCACTACAACAGCCACAGTTTCGATCTGTAGCTACCCTGTCAATGCTTTTCAATCTCGTCCATGCCAAACTCATGACTGATCCTATCCGCGAGTATTGATAAGCCTAGAGTACTCATAATATATTATCCTAATCAAGAAATCTTGAAGGATCAAATATCGTTGTAATGTGGCATGACGCAGTATTACGATGCCTGGTTAGATGATAGTGTGCTCTGAATCTAAAATGCCAGACACCCATATGTATATTGGTGGCATGATGCAGTATTACGATGCCTGGTTAGATGATTAGTGTGCTCTGAATCTAAAATGCCAGACACCCATATGTATATTGGTGGACATTGTTTCATTCTTGCATTATGTGACTGAGCACTTCATGCGTTGATCTACTAATCCTCTTCTCTAATTTTTAAGTTCTCTTTATACACTCAAAGGAGATTTTTGAAACAGAATATTATTAGGATGGGTTGGGAACATCTCAAATATATTCTTTTAATTAGTATCTACTACTTCAAATATTTAAAACTGTTCGAAATTGGATGACTTTTTCCCTAAATTTCAAAAATGAAAATAACGTTTGGAAGAGCAATGCCTTCTCCCTGAGTCAACAAAAGGGCCCATTTGTTCTTAATCATATTTAGTGAAAAAGTAAGCTTTTGGGTTTTCGGTCAAAACTTAAAAGTATAATAAGTTTAGGATAATGACACAAATGGTTCATGAACTTTTATCCAATATCTTTATGTGCCTTTTATTTCGATATATTATGTCTATGTAGTCTTTTATTTGAACTTTGATTCAATGATATGAATATGTTTAATATTTATTTTTCATTAATTAAAGTTTAGGACAATTATCATTTATGGACTACATTTTCATATAAAAGTTTATGAACTTAAATAATATAAAAATTCAACATAACATTAAAAATTTTTAGGCATTACATCGAACAAATTAAAAGTTAATAATCACATTGCACATTGGGTTAAAGTTTATGGAAGCGTTTATGTCATTTTTCCTAAAAATAAAGTGTCATTAAGAAATATAATAGAAGTTGCAAAAATATAAGAGAAGTTTTTTCTTTTTCTGTGAGATATGAGAAAAGTTGGTAATTTAAGGAACAAAAATATAAACATTGATGAGTAACTCAAATGAGAGCTGGTAAGTTGAAAACTTGATGGGAGAAAAGTTGGTAATTATTCTAATTGAGATTGATAATTTCTTTAAAAAAAAATAGTATTTCTAAGAAGTTATATACAAAAGTGGTAAACCAAGTAGAAAAGTTAGTAAATCAATAATGAACAAATAATATTTGGTGAACAAGTCAATGAAAGTTAGCTATGCAAAATTAGTTGGTAATCTAATCGAAGAGAAGTCTCTAATGCACATATATTAAAAAAATTGTTAATTTCATATAATAGTTGGTAAATTTAAACCGTTGGTAAAATATGTAAAAAAAAGTTGGTAAAGAATAAAAAAAAAAAAAAAAAATCTTTGTTAGGGAGGAGAGAAACTTATATTAATTCTATCTTTTATGGGTAAGTTAAAACCTCATTTCATGAAGAACTCCTTTGGGATGACTAGCTCCAAGCCAATCAAGCTGATGTCAAAGCACAAGCATCAACCACAAAGAATCAAACCACAAACTACCCAGAAACAGAGCAACAAACTGACAAAGCAATCCACCAATCAAAGTGAATCTGCCAATAAGAACAGTAACTCCCCTGCCATATTCAACTGTACTTTGTCCTTCAAGACTGATGGCCTTCAATACTCGCTCGAACGGCAAATGCAACCGATCTCGGAATCAAGACCGGTTGCTGGACCACACGTGTCAAGTCTTCTCAGTTGTCGAGCGGTCGTTGTGAATGTCCACGGTTGTAATAAGCACTTGGCCACATTCTTCAGACGGGCTCTTGGCCTCGCAATGTGGCTTGTCTTTGGCTTCTGGGTCGTGGTGATGCTCGTATCCCCCTTGGACTCCGCCGGGAATATGTACCTCGAGAATTGGACTAAAGTAGCCAGCGGAAGCATATACGGGATTACATGTTCATCTTTCTGATGATTTCTCCTCAATCTTGAACTTGGCCAGCTAGCAAAGATTGTCGCCTCATGTTAGGCGTTTGAAAACACCCTGCAGGGAGCATATTGTTGGTGTTCAGTGGTCCGATTCTCATCATCGCCTTTCTTGCCATAGTAAGTCTCAATATTGACCGGAGAGAAGGAGCTCCAATGGTACGCCGAACCTTCGATCCTCATACCTCTTTGTTGCTGCATTTTTTTCTTTTTTTGCGTACAAGAGTTCAAGTTCTCATTGCCACCGAACATGAGATGTCAGGAGCAAGTCTAGCAAACGCCCAAGGTTCCGACTGCGGACCTTTCCCGTCCTGGTCAGCGGACCATTCGGAGTAGTCTTGGCAGCTGAGTTCATCGGGATTTGCCTCTTCGTTTTGTTTGCTCTGTGAGTTGTATGTGCTTACGCCACAGACATTCTCGACCATTTGTGGGAGGGGCTCCAAGCACCTTCCAATGGGAAATGGTAATACTAATTCACTTGGCCTTTTCCTATCGCGGCTTAAGTAGATGGCCGGTCTATCATCTGTCTGCATATGTCGAGAATCTCGAGTGTTAATGAGTCACTGGTGCATGCATCTTCTCGATTCTTAGTAAACAAGGCCATTCCGCAGCGTATCTGATCGTTTTCTGCAGGTTGGAGATTTTGGAACGTTCTGGACTCCACCTTGGTTCCATCGTGATGTATTGCTTGGCGTTTCTCTTCCTCCCAGTTACTAGGGGATCTGTTCTTCTCAGGATCATGGACGTCCCCTTTGAGCGAGCAACCCGGTATCATATCTGGCTTGGACATCTCGCAATGTGCTTCATCACTCTCCACGGGCTATGCTACATAACCATATGGGTGATGCAAGGTGTTCTGCTAGATAAAGTATGCCCCCAGCACTCGTTCTCTTGCTTAGTTAGGGCATGTTTGATATCCATTTTTGTTCTCGACAATAATACCTATTCAGAAATAGTTCTTTTCTAATTGTGTTTTCCGGATGAGTTTCTAAACATTTGGAGGTATTTGATAACTGCATAAAATTTATATTGTCGGAATAAAAATGCGTTTGGTACGACCCTCACATTTTTTTCATAACTTGGAATTTCTTTTATCTTATTAGATTTCTCTCTCTCTCCTTCTTCTTCTTCCTCTAGCCACCGTGAGGTCAGCGTCGCCTAAACATGGTGAGGTCAAGCCTCGCCCAGCCTCATCGGGGCCGGTGAGGTCACTGGCTCTTGTCTGGTTAATCATCAGCCATCGCAGAAGCTAGGGACTGGCTAAAGGAAGAATAAGAAGAAAAGGAAAAAAAAAAAAAAAAAGAAAGAAAATTTCTTAATTTTCGAGTTATTTCCGGGAATAAAGAAGTAATTTTTTGTCTCGAGAATAGAAAAATTAATTGACATTACCAAATAGATTTCTATTATTTTTTTTCAGTCTGAGGAACAAAAGAATAAAATTAGTCAATGTTTGGCTGGTTACCAAACATGCCTTAATTATCTTTCTTCTTCTTCTTTTTCCCTTTCCAATCAGCTATATCTTCATCATTTGTTTGGCTTCCTGATTAATAAGTTAAGCACCATCTGTGCAAGTCGTGACAGTTCAGGAGATGAGAATGCATGCACAAACAATCTATGGCTCCATTCAAATATCTCTTGGGAATTTCCATAAAGTGGACATATAGCCGAACTTGGTTATGCTGAAGTTCTTGATTCATGAATGAGAATGTTTTATTCAGATAGTGGAGTGGACGGATGATGGTATTTCCAATCTACCCGGTGTCATCACCCTCTCGGCTGGTCTGCTGATGTGGGTGACATCAATGCCTCCAATGAGGAAGAAGCAATTCGAATTATTCTTCTACACCCACCAACTCTACGTTGTCTTTGTACTCTTTTTGGCTTTGCACGTTGGAGATTTCATATTTAGTATAGCTGGTGGAGGAATTTTCCTCTTCATGATCGACCGGTTTCTGAGATTCTGCCAATCACGAAGGACTGTGGACGTAATTTCTGTAACGTGCCTCCCCTGTGGAACTGTGGAATTGGTCATCTCAAAGCCAGCAAGTACTAATCATTTTAGTTTTCTTTCTTTCATCTGTGGATCGTTCATAACTTGCTTGTGCGCCCTTTCTAAGAATGTTCAAGTATTTAAGTCACTTCCTGCTGGCAATGCAGATCTGAGTTACAATGCACTGAGCTTCATCTTCCTTCAGATTAGGGAATTGTCGTGGCTTCAATGGCATCCTTTCAGTGTTTCTTCTAGTCCTTTGGCAGGGGATAATCATATCTCCGTTCTCGTGAAGGCCGTAGGGCAACGGACAGACAAATTGAAGAGCAATGTATCCCAGTTGTCTAGTGCAGAAGGAGAAAGAGCATTGCCCAACCAACGTTGTTCCAAAATAAATGCCTCCATTGAAGGCCCTTATGGGCATGAATTTCCTTACCATCTGACGTATGTGTTATTATTAGTCGGACAAGTCTTTCATAACCATGGCAAAAAAGCAATACTGCACGAAGCATACTACTTTTATTTTTTTGGTCGAAATGAAGCATACTACTAGTGATGCGTAAAACTGGGAAAATTTGGACCCTTCTCAATATGAAGGAGCATATTCTAACCTTTTTGAGTTTTTCAAAAGAATTATCTAAAGTCTCTGCCAATTCAATTTGAACTTTCACCGTCATGACCACAGGTTCATCACTATGTGACTATTTCCACCCTCTTTACTGCAGATTCTTACTCGAACTATTTTCTCTGGTAGATACGAAAATCTCATTCTAGTAGCTGGTGGCAGTGGGATATCCCCCTTTTTGGCCATCTTGGGTGACATACTCCATCTCAGAAAGCAAGGGAAACCATGCTTACCAAAGAATGTCTTTGTCATTTGGGCCATCAGAAAGTCCGATGAGCTTCATCTACTTTCCGCTCTGGATATGGAGTTGATCTGCCCTAGCCTTTCCGATAGACTTAATCTTGAAGTTTGTGTTTATGTCACTCGGGAATCAGATCCTCCATTGGTAAATTTGACTTGTGTCTCTTACACACAATTTGCCTCAAGACCGGTGAAGTTTTCTCTACTATTCCAGTTCAATTTTTCAATCTGATAGAGCTAAGTGTGGTTATGATGCAGGAGGAAGGTAACAACAACGAGGGCTTTAGCTCTTCTGTGTCGCCTCTACTGTTAAGGGGAAGAGGCATGTCCGTTCTAGTTGGTACGGGGAACCGTATATGGTCTGGACTCTATGTCATCTCGTCTGTGGTCGGCTTTGCTGTATTGATGGGCCTGCTGGACATCTTCTACATAAACCCTTTGAACATAGTTACATGGTGGTACAGAGGCCTCTTGTTTGTAGGGTGCATGCTTGCCAGTGTAATCGTATTTGGAGGCCCTGTCGTCTATTTGTGGCATCGCTGGGAAAAAGGAATCCGTGCTGTAGAGGAAGCCGAGGATGCTGAGAAGGACAACCGGTTGCAGCAGATTGAGACTGCCCACGTGAATATAATGCAGGACAACTTCGTCCCAGGAGATCGCTCTGTATCGAGGAGAATACATTACGGAGCTAGACCGAACTTTGAAGGTATTCTTTGCCATGTCATTTGGGAGATGATGTTCTTTGCTCGTTTCGAGTTGAATGACCTCATTAGTAGTTAAAGAACTGAGTACTGTTGATGCTTATGCTGGACCAATGAGATCCCATGCATTGACATTTTTGTATGACTCTGCACAGAGATCTTTAAATCTGTGTCCGAGCGCTGGGGCAATGTTGATATTGGCGTAATCGTGTGTGGTCCTGCGACTCTCCAGTCAAGTGTTGCCAAGCAATGCAGGTCACAGAACTTGAGGAGGGGGTCCCTCGCCCGGTCTTCCATTTTAACAGCCATAGTTTTGATCTGTAGTTGATTTTGTTAGTCTCTTCTACCTCACCCGTGGCAGATCCAATTGGGAGCATCGACAAGCCTACGCTAATAATGCAATGTACCGCGGACGATGAATGTCATCCTAATTATGTTGGATCAAATGTCATCATAGCTGTCACGCTACGCGGTTTTCTATCAAGTTTTTTTTTTCCCCATTAATAGGAGTTTTCAGTAGGCCATATTCTTTGCGTGCACGAATCTGACAACGATCATTCCTGGCCATTGAGTGTTGACACCCGAAATTTTGTTTATTTTGTCTTAAATGCCCATTTTCTTTGCTTATATAAATACATATTAATTCCTAAAAAAGAAAAAAAATTTAAAAGAATTTTAAAAAAAATCGAAAAAAAAAAGAGAATTAAAAAAAAAAAAATTTGGGTTCGGGCCAGGGCTGGGCCTGCCTGGCCCCTTTCTTTTCTTTCTTTTCCCCCGCATGGGCTCGGCCCATTTTCCTTTTTCTCTTCTTTCTCAGCTCGCCCCACTTGGACTTCTTCTTCCTCCCCTCTTCTCCCACGCACGGCAACGGACACCTGCAAAAAGAAGAATAGAAAAACGAAGGCAAGTCAAGGCAGCAGCAGAAAATCAGGGGAGGGTAGCTCCGGCGCGATCAGCGGGTCAGGCGGGGGTTAGGTCGGCAAGGTAGGAAGTTCACGGGGGGCCCGAGAGGGAAAAAGGAGAAGAGGAGAGAGAGAGCAAGAGAGCAGGGGGCGGTTCTAAAAAGAAAAACGAGATCTGAGAGAAAAAAAAAAAAAGGAGGAGGGGAGAAGGAACCGGGGATGAGAGTGAGCAGCTCGTGAAAGGTTCTTCAGAAAAGATCCGAGAAAAAAACGGAGAGAAAAAGAGAGAGACCGAGAGAGAGCACGGGAACAAAAAAAAAAAGGCAAAACCGAGAGAGGAGAAACGGACCAAGAGTGAAACCGAGAGAGGTAGTGACCGAGGAAGAACAAGAGAGCTTCAGCCAACGCCTCGGCCACGCGCGAGCTCCGTCCGACGTCTCCTCAGCCGGCGTCTTCAAGCTGAACCAGGTAGGCTTCCTCCCAAGCATCCCGGTTTGTTATTGATGAAGTCGCGGGCCGGAGCTCGTGCCGACCAGTTCGCGCGAGCCCCGACCCTTGTCGTCCCTCCATAAATGTCTCTCAGCGTGCTGTAACGCTTAACTGGAAGCTTAGATCCGAGTCGATTCCCGTTCGAGTCAGAAATAGTTCGTTTTGATGATGCATACCACCTGTTTGTTAAAATGCCTGAATGAAGTCCAGAATTTTTCGTCGCCGGATCCGTGCTCAGTAGCCTAGTTTCGTGGATGTTTGTTATTATATTGCGAATCCGCCCTTGCCTTCGCGTCTTTTCTTAGTGTTATGACGATTTTGCATGAGTGGGCCGCGTCGAGTCGGACGGGGGTGTCCCCGATTCCGGCGATGGTGAGTGTTCACGGTCACCGGCAGTCGGCGGCGCTCGGCGCCGGACAGTGGGACGGCCGACGTCATACGATGACATGGCGACTTCCCAAGGGCCGACGAGGACTCGCCGGTCGCCGGTGTCACCGGTCCGGGGATGGAGCTCGAGCGTGCTGCAGCGTCGAGGGAAGCATGCAGAAGAAGACGTGAAGAAGAAGACCAAAAAAAAAAAAAAAAACAAAAAAGATTAAAATAAAATGAAATAAGAAGAAGTAGGAGTGGCAGGCGTGCATGGGGAATGGAAGACCTGCATGGGGCGAGGGAAATCTGCAGAAGAAATATGCATGCAGAAAAGGACAAAAAAGGGTTAAAGAAAGAGAGAAAAATCGAAAACATAAAAAATGGGAAAATGGAAAAAGAAATAAAAAATAGAAAAGAAAAGAAAAACAAAAAGGGGCCGAAGGTTTAAACAAAGGGGCTGGGCTGAGCATTGTCCGAACGGGCCTAGGCTGAGAGTTGGGCCGGGTTTTTATAAATAGGAAACGGGTTTATTTTATTTTATTTTGTTGTTAATGGGCCATTTAGAAGAATTTTCGACCGGGCCATTCGGCCCGCCCGGTCACTTGCTCCGGGCCGGACCGATAGGGTCCGGGTCGGTTTAGTAGGGTCGGGTCTCCCGACCCGGTCCGAATCACTTTATTTAATTAATAAAAAATAAAAAAATTCAAAAATATTAAAAATCTTAAAAAAATCTTAAAATTTTCTTTTCGAAAATTATTAAAAAATAAAAAATGTTTTGTTTTAATTTCGGGAAAGTTTTAAAAGTTTATTTTAATTTTCTTCTTTTCCGAATATTCAAAAATTCCAAAAAATTAAAAAAAGGATTAGAAAATTCCAAAAACAGTAATAAATGTTTTTTCTTAAATTCTCAGAAAAGTCAGAAAAATATAAAAAATCTTGAAATCTTGTTTTCTTTAATTTCGGAAAATCTGAAAATATTTAAAAAAATTAATTAAAAAATATATAAAAAATTCAGAAAAATTCAGAAAATCAAAAAAATTGCAAAAGTTCAGAAAAGCCTTAAAAAAGAAAAAAGATCAAAATTGAATAAGCCTTTAGGGCTCTACAATAGGTTTTTATTTCATGTTATGTTCTCGTGCCGTGTTTTGTCGTAATTTTTAAATATTATTTCCTTACCTTAAACGGTTAGAACGGGCGCCCAGATTTCTCGAATAGGTTGTCGGGACATTTTGAAACACACAATTAAGTTAGGTACCGAAAGGGCGTTAGTCGCGTGATTAACGTAATCAGTCCCCGACCCTGGATTCTCAGTTGCGTAAAGGTGAGACACGCTCCCATGCCACTTGCTCTACGACCGGCACTCAATAGTGGGCGACTCCCTATTTGAAGATTCTCACGATATTCCAACGTCGCGCGGGGTATGGGCTTGGGAGAGCCCGAGTTAATTAAGGTCCGTCGGCCCGAAATTAACAATACCCCTAAACCTACTATTTTCAGAAATTTTAGGTCGCGACAGCTTGGCGACTCCGCTGGGGACTGGTTCTATACCTTAGAGGACTTAGGCCTAATTTGCTTGATTGTGTGTTATTTAATGTGTTTCTTTGGCAGTGCATTCGAGAAGGTGAGGTAAGTCCACTAACCGCGTGTTAAATGTTGGTGTAGGATTGGAGTAATAAGGGGTGGAGTTTTTGCTAACACTTTGTTTTGTAGGTTGGTGAATGGGAATGAATGTTTATATATTTGAAATTTTGAAGTGTTGTTTGTTATATAAACTGTTGTGCATGTCTTCCTTACATTGCACTACACTTTAGCACACACAACCTGCCGCCGGACCTGGGCCGCATAGGATCACTTAGGATGGTGTTGAGATGAATGCCACTCCGACTACCACCATGTAGTACGAGTCGCCCATCTCAATTCCGAAATTCTTCTGACGTCGAGAGCTTCCACCCCGGCTTGCAAACGCGCGGCACGGGTCGACTCTTTGACAAAGCGGAGTCATGGGAACCCCGACCCAACCGCGACCATGCTGGTTCATCCGGTAATCCCATGGCTTCATTTGAGCCGTCTAGAGTAGAAATCGACCCACATCTCATGCGTGTGTCTATGTGATCGGAAAAAAAGAAAAAGAAAAAGAAAAAATCATCACCATTGGTAAGTATGATTTCTCCTTTTACTTGTTCATTTTTAATTGGAACTTTCATTTTTGAAATTTGCGGAGATCCATCGAATGCCCTCGGTGTAGGCTTCTAATTGGAAAATTGGCAATTACTCTTCATAAGCGAACATTCAGTGTCAATTTCAAAAATCAATAATTTGGCCCTGCACAACGGATGATTTTGTCAAAGTTTCCAATCATGGGCTTAAAATCACATCTTGTTAAAAAGTTCTTCCAATTCATGATTATGTTTTGGGGTACAAAAAAAAAAAATTTGAAATCGCACTTTTAACCAAATTTTTTCCCTCACATTTTGAGATTGAAAATTCAAATCACATTTTGTATATAGATTTCTCAAAATAAAAATCACCTCATATTGGCAACAGTGGAAGCACAAATCAGTCCTTCAAAATCAATGCCACATTTTGTATATGAAGCTTTTGGGAATAGAGTGAACATTCGATTGACAGATCGCGAATCGATCTTTTAATGATGTCTCCTCTTATGATAAAATCTCGGCAAAATACCAAAATCCCGTAATAAGGACCATGGGGCATGTGCCGTTGTCTTGATTTCATTGTAAGAGATGACATCATTGAAAGATCATTTTCTCATTCGCCTACTGACATTATTTCCTTCTTGCAGGGTGCGAGTAACATTTACTCTCTGACATCTGCTTGACCATGCAAATAAGTGGACTTTGAACTTGAACGAGAATTGATTTTTACACTCATCGATACATGGTTTTCTTGTGTTTTATTATTGTTTTCATTCTTATTAACAATCATGTTTTCCATTTTAGGTTTTGATTGTAGGCCCAACTGACACTTTTCAAAATCATGAAACACACATTTTTAGTAATGAAATCCAATTTCAAAAAAATAAATAAAAAAGAAAAAAAGGAAAAAAGAAAAATTGAAGTGTTTCAAACGAACTTTCAAGGTCAAGCTTTTATGCTTTTAGCTTCAAAACGTGTCGAAAAATGAGTTTCTGGAAGAACTCGCGTATGATTTTATCTCTTCTCTTAACCACTTTAGTAGGTTGACCCGCAAGATGATACTTTGAGATGGTAAGGTTGTAATCGTTCCGGTGGGAATCTCTTGTGCAACAACCGACTTGTTCATCCATTTTTTCCTGATTAATCGGGTAAAATGAAGAGGTCATTTGAGGTTGTTAATTACCTTCTCTAAAGGACAAAAGCATAAACCCTTGGAATTCGAGATGAACACGACATGCGTGATCATTAATGGAAATGTATCAAGGAAGACACAAGAGGCGAGAAATCCCACCCACTGATCCGCCAAAGCACAAGATGAGAGACCGTCAGGACCATTTGTTGCAATTGCATAGATAGAGAAGTTACATAAGGAGGACATGCTTGTTTTTGTTGTTCTGAAAGTTGCAAAGTCCAGGAATGTTCACTTCTTTTGGGTTTTGGAATTAGATAAGGATTTTGGCCTTAAATGGAAAAAGAAAGCAACTTTGGACACCGTCGGCACCTTTAGCCGAGTGGTATCCGGGGAGGAATCCGCCTGGTCCGATCGGGAGTTCGAATCCCGAAAGCGGCAGTGGCCGCATAAATAAATAAAAAAAGAAAAAAAGGCGAAAACCAACTTTTTGCAACTTTTATTTTTGTGCCCTTTCCCCCTCTCCATCAACCGCTTCTCTTTCTCTGCCCCTCGCTCGGTTCTGGTTTCGACTGAACCCGCCACCGCTGCAGCTTGTGATTTTTATGGATGATGTATTCAATTTCAAGTTGATCATAAGCACAAGTGACTCATTTTTTTGGGGAATGTCGAGAAGGATAATCCAGGATGATCACAAGCAAATACTCCCACGTGTCTTGATCTTGGAATTCAAAAAATGAGAGTCCAACTTCGACATTGGACTCTGGGGCAATATCTCTCATTCCCCACTAATGACACGTGTTGGGGCAAAAATTCATCACAAAAGGATGTATCGTTCCCAAATTGAGCCTAATTAAGTATGGAGATAACACGATTCATCTCCTTTTGTCACAGGGCGATCACCGACACAAGTCATTTAAAGCATAGTAAATCACACCTATGAAGCATGATGAAATGGAGTCAATCAATTCGACGCTAAAAAGGGTGTATTGTTCTTAAATTAATCCAATTCAATGTTAGAATGCAAATAACATGTCCCCTTCTTTTGTAGGAAAATGTGCGCATTGATCGCGGGAGCAGTGCCTTTCACCAAAGAAGCATGTTAAAGCACAACCATCCATTTTGGCGCGATAAATGGGGCAAAGCATCCAAGAAACAATGCCCTCCAATTCAATGTTAGAATGCAAATAACATGTCCCCTTCTTTTGTAGGAAAATGTGCGCATTGATCACGGGAGCAGTGCCTTTCACCAAAGAAGCATGTTAAAGCACAACCATCCATTTTGGCGCGATAAATGGGGCAAACCATCCAAGAAACAATGCCCTCCAATGTCGGGACATAAATGCTCATACCTGAAGAATAGAAACACGTGAAGGATAAATTGTATCGATCCCAATTGCTCATGTTGATATTGGTCTCTGACATAATCCCTTTTTCCTTTGATAGGGAGACATCAAATGCACACACAAAAATTGCAAGTGAAGGGCAATTTGGGGTTACCAAATATCCAAGAGGATAATGTCGGCACTTTGAGTGACAAATGCGAGTGAAGGGTAATAATGTATCGTCTCCAATTTTCAATCCTTGAAGATTCTTGCACTAATACTTTCCTTCTTATTATTTACGGGTTACTAAGTCGCCATGTTGCAAGTAAGTACCCTTCTTCTCAAAATCAAAAGGAAGACAAAATTGAGAATTTTCAAAACAAAAATTTCAGCATTTTACTTGGAGCATGTAAAAAGAAGAAAAAAAAAAAGATAAAAATTGAAAAAATTTCACAAAAGTTTATGAGCATTGTTTTTTATCCCAAAATTGTATGTCTGCTCGATGGATCACTCATTTTGAATCAAAATCCCCAGTGGAGTCGCCAAGCTGTCGCGACCTAAAATTTCTGAAAATAGTAGGTTTAGGGGTATTGTTAATTTCGGGCCGACGGGCCTTCATTAACTCGGGCTCTCCCACACCCATACCCCGCGCGACGTGGGATATCATGGAAGTCTTCTAATAAGGAGTCGCCACTAGCCTTTGTGGGGTCGGTAGAACCAAGTGAGATATAGGAGCGTATCTCACCTTTTACGCAACCAGAGAATCTACGGTCGGGGACTTGATTACGTTAGTCACGCGATTAACGCCCTTTCGGTACCCAACTTGATTGTGCATTAGTGAGATCTTGACAACGTATTCGAGGAAACTAAGGTCTGTCCTAACCGTTCTCAGGTAAGGAAATAGCATTCAAACCAGGCACAGGATAAAAGCCCTATTGTAGAGCCCTAAAGGCTTATCCAATTTTGATCTTTTTCCTTTTTAGGGATTTTCTGAATTTTTTCAATTTTTTCTGATTTTTCTGATTTTTTTATATTTTTAATATTTTTTAATATTTTCAAATTTTCCGAAATTAAAGAAAACAAGATTTCAAGATTTTTTTGATATTTTCTGACTTTCTGAAAATTTAAGAAAAACATTTATTACTTTTTTTTTTGGAATTTTCTAATCTTTTTTAATTTTTTTGGAATTTTGAAAATATTCGATTTTTTATTTATTAAAAAGTAGTTCGGACCGGGTTGGGAAACCCGGCCCTACTAAACCGACCCGGACCCTATCGGTCCGGGCTGGACTAAAAGCAAATCGGGCCGGCCCTACGGCCCGGTAAAATTTTATCCGATGGCCCATTAATTAACAAAAACAGAAATCAAAACAGCCCATTTCTATTTCTATTTTCTAGCCCAGCTAAAAAACCCGGCCCGTGACAAATTCGACCCAACCGAAGCGGGCCCGCGGCGAAGCCCATCTCCTTGGCCCCATCCTATTTTTGGCCTTTTTGTTTTTTTTTCCTTTTTTTTTAATTTTGGTCTTCTTCCCTGCAGGTTTCTTCCTCCTGCTCCTGCATGCACGGCCGACGTCTTCATGCACGAAGACCCTGCAACTCCGTTCTGCGGAGCCGACGCCGACGCCACCGCGAGTCCTCGCCGGGTCTTGGGGTCGTCACTAGGTCGTCGTCTGGCGTCGGTCGTTCGGTCCGACGGACGCCGAGCGCCGCCGGCCCATAGCCGGCCGATGTTTCCGAAGGTCGCCGGAGAAGGCGATGAACCGAGACACTAAGGACACCTTCAGCCAAACTAAGCCGAACTCGGACAAACAAACGCCGCTGGGACACCCTCACGAAGTCAGACCAGCAATGGTGACTCGGTGTCTACCAAACGAATCGAAATCGGCGCCGGACCTCACTCGGGCATTTCATCGAACAGTTAACGGGCGCTACCAAATTCGAAGGTTTCCCACTCAACCGAGCCTCTAACATGCTTTAGAGGTCTTCGAACATGACATACAAGGAACGTGGGAACAAAATGCGAGGGCTACGAGGGCCGGAGCTTGCGCGAGCCGGATGGCCGCGAGCTCCGGCCCGGTGCGCCTAAAAACGGATCAAGGACGGAGCCGAACTTACCTGGTCAGCTCGAGGACGTTGCCGGGAAAGCCTTCGGACGGGCCCGTGCGTGGCTGAGCCGCTCTCGGTCGCTCGTATCGCTCTCTCAGTTCGCCGTCTCTCTCCGCCGGATTCGAGCTTCTTGTCCTCGGTCTCTTCCTTCGGACTCCCTCTTCTCTCCTCTCACTTTTCTCTCTGTTTTTTTATTCTCTCGGTTCAGCCCTCTCGGGTGCTCTCTTCTCTTTCGGATTCTTCTCTCAAGAACCTCCCTCCAGCAGCTCCCTCTTCGGTTCGTTTTCGTGCTCCTCTCCTCGGTCTCCCTCGTCTCTCTCCGTTTCTCCCTCGGCTCTCCCCCTCCGTTTTTTTTTTTTTTTCACTTTCCTCTCTCCTTTTTTTTTCTCTCAGATCTCGTTTTTCTTTTTAGAACCGCCCCCTGCTCTCTTGCTCTCTCTCTCCTCTTCCCCTTTTTTCCTCTCGGGCCCCCGTGAACCTCCTACCTTGCCGACCTAACCCCCGCCTGACCCGCTGATCGCGCCGGAGCTACCCTCCCTGATTTTCTGCTGCTGCCTTGACTTGCCTTCGTTTTCCTATTCTTCTTTTTGCAGGTGTCCGTTGCCGTGCGTGGGAGAAGAGGGGAGGAAGAAGAAGTCCAAGTGGGCCGAGCTGAGAAAGAAGAGAAAAAGGAAAATAGGCCGAGCCCATGCGGGGGAAAAGAAAGAAAAGAAAGGGGCCAGGCAGGCCCAGCCCTGGCCCGAACCCAAATTTTTTTTTTTTTTTAATTCTCTTTTTTTTCGATTTTTTTTTTTTTTTTTAAATTCTTTTAATTTTTTTTTTTCTTTTTAGAAATTAATATGTATTTATATAAGCAAAGAAAATGGGCATTTAAGACAAAATAAACAAAATTTCGGGTGTCCAACAATTCTTTGAAAGGGAGCTCGAAGAGGTTCGTTTCAAAGATTAGGTGACACCCGACTCTTACCAATGAGCCATGGAAGCACGAATTTATTCCATTCATTTTTTTCTTTTCTTCTTTTTTTTTTTTTTTTTTTTTTTTTTTTTTTTTACTCACCTCCTTTTTCTTTTCTTTTTTTTTCGATTTTTTTTTTTGAGATCTCGGCTCGTACGAACGAGTTTCGACCTAGTTAGTAGAGTCTCACCGTGTAATAACGGGTTTCGACTAGGTTATTGGATGAAGGTCTTACCGTGTAACAACGGGCTTCGATCGAGTTAGTAAAGTCTTACAGGTGTAACAACGGGCTGAACTTGGAGGGAGGTGCTTACAGGTGTAACAACGGGCTTCGGCCAGGAGTTAGTAAAGTCTTACCGTGTAACAACGGGCTTCGACTTGGAGGGAGGTCTTACCGTGTAACAACGGGCTTCGACCGAGTTAGTAAAGTCTTACCGTGTAACAACGGAGCCGACTTGAAGGGAGTGCTGCAGGTGTAACAACGGGCCGACTTGAAAGGAGGTCTTACAGTGTAACAACGGGCTTCGACCGAGTTAGTAAAGTCTTACCGTGTAACAACGGGCTTCGACTTGAAGGGAGGTCTTACCGTGTAACAACGGGCTTCGACCGGAGTTAGTAAAGTCTGCCGGTGTAACAACGGGCTTCGACTTGAAGGAAGGTCTTACCAGGTGTAACAACGGGCTTGGCCCAGAGAATGCATGGTTTAAGGAGGAGCCATGAACCTTTTTGGAAATTGCATGGTTTCGGGTTGACCATGAACCATGTGGTTTAAGGATAGACCCACGAACCGGTGTGGTTTAAGGATACCCACAAACCGGTGTGGTTTAAGGATATGCCCACCAACCTTGTGGTTTAAGGATAGACCACTAACCTTTTGGAAATTGCATGGTTTCAGGTTGACCATGAACCATGTGGTTTCAAGGAGGATCCACAAACCCTGTTGGAAATTGCATGGTTTTAGGTTGACCATGAACCATGTGGTTTTAAGGAAGACTCACAAACCCTCTTGGAAACTGCATGGTTTTAGGTTGACCATGAACCATTGAAATTGTGGTTTCACTGAGTGAACCTGTCAGATTTAACTTGAGCAAATGTCATTGAAGACAATATCAGAAACATGCATTGACAATATTGTAGCATTAATTGCATGAGCAAATCAAGCTAAGTCTGATCACATTGGAAGTATTTGATGTCTTTTGGTATCATGTACCACAAAATTGTCATCAAGCTTGGAAAGTATCATTAATCATCAAATCCCTTTAAGAGAAAAATTATGTCAGAATGATTCTCTTCATGAAAGAGGTTTGTTAAGCATCATGCCAAGCAAGAGCTCTTAGTTAGAAAGAGCCTATCACATGCTCTCAAGAAAGGCTATTTGATCCCATCCATTCATGTGGGAAATAATTTGATCACTCAATCCACCGCACATTTCCAGCATCGAAGGATCTAGGAATCATTCGCAATAAGTACATCTTGACCAATCCAAAAGGTCTTTCAGAAGGACCGTAATGCGGGTTTGGTCATGGTTTTAGCAATGGATAAGCATCATTGGTTATGAAATGAAATAATTATCTACCAAAGATCTTCGCCGGGTTTACAAGTCAAGAAACCTTAAGATGAGATAAGACAACCTTGCCCCCACTTCTTCAAGCGGTAGCTTCTTTGGAGAATCCTCATTCTCACTTGAATCATCCCAATCAAGAGACTTCGGGAAGGGTTGTAATGTTGGTTTGGTTATGGCTCGAAAGGCTCGAATTTTTCACAAAAAGGGATTTGAAAGTTGGTGATTATCATGGCATCATGGTCATATTACTCAATCTTTTGAAAGCACTTGACTTTTGAAATCTGAATTGTCTCGAAAGTCCATTGGCTAATCGAATAAGAGTTTTGCCCTTCTCAATTTTTTTGCATTTGCAATGATTTTCTTTTCAATGCAAGCATTTTGAATTTGACAATTTATTTTCACATAGGAATTTTATCACCCCCTTGATGCAAATCTTTTCTTTCCTTTTCTTTTTCTCTTTTTTTTCATGGGCATTGGCCTTGCTCTTACCAGGCACACTGTTTTTTCATGCCCCTTAATTTTCATTGGACTTTTGCTCTTCTGAACTTTTTGAGCCTTTAGGACTTTCGAGATGCTTTCCACATTTTCAGATAAATGCCGATTGTGTTTGTCAATCATGTGCCTTGCCCTAATGTGGGCAGATAATCACCACTTGGGTTTTAGAAATGAATAATTAGGCTCAACTTGGTTTAAGCAAAGAGTATCCGTGTTTGGGTAGAGAAATGAATGCTCTTCTTCACCTTGGGATGTTTCAAGCTTTCATAAGAATTCACCTGAAGTCACCACAAAAAGATTAATTTAAGATTTTTTAAGATTTTTAATATTTTTGAATTTTTTTATTTTTTATTAATTAAATAAAGTGATTCGGACCGGGTCGGGAGACCCGACCCTACTAAACCGACCCGGACCCTATCGGTCCGGCCCGGAGCAAGTGACCGGGCGGGCCGAATGGCCCGGTCGAAAATTCTTCTAAATGGCCCATTAACAACAAAATAAAATAAAATAAACCCGTTTCCTATTTATAAAAACCCGGCCCAACTCTCAGCCTAGGCCCGTTCGGACAATGCTCAGCCCAGCCCCTTTGTTTAAACCTTCGGCCCCTTTTTGTTTTTCTTTTCTTTTCTATTTTTTATTTCTTTTCCATTTTCCCATTTTTTATGTTTTCGATTTTTCTCTCTTTCTTTAACCCTTTTTGTCCTTTTCTGCATGCATATTTCTTCTGCAGATTTCCCTCGCCCCATGCAGGTCTTCCATTCCCCATGCACGCCTGCCACTCCTACTTCTTCTTATTTCATTTTATTTTAATCTTTTTTGTTTTTTGTTTTTTTTTTTTGGTCTTCTTCTTCACGTCTTCTTCTGCATGCTTCCCTCGACGCTGCAGCACGCTCGGAGCTCCATCCCCGGACCGATGACACCGGCGACCGGCGAGTCCTCGTCGGCCCTTGGGAAGTCGCCATGTCATCGTATGACGTCGGCCGTCCCACTGTCCGGCGCCGAGCGCCGCCGACTGCCGGTGACCGTGAACACTCACCATCGCCGGAATCGGGGACACCCCCGTCCGACTCGACGCGGCCCACTCATGCAAAATCGTCATAACACTAAGAAAAGACGCGAAGGCAAGGGCGGATTCGCAATATAATAACAAACATCCACGAAACTAGGCTACTGAGCACGGATCCGGCGACGAAAAATTCTGGACTTCATTCAGGCATTTTAACAAACAGGTGGTATGCATCATCAAAACGAACTATTTCTGACTCGAACGGGAATCGACTCGGATCTAAGCTTCCAGTTAAGCGTTACAGCACGCTGAGAGACATTTATGGAGGGACGACAAGGGTCGGGGCTCGCGCGAACTGGTCGGCACGAGCTCCGGCCCGCGACTTCATCAATAACAAACCGGGATGCTTGGGAGGAAGCCTACCTGGTTCAGCTTGAAGACGCCGGCTGAGGAGACGTCGGACGGAGCTCGCGCGTGGCCGAGGCGTTGGCTGAAGCTCTCTTGTTCTTCCTCGGTCACTACCTCTCGGTTTCACTCTTGGTCCGTTTCTCCTCTCTCGGTTTTGCCCTTTTTTTTTGTTCCCGTGCTCTCTCTCGGTCTCTCTCTTTTTCTCTCCGTTTTTTTCTCGGATCTTTTTCTGAAGAACCTTTCACGAGCTGCTCACTCTCATCCACGGTTCCTTCTCCCCTCCTCCTTAGATCTCGTTTTTCTTTTTGAACAGCCCCCCGCTCTCCCTCACTCTCTCTCTCCTCTTCTCCTTTTTTTCCTCTCGGGCCCCCCGTGAACTTCCTACCTTGCCGACCTAACCCCCGCCTGACCCGCTGATCGCGCCGGAGCTACCCTCCCCTGATTTTCTGCTGCTGCCTTGACTTGCCTTCGTTTTTCTATTCTTCTTTTTGCAGGTATCCCTTGCCGTGCGTGGGAGAAGAGGGGAGGAAGAAGAAGTCCAAGTGGGCCGAGCTGAGAAAGAAGAGAAAAAAGGAAAATGGGCCGAGCCCATGCGGGGAAAAGAAAGAAAAGAAAGGGGCCAGGCAGGCCCAGCCCTGGCCCGAACCCAAAATTTTTTTTTTTTTCTTCTCTTTTTTTTTCGATTTTTTTAAAATTCTTTTAAATTTTTTTTTTTTTTTAGGAATTAATATGTATTTATATAAGCAAAGAAAATGGGCATTTAAGATAAAATAAACAAAATTTCGGGTGTCGGCAGCCCCTCTTTGAAAGGGAGGCTCGAAGAGGTTCGTTTGAAAAGACAGACGACACCCGACTCTTACCAATGAGCCATGGAAGCACGAATTTATTCCATTCATTTTTTTCTTTTCTTCTTTTTTTTTTTTTTTTTTTTTTTTTTTTTTTTTTACTCACCTCCTTTTTCTTTTCTTTTTTTCGATTTTTTTTTTTTTTTTGAGATCTCGCTCGTACGAACGAGTTTCGACCTAGTTAGTAGAGTCTCACCGTGTAATAACGGGTTTCGACTAGGTTATTGGATGAAGGTCTTACCGTGTAACAACGGGCTTCAACTTGGAGGGAGGTCTTACCGTGTAACAACGGGCTTCGACCGAGTTAGTAAAGTCTTACCGTGTAACAACGGGCTTCGACTTGGAGGGAGGTCTTACCGTGTAACAACGGGCTTCGACCGAGTTAGTAAAGTCTTACCGTGTAACAACGGGCTTCGACCGAGTTAGTAAAGTCTTGCCGTGTAACAACGGGCTTCGACTTGAAGGGAGGTCTTACCGTGTAACAACGGGCTTCGACCGAGTTAGTAAAGTCTTACCGTGTAACAACGGGCTTCGACTTGAAGGGAGGTCTTACCGTGTAACAACGGGCTTCGACCGAGTTAGTAAAGTCTTACCGCAGTGTAACAACGGGCTTCGACTTGGAGGAAGGTGTCTTACCGTGTAACAACGGGCTTCGACCGGAGTTAGTAAAGTCTTACCGTGTAACAACGGGCTTCGACTTGAAGGGAGGTCTTACTGTGTAACAACGGGCTTCGACCGAGTTAGTAAAGTCTTACCGTGTAACAACGGAGCTTCGACTTGAATGGGGTGCTTACTGCAGGTGTAACAACGGCTGACCGAGAATGCATGGTTTAAGGAGGACCCATGAACCTTTTTGAAATTGCATGGTTTCGGGTTGACCATGAACCATGTGGTTTAAGGATAGACCCACGAACCGTGTGGTTTAAGGATAGACCCACGAACTACATGTGGTTTAAGGATACGCCCACCAACCTTGTGGTTTAAGGATGACCACTAACCTTTTGGAAATTGCATGGTTTCGGGTTGACCATGAACCATGTGGTTTAAGGAGGACCCACGAACCATTGTGGTTTAAGGATAAGCCCACGAACCCTGTGAAAATTGCATGGTTTCACTGAGTGAACCTGTCAAATTCAACTTGAGCAAATGTCATTAGAGACAATATCAGAAAAATGCATTGGCAGTGTTGTAGCATTAATTGCATGAGCAAATCAAGCTAAGTCCGATCACATTGAAAACATTTGACGTCTTTTGGTATCACGTACCACAAAATTGTCATCAAGCTTGGAAGGTATCATTAATCATCAAATCCCTTTAAGAGAAAAATTATGTCAGAATGATTCTCTTCATGAAAGAGGTTTGTTAAGCATGCCAAGCAAGAGCTCTTAGTTAGAAAGAGCCTATCACATGCTCTCAAGAAAGGCTATTTGATCCCATCCATTCATGTGGGAAATAATTTGATCACTCAATCCACCGCACATTTCCAGATCGAAGGATCTAGGAATCATTCGCAATAAGTACATCTTGACCAATCCAAAAGGTCTTTCGGAAGGACCGTAATGCGGGTTTGGTCATGGTTTTAGCAATGGATAAGCATCATTGGTTATGAAATGAAATAATTATCTACCAAAGATCTTCGCCAGTTTACAAGTCAAGAAACCTTAAGATGAGATAAGACAACCTTGCCCCCACTTCTTCGAGCGGTAGCTTCTTTGGAGAATCCTCATTCTCACTTGAATCATCCCAATCTGAAGAGACTTCGGGAAGGGTTGTAATGTTGGTTTGGTTATGGCTCGAAAGGCTCAGAATTTTTCACAAAAAGGGATTTGAAAGTTGGGGTTACCAAATATCCAAGAGGATAATGTCGGCACTTTGAGTGACAAATGCGAGTGAAGGGTAATAATGTATCGTCTCCAATTTTCAATCCTTGAAGATTCTTGCACTAATACTTTCCTTCTTATTATTTACAGGGTTACTAAGTCGCCATGTTGCAAGTAAGTACCCTTCTTCTCAAAATCAAAAGGAAGACAAAATTGAGAATTTTCAAAACAAAAATTTCAGCATTTTACTTGGAGCATGTAAAAAGAAGAAAAAAAAAGATAAAAATTGAAAAAAATTTCACAAAAGTTTATGAGCATTGTTTTTTATCCCAAAATTGTATGTCTGCTCGATGGATCACTCATTTTGAATCAAAATCCCCATGGAGATTAATCTACTTAGATGATCTTGACTAAATGAAATTGAGATGTTTAATCAGGCCAAGCGGGAAATGTTTAGGATGATGAAAGGCAATCCATTCCCAAACACATCCTTCAAACATCGTGAGAATCGAGCGGAAAAAAAAAACTCGTGTCGTTTAAGGACAAAGGAGTCATTTGCAATTGGTACACAAACCAAAATGAAAAGAGGCATTCCTTTTCTTTATCTTATACACTGCAGGTGACCATAGTCAGCCCTTTTGAGCCTTAAAGTGGAGAAATCATAAAATACCCCTGTCAAGAACCACCCCACAATGGGGCAAATTTGGAGGTTTTGGTTGGCATTATGTGGTTAAAAGATGAGAAAGACTTCTTTGCTTTCACTTGCATTAATCTTTTTGTGGTGACTTCAGGTGAATTCTTATGAAAGCTTGAAACATCCCAAGGTGAAGAAGAGCATTCATTTCTCTACCCAAACACGGATACTCTTTGCTTAAACCAAGTTGAGCCTAATTATTCATTTCTAAAACCCAAGTGGTGATTATCTGCCCACATTAGGGCAAGGCACATTACTAACTCGATCGAAGCCCGTTGTTACACGGTAAGACCTTCATCCAATAACCTAGTCGAAACCCGTTATTACACGGTGAGACTCTACTAACTAGGTCGAAACTCGTTCGTACGAGCCGAGATCTCAAAAAAAAATCGAAAAAAAGAAAAGAAAAAGGAGGTGAGTAAAAAAAAAAAAAAAAAAGAGAAAAAAAAAGAAAAGAAAAAAATGAATGGAATAAATTCGTGCTTCCATGGCTCGTTGGTAAGAGTCGGGTGTCGCTGTCTTTGAAACGAACCTCTTCGAGCTCCTTTCAAAGAGGCAAAGAATGCCGACACCCGAAATTTTGTTTATTTTGTCTTAAATGCCCATTTTCTTTGCTTATATAAATACATATTAATTCCTAAAAAAAAAAAAAATTTAAAAGAATTTTAAAAAAAAAATCGAAAAAAAAAAAAAGAGAATTAAAAAAAAAAAAAAATTTGGGTTCGGGCCAGGGCTGGGCCTGCCTGGCCCCTTTCTTTTCTTTCTTTTCCCCCGCATGGGCTCGGCCCATTTTCCTTTTTCTCTTCTTTCTCAGCTCGCCCCACTTGGACTTCTTCTTCCTCCCCTCTTCTCCCACGCACGGCAACGGACACCTGCAAAAAGAAGAATAGGAAAACGAAGGCAAGTCAAGGCAGCAGCAGAAAATCAGGGGAGGGTAGCTCCGGCGCGATCAGCGGGTCAGGCGGGGTTAGGTCGGCAAGGTAGGAAGTTCACGGGGGGCCCGAGAGGGAAAAAGGAGAAGAGGAGAGAGAGAGCAAGAGAGCAGGGGGCGGTTCTAAAAAGAAAAACGAGATCTGAGAGAAAAAAAAAAGGAGGAGGGGAGAAGGAACCGGGGATGAGAGTGAGCAGCTCGTGAAAGGTTCTTCAGAAAAAGATCCGAGAAAAAAACGGAGAGAAAAAGAGAGAGACCGAGAGAGAGCACGGGAACAAAAAAAAGGGCAAAACCGAGAGAGGAGAAACGGACCAAGAGTGAAACCGAGAGAGGTAGTGACCGAGGAAGAACAAGAGAGCTTCAGCCAACGCCTCGGCCACGCGCGAGCTCCGTCCGACGTCTCCTCAGCCGGCGTCTTCAAGCTGAACCAGGTAGGCTTCCTCCCAAGCATCCCGGTTTGTTATTGATGAAGTCGCGGGCCGGAGCTCGTGCCGACCAGTTCGCGCGAGCCCCGACCCTTGTCGTCCCTCCATAAATGTCTCTCAGCGTGCTGTAACGCTTAACTGGAAGCTTAGATCCGAGTCGATTCCCGTTCGAGTCAGAAATAGTTCGTTTTGATGATGCATACCACCTGTTTGTTAAAATGCCTGAATGAAGTCCAGAATTTTTCGTCGCCGGATCCGTGCTCAGTAGCCTAGTTTCGTGGATGTTTGTTATTATATTGCGAATCCGCCCTTGCCTTCGCGTCTTTTCTTAGTGTTATGACGATTTTGCATGAGTGGGCCGCGTCGAGTCGGACGGGGGTGTCCCCGATTCCGGCGATGGTGAGTGTTCACGGTCACCGGCAGTCGGCGGCGCTCGGCGCCGGACAGTGGGACGGCCGACGTCATACGATGACATGGCGACTTCCCAAGGGCCGACGAGGACTCGCCGGTCGCCGGTGTCACCGGTCCGGGGATGGAGCTCCGAGCGTGCTGCAGCGTCGAGGGAAGCATGCAGAAGAAGACGTGAAGAAGAAGACCAAAAAAAAAAAACAAAAAACAAAAAAGATTAAAATAAAATGAAATAAGAAGAAGTAGGAGTGGCAGGCGTGCATGGGGAATGGAAGACCTGCATGGGGCGAGGGAAATCTGCAGAAGAAATATGCATGCAGAAAAGGACAAAAAGGGTTAAAGAAAGAGAGAAAAATCGAAAACATAAAAAATGGGAAAATGGAAAAAGAAATAAAAAATAGAAAAGAAAAGAAAAACAAAAAGGGGCCGAAGGTTTAAACAAAGGGGCTGGGCTGAGCATTGTCCGAACGGGCCTAGGCTGAGAGTTGGGCCGGGTTTTTATAAATAGGAAACGGGTTTATTTTATTTTATTTTGTTGTTAATGGGCCATTTAGAAGAATTTTCGACCGGGCCATTCGGCCCGCCCGGTCACTTGCTCCGGGCCGGACCGATAGGGTCCGGGTCGGTTTAGTAGGGTCGGGTCTCCCGACCCGGTCCGAATCACTTTATTTAATTAATAAAAAATAAAAAAATTCAAAAATATTAAAAATCTTAAAAAAATCTTAAAATTTTCTTTTCGAAAATTATTAAAAAATAAAAAATGTTTTGTTTTAATTTCGGGAAAGTTTTAAAAGTTTATTTTAATTTTCTTCTTTTCCGAATATTCAAAAATTCCAAAAAATTAAAAAAAGGATTAGAAAATTCCAAAAACAGTAATAAATGTTTTTTCTTAAATTCTCAGAAAAGTCAGAAAAATATAAAAAATCTTGAAATCTTGTTTTCTTTAATTTCGGAAAATCTGAAAATATTTAAAAAAATTAATTAAAAAATATATAAAAAATTCAGAAAAATTCAGAAAATCAAAAAAATTGCAAAAGTTCAGAAAAGCCTTAAAAAAGAAAAAAGATCAAAATTGAATAAGCCTTTAGGGCTCTACAATAGGTTTTTATTTCATGTTATGTTCTCGTGCCGTGTTTTGTCGTAATTTTTAAATATTATTTCCTTACCTTAACTTAGAACGGGCGCTGGGATTTCTCGAATAGGTTGTCGGGACATTTTGAAACACACAATTAAGTTAGGTTGAAAGGGCGTTAGTCGCGTGATTAACGTAATCGTCCCCCCCGACCCTGATTCTCCTGTTGCGTAAAGGTGAGGCACACGCTCCCATGTATCACTTTCTGCTTCTACGACCTCAATGATAGACTAGTGGCGACTCCCTGTTCAAGATTCTCACGATATTCCAACGTCGCGCGCGGGGTATGGGGCAGAGGCAAGTTAGTGGGTCCGTCGGCCGAAATTAACAATACCCCTAAACCTACTATTTTCAGAAATTTTAGGTCGCGACATTGAATACACAAATTGAGGTAAAGACGAGCGAAATATGTTTCAAAGTTGATCATTTTCTCCATGAGACGCATCACTCCTTCAAGGTATAGAAAGTTTACACCACCTTCATGATTCCTTCTACGGAAGCACTCCTGATACTCCACAAGCCACGCACGATCAAATCAAGGACGCCGAAATAACCAAAGATCAGACCCGAACATGGTCGTCCAATCTACCCGCCTCGTCGAAATCCCAGAAGAAGAAAAATCTTTGAACTTTGTGACCGAAAAGGAACAAGAGTCCTTTCCCTGAGCCCAGGTTTTCTGTCTACGGTCTTTTTGGCTAGGATGAGCCTCTTGTTTCTCATAGTCGTCTAAATGATATAGTGGGATCATTCGAAATCGTATATAATGTTTTTCAAGCCTGCCGAAAAATCAAAATAGTATCTTTTTCTGCTCATTGAGTCGATCAAATTCTTTTCTTTCTTGAGTCGAAAAGCCAAAGATTGCATCTTTTATCACTTCAAACGTACGAAGAAGCGTACGATGCAAGCTCATCATCGGCTTTACAGACCACAGGAAGCTGGTTCGTACGTGCCAAGTTTTCTATCGCTCGAGCGAGCGGGCACTTCCGTAAATGTCACCTACCCATGTGGCTGATCAGGTGAAGACGGATGACATGACAACGCAAGTTCTCGTGTACGCATGAAGTTGAGTGGACCTGATCGCTTCTACGTAGGATGATTCTTCTGGGGTGGGACAGCCAACAACCAGTAATTGCCCAGTCCTATTCCCATTTTTTTGTGGACCTGGTTTCGTTGTTCATTTCTTCATCGTACTTCGGTAGATCACAAAGGGGCAAGGCAAAGAGAATCTTTTATCAGCTTCGCTGCTAGAGACGAAATGCACTCAGTACGGTTGAGCGATGACTGATATGTCTTCTTCATGTATCAAGAATCCCGGTGTCCGCTGTCTCAGCCACAGAATGCCGAGGGGAAGACGACGCCACATGCTCAATCTGTGCTCATTGAGACGGGATATGGTTTCTTCTCGGAGGCGATACTAAGATTGTGATGTGAGTGGTTTGAATTCTCCTAACTGATGTATGCCATGCCAAATTCCTTAATGTTGTTTGGTTCCGCATAATTCGGACTTGGAGGTGTCCTCGAATTCTCTATGAGTTTATATATATCTATGGTTTTAGCCTAGGCTGCTTCAGAATACCCTCCATCATCATATCTCTTAGCATGGCTAAAAAGCACTCTGCTCATGAGCCTCTGCTGCTCAACCTTACCGATGTCGAGAAGCCACCTCGTGTCGGCCCCCCTGCAATCGTCAATTGGGTTCTCAACATCGTAATGTGGCTCCTCTTCATTTTCTGGGTTGTGATCATATTTGCTTCCCCCTCTGAGTCTGCGGAGAAGTTCACCAGAAATTTAACTGGAGCAACCAGTGGAAGCATATACGGCATTACAGGTTCAGCTTTTGCTCTCCCTCACCTGTCTTCGCATAGTTAGCAGTCATTGTTGCCTCATTTTGGCACTTAAGCCCCGAGGTGCTTAAAACCTGCAGGAAGCCTATTCTTGGTATACAGCGGCCCGATTCTAGCTGTTGTGTTTCTTGCCATAGCAAGTCTTATCATTGCTGGGGAGAAAAAGCTCCAACTGTATGTGGAATCGAACCTCCAGTCATTGTTTTGATTGTCTGTGCAATTTTGTTGTGCAAATTTAATTTCTCACTGCCACTGAACTTGAGATCACAGGAAGAAGCCTAGCAAATACCCCAGGTTTCGATTACGGACATTTCCCATCCTGGTCGATGGACCATTTGGAGTAGTCTCAGCAGCTGAGTTTATTGGGATTTGCGTCTTTGTCGTGTTTCTCTTCTGGGCTGTTTATGGTTATACCCTGCAGAATCTCAACTTGATATCTGAGCTCCAAGTACCTTCCGAATTGAAAGGGTATTACTCGTTCTTCACTCTAATTCATGGTCAGGCTTTCTCCATTGACCTAAATTTAGGCTAAAATGAACCGAGGCCAGTGTACCATTTGAATTTATGTGTCAAGATCTTAATTTTAATTATTGTATACAGCTTTTTTATTCTCCTAACAAAAGCCTTTCCACTGAAGATTTCATCATTCTTTGCAGCATATTGATGCTGGAACTTTCTGGACTTCGCTTTGGTTCCATCGGGCTGTACTTCTTGGCGTTTCTCTTCCTCCCGATTACTAGAGGATCTGTTCTTCTCAGTATCATTGACATCCCCTTTGAGCAAGCAACTCGATATCATGTCTGGCTTGGACATCTCACAATGTTTGTGTTCACCCTCCATGGGCTATTCTACTTAATCGCATGGGGTCTGCAAGGTCGCCTGCTACAAGAAGTGAGCCCTCATACTGTGCTTTTGCTAAATGCCTGACTGTTACTTTTTCGTTTTTCAGTTTTCCTTAATTAGCATTACTTTCATGTCTTTCTCAGTCCAATATATTGAAAGAAGCCCTCTCATTAACTTGCTGTCACATGTATCAAGCAAACTAGGTAGCTTGACATATTGAACAACAACTGATTTTAAGACAATAGATATGGTTTCTGCAATTCAATAATTGAAGGGAACAGGTTCAGCATAACAGGGCCAATTACTGTGCAGGTTGTATTAAATCTTAAAATGATATGAAAAATAAAGATTGTACTCTGACATTGATGCTCCCCAATTTTAAAATCATGCTAAGTCTGCTGCTTAACTTTTGCAGCTACAAGATATTTTCCAAGTATTGTAGCTTCTGTACCTTTCCTCTAATGAATGGGCAAGGCTCCAGCTTTGTGTTTCATATCCTTCTTAAGAAGTTATGCATCGTCTCAACAAGTCATGACAACAAGAGATGGGAATGTCAGCACACACAATCTCTAGCTTCTATAAAATGTTTTATGTGATCTGGGTCCACGGCAACTCTTTTTTTGGGAATTATTCACATATACGAAACCTGATTATGCTGAAGTTCATATTCCTGACTAAAAATGTTTTGTTCAGATGCTGGAGTGGAAAGATTTTGGTGTTGCTAATCTACCTGGGGTTATCAGCCTTTTGGCTGGTCTACTGATGTGGGTGACATCTTTGTCTCCAGTGAGGAAGAAGCAATTTGAATTGTTCTTCTACACGCACCAACTCTATATTGTCTTTGTCATCTTTTTGGCTCTGCATGTCGGAGATTTTGTTTTCAGTATAGCTGCTGGAGGAATTTTCCTCTTCGTGATTGACCGGTTTCTGAGATTCTGCCAATCACGAAGGACTGTGGATGTCATTTCAGCAACGTGCCTGCCTGGTGGAACTGTAGAATTGGTCTTTTCAAAGCCAGCAAGTAATAATTGTTCTCATGCTGTTTTATCTAGTCAATTATTATTACGTTTTGTACCCTTTTCAAGAAAGTTCTATTAACTAAATTACTGTTCCTATCTCATTGCAGATCTACAGTACAATGCCCTGAGTTTCGTTTTCCTTCAGATTAGGGAATTATCTTGGCTTCAATGGCATCCTTTCAGTGTTTCTTCTAGTCCTTTGGCTGGGAAGAATCATGTCTCTGTCCTCATAAAGGTCTTAGGAGAATGGACAGCAAAATTGAGGGGCAATGTATCGGACATGTCTAGTGCTGAAGGAGAAAAAGAACTACCCAACCGATCTTGTTCCAACATAACAGCCTCTGTTGAAGGGCCTTATGGGCATGAATTACCTTACCATCTGACGTACGAGCTATGATTTGCTAATCCATTTTTCATACTTGATGGTGAAAAAACAATAATGCATGAAGCATACCAGCACTGATGAGTAAAACTACATGGATTTTCACCATTCTCAATTTGAAAGAATACATTCTGACTCTGATGACTTCTCCAAAGTTAGGAAGTATCTTAAGTTCATTCAGTTCAATTCCATTGGGAAAAGCTTGCTGATTTGAATTTTTGCCATCGTGACAAAGGCATGTTCTTACTTGAGTTATTTTCTCTGGCAGATACGAAAACCTCATCCTTGTGGCTGGAGGCATTGGGATATCCCCCTTTTTGGCTATCTTGAGTGATATACTTCATCTTACAAAGGAAGGAAAACCATGCGTACCCAAAAATGTATTAGTAATTTGGGCCATCAAAAAATCAGATGAGCTCCCTTTACTTTCCACTCTCGATGCGGAGTCAATCTGCCCTAACTTTTCTGAGAAACTAAATCTAGAAGTCTCTGTTTATGTCACTCGGGAATCAGATCCTCCCCTGGTAAATTTCATTTGTGTCTTTGACATGCAACTTGCTTCAGATCAATTAACTTCTCTGCTATTGCTTTTCAATTTTTAAATCATGCAGAACTGAGTATTATTATAATGCAGGAAGAAGGTAAATTTTACGAGGGCATTAGCTCTTCCATGTCTCCTCCATCCAAGGGAAGCCCCATGTCTGTTCTAGTTGGCACCGGAAACCGTGTGTGGTCTGGGGTTTATGTTATCTCGTCCGTGGTTGGCTTTGCCATATTGATGGCCCTGCTGGATATCTTCTACATAAACCCTTTGAACATAGTCTCATGGTGGTATAAAGGCCTCTTGTTTGTAGGATGCATGTTTGCCAGTGTAATCATATTTGGAGGCCCTGTCATCTATCTATGGCACCTCTGGGAAAAAAGAATTCAAAATATGGAAGAATCTGCAGATGCCAGGAAGGATGACGTGTTGCAGCACAGTGCCAGTGTTAATCTAACACAGGACAACTTAGTCCCAAAAGATCATGCTGTTTCGAGGAGAATGTATTATGGCGCTAGACCAAACTTTGAAGGTACCCTCTTTGCTATGTCATTCTGTAAATGATATTCTTTACTTGTTTTAAGTTGAGTAGTGACCTCAGTAACTAAAGAGCTGAGTACTTGTTGGTGTTATGCGGGAACAGTGTGAATCCCATGCATTGATTTCTTTGTGTGACTGCACAGAAATTTTTACATCTGTGTCTGAGCGCTGGGGCAATGTTGACGTCGGCGTAATCCTGTGTGGTCCTGAGACTCTTCAATCGAGTGTTGCCAGAGAATGCAGGTCGCAGAACTTAAGGAGGGGGTCTCTCCGGCCGGTCTTCCATTTCAACAGCCATAGTTTCGATCTGTAGCTGCTTTGCTATCACTCTTCAGTCGTGTCTGTGCCAAACTTGAAAGATCCAATTGGGAGCATCAATAAGCCTACACCACTGATGCAATATATTGTAAATATAATGCTAATCATGTAGGATCGGATAGCATTGTGATGTCGTATAAGGCGGTTTCTGTCACCTAGGTAGATGAGTAGTGTGCTGTGGATCTAATATGCAAGGCACACCTAGATGTATATTGGTGGGCATAGTTCCCCTGATGTGCTTGATTACGTATAATAGTGCTTTTAGCCTATGGAAATTCTCCTTCAAAGGACATGTTTAGCTAAATCTGGCACATTCTGATAAATGCATCTGAATGGTCGATGACACTCGCTGTGGGCAGTGTAGTCTTCAATGGCAAATGCCAAATGCCAAACCAAGATGCACCATCTTTTCATGCAAAGAACTTGTTTCCGAGACTGTTTCAGTTGTCATGAGCGGGCTTTGCGGTCCTTTCTTCCACTGTCTATCCCATCGTGAGCAGAGCGAGTCATATGAAGTTTTGCTGCGACGAGGAGCAATAACTGCACGCCATCTCAATTCGATCATTCACTTTGCCGAATGAATGACAACGTCATCAACGTCGAAACTGCACGCTCTAGGGATCAAAGAGATTATTACCCTGTTTTGCCCAATTGTAGGGACGATGACCAAAAGCATGTGTTCCATCCAGCACAAATCTAGAGTCACAAGAGCTTTGAGCAGCAGACAAAGGGCGTGACCATGGGGCAGGTTTGGACGAAGGGCCTAAGGAGCCAACTGCTTGAACAGACGAATCATAAGTTGCAAGAGGATGTTGAATTTTGAGCAGCCCGTCACGAGTGGGAGGCCTGGCCAGGCGAAGAGAAAAGAACACCTAAAAGGGTTCGCTAATTGGGTGTGTAATTTCACAAAGTGGGATTTAGTTTATCCCGAAAGATTATCTTTTTTGGGACATCGACACGCATGGAACATCTCCTTACTTCGGGAAGTGGGAAGCCTATTCGCTAATTTGGGAGTAGGATTTCAGAAATCTTAATGCTTAAGATAGCCCCCTCGAGATATTTATCTGATTTTTTTATTGTGTTCAATGATCATTATTGAAAAATAGTACAGTATGAAGCCGCTAAACCCGTCTCTAAAGCTCAAAAGCCCGTCGTCCCACTAAAATCCGATTAGCCAGGGGGGGGATTGGCCGACAAACCCTTTTACCAGAAATGGGCAGTAGCGACAGTGTCGCCGTCTAGAACCCACTGAACAATGGCATTAGCCATCGTGGAAAATGTGGTAATTAGCCATAATTTCTCAGAGCGGATCAGGTCCTGCGTATGACATCACGTCTTCATGGTCAAGCAAGTGGGGCCCCACGTTTTGTGTTTTCTTCTCCAAATCAAGCGGCTCCGGGAGTCCCTGATATCGTGTAAGTCCCACGCCATTGGATCAAACGCCACGGAGTCGGTTTGAAACGCCACGCCCCCCACCAAAGAAAACCCGAAGATGGCATCATGAATCTACACGCTCCTCCGTAGTTTTTAGTCGGTTCCTCCCCCACCCCACAAAGCTGAATTTGCCCCACTGATCCAGCAGTAAAAGTTCTTGTTCTAGTCCACCCCCTCCCGTCAAACACCCCCAGAAGAAAGAGAAAGCAAGAAACTGGGACAATCCCTGAACCCCGTGTTCGAAAAAGGAATCAAAAAGAGCTTCCTTTGCGCCCGGGTTTTCCCCCGTTCCCACTCTTCTCGCCGGGAAAATTTGGTCGCCGTCTCGAAAGATTCCTTTTTGCGTTCTGGGTAAGTGTGATTCCGTCTTGGTGGTTTAGTTTCCAGTAGTTGATTCGCGTTTTGAGTTGTGTTTCGTATGATGGTTATGTTGTTTGGCGATTCCGATTTCAGGAATGCTTTCCCCCTTGGGAGCTGCGCAGATAATCGGGGCGTCGCCATGAGGTAATTGCTTCTCTTCCCAATCGTGGTTGGTTCGATGCAAACGATCCGTCTCGTGCTTGTTGTGGGTGTCTGTAGATGTTGCCCATTGCTTTTATCTTTCCGGCTATACTTGGTTAATTGCTGAGAAGGTTCTTCCCATATTGAAGCAAATTAGGTTTCTTTAGATTATCATATTCCCGTATAGGATGCAGCTTGACGTAAGGGATGCTGAACATTTGCTTTCAATCTTTAACTGAGGACTACGGAGACCGCCCTTATAATGCTTATTGTCGGGAGAAATGTAATGCTCTATCTGCCTTCTTATATGGGGAAAGGAGTTAAGCCTATGCTAATTATTGGATGCTGCCGCCGCAATTTTTGTAGTTCAGATCTTACCTTTTGTTATCGCTAGCTCTAAAAATGATAAGACACATACCATGAGAGGAGATAAGTCTTCAGATATCAGTTTAGTGCTGTGTAAAAGGTTTCCTAATTTCAGTTATTCCTCTTGATCTCTGACTGGGACTTGCCTCTGAATGGTTTTGATCAGATTTTCGTAATTGACATGTAGCATTTAGATCTGAATATTACTAACAACAGTTACATAACATGTTGCCTCTATAAACTGAGGAAGTCCGGGATATCTGTGGTTCGGGAGCTGCTTTGGAGAGTAGATGGCTCATTACTCCCCCCTACGGTGTCTGGTTGATTTTAATAGTAAACCGTGCCTTTTAATTCTTGTATTTTGTCCTTTAAAAGATCTTACAACAACAATTTCTAATGATATGTTAATGGTGGTTTCTTGACATTTCAGTGGTTTAAAGTGAAATGCTGACGTCTTTTCGTATTTGGACAGGAGATCCCTGCCCTTTTTTTAGACCTAACAAAATATTCATGATGAGACAAGATTCCTGAAACTATGCACTCAAGTCCTTCTTTTTTTTCCTGACAGTTATGTTCATAAAATGTAGTGGTTTTCCCTTGAATTGTTGTCTTATTTATGGAACAATCTACAGGGAGAATCTGTATCTGATTGTCTGTGCTAGCGTGTTATCAAGTTGTATCTGATGTGCAAACCTGATTAGTTCCAAATCCAAATAACTCACTTTAATCTCTTCTTGCCGCTTTATTGGACCAATAGTGAGAATTAGATGAAGCTTCAGTTTGGAAATTGCAGATGGGTAAATGAGCTGTGGCTATTAGGGTTCTCCTCACAGTAAGCATTTTTGTGAGGTTGTTTGAGTTTTGATATGTTTCCTATGAAATGGTATGCTTCATCTTAGGTTATTGGTACTGTTATTTTGATTATGCAACTTTTCGTCTTAGGACTAGCTGCAGTTCCGTGCCCCCGATTAGCGTGTGTATCTTCTCTCGCTTCTCGCACTAATTTCTCTGTAAGTACATATATATGCCGTGGGAAATTTGTGATCAATACAATGGAGAAATCGCCATCAAGTTGTCCATCAGAACACTGACCATTCTATGCCAGCCTCTCATTTTCGGATTAAGATTAGGATTGGAAGATTGTTAAGTTGTAAGATGGGAAACTCAAATCGTAGTGAAACTGTTAAAGATCATGCTTCATGCTTTCAAGTGTCAATTATTCCATTGCAATGAGTTGATGAGTGCGATGTTTTTAAACAATCTCTTCGTTATACTCCATCACATGAACAGTATCAAATTGTCTATTCTAGGTAAGCTTTAATTGTATATGGATAGCATTATTTTTCTGGCTTTTGAAAATTAATGTCTTTTCCAAAAATAGCAGGATGATTTGATCTTAGAAGAGGACATTGATGGCTAATCCAAATTCATCGAACTCACTGGTCTCTTTTGGTTCACTGGAACAAAGAGGAACAGAAATGGCAGATGCTAACTCGACACTTCAGCCTCCTCTGGGTCGCCAAAACCAGAGTAGCTCTGACGGTCCAGTAGCTATCCTTTGGGACATCGAGAATTGCCCTGTTCCCAGTGATGTCCGTGCCGAAGATGTAGCCGGTAATATCAGAATGGCTTTGCGTGTGCATCCCATAATTAATGGGGCTGTCATGACGTTCTCTGCCTATGGAGATTTCAATGCTTTCCCGAGGCGTCTAAGAGAAGGATGCCAAAGAACTGGTGTAAAACTCGTCGATGTTCCAAATGGGAGGAAAGATGCGGCTGATAAGGCTATCTTGGTTGACATGTTCCTGTTTGCGCTAGACAATCCTCCACCATCTTCTATAATGCTTATCTCTGGAGATGTTGATTTTGCCCCCGCTCTCCACATACTCGGGCAACGTGGATACACCATAATCCTTGTTATTCCTTCTAATGTATGGGTTTCCACTGCTCTCAGCAATGCTGGTAAGTTTGTGTGGGACTGGCCTAGTGTAGCACGTGGGGAAGGGTTTGTTCCTGCGGCCAAGGCTATAACAGCCCCACGTGGAGGACATTGCGACATCGCAGGCTACTTCATGGGGTGTCACATCACCGAAAACCAGGACTGTACTAATGAGGAGGAAGCAATTGTGTACAGGGGGGTTTCACAAAGCTACTGCAACTCAAGAGACTTTTCATTAATAGCGCAGTCCTTATCTGAGTACAACAGCACAACTATTGCGATGCCTTCTTTTGCCTCAACATCAAGATCTCATAGTCTTCCAACTGGTTTGAATGAAGGTACAGCTGGAGGACCGATTTCTTTGGCTGATCAAAATGATTCAACAATGTGGGTTCAGCCTGGGGATCTGCACGGACTAAAAGGGCAGCTTGTAAAGTTGCTAGAACTTTTCGGAGGATGTTTGCCTCTGATCCGTGTGCCTGCAGAGTATCAAAAGGCTTTTGGTAGGCCTCTCTATGTGTCCGAATATGGTGTTTGTAAGCTTGTGAATCTTTTCAAGAAGATGAATGATGCAATTGCCGTGGAGGGAAAAGGCCAAAAGAAGTTTGTCTATCTCCGCAACTGGAAGGTGGAACCCACTGCACCTGCTTTGGTTTTGACAAAGAAAGATAAGAAAGGAAAAGGGCTTCAGGAAGAGACCGACGCCATTGCAGGTGTCGGCTCTTCAGATGAGTTATCAGATGAAGAGCAACTGGAATGTGAAGAGAGGAGCATCCAAGGGAAGACAAGTGACATAAGTGATTCTCCATGTGACCTCGATGCTCGAGGTCTCGAGCAGTTCAAGCATGAGCTGCAAGAGATTCTAGTCAGCTATTCATGTCGCATTTTCTTGGGTTGTTTCGAGGCAATATACGAACAGCGTTATAAGAGACCGCTCGACTACCAAAAGTTTGGTGTGGATGGGCTGGAGGAGCTCTTCAAAAAGTTGGGGGATGTGGTGACCTTGCATGAAGAACCTCTGAGTAAGAGGAAATTCCTAGCGGCGGCTGGTTGCTAGAAGAACAAGATGCCTATCAAAACTTTTGTAAACTACATTAGTTTTAAGTTAATTGAAGCATGCTTACGATCCTGAAATGTCCTCCTTTTATTTTCGTTCTTCTTTTTTGTCCTTGGGTCACCCCGAAAGTTGCATAAAGGACGACTGAGAGCTTGGACCACACCTGTTTTTTTCTGTTCAACGTGCGTCCCCGCATGGATCGAAGTTTGCATTTTAGAACCGCCATGCAAAGCTCTACTGTGTTGTCTCCGTGACTAATAATCTGCTAATGAAGGTTGCATTTTCATTTAGATTATCTTGCAATATGATATTCCTCTAGTGTGAGTCGTGTTTGCTTCAAGGATAGAACACTGACATGCCATATATGGTAGGGACCTGTGTGGATGCGTGCCTTTGGAAATGCGATTTTGTTTTAGGTGACATTTCCAGGGCGAGGGCAGGACTTGGCTATACGGGCGGTGTTCGTTTGAGAATGCGTGCAATGCACTCTACTTCGGGAAAGAACATCATCTTCAGGCGATCTCAAGGGGGCTGTGGCGTGCAAGGTATCGCTCCTCTCTTTTAACGGAATGTTATCTCCTGCTCGTGCAGGTGACGTTGCATCGCGCTTAAGGAATGCAGAGTGTAGCTATGTTGTATAGCTTTAACGAATGTGGGTTTCTCTCTATGTTCCTGACAAGACATAAAAATGACAACTTTCTACTGTCACGGACAGAGAGAGAGAGACGGGCAAGTTTCACTTTTTTTAGTAAATTTGATCTGAAGGCAGGATTAGACTCTGCGTGCTAACTTTGGCGCGCAAGTTTGTTATTGCTTTTCGTCCAGGTTTGGCTTAAATTTGCAAAATATTCGTATGCTCCAAACTTCAAAGTGGAACATAAACACGCAACCTGCAACTCGTGTAAAATGTGTATGCTTTATAGTACTGGAAAAATCAGAAAGTGAAAGGCGCATGGCGAGAAAACCAGCTTTGCATGCCATGCTTTCTTTTGAGCAGCATCCTTCCATCAAGGACCGTAAAAATTGAATGGACGACGTTTCTCGAGCGTAAAAAGCACTGAAAGTGAATGACGTTTTGTGACCTGATCGTGGCGGACGGATGAGGTGATAGCCAAATTGATGTTCGAAAAAGGAACGAAGTTCCCTTGTCGCGGTCGGGTTATTGTCCTTTCTATTTCATGTGCTTTTTGACGGTTTTGACGAAGGCCTACGGCCGTCGGATTCATAAAGAGCTCGATCGTTCATCGAGAACTATATGATACTTTGAAAGTCGGGGAAATTTCATATGGAAATCACGATAGAGTGTGAATCGATATGACCGAGTTACGGACCAAGAGATCGTTTTAAGAGGGAGCACATAGGCCAAATTTTCTAGAGCATGTGCAGATAATTTGGCGCAACAGATCATCGACAGAGTGGAAATGCTCGTCCGTGAGTTCATAATTCATACTATTTTGTTTGGTACTTGACTCCATAACAAAATACCTTTCATCGGAAGTCATTCTTCGATTTATATTAGAGGAAACATGTTTTGTAGCAATTTCGAATAGAAAATATCACAGGATAGATAAAAGAATCGAGAATTCCACTTCAAATAGAATTGAATGTACATTACCCGTTTTGGAGTTTAATCGATGGCATAGCGTAAAAACATGAAATATAACGTCAGAATTTAATTAACTATGAGGCACCCAGGAATTATAGTAAAAATATATATCGGAACTTAATCGACGATACAAATCTGGAAACTATAATCACACTACAGGAATTGAAAGATAATATGTTTATTTGTATGTAAGGGTTTTCAAAGAGTATGACATGGCTATTTAAAACTTAAATCGATGATTACAAACAAAAGTTACTAAAAAATTACATCAGCAATTATGTTGAGTCTATTACCATGATAATTTCGTCAACTCCATCAGTTCCACTGACTTTATTGTCGATGGTAAATATTTCTGACTATCGCATCCGAAATTGCCGGCTCCACTATCTGTTAATTCATTCAAGCAATCGATTCATCGATTCATCAATAATTCTCTTCATAAATAACCGAATTCTGCTCTCATCAATTAAGTTTATCACACGTCAATAATAACAAAAATGGGTCATTTTCTGGAGTAAACGTGGGAGGATGCTGGATTGACTAAATGGGAGTTTAGTAAAAGCAAGCATATGACCCGTGATTGTCGTCGTTAATTCGCGCCGCGTGGGGGAACGAAAGCTTGGAGAAAAATTATTATTGTGTGCTTGATGCTGAAAGATCGGTCCCTATAAACCAACTCCCGCAGCAGCAGCAGCAGCAGCAGGTGCTACGTCGTCTTCTTCTTCTTCTTCTTCGTTCCCTTCCTTCCTCGCTACCCGACGACAGAAGACCCGAAAGGCTTCACAGTTCACATCACACGCAGAGAGTCGAGCCGCCTCCTCATCTGTCTTCTCCATATGCCGCCATCACTACGACCTTAATTATTAATATCCATGGAGGCATGTAAACTCTCTATCTCTCTCTCTGAATGCGTGGTCCTGTCTCTTGTTTGTGTTTTTTCTTTAGCCGCGAGTGACAACCGTCGCGTTCGTCCGCGCAGAGGATCGGTTCTGTCGCGACCCTTTTGGTCACAGCTTCTCTCTTCGCCATTTCAGCTGCTCTCAAGGTCCTTCCTGTCTCTCTCTCTCTCTCTCTCTCTCTGTCCACATCCTCACACACCCACGTGAAAAAGGCAAGAACTTGGTCATAAGCTATGGCTCTGCTGATTGTTCTTCAACAGGAGGGACAAACCTGCGTCGCAAACAGATTCTGCGACTCCGGTTTGCACTGCGAGACTTGCGTCGCCGATGGAAACACGCGCCCTCGATGCACACGGATTCGGCCCTCCAATCCCACTTCACAGGTTCTTCTTCTTCTCTCTGTTTCTATTCCCGGGCTGATCTGTTCTAAAAACTTGCTCGACTTCACAGCCTCTTCTTTTTTGTTGGCGTTGATTGTTTGCGCAGGTCAATAATTTGCCATTTAACAGGTACTCATGGCTGACGACTCACAATGCATATGCAAGGATGCAAGTGAAATCGGCTACTGGATCAATCATAGTATCTCCCAGGAACCAGCAGGACACCGTCGCTGATCAGCTCAATGTGGGTGATTTCGATCTCTCTTTTTACATAAAAGAAATGTTTTTTTTTTCTGGGAAAATGGCAGAAATTAAAATCCAATTAAATGTTTTAGCCACCCAATTGAGCTTTTCAAGTTGAGGTAGTCTGACGGTGAAGCAAATCAAAGTGTCATGTATCTGCGAGTTTAATTGTGTGAGTTTGATGCTCAAATGTAAAGCATTGATTTCGGCGAATAATTTATGCAAAGACAAATGGTAAAGCTGCAACCTTGGCATGAAAGACTGGAAACGGAATCTTGGTCTCTTTCTTGAGAAGAGCTTTTCTGTGTTTGAATACGTTTTTCTGGTGCGGGTGGTGGGTGGGTGTGGGAACGGTGCATGTGGAGATCATCTTTCTAAGTCTTATACTAATCCAGAACAACTTGGTTTTCCATTAAGTGCTAATATTTTAATGATGTCATTCCGGGAATGTGATTATTTGAGGATTGACCTGGGTTGTCAGTTTAAATCTAGGTCTTTATAATATAATTATAATTGATTATCATATCATTGCATATGCGAGTCCTTATTGAATTCAATGTGCTCTCCATTTGATGAAGCTTCCAAACCCAAAAATCAAAAAGAAAGAAGAAAACTCTATTCTTTGCTTATCCACTTGCATATTGAGAGGAACCTCTCATGCAATTAAGATATGCGGTGGATTGGGCAAATAGCAAGCAGCTTCAAAATGAAAATATTTGACTTTGTACGGTTTCTTCTCTCATTTCCGTATGTAGAAGAAGGATAATTATAATTACTTGGTGGTTGATCTATATATGTTGACCAAATGGACAGCCTTCAATCCTGATTAATTGCGGTTATCCTTTCACTATTTGAAGGATCATTCTAAACGTAATCTTTACTTGGAAGTTCAAGTCGGTCAATATTAATGACCAGTAGCATTCGGGCCTTCCAAATCATAAGAAATTTTCTTACTGTAGTGGCAGCAGTAATTGCCTGGACATAGACTCCTCTTTGTCATAACTTCACTGCTGTATTTCTTATCTTTACAATCTGTATGGACTTGATCAGCATGCATGAGCTGATCATTTGATGATGTAATTTCATTCTTTAGCTGGAATTTGTTACCTATTAGGCTTATACTGGTGTGAATTGCTAAAACTTCTGATTGTCCGTGCTCTAAAATATCCGCCTTTGTTATTTTAACTTTGCAGAATGGCGTTAGGGGACTGATGCTGGATATGTATGATTTCGAAAATGATATCTGGTTATGTCACTCCTATGGGGGACATTGCTACAACTATACAGCTTTTGTAAGTTGAAAGGACAATTCTGCCACACTTCGTATGTTGAGTTTTTAAACAATATCAATATGCACTACTAACTGATCATATATTCGTAATTTTCTTCTAACACTACTTTGAATTGTTGAGTTCTTACTTACTCTAGAAGAACAACGTTAATTAAGGAAGTTTTTCTGCCAGCAACCAGCCATTAATGTTCTGAAAGAAGTTCAAACATTTCTGGAAGCAAATCCATCTGAGATTGTGACTATTATAATTGAAGACTATGTTTCATCGCCTAATGGACTGACCAAGGTATTTGATGCTGCTGGCTTGAGGAAATATTGGTTTCCAGTTTCTCGTATGCCAAAAAATGGCGGTGATTGGCCGACAGTGGACGATATGATCCAGAAGAATCAGCGACTACTAGTTTTCACTTCAAAATCATCGAAGGAGGCTTCTGAAGGAATTGCATACCAGTGGCGATACATGGTGGAAAACCAGTGTATGTCTCATCAACTTCTCTGTTCAGAAATCTTGTTGAACTAGGAGCTTTCGTATTATGGGTCAATGGTTGACTATTATGTCAATCAATTCTACAGATGGTGATGGAGGGATGACAGCCGGTCTTTGCCCAAACCGTGCGGAATCGCCCTCAATGAACACAACAAGCAGGTCTCTGGTTCTTGTGAACTATTTCCCAGATATGCCAGACTTCACCAAAGCTTGCAAGCACAATTCAGCCCCCTTGATCAGCATGGTTAACACCTGTTATGCAGCAGCCGGCAAACGGTGGCCTAACTTCATAGCAGTTGACTTTTACAAGGTTTGGCCGAGTTTTGATTATCCGAGATAAGACCTTTAACAAAGAAGAGATGAAGCATTTAACTTTGAATTATGTGCATGTGAAATTTTCAGAGGAGTGACGGCGGGGGAGCTCCGGCGGCGGAAGATATGGTGAATGGTCATCTTGTCTGTGGATGTAATAGTATATCCTCTTGCAAGGTCAGTCGATGCCTTCCGTGATTTACATTTCCACTTATCCTGACAGGTTTTTCCTAGATTGACCAGGTAGTTAGCATTGCATATCAATGACCTGTAATTAGTTCTCTGATTATTTAATCGCTATGCATGAGCAGGCGAACATGACTATTGGTGCGTGTGACATACCACAGCCCGGAAATGCCCCAACCCCGGCCACACCTGATACTAGCTCGACTCATTTAAGTAGTCGATCACTTCATCGGTGGCAGTTGGTCGGGACAGTGCTATTAATTCTCGTCTCGGTGTGAGGAGAAAATGGAAGTATTTTTCTCTGTGCATTCTTTGATACGGTCGTGATCGGAGAAATATCCTCGTACCACAATGAAGTAGAGCAGTTTAGAATTAGCTGTTGGTGGACGTGGAATTTGTAAGGGGTCAGAAGCCTACATCCTTCGTCGGTCTAAGTCGAATTACTTGGTCTGATGGTGGGCTTGGAGGCCTTGTTGAAGCCCCTTTTGCGTTAGCATCGCTTTTGAACTTGTTGGAGCTTGAATTCTTGCTCGTTGTGCTGGGTCCCAAGACCCAAAATTAATTAACTTGGAGATGGGGTCAGCCTTTAAAAGAAAAGAATACGGAAAATGATATAAATAGTGTCTGAACTTTGATCAAATGTGTAATGTCATTAAGGATTTGTGTTTCTTTTATGGTTAATTTCACTCGCGAAGACTCTTTTTGCCATGAATGAGACAATGATTATGCGAAGCATGGATTCAAATAAAAGCAAGATTCAAGATGAGGCGAAATGAATGAGCTTTATATGGATTTAACTGGGGAGATAAAAATGTTCCAGAGAATGAATGGTATAGCATCGACGTACACAATCGGAACTATCGTTCAATGTTAAATAGAGATATACGACAACTAGTCTTTAAGCAAACCCAGCTGAATCGACGGTTTCTTCGCTTTGGCCAAGTTTAAATCAATTTATATGAAGAGATGCATTTACATGGTCACCTCCGTGGATTGCATGTATATCTGTTCGACCCACGATGCATCCGCAATTTCATTAGCAGATTCAGTTGCCTGCTGATACTTCACCATTCAAATTTGTGCACAGGCTAAACGGGTCAATTTATCCTGAGAAATAGAGAAATATGGGGAAAAAGAAGAAGAAAAGAGCAGAGGAATGCAGCTGCTCAAGCACACTTGAATAGGGAACATGCTTTGTTCTAATCACTAGAAATTTAGGGCTTGTTTAGTAACTTGCCAAATAGTGAAAATTTTTGCGTTTTTTTTCCGGGAATAGATTTGGAATAAAATTCCGGAACAATGTTCCCAAATAGATTTGAAATGGAATCAAGAATAAAAAAAAAGTTATTTCTTTGTTTTTGGGAACAATTCCAGAATCAGCCAATTTTTTTAAATTTTTCTCATCTTTCTTTTCTTTTTCTTCTTCTTCCTTTTGATCTTCCTCGACTGGCCCCCCGGTGATGCTGAGCACGGCTCGGCGCAAGCCTCGCCTAGCTCACGGCGAGGCTCGCAGCCCAGCCTCGCCATGGCTTGGTGTTGCCGGGGGCGGTGATGCTCTAGCGAGGGCGCCAGCCCTCATTTGGCCTATCGTTGGCCGCCAACCCTTGTCTGGCCTGTCGCTGGCCGCCGGCAATTTATTAAAGAAGAAGAAGAAGATGAAAAGAGAAAGGAAAAATAAAATAAAATAAAATTGTATTTAAATCGTTAAAAAATTAAAATAAAATATTTTGGACTAAAATTTTCAGGTTTTACCAAACACATTTCTATCTCGAGAATAAAAATTTTGCATAATTACCAAAATTTTTCAAATACTCAGAAATTGTTTTTGGGAACCAAAAAAAAAAAAATTCATTTTTTAGCAGAAATTGTTCCCAGCACAGAATCGTTACCATGCATACTCTTAGCTACCGGCTATGACCTCGACATTAAGCTTCTCCAGCACAGAGCATATAGCAGAAAATATTCCACGTTCAGGATGACATTCGGAGAGTTCCATGTGTTGAAAGTCACTGGGTGAGGCGCGGATGGAAACGAGTTCGACTTGGCCAGAATAATTGGAAACGGACGTCCGGTCATGAATGCTTCCCTTGAGACGTTGGCTAGGCTTTCCGAAACAGCATTTTGGATTGAGATTGAAGGCTTTGGTGCTCATCTTTTCCAGCTATGCCACTGTCTCTTCTAAGGTTTTGATCTACTTGACTGTCCAATTCACTATAGCGCAATTAGCCTGCAGCAACCATTTTCATTAGTAGAGATTTAATTTCTACTGTATCAACATACAAGTTCCTCAAATAACCCCCAAAGAGGCTACGGTAGAGTCTATCCTCTCCACCTAAGGGAGCCCCTTAATTCATGCGTATATCTTATCTTCCCTACCCAAGAGGGAACATCCCCGTATTTTTATGTCTCAAAATTCAGACAAAACAGTTTTTGGACATATACTAAGGTCTGCAATTCGCCATAGTGCATTAAGCCTATAACTACCATTTTCATTAGCAGAGATTTAGTTTTTGTTTAACCCCTATGATTAGACCAGATAAGACATGAGCCAATGCCTAAGCATGCTATTTTTCCACTTTGATAGAGTGGAGAGCTGAACAGGTATCGTGCGTTTTATCCGCACAATGTTTGCTCCTTAACCTCTAATAATCCAATCCAGTTGGATTACAGAGATTAGGTTCACTCGAAAGGAATGATTCAAGTGCTGCTTGTATAATACGAAGATCTCGGTACAGTACTTTCATTGGGACGAAGATGAGGAACGAGGAAATGAAGTTCTTGAACCATGCCATTCATGCTCCAACATCAAATGCACCTCATATCCTGCTTCACCTCGCCCACCCTCCTCATTATCATTAGCGTTCCATACGGTCATGGTTGGCTTGCAATATGGATGAGTTAGGGTCAGTACCGTGAGACACATATTACCCCTTCTTGGCTCTAGAGTTAATGTATTGCTTAGCATGCCATGGTGGTGCTCTCCTTTGAATATAGTGGGTCCTCATTGGTTTGGGTCCTCATTGGTTTGGACATAGCATTTCCATGGATGGCATATGAAAGACCAACTTGTTCCTCTAATCCTACGTGTCTAAAAAAAGTCTTCATAGGATAGAACATACCCAAGGCGGGTGAATTAGCCCGTAAGCTAACTATAAGCATCGAGCACTACTAGGTAGTGCCTTGATTATTACATAAATGGAAAGGTGGCTGTTTACATTTTTTTTTATCGGTTCTACTTCTACTCCTATTCTTAACTTTCACTTCTATTTTCAGATTTTTGCCCTACCTTCTTACAGGACACGAGAATTGAAACTTACACCTAAAGCTAAATCGTCTCCATCCCAACTCTTGAGAAGATGAGGATTCGAATCCCCTACTTTCCCCTTCCCATGTGAGAAGGGTGATCACTAATGCAAACTCTAGTTTTTTTCCTAGGAAACTTTAAATAAGAACAGCAAATGCATGAGAGAATCAGATCAATGCAAACGCAAGGAGACCAAAATACTGGAGCTAGGGAGAAGATTTTGGCTTGTATAATCTGTAGACTATCTTGTTCTGGGCACACTAAAGAAAAAATTCTAGCATGTTATTGTTCATAAATACTTCTTACATAAAAGCTTTACAAGCACGGTCACCTTTTCTCGGCCATGCTACCTAATAAGCACAGTAACTCGGGCGTTTAAAAGATTCTAAATAGAAATCATTAGCCCAGATCTATTCAAAATTGCAGTGTAATCCATCCAGGAGAGGCTCTAGGCATTCTCTGCAGGATGCAATGAAGGATAAGAAAGCAGATCAATCTCGGACCCACATCTCATTGTAAGTACTCTAGACTCTTAAATAATGGCAGAATCTAAAAGCATGATGAAATCATGAATGATCAGTCATTGTCTATATATTTATCCATCAATTGTTAAGTATCCCAATAGTCGAGAAAATGGTTCATGCAGTAAAAATTGTCTCCAAAAATATAGGAGCAAAACTGGGTCCAGACGACATTGTATGTATAACTTGAGAGTATCATCCACCAAATTAAGAAAATGATGCTCTGACTGGAAAGTCTGGGGTTGCTGCCTCATGAAGTTCCGACCTGTCATATGAGTAAGCCAGTTGTTTTACAGATCGGACAAAGATTTTTACGCATTAACCACTGTTTGATGCAATCGGCATGAAATTCATGGCCACAACCCAGCACCCCGAGGTCATCTCCATCAGCATATTCCTCCTGTCATAATAAACATTCAAGCATCGGTAAGGACATCAAAAAATATCCAATTTGAAATAACAAGATATTTACCATGTAAAACTTCATGTGCTTTGATACGATCACAATCTTACGCTAGCAAAAACTGGTACAGAAGCAAAAATATATACTTACGAATGCAAGAACCTTAAGATATCTATGCTAGCTGGAATTAATGGCTTTTTCAACAGATCAGATAATCGGTTTTCACTAGAATATAAGGAACGTGCATCATCCATATAACAGAACAAGTTTAACCATGAAAAGCACCCGACCTTTATTTTGTTAGGTTCACGATTCTGCTCCCAGTCACTAGCCCTAGAGACACAGAGTTCTCACCTGACAAATACAGCATGGCTCCACATCCTGTGGGAGCTCTCCAGCAACAGATATGTTCTTCTTTTGCCGCTTCAAGCCCTTCAAAATTGTTTCCTCGCTTAGCCCAGTGCTAACATCTCCTATGCGTTCTTCCAGTGCTAACAATTCCTGAAAAAACAAGAAGATAGAGCAAAACAAGCCTTTCGAACTTGCTGCATGTCCAGGAAACAATGGATGATTGTTAGTTGTTACCTCGTAAGACATGTTATCAACATCTAGGCGCATATCTCGATGTCTGTCGTGCATCTCGCCAAAACCATTATTTAAGAAGGGCTGAAAAATCACGTAATCCTGATTGACACAGCAATAATTAAAATAAAACAAAAGTAGCACATATTATCCTAGATCATTAAATATTTTAGAGACCTTTCTCATCACTTGCAAAGGGTCCAATGCTCTTGCTTGTCAACACACAAAGTTATAAGTACAACCAAACAGAAGTTTACGAGTTACATTATCCACTAATTGGCTGAACCAAACAATAGCTAAAGGACATAAAATCTTTATATTCAGCCAGAGCAGACAACCAGAGATGACCTACACCTGACAGGCAACAATACGATGCAGATTATCTAAATCATAACATTTCTTATATAGGTAAAGAAAAAAATCACCTATAAAGGGGGAGCAAACCCTTATACAGAAAGAACTCAAGAAAATACGTTCAAATTCCCAAATCAGCTACCGAGATCACATTAGGAGGTATGCTGCAATATACTGGGACTAAAATGAACTTCCCAGATTGAACTAACCCAATAGTTCCACCCCAGAGGTAAGGTTTAATATTCAGGTCAAGCTAGCCACTAAAATGCTACAATTACAAAAATAAAAACTCCAAGCGAGTGATCCTGTTGAAAGTTTCATTTTTCTTGCAAATTTACTAGACAGTAACCGACAGAGTTACACTGACTCGGCTACGAACTTCAAGTGCAACCATCATAAGGACAAGAGAATGCTTTATGACAAATGCTTTGACGGAGCATAGTTCATCACAATGGACTGTTTACTGAACCAGATATAATCCAGGACGCTTCCATTAACGAATCACTATAGCTACATAATTATATAACAAAACAAGACATAAAAACCAAACCTCAGCTCGTACACGTTCTCCCCTTTGCATGGCTTCTAAAACTTGAAGAATCTGCAAATAGAAAAATTGCTGCTGTAAATCCATATGACCCAATTTTCAAATGATCACATGCAAACCCACATAAGAGAGATAAAAAATTAATAATTAAGATAAGTCCAGTGGTGCACACACTATTTCACACGTATATCTGGATGTTCTAGAGCATTTATTAATCTCCTAAACTAGTTTGAAGCTGTTTCATTATCTCGTATTGTATCAATAGTCTACATGGTTGCTCAACAAAGGATCTGATAAAATTGAAGACCTCCAAAGTAGTACTCTACAACTCTAGCGCATAAACACGCACCGACAGAGACAACGATACGTTGGCTCTCATGGATGAGTCCATTAAATGCAGTGATGTTGTCATATATAGTGGAAACACACAAAAGAAAAGTATATAGGAATAAAGTTCCGAGTTTTGTGGAAACACACAAAAGATAATTTTTAATGACATCCCTATGTTCAAGGGTGCTCATACTCATAAGTATCACGTATGCATGAAGGTGGAACATTTGGGTTAAATTAGCAAACATGAATGCAATAACTGCATCATCTTTGCATTCCAGTATTTAATTTATTAATAGATATCCGATATAACTGCATAATACGACAAGACCCTAATTTCTAACTATTCTATCATGACAATGCCTATCTCAATAGGAATATCAGAACCTTACTTTTATATTTTCACCAGATTCAAGTCAACTATAAATGAATATGGTACCAAATCTCTCTAAATTTATGGAAATACTGTATACTTCTATTTCAAGCAATTGAACTTGAGTGTTCTAATCAACCTCCAACTAGAGACCTAAAGGATAATATTTAGAGTTAGATGGAATTATTTCAATTGATTAAATTAGTTGTAAAATATACAGAACTTGGAACAAATAAAAGTTCCGTTACAAACATTGTTTCTGTGATCTTTTCATTCTGGAAAATAAATCAACCCATTAAAATAAAAAATGAACCGAACAACAGGGCCTATGTGAGTAAGTCCAATCAGTCTCAACACCCGTCATGCGTTTTTTGGCCATCAAAACTGATCAGCAATATATGCTCTTGCCTCCATATCTCCAGCATCCAGAGAGTCTATGTTTGGTTTTGATGTATGAAGTTTCCATAAGCTTCCAATTCACAGCTGACTTACCTAATTTGTTTTTCTCCTTTAATGTGCTATAGCTCCTCTATTATGTTAAATAGTTTTGTAGAATCGTGAACCTCGTGCCAATTACACATTAATGCAGAAATAATTTTGAGTTTCCAAACCCGTTCAGTTTTAAATCCCGTTACATTCCACTGCACCCACACCACTAACATAAGCACTCAAAGACTATTTTAAAACTCTGATTTAGGTATAGTCCTTAATTAAATAGACTTGGATGCGAAGCACGCATTTATTAAGTAGGACCACCAATTATCTTGAACTCCACTGCGAAAAGAGAGTTTTAAATAACTGGAAACCATGCCAGATGCAGGCAATGGCAACCTAGAACCAAAGCAATTAGATATGCATATATTACGAGCTCGAAAGAAATTAAAACACTTAAAAGACGAACCTCTGATACAACACGTTGTCTCCCTTCTACATTAGCTGTTAAAGCACGCCAGGACTCATGCACACCTTCAAGTCGTCTATCTGCAGAGGAAGATCTTGTGCTTTCCAGATGATTTCCTTGGTTATTAGCTCCAGTTGAGGCTGCTATCTCCTGCAAAGAAGATGTATTTGATGGAAGGGGGGGCAAGGGGCTACTGCGTCTGCTTGACTCGCCATCAACAGGAGGAGAGAGAGACCAAGGAGCCAATTCTAGTAATTGTTCCCCATATGAAGCTGGCGGTTGGATAGGTACCCGGGAAGCAGGTGAAGACCGGACGCTTGAACTGCCATCGACAAGAACAGTAGGAGGACCATTCAGACCACTTGTGTTTCTACCAGCTGAACTCCAACTTGCTGGATTTTGCAGCGTTCTGGCCTCAGCTAATGGAAACATCGGAACATCGGAAATGCTTCTTGAATTGCTTCTAAAATTTACTCCATCTTGGACAACTACCTCTGCAGGAAGGAAAGAATTTGAAGCGTTGCTACTTCTCAATGCAGAAGTGGCATTCCAGGGAACAGCATCCACGTTTCTCGATGGACCAGAAGGAGGTCTCATATTCAGCTCTGTCTGTGGTGTGTGTGTATTGGTTGCCACCATAAATGCTAATCTTGGGTCCAAAGGATTAGGCCGACGAGATCTATGTGATTGCTGAAGAGAAAAGGTATTAGCACGCCTGGCACTCCTTGATGGATCAGATTCCTGTTGAAGTCCTGAACTTACCTGCCCACTGAAATTTCTCGGGGGAATCTCACTATTTCCTGTTACCCTAGAAGAAGAAAATGGGGCAGGGTTACCTTCTCTCATGCCAATCCCAGTTCTGGGGTACAGTGGCTCCTGATAATAAGCGCTGGGAGAATTCCATGATGTAGGTTGAGATAAACTCAGCCCAGTAGGAGGACAAGGTACACCTTCAGTTTGAGGATAGTAACCTGAACTCGAACCAGCATGTGGATGTCCCGAACTCCCTTCAAAGGCTTTTCTTTTGCATGATGATCCCCAGTACCCCATGGAAGAACTCGGCCCATTATTTCTCTCCTCCATCTGACCAGAGATATTAGTTAAACTCCCAAAATTAGCAGACGAAGCTATATCTGAAATCATATTGTCAACTTCCAGAGAACGAGAATTATTGGGATTAGCACTAGCAGAAGCTCCAGGTCCAGCAGTATGACCTGCATATCGCTCACTCAGATTTGCATGCCAAGGATCAGCATTAGTGCTTGAATTGCGAAAACCTACAGGGCCAGCAGGGATTTGATTGCTTATCTGCAATCCTGGGAGAAACATATTGGGCCGTTCAAATTGCCTTCCTGCTGAACTGGAACCTGCTTCACCACTCATTGAAGGAGTACATAACTGTTTCCCCTTCCTATCTTCATGACTAGCTTGGCTTTCCTGATGCAATACAGAGCCAGGATGACCCAGACTCCATCCGGTATAGTCCTCGACGCCATGACCGACCGCATTCACCAATGTTGCTTCACTAGAAGATCCCATATTAATCGGGAAGCGACTACCTTCCAGATATGAACTGTTGTTCAGAGCAGAGTGCCGATTCAGGTCATTGTTGCGAGAGAATGACCCCATATTGGCATCAAAATTGTCAGGGACTGAATCGCTGTTGCTCTTCTGCCCTTGCATTAAAGCAAACTTGCTTCCTGATTAAGAGCACAGGACGCAAACTGTCTTTCAAATTCCAATATTGATGGTGTTCAGCATCACCTCCCTGGTACAGAGAAGCAAGATAAAGGTGCAAAATAAGTCACCAAGAAACAAATCTCAAGTAAATTAACATAAACAGATACATAAAACATATAGGTACATATATATATAACTGGGCATGGATTGTTTTGCATTGAGCAAAAAAGTAGCAAATACTAAGTTACTAGCAGTAGCAATCACTATAAACTAGTATAAAATGAAAAATGTCACTTAAGTTACACTTTCAAGCATTTAGTTGATCTCTCTGTGGCAAAAAAAAATTATAAGAAAGGAGTTGAATTTGGGGCGTTCAGGAGTTGAGCAGAAAATCTTAAGAATCATCTTTGCATGTGAGAGATACTGAGATCAATAAAGGAACTGACAAGGAAACAAAAGTATACAATCTTGATTGCCAAAGCAATACCAGGAATCAGACAATCCATCTCTCTATAATATGAACTTACCGAATGCAAATAACAACTGGCGGATGAAGCATCACGAACATATCAACCAAAAGCCGGACTTCAGAATCATCTTCAATGGATATGATAACCTAGTCCAGAAAAGATAGAAGGGCAATTTAAGTTCAGAAAGCCTACTCGGGCAATTGTTAGTGTACAAAAGTTCCTAATGCTTTAACAGACTATCCTCAGTAATAGACTACATCCACAAGAGGCTTGTTCAATCGAAAAAAACAAAATTCAAATCAAGACGTGAGGTAAAATGAACATAATTCAATGGTGGTGTCAGACAATTAAATCAAATATACAATCCCAGCACCAAAATCTAACCACATCACTGAATCCAAATAGTTTGATGTAAAACCAGATACACGTGTTATAATCAATGAGCCTATCCTTGAGTAGGAGAAGTTAGTGAAATTCCCAAGTCGAGTATTACTCCTCCAAAATGGAAAAAGAACAACCCAATTCCGGGCATCATCCGATAAACGATATCAAGATGCCCAAGACCCTGATCAGCCACTTTAAGAACAGCTAACACACATGCAAGTGAAGAGCAAAAAAAAGTTCTACATTTCAAGAATCGGCCCCTTAAGGGCGTCTTCCCATTTCCTCTACCTCCAAGGCAACTTAAAAAAAAAAAAAAAAAACGTCGAGCTGAAAAAAAAAAAACCGATAAGAGAAGAAAAACCTCAAGCAATCACAAGATCATCCCAAGAACGTGAGCAAGCAAGCACAGCTGCTTCGAGAGATCAATTTCAAGAAATGGGCCGGAATCGAGACCAGTACCTGAACCTCGGAGAGACCCACGAGTCCGCGCCTGTTCGAGACGGAGCGGAGCAAATTCTAAACGACACGAAGAAAACGAAACAAAGATCAAAATGGGTACACGCGAAAAAGGACGAAGGAAATGTTCGTGACAGAACGAGAATCAATCAGAGGCATTTCGGGCTCACCCCGAGTCGTCTTCTTCACAAAATTCTCTCTTTTCAGTTCCCTCGTTCCCGGTGATCGGAACACGAGAAAGGGCCAGTGAGCAAACGCAACGAGAGAGAGAGAGAGAGGGAGGTGGGGTGGGGGAGGAGGGGTGTGGGGGAGAGGAGATTAAGGGGGTGGCTTGGCTTTGAGCAGTGTGTTTATAATCTCCATTTTTCCAATAATTAAGAATGTATTTTCCCCTCTGATTTTTTCTTTTATATTTCCTCGGAGACTTTCGATTTCCTATGGTTTGGTTGCCATTGGATAATGTGTGTTCATATAGGCCTCTCTGTTCTTGTACACATGAATGGATTCTCCAACCCTTTTTGTGAAATTTCATGTCCCATGATTTACCATGTTCAAAAAGCCGTTAATGTTCTTTTTCGACGGTTACGCGCGTTTTTTTTTAAATTTATTAATTGTACGTAATTTTGTATTGTAAGATAGTCTTTTTAAAGTATTGTCCTAGATCCGATTATATTAAATAAGTCTACGTCATCATAACGGATCGTGCCACGTGTTTTATGATTGAGATGGAACATAATTTTGTTATATTTGATCTAATCTCTCATGCGGTTCATCTCTATTCAAGTCATTTTTATTTTGTGCATTTCTTCAATTGAGGCTGCAAGGATTAGGGAGAATGAGAAATTGGTCATGGCATCGCTTTTGGCTTCTTTTTGCATCAATTTTGAATTTGAAACAGAAAAGTCTCGATTGTGAGGAGGTGCAAAGCATGATTTGATAGTTTCTTGGGATTTCAATAATTGTCAAAAATATTTCTTTCATGAAATTTAGATAAAGACTTCGAAACACTTATCGGCCATGTTTTAAATATATTATATCATATCACACAATCTCATCGTGTATCATCTTTTTTGACTATGTATAATAACTAACTTATAAAATCACGTAATTGAATACAATGTGACAAAGGACACATTGAATGAATTTTTGTACAAGAAAAATCAAATCCCATTTGCTACATTCATATGTTGTAAATTGTTGGACAATTATTTTCTATCGGAAAAAGAAAAAGAAAAAAGTTTAATGATGATTGGAAAGACTATATCAAGTTTGGTAACGAATATAGTAATTTCAATAGTCGTGTTTAAGAAAAATTTGCAAAAATAATTGGACAAGATTCGAGCAATTTCTTAAAAAGCACTTAATTTAGCTCGGAACCTAATTTTGACCCAAACTTTTTTGTCTAACAAATAAAAACACAAACTTTAGCCAAGGCCCCAATTCTGACCTAATTTTCTTTTGTCTCCAAAAAAAATGTATAAACTTTAGCTCACATTACAAACCTACCTCAAGTTAAATCATTTGAGCTATAATCGATACTCGAGTTAAAGTTGAGGCCTTTTAAAGGAATTGGGTGATAGGATTCTTAATTGTGGAATTTCTTTCGGTTGACATGAACCATAGTAATCTAATAATGACGAAAGGCTCATTTAGTAAACATAATCAGATTTGATTTGAGGTTGGATGAAATTTCCATTTCCGCTTGCATTAAGAGCACAAGACTTAAATTAGTCTCCACTCCTGTGAATTTTACCGTCTATGTTCAATGAAAATAAGTAGGAAATCACAGCCTAGAGGCACGAAAATCTGTGATCTGTCCACTATGGAAAGTCACACCCTACATATACAATAATTAAATGCAAAAGGAAAATTGGGTAATGTAAATTTGCTTGTCTAGGTAGGTTATCTAGCATTTCTGGAAAAAAAAAGGATAAGTTTTTATATTTTAAATCTATACCACACATAAATTCTTTTTGCTTCTAAAGGTATGTTATTTGACATCTCCGAAAAAAAAAGGGTAAGTTTTTTATTTTTTAAATCTATACCACACATAAATTCTTTTTGCTTGTAAAGGTATGTTATTTGACATCTCTGGAAAAAAAAAAAGGATAAGTTCTTTTTAATATCCATACCATATATAAGTTCGACTTTTAAATTTGGTATTTACTCCTCATATGACCAAAACGCCCTTATTTCATCTCAATCTCTATATAAAAAGGAAAGTAAAGAGAACATTACATATCTTTAATCATTATACATCAATCTTTTACTTTTACGGAGAATTTTTTTCATTTTTGATATTCATATCAATATTTTTATATGAATATCATTTGAATTCATTTTGAATCAACTTGTCGTTAGCTAATGGTGAAGAAGTAGTTCTTACTTGATGGTCGGATATGCATATTGATTTCTAATTAATATGACAAACCATCCTTTTTGGCCCCAATTAACCTAGGGCAACTTGCCATATTAAATGACCTTTTTTCGTTGATTTTTTTTTTTTTTTTGTTGTTGGATCAAGATCCTAATAATTGACGTGGTAAAATGGCTTTGTTAATGTACCTCCATCTTTGGCCACAAAAAAAAAAAAAATGTAGCCTCCATCTCCTATATCACAAACAAATCTTCTTAAAAGGATATGATGGCTGAAATTATGTTCCACAAAATGCACTTTAGCCTTTAATTTTTTTAAGCAAAGTACAATTAAGTCAAGCGTAGCCCCTTAAAAAAGAGAAAATTTTCAATGATCCAACACCATGAATTGTTATTAATAATTAGGATCCAATTTTATGTACCTAGACAAATACTTTATTTCCTTTAATTTCGCCATAATGAGTATAGGGCCCCGACAATTCGTACACATTGTACATATATGGTGTTCGTATGACTTTTTTCTCCTCGATTTGAGAAACTTCACGTACCTTTTGCTTTTGTGGTATTATTTTTCATCCCATTTTATTTAGAAAAAAAGATGCTTTTTAATTTCCCTTGGATTTTTTAAAATGAGCAAATCATTTAAAATTTTGCATAGCTATTTGACTTGGTCGTTTCGAAAGGACCAAGAATTAATTAAAATCAAGTTCATGCATCATATAAACAAATTAATTGTTAATAGAAAGAGAGCTCAAATGCAAGGATGATGCTGTCTTAAATCCGACGGGCACGATTGAAAAAATTCAAGTCACGCAAATAGATTTTGCTTGTGTGCTGTTTTCGGACAACAGTTTTTTTTTTCCTTTTCCGTACAATTTTTCACGCATCGAAAGAAACAAGAGAAGTCGGGATGACGTGGCGACCGCGTGGCCGCGAGATCAGCGCAACGAGATTAAAAAGTCAAAACCGAGCTCACGGGGAACTCCAGCCGAAGCAGCATCACTGAATCATTCCCACTGTCCCGACAAAGACACTTCTCGCACGTGCGCTACGAAAAAAAGGAAACTTCCAAAACCGAAAACAGCCATCAACCATCAGCCAGGTGGTTCTCTCTCTCTCTCTCTCTCTTCTCTCAGATTCTTCTCCTTCCTCTCTCTCTCTCGATTTGCGAGCCGAAAGGAAGAAACCCAGAATCCCACATTCTCCGACAAGCTCGAGGGAAGCGAGAAAGGATCCATGGAATCAAGAAAGTTGGCAGCTTTACTATCTTCTCTCATCGCCGAGATGATGCTGCTGCTGCTCCTCCTCTTCCCTTCCTCGACCCCTCTCTCTCTCACTTCCAATCCCGGTCCTTTCTCCTCCCGCGGCTTCGATTCGTTCGCCAATCTCTTCCCTTTGATCGCCCATTTCCTGTCTCACAACGAGATCGCCGCCTCCCTGTCTCCCCGGCCCGTCTCGAGGAAAAGGAAGAGGACCCATTTCCCGGAACCGGACTCCGGACCCGCCTATGAGGACGAGACGGACGGCTCCGGCTCCGACTCGGAGCTTGGGGGCCGGCTCGGTGGCGAGGGCTGCCGGGTCGGTCTCGGCCCGGCTCGGAGTCCCGACTCGTTCGTGAGCTCCTTCAAGATGACGGCTTCCACCTTCGAATGGCTCGCGGGCCTGCTCGAGCCGTTGCTGGATTGCCGCGACCCGGTTGGGTCGCCGTTGAACCTGTCGCCGGAGCTCCGCCTCGGGCTCGGGCTCTTCCGGCTGGCCACCGGCAGCGATCACTGCGACGTGGCTCGCCAGTTTGGAGTCTCCGAGTCGGCCTCTCGGTTTTGCACCAAGCAGTTGTGCCGAGTCCTGTGCACCAATTTCCGGTTCTGGGCAGGTTTCCCGAGCCCGGCCGAGCTCGAATCCGTGTCAAGGGGGTTCGAGTCGCTTACTGGGTTGCCGAATTGCTGCGGTGTGATTGATTGTGCAAGATTTGAGACCGTCACCGATTGTGGGCCTAATGATACTATTGCAGCACAAATAGTCGTTGACTCCACCTCGAGAATTCTGAGTGTTATTGCAGGATTTCGCGGTGATAAGGGCCGGTCACGAGTTCTTCAGCTATCAAGTTTGTTCAAAGACATCGAGGAGGAGAGGTTGCTAAATTCGCCTTTTGTGGATGTTAAGGGGGTCAATGCGAATCCGTATTTGGTTGGAGATGAAGGGTACCCTCTGCTTCCTTGGTTGATCGTGCCTTTCACTAATGCCACCACAGGATCATGCGAGGCTTATTTCAATGTGGCACATAGTTTGATGCTTATGCCTGCCCTTAAAACTATTGCTAGTCTCAGGAATTGGGGTGTTTTAAGCAGGCCGATAAAAGAGGATTTTAGGACCGCAGTTGCTTACATAGGCGCTTGTTCGATTCTTCATAACGCCCTGCTAATGAGGGAGGACTATTCGGCACTGTGTAGTGAGTTAGGAGATAGTTCATTGCACGATCATCAGACACACCGTCTTCTGGATGCTGGTTGGGAGTTGAATTCTGGAAAAGGTCGGGTTTTGCGAGATGCATTGGCCACACTAGCAAAGGATTTCCACGACCAGAGTGATTCATTTAGTGGCCGGTTGTTCAGTGAATTCGTAGATTGACAGAGAGATCTGATTGCAGCTGATTTTAGTGGGTGGGGATCGTTTTGGGTTTGGTCTTTTTCCCTCAATGGAGAGGTAAAGGTGGTTTATTTGGTGAATTTTTCCGGGTTTTTTTATTTGGATTTAGTAGAATTTACTCTTTTAGAGCCAATGAATTTGGCAGAGTAGGAAATTAGGAGCTTTTTCCAATTCAAACTGCAAATAAGGGTTTTTGTATGACGAAATTGTACATAAATGTAGGCCAAGAGCTGTTAGATGTGCAGCGACATAGTGAGATTTTTCTTCCTACCAGTCTTCAAAAAGAAAAAAGAAATGGCTTTCTTACCTTCCATCGATGCTTTGTTGTATCGCTGTGGGAACAGAATGAGAAGACCAGAGACTCTCCATTTGAACAGAAAGAGTGGCTTTGATTCTGATTTAATTATCAACTAACTGCAATTTGCTCTGATATTTTTCTCAGTTAACACTCTCATAAACTTGCCTGGAAAAGCAACCAGGACTTGCCCACCACCAGATAGATACTAGAACACCGTATTGCCAAAACAGTTCAATGACGTTTCTATATGCTTCCACAATCGATCTAATCTTGCATGTAATGCATCTCTAATTTCCTCAGCCTCAATGGTCTATCAGTATGTTCTTGGTTGGTTTAAGGTTTGTGTTACATTGCAGATGCTGTTTTGGATCCAAATACGTGCATTCCTTTTTGAATTTACATATTGAATGTAAAAATCTCATAATCTGGAGATTCAGCATCATGAGTATGCATTTTTGTTTGACTGCTATGAGGTCGGATTCTGCCTAGGGGTTTCTAAACTACTGGAATTTTTGTTCTATGACTAGACTAACTGAAACTGCAAACTTTAGATATCGTTTTAAGGATGTTAACTGCAACGGAAGAAATATATAATGGTTCATTATGTTTACTTAGGCATAAATCTAAATGCACTTGTTGAGATACAGGAGAGGGAGAACTATAGCAACCTTATTCCATTCCAGAATTAGGAATAGGATCTTTAGAATGTATTGAGCATTGAATATCTAACTACAATAGGAATTTTTAGATTGCCTCTTGTTTTACTATTTGCTTTAGGTCCCTTAATAGCTGATCCTTTCTTGTAAGGACTTTTAGATGTTAGATGGTTACTTTAGTTCAGCAATTATCCTATAACTTGTTTTCCCCTCTGTTCTTGACTTTCTGTTGTATATGCCCTGTCATCTGCATTGAGTACTGCTTTGTATGGTATTATGGGATATTACCTATATATGTGTCACTCTCACCTTTTATCGTAGTGCATTTGGTTATATGAGGGCAATTAGTTATTGAAGCAGAGTAATATGTAACAGTTCCCTGTTTTGTTGATTGTTTTCTTTAACTAATAAGTACATAAGTGAAAAGGCTACAATCTTCTTATGATGACCTGAGTCCAGAGGAATTGAAGGATATATATGCATCAGAAAACAAGGAAGATCTAAGTCAAAGAGACAACTAACTAATTTGGACATCGCACTATTTTCCCTCTTTTCCTGTCCCTCATCGATTCCTTGAGTGTGCTTGTAGTTGCAGCTGAAACCGGATCTAAAGTCAATCAATCTGATGATGGTCCATCACAACATGTCATTCTGGTATCTAAAAACACCATGGATAAATCCCTCAGGAAAGAGCGAGTTGATTCAAAATCATTAAGCAAGAGCTAAGCAGTTGCAGTCGTGATGCGTAATGAAATGGAACTTGGTGTGGAGTTGATTTGCGCTGCCCGAATTGTTCAGGAGGGGCTCAGAAGACCTGTGCTGATGGCGGGAGAGGTATCCAGTTAATAACTTTCTATGGTTTGTGGCCATTAGGTTATGCTTGTACAAAAAGTTGGTTTATACACTTTCAGATCAGCATATTACCCATCACCAGTCTCTGTTGATAAATGGTCTCTGATGGACGTGCTAATAGGCGTGTCATAGAAAATACTCCCAAAGGGGCTTGAGAAGTTAGGGGAGTAATTAGTAATGACAGGACAGATACAAGTCCCTGTCTCATTAAAAACCAGCGAATAAGCTCCTGTCACAATCCTTATGGAATCTAATATGCCTTGGTAAAGCCAGAGAGAATGAGTAAAGGAGATGAGCCAAAATAATGTATGTATCTTGTCTGTCCTATTATGATCTTGCAATCCCGCGAACCTTTTGAGTACCACTTGCTCCCATTTTAGCTGTTAAGGATTCGAGTTGGCTTGTGTTACCAAAAAACAAATTAGGTCACATCTTCAGCTCTAGCTAGTATTTTTGTCTGCTTTCAGGCAAGGCTATGTCTTGAACCTTGAAGCTGTCTCCCAATTTCAAGGAAAAACGAATCGAGTACGATGCATCTGTTTGCAACTTTGCCAGGATGACAAAAAATCATTGACACGTTTTTCTTTGTCCTTCAGGATTTGGTAACATACCGCCTGGAGGGTGCAAAGGCTGAATTGGCTCGCTCTCAAAGGAAGACTTTCTACAGCTGACAGTAGGAAGCAGCCTCTCTCGGTCATTTTCCCTCGTGGACATGTAGCAGGAAAGTCTTGGGTTTATGGTTTTTAAAGGGGTGGTAGTTCTGCTGTTGGAATCTATTCTCGTCGGAAGCATGTACTGAATCTAAGATTGTTGGCAGCAATTAATGATTTGTTGAGCGGAGCCTCTTCATCAACCGTGTCATGATTTCGTTACTTGTCTAATGCTTATGTTGTTCGAGTTTTTCAGTCTTCTCATGACCCCTCGATTGATGTTCTTGTGGTCTCCTCATGACCCCGCAACTGATGCAACAATTTAGTGGTCATTTCCTGCTAAAATTACAGTAGCAAAGACACGGCAGGATCGTGTTCGGAACTCTTGCCATGGTGTACGAGACAAACTCAGAATGTTGAATTGAAACAGAGAACTGGCAAGTTAAATTCAATGCAAAGGCCACCTGAGAATAGTTGTACTGCGGCAAGAATATAATTGGCTTCAACGGAAATACTAGACTTAATGAGGCTCTCAAACAAAGCAAAAGAGGTTGAAGTAGTGAATACCGACCGCTACTGTTGAGTGCAAACTCTGCCTGGAGCTTCACCAGAAAATCGATCTACGCCACCAAGGGCGTCCGACTTTTGTGAGCGGATTGGTCCTCCGATACTTAAGCTAGCCGTCCAAATGAGGGAAATTTGGGATAAAAATACAGAGAGCGAGAAGATATGAGCTTAAGGATGAAAAGGTGAGATTGTTTTTCAGAAAGAAAGAGCCAGAGAGAAAAGCAGTCCCCGATGCATGAGTTCAGATTACTATTTTATATAATACTATTGATGGGTGGTCGGAATTTGTTGGACAAGTGGTGGTCTATGGCTGAAAAGTGGTGAAAGGAAATGACAAATGCCATATTAAAGGACTAATGCATGTCTAACCTTTTAAGATAATGGTAGCACATTTGCATGAAATAATATTACAATGGTGCTTTGTCTAGATCGGTTCATTGGATAATTATGTGTGATTGTTGGATCGAATGCTCGAGACTGTCTGTTGGTGTTATATATACAAGTCGGCACCATCCCGACACATTTCAAGGGTCGATTGGTTAGTCAAAATCACATATATCGCTGACCATTAACAGATTAGTCTGCGGTCCTATCTTGACTTTTGGCTCTTTTGAAGATCAAGCCGGTTGCTGGACGGATTGCCGGACCATTTGGTGTTTTTCCCCCGACGACAATCTGTTCCACTTTCTGTGCTTTTGGCCAAACGCTTGGCCTAATTTACCAGTAGGCGTATCAAATCTTACGCCAGTTCACTTCATCTTGCGCTCTCTCTCTCTCTCTGACTAATTTTTATGCTTATCTACCTAACTTGCCAGCATGATTAGGAAGACCAACTGCAGATGTGCTTAAAACTCATCTTTTAACCAAGTGAGTAGGAAGACCAATTGCAGATGCGCTTGAAACTCATCTTTTAACTAAGTGAAAATGACATAAATGGTGCTTGAACTTTTAATATGTAATTTAATCCCCGAACTTTTATTTATTCAATGTAATCAGTTTTTGAAAATATTCAATATAGTCCATAGTCTAAAATTAATGGAAGGACTACATTTTAAGGATTATATTGAATATGTACTAAAAGTTCAAGGACTTTATTGAACAAATTAAAAATTCATAGATCCACATTGCATATTAGATTAAAGTTGATGGATCACATTGAATAAATTAAAAGTTTAGAATTAAATTACATATTAGATCAAAATTTAGGATCGTTTCATTATCCTTTAACTAACGTAGATTTTTTTTTAGGACTTATCATGGCTGTCAACAACAATACAAGACAACTTATCCGATTACGATGCCCTGACAATTACATCTTGGAAAGGCCGCGCTGTTTCTTTGCTGAATCTCTTCTCCACGTCGAGAGGAAGAACTATTCAGTCTTGCAGAAGAAAAATCGGATGGGTTCGGTATGGAATATTCAGTCAATGAGCAAATCATTCAATTTAGGGATGAAAGGCGGAAGAGATTTTATGAACTTTACCAAATTGTTTAATCGGGTCTTTGAACTATTTTCTGATACTAAGTCCCTAAATTATGTGTTTTTCTTTCTTTTTTTTCCAAGTTGGTCATTCCGTCAATATTATAAATAGAAATGCTGGCGTGACATGCTGATATGGCATTCTACATGGCATTTACAAAAAAAATTAAAAATAAAGAATATTTCAGAAATGAAATAAATATAAAAAATTCATAAGAAATGATAGACAGTTACCACCATGCCAAGGGTCGCACAAGCTAGCAAGCGACAGCTGGGGTAACATAACGTCTTGACCAAGGTTCTACTAAGGGTCGCTCCACCTCGAAGATGGTAGGCGGGGCTCAATGGCCCCCTTGGCGCATGAGCAGCATTGCGGCTGCCACTAGAGCCTCCCTTTTTTTTTTTTTTTCTCTCTGGGGTTTTTTTAATTTGTTTAAAATTTTATCTGCTCAACAAAAGTATATTGCACATAAGCATGGACTTATTCGGTTGATGCTGAAGTATCGGTCCATATCAACATTTTCGTTTGTTTTTAAAGGGACTCAATTTCAAAAAAGAAGAAGAAGAATTCAAGGGCTTCATTGAATAATTTTAGAGAGTTTTATGGTGCGAATGTGGCTAGAAATTGATTTTGGAATAGAAATAGATTTCTCTATTTCTATTTTTAAATGAGTTTTTCTAGCAAAAATATATGTTTGATAATGACATAAAATTTTTGCTTTTGGATTATAAATTTGTTTGATAACGACAAAAAATTTCTCCTTTCTAAGCCACGACGGTTGGTGGTGGCAGCGGCGGATGGCGGGTGACAACAATGAGCAGGCAGTTTGGTAGTGAGAACAAGCGATGAGAAGAATTTTTATTTCTTATTTCTATTTCAAAAGTAGAAAATACTTACCTCTTATTTATATTTCAAACCTATTTATGACCTAAAAATTTGTTTCAGAAATAGAAAATTGAAATTGTATTACCAATCCAAAAACAAGTCTAGAATAAATAAAAAAATTCTGGAATAGAAATAAAATGATTATCATGCATGCTCTTACGAACTGGCTTCATATTTCATCCCCATTTGTAAAGGGACAAAGAGATCGGATACCAAGTCACCAGCCTCCTCCTTTCCTCCTGCTAACATTGACCAAAAACTGGGGAGATCGTAGGAAAATAATAATGATTTCCAATTAGAAAAGAAAAAAAGAAATTTTGTTGAACAAATCAGATATTATTCAAATGGCAAGTAATAATTATTGCAAAAAGTTGAAAATTTCCCTCATATAACATATTGGAATCACGCTCACCAGAATTATCTTTATTATTAAGGTTGAACTTAAAAGTGAATTCACCCACTTAAAACCTTTTTCCTTTTGAGGGAGAGAAAAGATGCCCAGCATTGCATTAGGCAGAACAAATTGGACCTCACCCCAATATAGGCTTGTTTAGTTCGGATTTGGAGAAATATCATTGAAAAAATACAAATATCTTTAAGCTAAAAGAGTTTTTCGAAATGCAAATAGTGTTTAGTAAATTATAATTTTAAAATGCATTGGAAAAAACTTTGTCTTAAATGTTATTTGGTAAAAATTTGTCTTAAATGTTGTTTGGTAAAAATTATATTTTGTAAATGACTTTTGCTATTTTAAAAAATAAATAAATATTTTTTGGTGGAGCTTAGCCGCCGCTGGCCAAATCTTCCACATCGTGGTTGCTCGGTGGTTGTGACCCCAAGACGGTGGTTGCTAGGGTTGCGCGACCCTTTGGTCATGGACAAGCAACTAGCGAGTAATTGGCGTGCCATTTACGTGAAAGGATGTAAATTGCAACATAAGAAACATATCAATGGTTCGATATGTTTACTTAGGCATAAATCTAAATGCACTCATTGAAATACAAGAGAGGGAGAATTATAGCAACCTTATCCCGTGCCATAATTAGGAAATGATCTTAAGAACGTATCGAGTGAATATCCAACTACAATGGGAATTTTTAGATTGCCTCTTGTTTTACAACTTGCTTTAGGTCCCTTGATAGCCGATCCTTCCTTGTAAGGAATTTTTTTCAGATCAGCATATTGCCAATCACTAATCTCTGTTGATAACAGGTCTCCGATGGATGTGCTAATTGCCAATAGGCGTGTGATAGAAAATGCTCCAAAAGGGGCTTAAGAAGTTAGAGTAGTCAAAGGGGAGTAATAAGTAATGACAGGACAGAAACAAGTCCCCATCTCCTTAAATAACCAGCAAATAAGCTCCTATCACAATCCTCATGGAATCTAATATGCCTAGGTAAAGCCAGATAGAATGAGTAAAGGAGATGAGCCAAAATAATGTATATATATTATCTGTCCTATTATGATCTTGCAATCTTGTGAACCTTTCCCCTTGCTCTGTTAATTTCCTATTTTAGCTGTTGAGGATTGGAGTTGGCTTGTGTTACCAGAAAACGAGGCTCAAGCCTTGTCTAAGGTCGCCGGATGTTGGCAAGGCCCTGGCGACCTTGGACAAGGCTCGACCCTTGCCTAGGTCGCAAGATCTGGCGAGGCCCAAGTTTGCCCTCGCCTCGCCCAAGGTCGCTAGACATTTGAAAGGCTCCGATGACCTCGGACTAGGCTTGAGCCTTGCCTAGCTCACTAGATTGGGTGGGGTTGGAGCTCGCCAAACTATGGCGAGGCTCGAGCTCGCCTATGGCCGGTTGCCAATCGCCGCCGTGGCCATCAACCGACCAATGAAGAATAAAAAGAGAAAAAAAAAAAAAGAAAAATAGGGTCATGTGAACTTTTAATATGGGTCATAAATGGATTATACATGAATTGATGATAGACTAATTTATGGCCATTTTTCAATTGAGCTATATTATAATAAATCCATTTATGACCCATATTTAAGGCTCACCTAATCTATTTGCTACCCATTCCATTAAATGTGGGTTAAAAATGGATTATTGAACCATTTTGCTACCTCTATCCATGACTAATCCTTACAATGGATTATAAGTAATTTTTGCTTTATGCTTAGCTACCTAACTTGTCAGCATGAGTAGGAAGACCAAATGCAGACGCGCTCGAAGCTCATCTTTTTACTTAGATTTTTTTTTTTGGTAGGACTTCTCATGGCTGTCAACAACCATCCAAGACAATTTATTCGATTAAGGTGCCCTGACAATTACATCTTGGAAAGGCAGCGCTGTTTCTTTGCTGAATCTCTTCTCCACGTCGAGAGGACAAACTATTCCGTCTTGCAGAAGAAAAATCGGATGGATTCAGTATGGACTATTCAATCAATGAGCAGATTATTCAATTTAGGGATGAAAGGCACAAGAGGTTTTTTTAACTTTACCAAATTGTTTAATCGGGTCTTTGAACTATTTTCTAGTATTAATAAGTCCCTAAATTTTTTTTTAGCTGTTCATTCCATCAAGATTATGAATAGAAATGCTGGCTTGGCGTGTTGATTTGACATTCTACATGGCATTTATAAAAAAATTAAAAATAAAGAATATTCCATAGATAAAATAAATGTAAAAAATTCATAAGAAAGGATAGATGGGGGAGGAGATGAGGTGCCATTGGGATTTGCCCAATGTTGAGGGTTGTGCAACCCTAACGAGTGGTGGCTGGGGTCACAAAACCTCTTGATCAAGGTTAGATGCCACAACCTAGGCTAGATCTACTAGGATGATTTGACCCTACTAAGCGTTGCTCGACCTTGATGATGGCAATCAGGGCTCAATGGCCCCCTTGGCGTGAGTAGTGATGCGGTTACCACTAGAGCCTCCATTTTTTCTCTCTTGGGTTTTTTAATTTGTTTAATATTTTATTCGCTCAACAAAAGTTTATTACACATAAGCACCGACTTGTCCGGTCAACGCTAAAGTGTCGGTCCATATCAACATTTTCATTTCTATTTTAAAGGGACTCAATTTCAAAAAAGAAGAATTCAAGGGCTCAAAAGTTTATTTCTCATTTTTGTTCAAAAGTAGAAAATTGTTACTTCTCATTTATGTTCCAAACCTATTTCTGGACTAAAAATTTATTTCGCAAATAGAAAAATGGAATTGCATTACCAATCTAGAAATAAGTCTGTAATAAAAAAAATATAGCTCTGGAACAAAATTAGAATGATTATCATGTATACCCTTAAAGACTAGCTTCACATTTTATCCCATTTGTAAGGGACAAAGAGATGGGATATCGAGTCACCAGCCTCCTCCTTTCCTCTTGACCGAAAATTGGGGAGACCATGGGAATGATTTCCAATTAGAAAAGAAAAAAAAGAAAATTTGTTGAACAAAGTAGATATTATTCAAATGGCATGTAATAATTATTGCAAAAAGCTGAAAATTTCCCTCATTTAACGTATTGGAATCAAGCTCACCAGAATTATCTTTATAACTGAGGCCGAACTTAAAGGTGAATTCGCCCACTTAAAACCTTTTTCCTTTCGAGGGAGAGAAAAGATGCCCAGCACTGTATTAGGAGAACAAATTGGACCTCACCCTATTATAGGCTTATTTGGTTTGACTTTGGAAAAAATGTCCTAGTAAATACCTTTGAGCTAAATGAGTTTTTCAAAATGCAAATAGTGTTTGGTAAGTCATAATTTTAAAATACATCAAAAAATAACTTTGGTTTAAATTCCGTTTGATAAAAACTACATTTTGTAAAGAATTTTTATTTTTTTTTAAAAAAATTAAATATTTTTTTGTGGAGCTTAGTCATCGTGGGCCAGATTTTCCAAGCGGCGGTCGCCAAGTGGTTGCAACCCAAAGACGGTGTTCGTTAGGGTTGTGCGACCTCTTGACTACAGACAAGCAATCAACGCGTAATTAGCGTGCCACGGGCGTGCTGCTAGCGTGCCACCACTTTTGCTCTTCCTGATGCGTCTGATTTGTTCTCTTTGTAAGTCAACTAAGTTTCTTCAATCTCAGACCAGAAGCTTTTCCCACACATTTCAAGAACATTGAATTGCTTTGTTAAAATGAAAGCGTATGGCTCTGGAAATTTCATGGTCATTGATTGTTTCATGCAGATATTGGCCATGGACATTAACAGAAAGAACTATGAACTTGGCTTGCCGGTCATCCAAAAAGCTGGTGTTGCCCACAAGATGGACTTTAGATAAGGCCCTCCTTTGCCTGTTCTTGATCGGTTGATCCAAGATGTGAGCACCCCTTCCTTCGAGCATCTCAGCTTCACGATTAATTAGTGTGCTTAAGAAGCTTTGCTTCTAATGCATCTTGACCATTGGATCTAGCACAAAAGTTATTCAATGCATAACCCTCATATGCATCTGATGATGGAAATGCATCGAGAGCAAAGCTCCTGGAGCACCTAATAAATATCTCAAACCATCACTATTTGTCCCACGTTGGTGTCTATGAAGATACCATTTAAATGCAAGGTGGTCATTCATTACTCCTGGTGGATTCCTAAAATATCGTGACAAACTTTTTAGAAACAATTTGCCATTTCCACACTAGACACTATCTCTTGCAATGAGAGGACAAGATAATTTACTGGGGACAACAATAAATTAGTGATTGAAGTTCATAATTTGGGCGGGGCTAATTTTTCCCTAAACCTGTAGATCCATCTTAAGCATTCATAAAGATTTATATTGATGTTTTTATTGAAAATATTGACTCTATTTGGTGGAGGAAAACGTTTTTCATTCAAAAATTTATGGATGTAGAAGTGTGACTTGGGTTAGTATTGCAGGGGAAGCATAGGTTGTTTGACTTCACATTCGTGGATGTGGACAAGAACAAGTACCACAACTACCACAAGAGGCTGATTGAGCTTGTCAAGGTCGATGGCCTCATCGGCTATGACAACACCCTATGGAATGGCTCGATGCTCCTACCACAACTACCACAAGAGGCTGATCGAGCTCGTCAAGGTCGATGGCCTCATCGGCTATGACAACACCCTATGGAACGGCTCGATGGTTGTGCCACAAGACACCCCACTCGGGAAGTACGTGAGGTACTATAGGGACTTTGTGCTGGAGCTCAACAAGGCTCTCGCCACAGATCCTAGGATTGAGATCTACATGCTCCCTATAGGTAATGGCATCACTCTTTGCTGTCGTATCAATCTTATCTGAAGTCCTTATGATAGATATCTTTGGTGGAGCTTAGCCGTCGTGGGCTAGATTTTCCAAGCGGCGGTTGCCAAGGTTGTGCGACCTCTTGACTACAAATGAGCAACCAATGCAAAATTAGCATGCCACAAGCGTGCTGCTAGCGTGCCACTAGCGTGCTGTTGGCGTGCCATTGGCGAATGGCTGGCGTGCCATTTAGCGGGCCTCGCCACGTTTTCACCATGTCTTGTTCCGCAATCATCCACTCATGACCTAGAACAATTTCATGCCACCGCTCTTGCTCTTCCTGATGATGGAAAGGTCCGTCCGATTTGTTCTCTTTGTAAGTCAACTAAGTTTCTTCAATCTCAGACCAGAAGCTTTTCCCACACATTTCAAGAACATTGAATTGCTTTGTCAAAAATGAAAGCGTATGGCTCTGGAAATTTCATGGTCATTGATTGTTTCATGCAGATATTGGCCATGGACATTAACAGAAAGAACTATGAACTTGGCCTGCCGGTCATCCAAAAAGCTGGTGTTGCCCACAAGATGGACTTCAGATAAGGCCCTCCTTTGCCCGTTCTTGATCGGTTGATCCAAGATGTGAGCACCCCTTCCTTCGAGCATCTCAGCTTCACGATTAATTAGTGTGCTTAAGAAGCTTTGCTTCTGATGCATCTTGACCATTGGATCTAGCACAAAAGTTATTCAATGCATAGCCCTCGTATGCATCTAATGATGGAAATGCATCAAGAGCAATGCTCCTGGAGCACCTAATAAGTATCTCAAATCATCACTGTTTGTCCCACATTGGTGTCTATGAAGATACCATTTAAATGCAGGGTGGTCATTCATTACTCCTGGTGGATTCTTGAAATATCGTGACAAACCTTTTAGAAACAATTTGCCATTTCCACACTAGACACTATCTCTTGCAATGAGAGGACAAGATAATTTACTGGGGACAACAATAAATTAGTGATTGAAGTTCATAATCTGGCCAGGGCTAATTTTTCCTAAACCTATAGATCCATCTTAAGCATTCATAAGATTTATATTGATGTTTTTATTGAAAATATTGACTCTATTTGGTGGAGGAAAACGTTTTTCATTCCAAAATTTATGGATGTAGGTGTGACTTGGGTTACTATTGCAGGGGAAGCACAGGTTGTTCGACTTCACATTCTTGGACATGGACAAGAACAATTACCGCAACTACCACAAGAGGCTGATCGAGCTCGTCAAGGTCGATGGCCTCATCGGCTATGACAACACCCTATGGAGCTGCTCGATGGTTGTGCCACAAGACGCCCCACTCGGGAAGTACGTGAGGTACTACAGGGACTTTGTGCTAGAGCTCAACAAGGCTCTTGCCACAGATCCTAGGATTGAGATCTACATGCTCCCTATAGGTAATGGCATCACTCTTTGCCATCGGATCAGTCTTACCTGAAGTCCTTATGATAGAGATCTCTGCCATCGGATCAGTCTTATCTGAAGTCCTTATGTGTGTGAGAGAGAGAGATTTATGTATATCTTGTTGCTGTTTCTTTTGGATTGAGCAAATTATATTCCTAAAGGAGCTGGTTTGAGCTTTAGAAACAAAATTCATAATTAAATGCCGGATTCTATTGCTGTTTCTCTTTAGTACTCTCGATTTCTTTCAGTAAGATTTTTCTGATCAGTTTCTTTGTATTATCTCGAGCTCTTCCATCAGTCATGCAGAAGTGAATCCTGTGGCCCAAAACAAAAGGCAAAGTGAATCCTGGTAATTAAGTCATGACTACTTTGACCAATGTTCATAATTTTAATTGTAAAAAAACGAAGAGACCAATATATCAATATCGTTTTGATCTTACAACACTCCACGCATTGAGGAAATTAACTTTTTGGATCACTCGTATGCTTATTTAGGATGATTTCAAACAATAGGTTACTAGTTGCAAAAATAACATCTATGATTATTTCAAGATAAGCAATTGATTGATAGCTAAATGTTTGGAAACATTAAAGGCTGATGATCGAGCTCGAAGATATACTATATGAAGGGTCATCCTCAAAACAGAATATATGTCTGGCATGGATGAATCCGGATGGGCAGCTGAGGACTACATTTGTTAAGTGATGTTTACCTAGAAAGGGCAGCAATGGACAGCCTATCAAACTCAATGTTCAATCTGGGGCAACGAAGGACATGAACCATACATTTCATCTCGACTTGCCTAGCCATAGAAATTAGCAGGCTTCATCTAAAAATCAAATATTCACTGCCACCTTGTGGTACACTGCCACACGATCCCCCTTCAATAGGGCAGCAGAGCAGAGACTGCAAAAAAAAGTTTCAGAGTTCTGCCGGAGATGAGTTTCTCTCGCTGATGCCAATCGAGGTCCCAGCGATGTAAAGTCAGAGCTCGACAACTCTTTCTCAGATGCAACTCCATACCAGCTTGGTTTTACACAATCCGGATGAAGCAGCCACATCATGAAATAACTCGCTTGTTAGTGACAAGCGAGTTATTGCATTTTTAAACTCATTCATGTCAGAAACTCAAGAGATCAACAAAAGAAAAACAAATAGCTGTGCATATAACAAGTTTACTCAGAATAGAGAGATTATTCAACATCGCAGGTCCTGCACAAGAACTGATCTTATGTATCTGTAATTGCATCCATCACTAACTATTATGTTAAAATTATTAGTCAACTTTGACCAGGGGCGTCAACGGTTCAGGCCGGGTCTCCACTAATTCCCTGCCTAACCCAAACATGAGGAGTGCATGCCCATTGTGACCCAACTTGAATAGAGCCTGAACCGAAAAGGACGGGTCGTTTGGGCCCGTTCGGCACGGATTTCCGTGTCCTGTGTTTTGTCTTCTTTTCTTTTCCAGATTCATCACAGGGTAGTGGAGAGTGATCCAAAACACGTCTATCCTCTGGTCTGAGACTTTCTGACGTAGCATTTGTAGGTGAAGCGTTGCCTCTGAGTTAAGATTTTTTTTGAGTAGGCGACTTGTTTTACTCTACTTGACTCGGCAATCTCGTCATTTGTCTGTTTTCTTTTCACCCATGTTGATAATCTAATTGCACTCTTGTCTCATTATGTACTGTGGAGTGTCGTTTCTGAGAAATTTGTGAAACTGGAATTTTCACGACAAATAGAAGGAGTCAACCTATGACCATGGTTCACGGAATTTCTTCTTGCCCGTTTTCCCTCTGGTGTGGTGCTGTCTTTAATTTCAACTTAATTTCTCTCTACAGTTGAGTTGAGACAGAAAACCTAATCAATCGATGGTAAGGGCCATTGCTCGATGGCGAGATTGGTGATGTTGACAATCAAGGGAGCATTCTCCTTGAAAAGGCATAATGTGGCGAGCCCGTTGGGTCAGAGCTTTTCTCGGAGGTGAGTGCAAACGAGGAAATGAGCCAAAATAATGTGCGTATCTTATCTGTCCTATAATGATCTTGCAATCCTGCAAACCTTTTGAGTACCACTTGCTCTGTTAATTTCCCATTTTAGCTGTTGAGGATTTAAGTTGGCTTGTGTTACCAGAAAACAAATTAGGTCACACCTTCAGCCCTGGCTAGTATTTTTGTCTCTTTTCGGGCAAGGCTATGTCTTGAGCCTTGAAGCTGTCTCCCAATTTCAAGGAAAAATAAATCGAGTAAGATGCATCTGTTTGCAACTTCGACAGGATGACCTAAAATAATTGACACGTTTTTCTTTGTCCTTCAGGATTCGGTCCGCCTGGAGGGTGCAAAAGCTGAATTAGCTCACTCTCAAAGAAAGACTCAGCTGACAGGAGGAAGCAGCCTCTCTTGGTCTTTTTCCCTTGTGGACATGTAGCAGGAAATTCTTGGGTTTATGGTTTTTAGAGAGGAGTGGTAGTTCTGCTGTTGGAATCTATTCTCATTGGAAGCATATAATGAATCTCAGATTGTCGGCAACAATTAATGCTTTGTTGAGCGGAGCCTCTTCATCGACCGTGACATGATTTCGTTCCTTGTCTAATGCTTATGCTGTTTGAGTTTTTCCGGTCTTCCCATGACCCCTCCAACTGATGTTTTGGTGGTCTCCTCACGACCCCTCAACTGATGCAACAATTTAGTGGCCATTTCCTACTAGAATTACAGTAGCGAAGGTACAGGTAGGATCATGTTTCGAACTCTTGCCATGGTGTACAAGACAAACTCAGAATGTTGAATTGAAACAGGGAACTGGCAAATTTAAATTTGATTCCAAGGCCACATTGATAGGATGTTCACTTGAGAATAATTATCTTGCGGCAAGAATATAATCGGCTTCAACAGAAATACTAGACTTAGGATGCTCACAAGCAAAACAAAAGAGGTAGCGGTGGTCAATACCGACTATTGAACGCGAACTCTGTCTGAAGATTCTTTAGGAAATTGCTCTGCACCACAAAAAAGGGGTCAGGGCGTCCGCCTCCGATACTGAAGTTAGCCATGCAAATGAGGGAAATTTGGAATAAAAAAAACAGAGAGAGTGAGTAGATATGAACTTAAGGATGGAAAGTGAGATTATTTTTCAGAAAGAAAGAGCCGGAGAGAAAAACAGTCCCCCGTGCATGAGTGTTCAGATTACTATTTTATATGATACTATCGATGGGTCGCCAAAATTTATTTGACAAATAGATGAAAAGTGGTGAAAGGAAGTGACAAATGCCATACTAAGGGACTAATGCATGTCTAATCTTTTTGGATAGTGGTAGCACATTTGCATGAAATAATATTACAATGGTGTTTTGTCAAGAGAGGTCAATTGGATAATCATGTGTGACCATCGGGTAGAATACTCAAGACCATCGGTTGATGTTATATATACATGTCGACACCATCACGACACATTTCAACTTTCGATCAGTGAGTTAATATCACCTTCATCACTGAATATTTACATATTAGTTATGTCTACGGTCCCACCTTGAGTTTTGGCTGTTTTGAAGATCAACCCGATCGCTGGACGGATCACCGACCCATCTGGTGCTCCATTTTCTTCATCTGGCTCTTCCATCTCTCTCTGACTTATTCTTACAACGGATTATAAGTAATTTATGCTCTGTGCTTAACAACCTAACTGGCCAGCATGAATAGGAAGACCAACTGCAAACGAGCCTGAAACTCATCTTTTAACCAACCTAGAATTTTTTTTTTTTTTAAGACTTTCTCATTGCTGTCGACAACCAAACAAGACAATTTATTCAACAAAGGTACCCTGACAATAACATCTTGGAAAGGCCACGCTGCTTCTGGCTGAATCTCCCAGTCGAGGGGACAAACTATTCAGTCCTTGCAGAAGAAAAGTCTGGATGGATTCGGTATGGACTGTTCAGTCAATGAGCAGATTATTTTAAGGGATGAAAGGCGCGAGAGATTTTTCGAACTCTACCAAATTGTTTCATTGGGTTTGTTGTGCTATCGAACCCCTAAAATACTTATCTTTTCTTTTTCTTTTTTCTTTTTAAATTGGTTATTCTGCCAAGATTATGAATAGAAATGCTGATGTGATCGTTAAATGGTGACGTGGTATGCTACGCGATATTTACAAAAGAATGATTCGAATATAAAGAATATTCCAAGAATAAAATAAATGGCAAAAAATAAGAAGAAAAGATAGAAGGGAAGGAGACAAGGTGCCGCTGGGATTTGCCCAATGCCAACGGCGCCATGCTGAGGGTCACACAATCTCAGCAAGCAATGGTCGGGGATGACGCAGCCCTATTAGGATGATGCAGCCCTATTAGGCGTCGCTAGACATCGGAGATTGCAAGCGGGGACTCAATGGCCCTTCTCGGCTTGTGAGCGGCGCCGCCATTGGCCCTAGAGCCTCCCTTTTTCTCTCTTAGGTTTTTAAATTTATTTAATATTTTATACACTCAACAAAAGCAAATTACACATGAGCACTAACTTATTCGATTAACGTTGAAGTGCCGGTCCATATCAAAATTTCTATTTTGACCAGGCTCAATTTCAGAAAAAAAAAAAAGAAGAATAAAAGGGTTCGATTGAATAGATTATAAAGTTTAGGTACTTGATTTACATATTGGAATCACGTTCACCAAAAAAATCAATTTTTTTTTATAATTAAGGCTAAACTTCAAGATGAATTCGCCCACTGAAACCTTTTTCCTTCCGAGGGAAAGAAAAGATGCCCAGCACTGCATTAGGCAGAACAAACTGGACCTCACCCCATCATCCAATCTTTCTCAACTTTTCTACTCTTTGTCAGACACTTTGTTCAATTTTGAATTAAATTACTTGTAGAAGAGAAAGAGAATACTGATTTAAGCAAGGAGAGGGCAATTGCTAAAGCGTGTCATCACCTTGTCTAGACAACAGAGGATTATCCCGATCGCTCAACCGCCGAATACACAGCGGAAAAACTGTCTAATCACCCTACCCTACAATCGGTTTAATGAGGCAAACCATGTCAATGCGACTGCCACGACTTAGAATTGATGTCTCATCAGAATTAATAGCTAATTATGAATATGGGTAAAAGGACAGTTTTCCCCGAACCCATCTGCTTGTTTCATACGAATTTGCCAAATGCTGTAACAAGGCCAGGGGAGGTGGCCACCAACCCAAAATGGTGGGGCTCGAAGCCAAAGATGTCCCCCTCCCTCACCAACTCCACGCCAACCTTTCTTTCGTTTCTTTCCCTCCCATCTGACCGATTCCATAATCTCACTTGGCGGGCCTTACAACGTTTCACCGTGTCTTGTTGCGCAATCATCCAATCATGACAAAACGATTTCATCAGAAAGCTCATCATAAGCACCTGGACTTTCCTCTAAAGTTTTGGTGGGGGGGGATCGGTCGGTCCGATTTTGATCTCTCCTTCAATCATTACGATAAGTTTGTTTAGAGAGAAGAAATGGGTGGGATCTTAGAATATCAAATTCCATATATGTTGACTAGTGGAAAGAAAAATATACACCTATCAATTAAGCTTATTTAAAGAGGAAAATAAGGCTTTTGACAATGTAAAAATTTGGGTCACTTGCTCGTTTTTATTCTCTCCTTCAATGATTACGATGGGCTCTGCTGGAGTGACTTCACCAAACCCAATACGAATGTTTTCTCCGGAAAAGAAAAGGCTGAAAACAACTCCAAGATCAAGAGGTCTGTAAAGCTTCCGGGAGCTCACCAACCCTAGACCACAGACCTTTTGGCAGGCGGTCCAATCTTCTCTAGACCGGTTCAAATCGGACCATCGTTGTCCTTATATTTGTTGCATCATGCGTGCTCACAAAACATTGGTCAAGTGCAACATTTCTTGATCACAACAGAGAGAGAGACTGAATCAATGGCCACCACCGGAGAGGAGAGCCAGAACCAAGCCGGGAGGCACCAGGAGGTTGGCCACAAGTCTCTCCTTCAGAGTGATGCACTTTACCAAGTGAGTGTGAATCTTTATAGCTTTTGTTGGAATCGATGGATGATTCTGTTTTATAGCTCAATCGAAAATTTCCAACTTGGGGTATTGTGTCTCTGATCTTCAATCTTCTCTCCTTTTGCAGTATATTTTGGAGACCAGCGTGTACCCAAGAGAGCCTGAGCCTATGAAGGAGCTCAGGGAAATAACAGCAAAGCATCCATGGTGAGTTCGTATATGATTCAGCAACAGAAACAGATCAGACTTCAAAAAATGCCCTCTTTCATCACCAGTTAGTTTCTTGAGCTGAACCCTTGTCGTTTCTTTGAATGAAAATTGCCAAAATAGGAACATAATGACAACATCAGCAGACGAAGGGCAATTCTTGAACATGCTTCTCAAGCTCATCAACGCCAAGAACACCATGGAGATTGGTGTCTACACTGGCTACTCTCTCCTTGCCACTGCTCTTGCTCTTCCTGATGATGGAAAGGTCGGTCTGATTTGTTCTCTTTCAAGTCAACTAGGTTTCTTCAATCTCAGACCAGCAGCTTTTCCCACACATTTCAAGAACATTGAATTGCTTTGTCAAAAATGAAAGGTATGGCTCTGGAAATTTTATGGTCATTTATTGTTTTATGCAGATATTGGCCATGGACATTAACAGAGAGAACTATGAACTTGGCCTGCCGGTCATCCAAAAAGCCGGTGTCGCCCACAAGATTGACTTCAGAGAAGGCCCTGCTTTGCCTGTTCTTGATCAGTTGATCCAAGATGTGAGTACCCCTTCCTTTGAGCATCTCAGCTTTACAAATAATTAGTATGTGCTTAAGAAGCTTTGCTTCTAATGCATCTCGACCATTGGCTCTAGCACAAAAGTTATTCAATGCATAGCCCTCGTGTGCATCTTGATAGAAATGCATCAAGAGCAATGCTCCTGGAGCACCTAACAAATATCTCAAATCATCACTGTTTGTCCCACGTTGGTGTCCATGAAGATACCATTTAAATGTAAGGAGGTCATTCATTACTCCCGGTAGATTCCTGGAATATTGCGACAAACCTTTTAGAAACAATTTGCCATTTCTACACCAGACACTATCTTTTGAGACGACAAGATGATTTACTGGGGATAACAATAAATTAGTGATTGAAGTTCATAATCTAGCCGGGGCTAATTTTTCCCTAAACCCATAGATCCACTTAAGCGTTCATAAGATTTATATGATGTTTTTGCTGAAAATATTGACTCCATTTGGTGGAGGAAAATGTTTTTCATTGCAAAATTTATGGATGCCATTAGATTGTGACTTGGGGTTACTATTGCAGGGGAAGCACGGGGCATTCGATTTCATATTTGTGGACGCGGACAAGGACAATTACCTCAACTACCACAAGAGGCTGATTGAGCTTGTCAAGGTTGGTGGCCTCATCGGCTATGACAACACCCTATGGAACGGCTCAGTGGTTGCGCCACCGGACGCCCCACTCAGGAAGTACGTGAGGTACTATAGGGACTTCGTGCTGGAGCTCAACAAGGCTCTCGCCGCCGATCCTAGGATTGAGATCTGCATGCTCCCCGTGGGTGATGGCATCACTCTCTGCCGCCGGATCAGCTGAGCATCTAATCTGAAGTTCTTATGATCAGGGTTCCTTCTTAATGTAGAACCCAGGACAAAATAAAAAAGAAAAAGAGGGAGAGATTTATGTATATCTTGTTGCTGTCTCTTTTGCATGATATTGTTGTGGATTAAACAAATTCTATTCCTAAAAAGGCTGGTTTGAGCTCAGCAACAGGATTCATAATTAAATGCCAAATTCTATTGCTGCTTCTCTTTAGTGTTCACGATTTCTTTTATTGTGATTTTTCTGATCAGTTTCTTTGTATTGATCTCGAGTTCTTCCATCAGTCACGCAGTAGTGAATCCTGTGGCCCAAAACAAAAAGCAAAGTGAATCCTGGTAATGAATTCATGACTACTTTAACTATAGTTCATAATTTTAATTGTAAAAAAAAATGAAGAGACTATTATATCAATATCGTATCAATCTTACAAAAGTCCGTGCATTGAGGAAATTAACTATTTGGACCACTTGGTACGCTTATCACCAATAGATTGTCATATAACATTATACGTTATGATGATTTCAAACAATAGGTTACTAGTTGCAAGAATAACACCTATGATGATTTCAAGATAAGCGATCGATTAATAGCTAAAAAATTTTTGAAACATTAAAGGCTGATGATCGAACTCAAAGATATGCTATATAGAGGGTCATCATCAAAACAGAATAAATGTCTGGCATGAATAAATCCGGATGGGTAGCTGAGGAATTCATTTGCTAAGTGATGTTTATCCAGAAATGGCAGCAATGGACAGCCCACGAAACGCATTGCTCGATCTGGGGGCAACGAAGGACATGAACCATACGTTTCATCTCGACTTCCTAGCCATAGAAATTAGCAGGCTTCATCTGAAAATCAAGTATTCACTGCCACCTTGTGGTACCATGCCACATGATCCCACCCTTTAATCGGGCAGCAGAGCACGGACCGCAAAGAAAGTTTCAGAGTTCTGCCGGGGATGAGTTTCTCTCGCTGATGCCAATCGAGGTCCAAGCGATGTAAATTCGGAGCTCGACAACTTTTATCAGATGCAACTCCATGCCAGCTTGGTTTTACACAATCCGGATGAAGCAGCCACATCATGAAATAACTCGCTTGTTGGTGCATTCTTAAAAGTATCCATGTCAGAAACTTAAGAGATCAACAAGAGAAAAACAAATAACCATGCATATAACAAGTTTACTGAGAAATAGAGAGATTATTTAACATTGCAGGTCCTACACAAGAACTGATCTTAAGTATCTGTAATTGCATCCATCACTGACTATTATGTTAAATTACAAGTCAACTTTGACTGGGGGCGTCAACGGTTCAGGCCGGATCTGCACTAATTCCCCGCCTGACCCAAACGTGAAGAGTGCATGCCCGTTGTGACCCAACTTGAATAGCCCCGAACTGGAAAGGACGGGTCGTTCGGGCCCTTACGGCACGGGTTTTCGTGTTCTGTTTTTTGTCTTCTTTTCTTTTCCAGATTCATCACAGGGCAGTGGAGAGTAATCCAACCTGCGTCTATCCTCTGGTCCGAGACTCTCTGACTTAGCATTTGTAGGTGAAGCGTTACCTGTGAGTTAAGATTTTTCTTCTTGATGGAAATTAAGAATTTTTTGGGTAGATGAGTTGTTTTACTCTTCTTGACTCGGCACCCTCCTCATTTGTCTCTTTTCTTTTCACCATGTTGATAATCTAATTGCACTTTTATCTCGTTATGTACTGAGGAGCGTTGTTTCTGAGATATTGTGAACTGGAATCCTCTCCACCAATAAAAGGAGGAAGAACCTATGATTACGATTCGTGGAATTTCTTCTTGCTCGTTCTCCCTCCAGCGTGGTGCTGTCTTTAATTTCAACCTAATCGATCGATGGTAAGGGTCGTTGCTTGACGGCGAGATTGGCGATGTTGACGATCAAGGGAGCGTTCTCCTTGAAGAGGCACAATGGGGCGACCCCGTTGGATTGAAGCTTTCCTCGAAGGTGATGACAAAGCGCGGAGAAGGGAGTCAAAGTTTGTGATGAGGAGGGAGATCGAGATGGCGATCGAAGTGCAGACGAGGAAGACAGAGTTGGGAGCCAAAACAGAGGTGTCCTTGGTCCCGAGGAGTCGGAGCTACAGAATCGATGATTTGGAAACGATGTTATCGAAGGAGAAGGCGTGCACATGTCAAGGGAAAAGTTGTAGAAAGAGAATACGGATGAGGCTTAATGGTATGAGAGCAACGGTGTTTACTTTTAGTGTTTAATGGGTTTCGATTTAGTCAGGTCGCCTGATCTTCTATCTAATATACAAATCGTAATGAGATCCAACCTTAAAAGACTAGAAATTTTTCGAGTAAGTTTGGCTTCTTCTTTTTTTTTACACCCTTGATCTTAACCGCTAGGGAGCAGCAATTTCTCAAAGAAATTTTCACAAAGTAAAAATCAGATTCAGACCCAGAATAAACTCTCTTCAGAGTTAAAAATCATTGCTGATTGGAGAAGAGGCAAGGATATGTCCAACGATCGAAAGAATTCACGAGCCTAAAAGGATGCAGATATGCAACCTAAGAGTCAACTGCTTGCGCAAAGCTGATTGAACTACAGTCGTGTCGAACTCCAACATGTAACAAATTCCGCCAACCTACTCTCACAAGCAAATGGGACACACCAGTTCGGCACAACAAAGCTAATTAATAGAAGAACAAGAATGATGCCTCACGGAGAGGCCAAGCCATTGCCTATTCAACATACCCCCCTCCAGAGAAACCCAACTTTGGTCAACCCACATGGAACCTAAGATGCATAAGCTGAAACCCATCCATCCCCCTCTACATTACAGATCCTTTGCAACGGGACATCATTGCCCATTAGCCTAGCAAGTCCATAACGAGACCAAAACGAGCACACTAACCGCCTAGAGAACTACAATTTGTATAGTAATGCAGAGTCAATTAAGTGGCAGATACTGCTCCGTGGAAAGCGGCACAAGCCCACTATATGACCTTATAAGCATCATCTCCGCATCCCGGCAATGAATAAGCATTGCTCCCATTGCCAATTCACAAAAAACTGAATCTACTCGGTCTAGTATACATACTACAGCAGAATGCACTGAAGCAAAATAAGCACGGAAAAGCACACTTGGAAGTGAATTATGCATTCATCTTTCAATCAGCTATAGCCAACAGATGAGTACCTAAATTAACAAAAATGAGCACTGACTACCCCGTCTGCCAAATTACTCATCGATATATCAAATTGAAACCTCAGCTGAATCCATGTCCTCAAACCGAAAAAGCAGAAGTTGAAGCATAAACAAAAGTAGAACAATATAAGGAAGAACTTGTCGACTCCCCCCTCGAATACCTCTTCAACGGTAACTCTTCTGGAACCTGGCGCGAGCACCACGTCCACCAAACTTCTTGGGCTCGCACCTCCTCGGGTCGGCCACGAGCAAAGTCCTATCATACCTACGAAACGAACGAACATCCAATGAGGGAAAGTAGCAGACTTTCTGCCCCCCGTAGCAGCAAGGCCGAATCTTATATCTTCCTTCGCATATCAAAGCTAAACCCACCTCCGTCGTCAACTTAAAGATAGACTAAACACATCAAAACTGAGAAATCCATATGAGAAAATAGTTCCTAGAAGATTATGCCACACTGGAATTCACAGCAACATCCTCAGGCTCTTCGAAATGCAGTACTTCAATCACCCTCCTACCATTAACAACTCGATTGCCAAAAGAAGACTTACTATTCCGAGCAAGAGTTAAAGCTTCGATTTTACCTGACCAAGATGTCCTTGATCTCCTTCTTGCTCTGCTCGTCCACGAACTTCTGGTAGAACGCGACCAGGGCCTTGGCGATGCTCTGGCGGATGGCGTAAATCTGCGAGGTGTGGCCGCCGCCCTTGACCCTGATCCTCATGTCGACCCCGGCGAAGCGGTGCCGCCCGAGGAGGAGGATCGGCTCGTAGGCCTTGAACCGGAGGATCTCCGGCTCCACCAGCTCGATGGGGACGCCGTTGATCTTGATCAGCCCGCGGCCGCGCTTGCAGTAGGTCACGGCGACGGCCGTCTTCTTCCTCCCGAAGCACTGGACGGACTCGATGGGCGCCGCCATGGTCGTTGCGTCGTCGACTCTGGTCCCCGGAAAACCCTAGCAACTGGCGCTGGAGACGGAGACGCTCGATGTTGCAGAGCGAGCGGAGGCGAGGCCTTATATATGGTGCACCGGCGAGCGCTAGGGTTTTTTGCTTTTGGGCCTTGGAGGAAACTTCGATGGCGATTGCGTTTGGGCCTTAATGGCTTTTAAGTGGGCCGGGCCGACACGTGACGCCGGCCTCATGTACGTGCCCGGTTTATACACCAAACTCTTGCCCGCGTGACTTTTACCCGGAATAATTCTCGGTTTTCCTCTTGATTATTCAATTTTTTTTATTTATTAATTACTACAGAGTCTTGTTTTTCTCGATCGCCATCAATGCTCATCAATGCTCACGTACGCCGTGCGCTAAGTGGTGCTCAACACCCATCTACTCAATGTCACCTCGATGTCCTTATTTTGGTCGAATATGACTACGATGTCATTCGTTTTAGACCACATCTGAGCAGGTCCTTAATGTCTTTAGTTAGCACTCTCTTTCTTCCAATTTTCCCTCAATAAATAACATATAAACCAATTGCTCTCGCAATAATGGAAAAAAAAAAAAAAACTGGAGATTTATGTTTCTATTCGTTCCTGAATTGGCCAGTTGAGAGTCAGAGTATTGGTTCCTGATTCTAGGTTGGAAATCGGCATACCTGGGAATCGATCACTCTAGACATAATTGTTGAGGAGTTGTGTTTTGCTGACACTAATTTAGGGATTTTATAACTTCATCTAGATAAGTGTTCTACGTGATAAAGTTAGTGTATAACGTAATTTCTTATTATCACCATTATTTGTTTATTTGAATTCCAAAGTTGTAATTGATGGATATGTAACGCAGGTTATAAATAGCTACATCGTATTCTTGAGCCATGAAAGGATCTATTCTTAGAACCGAGGAAAACTGGATCATGTTATAATAAGTATGCTATCTCACGATAGACGAACCTTATATTCAAGTCCTTCAAGGACTGCCTTTTAACTGCAACCCATCCAGAGATTTAATTTAGAGCATAGAGACATTTAGAGATGTCAAGATGCTAATATTTCTAACTGGTCGAGCTGCATTTCTTAAAGGATCCTCCAAGATGGAGAATAAAAAATGTTTAGAAAGACATTGGGAGTGATAAAAGCATGTACTTTATTTTGCGACAACTAATTTAATCATAAGCCTTCAATTGTACTAACAAATTTTAAAGTCCATTTTAAGGTGTAATAGTTTTTTTTTTGTTTCATTTTTAGTTAAGCAAAACAAAAGTGAACATAACAGCAAAAGTGAAAGTTTCTCATTTGTCAAAAGCAATAATCTATAAAAAAAAAATAACACGTAAAAAAAATGTTCAAAACATGTTATATAAAGCCTAAATTATAAAAATTCAGCTCTCAATCATCCATGAAAAATCATTTCAAATTTTAATCACTTGAAATCAAAAGAAACAACAACCATAATCAATCATTTAATAATAGTTTTAAATTTCAAAATTACTATTGACTAAGCTAAATAATTATTAGAAAGCTACACCACATATATTTATTTTGCTTCAACTGTAAACTCTATTTATCAATGACAATCTTCTTGTTAAAACAATTCATATCGAAGAGATTAAATAAAATATTGACTCATTATATATATAAAAAAAAATTACAATATATAATAATATAAACATCATTTTAGGTTCTAGTTTACTTTAGGTTCTCGGTTCAATCCTAATTCCTAGTCTGATTTCAATCTTGGTTCTAGTTTCGGTTCAATCCTGATTCCTAGTCCGATTTCAATCTTGGTTCTAGTTTCAGTTTGATTTTTATGGGAATTGAGAACCAATCGAGAATTAATGATTCTTATAAAAGTGTAATCGAGAACTGAATCATCTCTCTTTAGAAGTCGGAATCAAATTGATTGAAACCATGCTCATCTTTAATATCCGGCCTTATTTTGATTAAAAATCCAAACCATCAAATACAGTTTAAGTAATGGCTACACTTGACTTTCGGGTCGGAGTTAAGGGCAACCTCGTTGCTTGTAAAAAAAAGACGGAAGTAGAAAGGTGGGGGGGATTGGGAAGGATGACAAGAGGATATTGAAATACCAATTTAGAAGAGATGATGGATCTCATTGTTCCGAAAACTTATTTATGGAACAACTTGACTTATGAAATTCATATACAAAACAATGTAAAACGGATCTCTTCTTCGCATCGCTCCCAATGGAATCGACCTTTTCACGTTAGTGCAAGTTGGACCCAGAAAAAATAAAAAATTGTTAGTGTAAGAGCCTCTCAGCTGTCGTTTTCTTTACCAGAAAGTGACCAGATCGACGAATGCTCGGCGAAAAAGATGACCCGAGGGAGACGAAACTAATCCATCCAGTCGAAGAGAAGTCCCGGCCGGGACGCTCGCCATCTCGCACCAGCGACTCTCGCTGCGCCGAGACAAAAACCCCTATCTGGATTTATCTTCTCTCTGGTTCTTCTCCCTGCCGCCAGCCGTACGGCTCACGCTATCTCGCCGGGAGATTCCAAATCGAACGCTCTGGCACTCCTCCCCTGCCCCGTCGCCACCACAAACCCACGAAAGTCAAAGTGGTTCTTCGGTCAAGAAACGTACAAAAGTTTCGATTTTTGGACTACCCTTTTAGATTCTGATTCGTGTTCTTACTCCTTCAAGAAGCTCTGACTCCGTACGAGCCGGCGCTGTGGTGGTTTTCTCCGATCTTCACGCGGGCATGGGGTCGATCTGCTCCGACGAGCCCCTCACGCCGGCAGGGCGCCTGTTCCTCCAGAAGGAGATGAACCAGGTGATCTACTGCGTCGTCGGCGTGAAGCACCCCCTCGACGTCGACGCACTCAAGTCGGCCATCCAGAGCTCCGTCATGGTGAAGCACCCCAGGTTCTGCAGCCTCATGGTGCGGGACTCCGCGGGCCGAGAGCACTGGAGGAGGACCCGCGTCGACATCGACCGCCACGTCGTCGCGGTCCACGGCCCCGTCGCCTCCGGCCTCTCCGACGAGGAGGCGGTCAACGAGTACCTCGCCGACCTGTCCACCGACTCGCCGGGGCTCCTCGGCGACGACAAGCCCCTGTGGGACGTCCACCTCCTGATGGCTCACCGGTGCTTGGTGTTCCGGATCCACCACGCACTCGGGGATGGGATCTCTCTGATGTCGATGTTCCTGGCGTCGTGCCGGCAGGTAAACGACCCCGAGGCGCTGCCGACGATCGGTCCTCCATCGTCGGCTAAGAGGAGGGGCGGCGGCGGCAAGTGGTGGAAGGCGGTTGTGAGGGTGTTGGGGGTGGTGTGGTTCACGTTGGTCTTCATAGTGGAGTTCGCGCTGAGAAGCATGTGGGTGAGCGACCGGAAGACGCCGGTGAGCGGCGGCGCAGGGGTGGAACTCTGGCCGAGGAAACTGGCCACGGCGAGGTTTTCGCTGGAGGACATGAAAGTGGTCAAGTCAGCTGTCGCCAATGCGGTACGTACACCTGTCAAAATGGGTGTGACCCATTTCATAAATAGGTTAGATTTTCTTTTAATATAATCCATTTATAAAAAAAATTTTATGACCCATTTAATATTTAAATGTATCTATAATGTGTTTAAAAATTAAAAAGACTAAAATACGTGGGTTGTTAATGAACTTGAATAAATTTAAAATCTTTAAAAAAGATTATAAGAATAAGTTTAAGTTTAGTTAGATAAAGAAATGTTTTAACAATATGGGTCGGGTTGGGTCGGGTATGGATTGAGTTGGGTATGGATCAAAAATTTTATACTATGTTTAAATGGGTCATAAACGAGTTAATGGATCAATTTAGGTCGGACCATTTTATGACCCGACTCAAACCCGACCCGACTCACCCGTTCAACAGGTCTAGCGGCAAGCAGTAGGGTTCCTCGTGCGTATCGCCCAAAAAAATAGAAAAGAATAATTGCACGGCGGCTTCAGTACTTTTCTAACTTGTCCAATCTTGATTTTATACACAGATTTTTTTTTTTCAATGTAATCCCTACCATATTTTTGTTAAAATTAATTTTTCATTAAAAAAATATGATGACCGTCAAATAGCCGTTAATTAATGATTTGGTGGAGACGTGATATGTTTTTTTTTTTTTTTTTTAAATAACACAAAACAATCATATTTTAAAATGTAGAAAATAAAAAAAGTTGAAACTTAGAAAGAGAAACAGATATCGCAGATTTCAGCAAGCGCTGATGCCAATTACGGAGGCCGGCCGGGATTGCTCGACTGACTCCGGTGAGCACTCACCGGGGTTTGCACGACTTTCTCGAGCATAACCCGATACTACATTTATCGGTCATTTATCTAGAATACTGCATGCTTTTCTTGTAATTCATGACTATCAATGTCACTTTGTTGTACTCAACTTCCAGATAATGAATCTGATTCATTGCTGCAAATGCAGACTATTAATGATGTTCTCTTCGGGATCATATCGGCCGGCTTGTTCAAATACCTGGACCACCGATATCCAAATGGTAAAAAATGAATAGCATTTCCAACAATTCACTCGATTTTTGTCGATTCTAAGGCCACGAATCTCGACTGACTAAAATGCTCATTCACCTTTGTCAGCTGTGCGGGAAGGGACTCGAATAACGGGAGTGGCGATGGTTAATCTGCGAGAACAACCGGGATTGCAGGTGAGTCTCTCTGTTTTTCCTCGTTTCTCTTTTCTTTCACGATCTCACTCTTATTTTCTTTGCCTTTTAACCGAAGTTGATTGAATTGAGTGTGGTGTTGGTATTAATCAGGAACTATCCAATTTGATGAAAGGCAACCCAGGACTGCGGTGGGGCAACAAGTTTGGGATTCTCCTCCTCCCCGTTCACTACCACAGAAGCTCCGGCGACCCTCTCGAATACCTGAGAAGAGCCAAGTCGATGATCGACCAGAAGAAGAAGTCCTTGGAGGCTCACTTCTCCTACAAAATCGGGGATATCATCATGTCTCATCTAGCAGCACATGTAAGGATCAGTTAGTTCGCGCCTCTGCAATTCCAAACACAGAACGGGAATAAGCTGACGAAAGCGCAATCTATCTGGTTTTTTGCTGATGCAGATCGCGAGCCTGCTCAACTACAGGATCGTTTGCAACACTACGTTCACCATCTCGAACGTGCTCGGCCCGCACGAGGAGATTGCGGTCGTGGGCAACCCTATCACGTACATAAGGGCGAACTCCTCGAGTTTACCTCACGTAAGGCTCCAAAACACTCGCGCCTCGTCGTTTTTCCTTTCTCCTCCTCCTCTTTGGTATCTAGAATGGAATCTATATCAGGACTGATGTGGGGTGTTTGGGGAGATGCGATGTATGCAGGCACTCACAATGCACATGGTGAGCTATGCGGGGAGGGCGGACATGCAGATTCTGGTGGCCAAGGATATCATCCCCGACCCTGTTTTTCTGGCCAAGTGCTTTGAGGATGCTTTGCTCGAAATGAAAGCAGCAGCTTCTCCCGCCTTGAACTCGAAGAGCTAAACAGGGGTAACATTCTTGTGATGTAAAGAGCGAAAAATCTGGATTGTATTCTTATACACGTGTGATTATACAGGGGGACACAAAAAAAAAAAAATGATCCCACTGATATGATGTTTTCTTGGGACAAGAGGGACCATTTTAGGCCATCGATCCGAATTTCATCTTTTTGTCTTATTTGATTGATGAACGTAGTTGGGTGTTCCTTGAGTTGGGGATCTATCCATTCGATGTCGGGCTCCATGCAATGAAAGGATAAATGAAGAGAACAAACTGAATTGTCTGGCGATTAAAGCTGGGTACATTAATATGAATTTATAATTTTTAAAACGATGGGACAGACTTATGTTATTTGAATGTCCGCTCATGTCGACATTTGATCACATTATTTTGACATACATAGTATATATCAATCTTACATACCTAACATCGAAAACTAATACTCGTTGTATTGGTTTACAAGGGTCGTGCATTGATGATCGCTGCCTTAATCATATTGTCTACTTTTCTTTTTCTTTTTTCCATAGTTTCATAACAAGATTAGGTTGCATTTGGCACAACTTCAGGAAAGGAATTATCACTTTCAAAGTCTTTTGAGTGAAAAATTATAGTGTTTTGTAAAGTTTTTGTGGACCACTTGGACTCAAAAGCTAGCAAGGGCTAAGCTCAAAACTCAAGGCAAGTGCTCCTTGCTTTGGCTTTTTAGTGTTCTTGAAAATTTCGCTTAGGGTTAATAGACAATATTTTCGAATTCCTATCTTGCCCTTATTTCTTCCGTTTATTGTCTTTCTCAACACCTCGTCAATCCGGTTTCTAGTCGACATGAGCCTAGAGTCAATGGTCATCGGGGGATGGTCGACGATAGCTGAGATTTGGGTTTGCTGAATTTGGGTTCATCTTTCTATCTAAGTTCCAGATTTGGTCACTAGTTTCATGCTTTGCTCAACGGTTCTGCTCATTTTGCCAACAGTTGTCGACAGTTGATGACGATGGCCAAGGGTTCCAAGCTTCTAGGTTCAAGCATCTGGTTGTTGATCGTCGGTCTTGATCGCCGAGCATATGGGTTCGTGGGGTCTGGATTGCTGAGGTTGTGCGACCCTCAATGTTGTCTTGATTGGCTTCTTCAACAGCTCAACCGTTACCAGGGGTTAGATCTGCTTTGGCCCTGCTTCCGCGATGGTTGTGACCGGTGAATACCCCACTCTCTAGTTGTGGTTCGATGGGCATTCATCTATTGTCCCTTTTTCATTTTCACTTCAAAACCATTTCATAAAATATATATATAAAAAATCATTTAACCAAACGGCATTTGTTTTGAGTAAATTGTCCTTTAAATTAAAAAAATTTGAGAAATGAATTCGAACCTCTCTCAAACACGCATCCTTAATGAATCATAACAATCGATGAATAAAATGACAATTATAACATCTAAAAACCTTGAAGAATTTCTTTTTTTTTGTCAAAAAGTAAAAAATGAAAGACATTTAAAAAATGGATAATAACACCAATAGTCCTTAAACTTTGGCCTAATATGTAATTTGGTCCATAAACTTATAACTTGTTCAATGTAAGTTATGAACTTTACCTTAATATGCAATATGGTTCATGAACTATTAATTTATTCGATGTAGTCCCTAGACTTTAAGTATATGTTCAAATCAGTCCCTGAATTATATGAAAATATTCAATATTGTCCTTGAACTTAAATCAATTGAATGATAATATTAAAAATTTTCATATAGTTTAAGGACAAGTTTGAACATGTATCATATATCTAGAGATTATATTGAACAAATTAAGAGTTGAGAAAATTCTAAACAATGACTTGAAGTGTCCTTATTTTCTTAAATAAAAGCCTGAAACAAACTTGTTTCAAATAAAGCCTTAAAGTGATCATATCGGTCTTAAAAAGGACTTGACCTCATTGGCTAATTAAATGCATATTTGTTATTTAATTTTTTTTTATTTCTTCCCTTTTTCTTTTCGTAAAAAAGACAAACTCAAAAAAGGAAAAGGCTAAAACTTTTAAAAAAAGAAAAAGAAAAGACACATAAAAAAGAAAAAACCCAAGCCCTCCCTCTTCTTGTGGATGTGCCCCATCATCTCCCCGACTGGCGACCCTTGCTGAGTGTCGGCGACACTCACGTTGATAAGGCAATGGCCACAAGGGGGAGGGCCAGCCCTTTCGCGACCCTGCTTCCCTTGCCACGCTCCAGAGCTACCGTCAAATGCTCTTCCTCTTCTTCCGGTTCTCTCTCTCCCTCTCTCTTTCCTCTCTTTTCCGATTTAAATCTCTCCGCGAATTTTGTCTTTGCTCCACATCTTCCGACTTAAATCGCTGGCAGATGAAAGACCCATTTCTCTGTTTTCGTTAAGCTTTGGATGGTACTGAAGTAATTTCACTGTACATAGTGATTGAATTTGCCGCATCCGGACGACTTAGTCGTGAACCCCGATTTTCTTGAGAGGGGGGAAGGCAAGGCGGATGTGGTAATGCCTGTGTTAAGTTGTTCACTCTTTCTTGTGGGGCCATGACCAAATCCAGGGTTCGTAGTGGGATTGGGTTGAGCTTGTCTTTCTTTTGAGTGAGCGCATTGAAGTAGTAACATCTTCAAGAATAGGGGACCATGTGCGATAGAATAACAATACCTTTCATCTAAGCTGGACTTTATGCTTCAGCCGACAATGGACAATGGATTTTTTGTTGACAGAATGACTTAATTTTAAACACAAAGGCAACGGCACTACGCTCGCAGTTAATTTGTTTAAAGCTGAAGAAATAGCAACATGAAGTTGAAGTTCTAATCACAATGGTTAAGCTTTTATTAGTATAGCACGTACATACCTGAGGCGAGGCTTGAATTTTTTCTGAATGACTTGTTTAAGGTGACTGCGTGGTATCCAAGATCAGCTTTTTCCTTTTGGGGTGTTGGGTTTGAAAACTGACATACTTCCTCCGACATCTCGAAGCTTTAGAAAATGATGATTTAGGATGAAGTTTTTTTTTTCCTTCTGTTGTTAGTTTTTGATTTTCTGCACTATCATCGTTCATTCCTTTTCATGCTTGGGCTGAGTTGCTTGGGAGTTTGTGAATCAAAATGCAGGTCATTTATCATTCATCAAGGATGTAGCTGCCACTGAACCTCCCAAGCATCTTCATTACTTGCAAAACGTGCTTCAAACAAGAGGTAGCTTTAAGTAAAACCTTGTCCCTTGGATTGATTATGGGTTGCTCATGGTCCATGAGGAAGTTCATATTTTTTGCTTTGTGGTGAGGATGATTTCAAATATAGGGCATAATTCGTCTGGGGCAAAACTTGTCACGGTTGTCTTCATCTGGATTGATCGACCTTTGAGCAAGAAATTCTAGCAATCCCTTCTGCCTAGTACCATTGTAGTGGTCCACAAGGGCCTAGGCTGCTCATGATGCCTTCGCCAAATCTAGGGGGAGGGTGTCGCGGCCCTCGTTGACCACATCGAGGGTTGTGATGCCCTTGTGTAGCTTGCGAGGGCTTGATGAGGGCCACAACCCTTGCTCACGGCTGGCAGAGGTCACTGGCCCTTGGCTCTGTCAGCTCAATGAAGAAGAAAAGAAAACAAAAAGGAAAGAAAGAAATGAAATGAAAAAATCAATAAAAAATAATTAAAATTGTTTTTTTAAAATTTAAAAATTATTTACGCTAACATTGGCCATGCAACATAGGACGACCAATGCTGATTGGATTGCCATGTCAATGATTTTCAATCAAAATTAGCTGGAAGAATTGCAATTTATTAAAAGGTTTAGGACTAAAATGGCAAATCATTAAAAGATTTGGTACAAAATTAACAAAATTAAAAATTTTAGGACTAAATTAACTGTCATACAATAAGTTTAAGACTAAAATGACACAACTGAAAGGTTCGGCACTAAATTAGCCGTCATACAATACTTTTAGGACAATTTTCCCCATATTATCTATAAGTCCCGATCAATCAATCAAAGAACTCAACGCTCTTGCAAATTTATCTTTATTTTTACTTTTCCGCAACTTTTATTTTTTGCAATTTAAATAAATTTTTATTCCCATACTTTAGTTGCAGTTTATAGATCTTTGTTATCGATTAAATTCTGCGTTGTATCTTTGTCATCGCACTTTATTGTCATTTAAGTTCCGATAAAGCTTTTTATGTAATCATGCTTTATCATTGATTAAATTCTGTTGAAGCATATTTGTATTTTGTATTCCATTGATACAACTCCTATTTGAATCACCACAAAACTTGTCTCCTCTTAATAAAAATGAAAAAATGAATTTTGGTGAAAGATACTTCGTCGATGATCTAATTTGGGCGAAAAAAGGGGCAATGAGATTTTTTATAATAAAAAAATCCTATGCTCTCCATCTCCATCTCTTTCATATCTCTGGTTTATGTTGAAAATTCATAACTCTTTTTGTTGTTCTTTGGTTCACGTCAAAACTCCATGAGGACAGCGAGAGAGCTGAAGCTCATTTTCCTCCGAATCATTTTCCTCCATAACTCTTTGGTTCATGTCAATAGTCAATGAAAGTAGTAAGAGAGTCGAAACTTATTCTCTTTATAATTTTGTGGTTCACGTTGAAGGTTCATGAAAGTGATGAGGGAGTTGAAACAATAGATGGTACAGTAATTATGATTGATGGAGCTCCTATACTGTTTAAGATTTCGAAAATCCTACCTAAAAATTCGAACCACTAAATGCAGATTTAATGATGGCTAGAGTTGAGGTGAGGTTGGCTCGATCTCATTGACTTAGAAAGTTAGTCACGGAACAAGTTACTTATGAAATTCATATCCAAAACAATATAAAACAGATTTCTTCTTCGCATGTTCGCCATGCAACCGACCTTGTCAAGGTAGTGCTGGAGCCTCTTAGCTGTCCGATTAATTGGTTCTTTGTTCAAGATTCATATGAAAGTTTCCATTTTTGGACCGCCCCTTTGGATTCTGATTCGTGTTTTTATTCATTCAGGAAGTTCTAACTTCTTATGTGCCGGCACTGTCGTGGTTTTCTCGCTGTCCCAACTGTGCTGAAGATTCCCTCCTTTTCGATCTTCACGTAGGCATGGGGTCGCGAGAGATCGGCTCTGATGAGCCCCTGACGCCGGCGGGGCGCCTGTTCCTCCAGAAGGAGATGAACCAGGTGATCTACTGTGCCGTCGGCATGAAGCACCCCCTGGACTTTGACGCCCTTAAGTCGGCCATCCAGAGCTCCGTCATGGTGAAGCACCCCAGGTTCTGCAGCCTCATGGTGCGGGACTCCGCGGGCCGAGAGCACTGGAGGAGGACCCATGTCGACATCGACCGCCATGTCATCGCAGTCCACGGCCCCATTGCCGACAGCCTTTCCGATGAGGCAGCGGTCAACGAGTACCTCGCGGACCTGTCCACCGACTCACTGGGGCTCGTCGGTGACGACAAGCCCCTGTGGGACGTCCACCTCCTGATGGCCCACAGGTGCATGGTGTTCCGGATCCACCATGCACTCGGTGATGGGATCTCACTGATGTCGATGTTCCTGAACATGTGCCGGCAGGTGGACAACCCCGAGGGGCTGCCAACGATCGGTCCTCCGTCGTCGGCTAAGAGGAGGAGAGGTGGCGGCAGCGGCAAGTGGTGGAAGGCGGTAGTGAGGGTGTTGGAGGTGGTGTGGTTCACCGTTGTCTTCGTAGGGGAGTTCGTGCTGAGAAGCATGTGGGTGAGCGACCAGAAGACGCCGGTGAGCGGTGGCGCAGGGGTGGAACTCTGGCCGAGGAAGCTGGCCACGGCGAGGTTTTCGCTGGAGGACATGAAAGTGGTCAAGTCAGCTGTCACTAATGCGGTAAATTCTAAAGTTTCATGTTTTTATTGCTCAAAAAGAGTAATAGCACAACGGATTCAATACTTTCTAATTTGTTCAATCTTTTCTTTATACACAAACTTCTGTCCTTTTGATCCCTAATATACTTTTGTTCAACCGAAGTCCATGACACCACGTCAAATTAATCTTTTCATTAAAAAAGTTATGATAGGCCGTTAAATTGCTTGGCATGTTTTAAATCATTTTTAGTAACACAAAATAATCATATTTAAAAGGGCAAAAGTAAACTTCAAGTGTCAAAATTTGGCATGGATAATCACATAAGTGCCAAAATTTTCAAAAGGTATACTCAAATGTCACTTTTTCTGAAAATTGGACATTTACTTGCTGGAAATTTAATGTGTCATTATTTTAATAATAAAACAAATTAAAAACTAAATTAAAAAAGGTCCACTTGACTCGTCGAAATGTCCACTCAGCAATCATTGTCCTAAAATGATGTCGTTTTGTTCTTTTCTTCTCCGATTTTGGAAGTTTTGACACTTATATGTTCACTCGTGCCAAATTTTGACACTTTAGGTGTCCAGTACTCTATTTAAAATGGTTAATATCATGAAAAACCTTAAATTAGTACACTCATGACAAATTTATCTCATACTAATTTTTTTACCTCAAAAAACTCTAAATTGGTATACCTGTAATAAGTGTACCATAAAATAATTTTTTAAGCATTGAAACCCCAAATTGATACATTTATAATAAGTTTACCTTAATTTAGTTTCTGTTAAATTGGATTAATAGCATGAAAAACTGCAATCTAGTACACCTATGACAAACAAAGGGTAAAACTCCAAACTGGTACAGTAGTTGACTATCACATGTCATCCAACTTAGCAATTTTATAGTAAAATTTAACAAAAACTAACGAAAAATAAATTTCTCACAAGTTTACTAGTACGGGGTTTTTGGTTTTAAAAAAATTAATTTGGGTGAATTTGACACAAATATATCGATTTAGGGTTTTCCGTAACATTAACTTATTTAAAATGCAGAAAAAAGAAAAGAAAAGTTAAAGCTTAAAAAGAAAGAGAGAGATACCGCAGATTCCTAGCAAACGCTGATGCTAATTCCGAGGGTCAGCCGGGATTAGTCGAATGATGCCAACGTCGACTGAGAGTGCTTGCTAGGGTTTGCACGACTTTCTCGGGCGCAAGCAATACTACATTTATGGGTCATTTATCTTTAAAAGAAGAATATTACATGCTTTTCTTGAATGTCATGACTACCAATGCATTTTTGTTGTACACAACTTCCAGATGATACCGACCATAGAAAAAAAAAATTTCAGATGATAAATCTCATTCATTGCTGCAAATGCAGACCATTAATGATGTGCTCTTCGGGATCATATCGGCTGGCTTGTTCAAATACCTGGACCACCAATCTCCCGACGGTAAAAAAAGGAATAGCATTTCTACAGTTCCCTCGATTTTTGTCGATTCAAAGACGATGAATCTCGACCACTAAAATGCTCATTTGCTTTTGTCAGCTGTGCGGGAAGGGACTCGAATAACGGGAGTGGCGATGGTTAACCTGCGAGAACAACCGGGACTGCAGGTGATTCTCACTGTTGTTCCTCTCGTTTCTCTTTTCTTTCATGATCTCACTTATTTTCTTGGCCTTTTAACGGAAGTTGATTGAATTGAGTGTGGTGTTGGAATTAATCAGGAACTATCCAATATGATGAAAGGCAACCCAGGACTGCGGTGGGGCAACAAGTTTGGGTTTCTCCTCCTCCCCATTCACTACCACAGAAGCTGCGGCGACCCTCTCGAATACCTGAGAAAAGCCAAGTCAATGATCGACCGGAAGAAGAAGTCCTTAGAGGCTCACTTCTCCTACAAAATTGGGGATACCGTCATGACTTATCTAGGAGCACATGTGAGGATCAGTTCACGCTTCTGGAATTCGGAAAACAGAACGAGAATAAGCTGACAAATGCGCGCAATCTGTTTGGGTTTTGCTGATGCAGGTCGTGAGCTTGCTCTTCTACAGGATCGTTCGCAACACCACGTTCACCATCTCGAACGTGCTCGGCCCGCAAGAGGAGATCGCACTTGTGGGCAACCCTATCACGTACATAAGGGTAAACGTCTCGAGTTTACCTCACGTAAGGCTTCAAAATACTCGTGCCTCATCGTTTTTCCTTTTTCCTTTTTCTGTGGTATCTAGAATGGAATCTTTATCAGGACTGACGCGCGGTGTTCGGTGAGATGCGATGTATGCAGGCACTCACAATGCACATGGTGAGCTATGCGGGGAGGGCGGACATGCAGATTCTGGTGGCCAAGGACATCATCCTCGACCCTGATTTTCTGGCCAAGTGCTTTGAGGATGCTTTGCTCGAAATGAAAGCAGCAGCTTCTACTGCCTTGAACTCGGAGAAATAAACAGGGAAACATTCTAGTGATTTTCGGAGGGAAAATCTATATTGTACTCTTATCCATGTGTGATTATAGATGGGGACAAAAGAAGAATTGGATCCCGCTTAAATGATGTTCTCTATGGATAAGAGGGAACATTTTAGGCTAGCGATTCGAATTTCGTCTTTATGTCTTAATTGATTGATGAAGCTAGTCTAGAACTCCTCGAGTTGGGGATCTATCCACTCAATGTTGGGCACCATGTGATTGAACAAAGAAATAAAGCTAGGTATATTAATATGAAAAATTGATGGGATGAGCTTATGTTATTTGAATGTTCACTTATGTCTACTTTTAATCACATCATTTTAACATACATTTTATATATCAATCTTGGGAGAAGAATAGTAAAAATACAATAACTTTCATATGACGTTCATTTGAGTATCATAACTTTTTTTCATCCATTTAAGTATCACATCGGAGTAAAATCGATCATTTGGTTGCCAATTTTGGCCAATCATCTTACGTTAAATTTTTTTACTTGTTTTTTTGAATTTTTGAATTTTTTTTTTTTTCTTTTTCTTTTACCTCACATTGGGAAACCCTATGTCGGGTTTTCGATTGCAAAGGCCCTAGCAAGGTAAATTCTAAGCAAGGTAATGGTATCAAATACAAAATTCAAAGAAATCAATTTTTCAAATTTAAGGCATTTAAATGAGTTAAAAAAAAAATAAAGCACTCAAATGAGTGTTAGAAAAAGTTATGACGCTTCTACTATTCATACCCCATCAATCTTGCATACCTAACCTCGGAAATTATTGCCTACCGTATTCAATTGGTTTACAATAGTTGTGCATTAATAATGGATGTCTTAACCATTCTGGTCGATTGAACAGAATAAAGCTAGATACATTGAAATGAATTTGATGGGATGGGCTTCTCTAATTTGAATGTCCACTGATTGTCTATATATGATCACATCAATGCACAACTTGTTTACAATAGTTATGCATTGATGATGAATGGCTCAACTGCTCCATGCGGTTGAACAGAGAAATAAAGCTAGGTACATTGATGTGAATTTGATGGGACAGGCTTCTCTAATTTGAATGTGCACTCATGTCTATATATGATCACATCAATGCATAACTTGTTTACAACAGTTGTGCATTGATGATGAATGGCTCAACTACTTCATGCGGTTGAACAGAGAAATAAAGCTAGGTACGGTACTATAAATTTGATATTGCTTTTTGTCATTTGATTGTTTGCTTATGTTTTTGTCTAGTCACATCACCTTAACATACATTTTATTTATCAATCTTACATATCCAACATCGAAAATTATTACTTGTTGTATTTAGTTGGTTTACAATAATCGTGCATTGATGATGGATGCCTCAATTGCTCAATGCATATTTTATTTTATTTTTTTCCATATTTTTATCAAAACAAGCTTAGGTTGCGTGTGGCTTAAGAAGGGATTTTGGGTCTTCAAAGCCTTTTGAGTTCGTAGTGTTTTATAAAATTTTTGTGGACCACTTTGACCTCAAAGCTAGCATTGGCTAAGCCTAAAACCCAAGGCAAGTCCTCCTTGCTTTTGGCTTTGTAGGGTTCTCGAAAATTTCTCTTAGGTCAATAAATAACATTTTCAACCCTCATGCCCTCATTTATACTGTTCATCGTGTCTCTCAACACCAGTCACTATGGATTCCGATTGACGTGAGCCCAGAGTCAATGGTAATCAAGGGATAGGTTGATGATGCCAAGATTCCGTACTTGTCCGGTTTGGGTTCACCTTCTCCCTATCTAAGTTCTAGATCTAGTCAATAATTTGACACTTTGCCTAATAATTGTGCTTGGCTCACCGACAATTGCTAATGGTTGATGAGGGTGGCCGAGGGTCGCCAAGGGTCTAGTTTGGAGCATTTGGGTTGTTGATCAAGAGTCTTGGTCGCCGAGCATATGATTTCACGAGGATTTAGATTGCCAAGGTCATGTGACCCTCGATATTGTCTCGATTGGCTTCTTCAATAACACGATCATTGCTAAGGTTAGATTTGCTTTGGCCAATTTGCTTTTGTGATGGTTGTGAGCAATGAATACCCCATTCTTTAGTTCCGATTCGACAAATATTCTTTTGTTTTCATTTTTTTCATTTCCACATCAAATGTATTTCGCCAAAATTATGTCAAAAAATCATTTAACCAAACGGTATATATTTTGAGTAAATGGACCTTAAATAAAAAAAAAAAAAGGGGAAATGAATTCAAAACTCTCCCAAACACGCACCCTTAATGAATCATATCAGTTGATGAATAAAATGATAATTATAACACCTAAAAACCTTGAAGAATTTCTTTTTTGTAAATTAAAAAAAAAATCAAAGACATTCCGACAAAGATGAAACACTTGGCAAGAATTACACGTCCTCACGTGACTGGGGGTCGAGCGGGTCGAGAGCATCGCGGAATTGAATGGCCCGGACCGAGTCGCGACGCGTCGGGGGCGGGGGCTCTTATCCGCCTTCAAGAATTTACAAATGGCGATGGACGCGGCTGCAGCTTCTTGGGAGAGATTGCAGAGCCAAGAAGGAGAAGGAGGAGAAGGATGAAGGTGGGTGTGATTCATGGAGCTCCTGGCGCGACCCTGCTTCCCCTGCCACGCGCCAGAGCTACCGTCAAATGCTCTTCCTCTTCTTCTGGTACTCTCTCTCTCCCTCTCTCCCTCTCTTTCTCTCGGTGAATTTCGTCTTTGCTCAACATTTTCCGAGTTAAATCCCTGGCAGACGAAAGACCCATTTCTCTGTTTTCGTTAAGCTTTGGATGGTACTGAAGTAATTTCCCCTTGGTGATTGAAATTCTGCTGCATTCGGACGGTGAACCCCCGATTTTCTTTTGCCGTCTAATTCTCGCTATTGAGGACGAAGGCGATGCAGATGTGGTAATGCCGGTCTCTAGTTTTTGATTCTTTCGGTGTTGGGCACCAGGACTAAGTCCAGGGTTCGTAATGGGATTGAGTTGAGCTTGTCTTTCTTTTGAGCGAGCGTATTGAAGTAGTAACATCTTCAAGAATAGGGAGCATATGCGGTAGAATAACGATACCTTTCATTTAAGATGGACTTTATGCTTCGGCAGACGATGGACAATGGGTTGCTGTTATGGGAATGACTTAATTGTAAACAAAGGCAACAGCACTACGCTCGCAGTTAATTTGTTTGAAGCTGAAGAATAGCAGCATGAAGCTGAAGTTCTAATCCCAATGGTTAAGCTTCCATTAGTTATAGCACGTACATTCTTGAGGCGGGGCTTGAATTTTTTCTGAAAGACTTGTTTGAGGTGATTGCGTACTATCAAAGCTCAGCATCTTCCTTTTTGGGGTGTTGGGTTTGAAAACTGACATGCTGCCAACAACATCTCGATGCTTTAGAGAATGATGATTTAGTATGAAGCTTTTTTTCCTCTCTGTTGTTGGTTTTTGATTTTCTGCACCATTACCATTCGCTCTTTTTCATGCTTAGGTTGAGTTGCTTGGGAGTTTGTGAATCAAAATGCAGGTCATTTATCATTCATCAAGGATGTAGCTACCACTGAACCTCCTAAGCATCTCCATTACTTGCTAAAAGTGCTTCAAACAAGAGGTACCTTTAAGTCAAACCTTGCTCCCTTGGATTGATTATGTGTTGCTCATGGTACATGAGGAAGTTCATATTATATGCTTTGTGGAGAGGATAATTTTAAATATAGGGCATAATTTGTCTGGAACAAAACTTGTCACGGTCAAATGCTCTTGCGACGCGCCACAGCTACCATCAGATGCTCTTCCTCTTCTTCTGGTACTCTTGGTGGACTTTGTCTTGCTCCACATTTTCCAAGTTAAATTACTCGCAGATAAAAGACCCATCTCTCTGTTTCGTTAAGCTTTGGATGGTACTGAAGTAATTTCACTGTGTTGATTGAATTTGCTGCATCTGGACGACTTAGTTGTGAAATCCTGATTTCTTGGGAGGCAGGGAAGGCAATGCAGATGTGGTAATGCCTGTGTTAAGTTTTTCTCTCTTCCGTGTTGGACCATGACCAGTTCCAGGGTTCATAATGGATCGAGTTTCTTTCTTTCTTTTTTTGGTTAAATAATGGGATTGAGTTGAGCTGTCTTTCTTTTTTTGCAAGTATATTGAAGTAGTAGCATCTTCGAGAATAGGGAGCATGTGCGGTAGAATAGCAATACCTTTCCTTCAAGCTGGACTTTATGCTCTGGCCGACGATGACAATGGATTGTTGTTGACAGATTGACTTAATTTTCACAAAGGCAACAACACTATGCTTGCAGTTAATATGTTTAAAGCTGAATAAGAGCGGCATGAAGTTGAAGTTCTGATTTCTATGGTTAAGCTTTCATTAGTTATAGCAATTACATTCTTGAGGTGGGGCTCAAATAATTTCTAAAAGACTTGGTTTAGGCAATTGCGTACTATCAAAGCAAAGCACCTTCCCTTTTGGGTTTCAAAACAGACATGTTTGCAATAACATCTCGAGGCTTTAGAAAATGATAAGCTCCTGTTATGAAATCTTTTTCCCATTCCCACTGTTGGTTTTTTATTTTCGGCACTATTATTATTTTCTCCTTTTCATCCTTGGGCTGGGTTGCTCGGGAGCTTGTCAATGCAAAATGCAGGTCATTCACCAAGGATGTGGCTGCCCACTGAACCTCCTAAGCATCTTCATTACTCACTAAAAGTGCTTCAAACAAGAGGTAGCTTTTTAACTCAAGACCTTGCTCCCTTGGATTGATGATGGTGTTGCTCATTGTCCATGAGGTAGTTCATATTTTATGCTTTGTGGACAGGATGATTTCAAGTACAGGGCATGATTCGTCTGGAGCGAGACTTGTCATGGCTGTCTCCATTTGCATCGATCGGCCTTTGAGCAAGAAATTGTAGCAGTTATTTCTGCCTAGTATCCAAGTAAGGGATGATTACTCTTTTCTGTTGCCACTCGCCCGAGTCCTCAAGTCTAGTAGGTCATGGCAATGGCCGTCTTCTTCCTCCCGAAGCACTGGACAGACTCAATGGGTGCCGCCGTGGTTGTGTGTTGACTCTAGTCTCCAGAGTGAAGGAAACCCCAGCTACTGGCGTAGGCGAGGCGTCATATACTATGCACCAGTGAGCGAATTTTGGGGTCGGGTGAATCAAATTACTGCAAATTGTTATTCTTATAGTGACAACAGACCTAATTATTTCGTGAGCAGGTCCAAAGGACTCGGGTTGTCTGTGTATATAGGTGAAGATTCGTTAGTTTTTCGAATTATTAATAGTAGAGTTAGTGTGCCTAATTTATTGTGGGTAGGCTACAAGCTTTGAGTTTTGCCCTTTCTAGCTGTCCGGCCTTATTTGCATTTAAGAATTCCATCTCGTGTGTGATATGGCTATGTTCGTTAGTCAAGGATAAAAGTAAAGACAAATTTTTATCCTATAATGTGTTTGATTCGTACTTGATACAAGATAAAGTTAGATATAATGGGGATATAGCTATATTAAAATATCCCAAGAGGAGATAGGATAAATGTGAATAGGATTTTTACATTCATAGTATAAAAATTGTTTTTCTCAAATAACAAAAATCTTATTTTAATAAAATCAAAATAATAATTAAATATAAATACTGTTTGATTTCTAATATAAAAAAGAAAATTCAAAATAACAAAAAATTATCATTTTTATTCGTTCCTATTTGTGATAGGTATTCGAAATCTTAATTAAAGACTGGATTTCTCATTTGCTTTATGTGAAAAGATACCAATTGAAGCTTGGGGGATCTTCAAACAAGTAGTTGATACAAATATTCAATTAAATAAGGAGAAATTTAAAATAAGGGTTTGAAATGTCTTCATTTTCTCTAATTATGGCCTAAAATGGATTGTATTTTAAATAATGGCATAAAACGGTTATATCAATTCCAAAGAATGGTTTGAAGTGATTATGATTGTTTCAAATAATGATTTAGGCTTGTCGGCTAGCAAAACATTGTGGCCGATGAGGGATATTTTTGTCTAAACATAATTTAAATTTAAATTCAATTAGATTAAAAATTTTAAAAATAAAACTTAAAAAAAAATGAAAAGGGAGGTCGTTGTCGGCGGGGTCGTTGGCACTTGGGTGAGGGCCTCTAGCCCTTGCCAGAAGCAAGAGAGGGTGGTGACCCTCTCCCAGATTTGGGGGAGGGTCACCCGGCCTGGGTGAGGGTCGCTAGCCCTCGCGTGGACTTGGCAGCCCTCGCCCAGTGCCTCTGAACTTGGGGCATTCCCGAAGGTTACAGGCTTCGAGGTGTGTTTTTGAGAGAACGAGTCCCAGGAGGAGATGTGAGGACCTTGCGAGCTTCGCCCAATACACTTATCTCTGCTCTGCACTCGAAAAAGCCACACACGGCTTGACAGGCGATCTACGGGCAGCGGCCCAGCTTCAGCGAAGCCATGTGCGTCCCAGGAGTCGAGGTCGTGGCCATATTTCGGGCAAATCAAACTCGCAGCAAGTGGAGCAAATTTCCTGCATATGTTTTTGCGATGTTCATTCAAAATGACATCTTTTTCCACCCAGCTAGTTGCGTAAAGAACACAAGTACCTGGCATGCGATGCGGAAATCCCAACGCACCTCTCCAAAACCCGACACAAGACACGCACGCTACTACACAACGCCCTAGGCTCCAAATTCAAAAAATGCAGCACCCAATGCCTATGCATTTCAACCGGCGTGCGTGCCCACAATGACACGGATCAGACCAGGAAAATAGGTTGGGAGGTGCTGACCCTCGCCCTCGTCCAAATCTAGAAGAGGTCGCGAGCACTTGACTCGAAAAATAGGTTGGGGGCACTAGGTGAGGGTGGGCGACCCTTGCCCAAATCTAGGAAAGGGTTGCCGCCCTCACCTAGGCGCCGACGACCCCACCAGCCATAGCCATCGCCCCATTGCCGGTGGGGCGTGGCCATATCCTATGTTTCCTTTTTTTAAAAGTTTTTTTGAAAATAAAAAAATTAAAGAGACAAAATTGCCCTTCATAGCCAGTGAGCTCAAGTCTTTTTTTGAGACTAATATGGGCAATTACGCCCTTATTTGGAATAAGGTCAATTTTAGGCTCATATTTGAGAAAATGAAGACACTTTAAGCCTTTTTTGAACTTTTATTTGAGAAAATAAAACATTACAGGGTATTATTTGGAATTTTTCCATCAAATAATATTAAGCGTATTTCTCATCTTTTCTCGAGAAACAAGTGAGCTATTTTTTTATAAAATTGTTCTCAATTTCAAAAGTGCCAATTCCACTAAGATCTCTTCATTACTTGACGGAAGAATATGCTCGAATTAGACTTCTATAGGACATATACAGAGAGAACTGGATTTGTATGTATATATTTTTCTAAACAGGGGTAACATTCTTGTGATGTAAAGAGCGATAAATCTGTATTGTATTCTTATACACGTGTGATTATACAGGGGGACACAAAAAAAATTGGTCCCACTGATATGATGTTCTCTTGGGACAAAAGGACTATTTTAGGCCATCGATCCGAATTTCATCTTTAGGTCTTATTTGATTGATGAAGGTAGTTGGTGTTCCTTGAGTTCGGATCTATCCATTCGTTGTCGGGCTCCATGCAATTGAAAGGATAAATGAAGAGAACAAACTGGATTGTTTGGCAATTAAAGCTAGGTACATTAATATGAATTCATAATTTTTAAAACGATGGGACAGACTTATGTTATTTGAATGTCCAATCATGTCAACATTTGATCATATTACTTTGACATACATTGTATATATCAATCTTACATACCTAACATCGAAAACTAATACTCATTGTATTGGTTTACAAGGGTCGTGCATTGATGATCGCTGCCTCAACTACATTGTCTACATTTTTTATTTTTTATTTGCATATTTTCATAACAAGATTAGGCTGTGTTTGACACAACTTCATGAAAGGAATTATCGCTTTCAAAGTCTTTTGAGTGAAAATTTATAGTGTTTGGTAAAGTTTTTGTGGACCACTTGGACTCAAAAACTGGCACCGGCTAAGCTCAAAGCTCAAGGCAAGGGCTCCTTGCTTTGGCTTTTTAGTGTTCTCGATAATTTCTTAGGGTTAATAGATAATATTTTCGAATTCCTATCTTGCCCTTATTTCTTCTGTTTATTGTCTTTCTCAACACCTCGTCACTCCGGTTTCTAGTCGACATGAGCCTAGAGTCAATGGTCATCGGGGGATGGTCGACGATCGCCGAGATTTGGATTTGCTGAATTTGGGTTCATCTTCTCCCTATCTAAGTTCCAGATTTGGTCACTAGTTTCACGCTTTGCTCAACGGTTGTGCTCATTTCGGCAACAGTTGTCAACAGTTGATGACGATGGCCAAGGGTTCCAAGCTTCCAGGTTCAAGCATTTGGTTGTTGATCGTTGGTCTTGATCGCCGAGCATATGGGTTCATGGGGGTTTGGATTGCCGAGGTCATGCGACCCTCAACGTTGTCTCGATTGGCTTCTTCAACAGCTCAATCGTTACTAGGGGTTAGATTTGCTTTGGCCATGCTTTCGCGATGGTTGTGACCGGTGAATACCCCACTCTCTAGTTGTGGTTCAATGGGTATTCATCTATTGTCCCTTTTTCATTTTCACTTCAAAATCATTTCATGAAATATATATATAAAATCATTTAACCAAACGGCATTTGTTTTGAGTAAATTGTCCTTTAAATCAAAAAAAAATTTGGGAAATGAATTCAAACCTCTCTCAAACACGCATCCTTAATGAATCATATCAATTGATGAATAAAATGACAATTATAACATCTAAAAACCTTGAAGAATTTCTTCTTCTTTTTTGTTGTAAAAAAGAAAAAAATGAAAGACATTCCAAAAGTGGATAATGACACCAATAGTCCTTAAACTTTGGTCTAATATGTAATCTGGTCCATAAACTTATAATTTGTTCAATGTAAGTCATGAACTTTACCTTAATGTGCAATATGGTTTATGAACTATTAATTTATTGAATGTAGTCCCTAAATTTTAATATATGTTCAAACTAGTCCATGAATTATATGAAAATATTCAATATTGCCTTTAAACTTAAATTAATGGAATGATAATATTGAAAATTTTCATATAGTCCAAGGACAAGTTTGAACATGTATAATATGTTTAGAGACTATATTGAACAAATTAAAAATTGGAAAAATTCTAAATAATGACTTGAAGTATCCTTATTTTTTTAAATAAAAGCCTGAAATGAATTTGTTTCAAATAAAGACTCTGAAGTGACCATATCAGTTTTAAAGAAGGACTTGACCTCGTCGGCTAATTAAATGCATATTCGTCATTTACTTCTTCTTTTTTATTTCTTTCCTTTTTCTTTTTGTAAAAAAGACAAACTCAGAAAAGGAAAAGGCTAAAACTTTTAAAAAAAGAAAAAGAAAACACACATAAAAAAAAAAAATCCAAGCCCTCCCTCTACTTGTGGATGTGCCCCATCATCTCCCTGAGGGAGGTGTCGGCAATGACTGGCGACCCTCGCTGAGTGTCGGCGACCCACACGTTGATGAGGCAATGGCCACAAGTGGGAGGGCCAGCCCTTTCGCGACCCTGCTTCCCTTGCCACGCTCCAGAGCTACCGTCAAATGCTCTTCCTCTTCTTCCGGTTCTCTCTCTCCCTCTCTCCCTCTCTTTCTCTCCGCGAATTTTGTCTTTGCTCCACATCTTCCGACTTAAATCGCTGGCAGATGAAAGACCCATTTCTCTGTTTTCGTTAAGCTTTGGATGGTACTGAAGTAATTTCACTGTGGTGATTGAATTTGCCGCATCCGGACGACTTAGTCGTGAACCCCCCGATTTTCTTGAGAGGGGGGAAGGCAAGGCGGATGTGGTAATGCCTGTGTTAAGTTGTTCACTCTTTCTTGTGGGGCCATGACCAAATCCAGGGTTCGTAGTGGGATTGGGTTGAGCTTGTCTTTCTTTTGAGTGAGCGCATTGAAGTAGTAACATCTTCAAGAATAGGGGACCATGTGCGATAGAATAACAATACCTTTCATCTAAGCTGGACTTTATGCTTCAGCCGACAATGGACAATGGATTTTTTGTTGACAGAATGACTTAATTTTAAACACAAAGGCAACGGCACTACGCTCGCAGTTAATTTGTTTAAAGCTGAAGAAATAGCAACATGAAGTTGAAGTTCTAATCACAATGGTTAAGCTTTTATTAGTATAGCACGTACATACCTGAGGCGAGGCTTGAATTTTTCTGAATGACTTGTTTAAGGTGACTGCGTGGTATCCAAGATCAGCTTTTTCCTTTTGGGGTGTTGGGTTTGAAAACTGACATACTTCCTCCGACATCTCGATGCTTTAGAAAATGATGATTTAGGATGAAGTTTTTTTTCCCTTCTGTTGTTAGTTTTTTATTTTCTGCACTATCATCGTTCATTCCTTTTCATGCTTGGGCTGAGTTGCTTGGGAGTTTGTGAATCAAAATGCAGGTCATTTATCATTCATCAAGGATGTAGCTGCCACTGAACCTCCCAGGCATCTTCATTACTTGCAAAACGTGCTTCAAACAAGAGGTAGCTTTAAGTAAAACCTTGTCCCTTGGATTGATTATGGGTTGCTCATGGTCCATGAGGAAGTTCATATTTTATGCTTTGTGGTGAGGATGATTTCAAATATAGGGCATAATTTGTCTGGAGCAAAACTTGTCACGGTTGTCTTCATCTGGATTGATCGACCTTTGAGCAAGAAATTCTAGCAATCCCTTCTGCCTAGTATCCTTGTGTTTTTGTTATTATCCAAAATTAGCAGACTTAATTGATAATAGCATAATGTCATCAACAATAAACAAAACAATCCACAATTTGAAGAGAGACGATAACTCACTAAGGAAGTCATCGACAAGAGTCTTTATCAAGACTTAAGAAGTTGATCAACAAAGTTTTCAACAATGAGCAATCAACACAAAAATGTAGCTAGGGGTGAATTGGTCCAGTCCAACTCAAGAACCGAACCGAACTGGCCTATTCTAGGTGGTTTCTTGGAATCCCTTGTAGTGGTGATAGACAAGTAATATTTCCTTCTTCTTTTTTGGGGTATTATTTTCTCTAAGCTAAAGAGTAAAACTAGCAAAAAACAAAACCCTAGGCTTCTCAGTCTCACAATTCTTGACTCTCTTGCCTCTCTCACCTTTCTCTCTCGCCTCCTTGCCTCTCGCCTCAGCTTCCCCCCCCCCTCCCCTCGCCTCCCTCTCTCTCACTTTCGCCTCAGCTCTTGCCATGCCCTCGTAACTTACCTTACGCCTTATCTCTCACTTTCACCTCACCTCTTAGATTTCGCCTTCGCTGTGTTGTCTACTTTAGCAAAAAGACACAAGTGAAATCAAGTAAGGATTGTTTTTATTTTTATTTTTATTTTTGAAAATATACGATTGTTGTGCTTGGGAAGAAGGGTGTCGTGGAGGATGTAGTGGAGGAGAATGGCGGGACCAAAGAAGAGAAATGGTGGGCTGGAATTATGAAAGGAGGAGCAGGACGAACCTAAGCCGAAATATGAAGGAAGAAGAATCAGGCAGTTTTACACACTAGACTTTGCCCAAAACAATTCTCAATTTTCCACTTGATTATTCAATTTGTATGGATTCATCAAGCACAATGAAATCTAAACTTTCTCAATCGCCATTAATGCTCACGTGGCCCCGAAGCTAATAAGTGCTCAAGGCTCATGCGCTCAACTACCAAACAGGCAAACCCTACAGATTCGGGAAGGGACGAATCATCATCATGTCACCTCAATGTCATCACGTGTAGCACTTCTTCTTCTCTTTTCTTTTTTTCTTTTTTTCAATTTTCCCACAATAAATAATTAAAAAAAACAATTGCTCCCATAATAATAGCCAGAAAAAACTAAGTAGCTTTGTGCTTCTACTGGTTCCTAAACTGGTCGGTCCAGTTATCGAGTTCAAAAATTTGAATTATTTGAAATTTGGATTTGTTGACACCTAAATTTTGACGATTTGTTTTAGTATTTATTAATTACATTAGAAAAATAGATATTAATTTCTAATCCCTTAACAAAAAATTCTTTCATTAAAATTGCATTGCATATGGACATTAGGAGCATTTGCATCACTAGTTTTAAAATTAATATGAAAAAAAAAAAAAATTAATTAAAAAAATCGAAAAAGAGGCCGGGCCAGGGCTGGGCCTGTCCGGCCCCCCATGCGGCCCTTTCCCTTTCCTCGCACGGGCTCGGCCCATTTCCCTTTTTTCTTCTTCCTTGGCCCGGCCCGCTCGGCCTTTTTCTTCTCTCGGTTCTCCATCACGCGGAAATGGTTCTGCATAAAGTCAGCAGAGCAGCAAGTCAGCAAAGGCAGCAGCAGCAAGTCAGCAGCAGCAGAAGTCAGTAGCAGAAAAAGAGCAAAAAGTGCTTCTGCAGAAAAAAGAAAGGAGAAAGGGAGGACAGAAACAAAAGAAAAACAAGTATGGGGAGAAACTGAAAAACCAGCGAGAAGAGAACTCCGAGAGACCGAGAGAGAGAGAGAGAGAGAGAGACCGACGGTCGAGACAGCTCGAGCCGGAGCGGAAGGTGAAGCTGGCCCAGGAGCTGGGGCTGCAGCCGCGGCGGGTGGCCGTCTGTTTCCAGAACCGCCGCGCACGGTGGAAGACGAAGCAGCTAGAGAGGGACTACAGCGTGCTCAAGGCCAACTACGAAGCTCTCAAGCTCAACTACGACGGGCTCAAGCACGACAACGAGGCCTTCCACAAGGAGATCCAGGAAGACGGAGAGAAGGACTGAGTGAGAGAGGGTCCGAGGAAGAGAAGGAGAGCTTCAGCTGACGCCTCGGCCACGCGCGAGCTCCGTCCGACGTCTCCTCAGCGGGCGTCCTCAAGCTGAACCAGGTAGGTCTTCCCCGAGTATCCCTGTTCGTTGTAGACAAAGCCGCGGGCCGGAGCTCTCGCGGACCAGTTCGCATGAGCCCCGGCCCCTGTCGTGCCTCCACTGAGCTTCCCCTACATGCTGCCACGTCTAGGTAGAAGCTTAGGCGCGGTTTGAGGTCAGTTCGAGTCGGCAACCCCTTTGTTTACTCATGCACGCAGAGTATTGGATAAAATGCCCAAATAAAGTCCCGAAACCATCATCGTCAGATTGGTGTTTAGTAGCTTAGCTTGATACGTTTTACCCGCGCGTGATAGATACTTGGGTGTTTTCGTGATCTTCCTTGTGTTTTCTACGAGAGTTTATGGTCCGTCCGTTTATTTCTTGCGAGTCGTCGGAAAAATAGACTCTCGTCGGAATGGGCGGTCGGAACTCGTGGCTGGTGGCTGTTGATGTTACCTGGGAGTTGGTGAGGTTTTACCGGTTGTGTAGGTGTCGGCATTAGCTTGGTCGAACGGTGACCGGAGGTGGGTCGATTCGGAAAAATTTGCAGGCGTGAGAGACGTTCGGCAGAAGGTTGAAGACGATGCATGGGGTGGGGGAAGAAATGCAGAAAAAGACAAAAAGTGAGGAAAACAAGAAGAATTACAAAAATAAGAAAAAAGAGGAAAACAAAAAAAGGCTAAAAAAGCGTATAAAATAAAGAATGGGCTTCGCTTCGGTTGTTTTTTGTTTCGCGGGCCGGGGAGACTGGGCTAAAAATAGAAATTAAAAAATGGGCCCTCAGCTGGGTTAAAATTAAAAATTGAAGATGGGTTTTTTAAAGGAATTTTCGAGGCCTTGGGTTTTTTTTTGGTGGGCTTTAGGGCTGGCCCAATTTATTTTTAGTCCAACCCGGACCGATAGGGTCCAAGTCGGTTTAGCAGGGCCGGGTTTCCTGACCCGGTCCGAATTATCTTTTTATAAAAAAAATTTCGAAAATATTAAAATATTAGAAATTTCAAAAAAAGAAAAAATTTTCAAAAATCCCAAAAATTCCAAATTTGTTTTAGAGTTCCCTAAAAAGCTCTAAAATAATTATTGGACAAATTTTCTCTTAAAAGGTGTCAGAAAATCATCTACAAGATTGATTGTCTTAAAATCGAACAATGTGCAATGGCTTTACCTTAGGATTTTACCTGCAATTTATTTAAGGCTTCCTTTAATTGCTGATTGCTATTTTGATGATTGCGCACCTGCATGATCACTTCACATGTTAGTGATTAAGTGTAAAATCAATCTAATTTAGGGATTTTATAACTTCATGTGGATAAATGTTCTAAATGATAGGGCAACACAACTTATTGGCTGAATTCTAAAATCATCTTTGTAATTGCCCACACTATGTATTCTTGCCAAACTTATTGTGCAATGGCTAATTTAGTATTAAACCTTTCAATTGTGATATTTTAGAATTTGGTGTCGCAGCCCTAATTTTGGTTGACCACATCGTCCCATGTGGTTGTGAACGTGAACACTTTTTTTTAATTTTAAATTTTTTACCATTTTCTTCTCCATTGTGCTAATGCAAAGCATCGGTGACCTTCGCCTGCCCTTGGATGCATTGGCCCTTGGCTAGTGCCTCGACGCCCTTGTAATGGTCCACAAGGGCCTACTCATGATGCCTTCACCAAATCTAGAGGGGAGGGTGTCGCAGCTCTCATTGACCACATCGAGGGTTGTGATGCTCTTGTGTGGCTTGTGAAGGCCTAATGAGGGCCACAACCCTCACTCGCAACTGGCAGAGGTCACTGGCCTTCGGTCCTATTGGCTCAATGAAGAAGAAAAGAAAACAAAAAGGAAAAGAAAGAAATGAAACAAAAAAATCAATAAAAATAATTAAAATTGTTTTTTTAAATTAAAAAATTATTTACGCTAGCATTGGACATGCCACATAGGACGACCGATGTTGATTGGATTGCCACGTCAATGATTTTCAATCAAAATTAATTGGAAGAATTGCAATTCATTAAAGGTTTAGGACTAAAATGGCAAATCATTAAAAGATTTGGAACCAAATTAACAAAATTAAAAGGTTTAAGACTAAATTGACTGTCGTACAATAGGTTTAAGACTAAAATGATACAACTGAAAGGTTTAGCACTATATTAGCCGTCATACAATACTTTTAGGACTTTTTGGACAATTTTCCCCATATTATCTGTAAGTGCTGATCAATCAATCAATCAAAGAACTCAATGCTCTTGCAAATTTATCTTTATTTTTACTTTTCTGCAACTTTTATTTTTTGCAATTTAAATAACTTTTTATTCCCGTACTTTAGTTGTAGTTTATAGATCTTTGTTGTCGATTAAATTCTGCGTTGTATCTTTGTCATCGCACTTTATTGTCAATTAAGTTCCGATAAAGCTTTTTATGTCATCAATCTTTATCATTGATTAAATTCTGTTGAAGCATATTTGTTTTTTGTATTCCATTGATACAATTCTTGTTTGAATCACCACAAAACTTGTCTCCTCTTAATAAAAATGAAAGAATGAATTTTGGTGAAAGATACTTCATCGATGATCTAATTTCGACGAAAAAAGGGGCAATGAGATTTTTTATAATAAAAAAATCCTATGCTCTCCATCTCCATCTCTTTCATATCTCTGGTTTATGTTGAAAATTTATAACTCTTTTGTTGTTCTTTGGTTCACGTCAAAACTCCACGAGGACAGCGAGAGAGCTGAAGCTCATTTTCCTCCGAATCATTTTCCTCCTTAGCTCTTTGGTTCATGTCAATAGTCAATGAAAGTAGTAAGAGAGTCGAAACTTATTCTCTTTATAATTTTGTGGTTCACGTTGAAGGTTCATTAAAGTGACGAGGGAGTTGAAACAATAGATTTTTTGGAGTTGGTAACTTGTGAATTATGATTGATGGGGCTCCTGTACTGTTTAAGATTTTGAAAATTGATGGAGCCTACCTAAAAATTCGAACCACTAAATGCAGATTTAATGATGGCTAGAGTTGAGGTGAGGTTGGCTCGATCTCATTGACTTAGAAAGTTAGTCATGGAACAAGTTACTTATGAAATTCATATCCAAAACAATATAAAACAGATTTCTTCTTCGCATGTTCGCCATGCAACCGACCTTTTCAAGGTAGTCTGGAGCCTCTTAGCAGTCCGATTAATTGGTTCTTTGTTCAAGATTCATACGAAAGTTTCCATTTTTGGACCGCCCCTTTGGATTCTGATTCGTGTTTTTATTCATTCAGGAAGTTCTAACTTCTTAGGTGCCGGCTCTGTCGTGGTTTTCTCGCCGTCGCAACTCTGCTGAAGCTTCCCTCCTTTCCGATCTTCACGTAGGCATGGGGTCGCGAGAGATCGGCTCTGATGAGCCCTTGACGCCAGCGGGGCGCCTGTTCCTCCAGAAGGAGATGAACCAGGTGATCTACTGTGCCGTCGGCATGAAGCACCCCCTGGACTTTGACGCCCTTAAGTCGGCCATCCAGAGCTCCGTCATGGTGAAGCACCCCAGGTTCTGCAGCCTCATGGTGCGGGACTCCGCGGGCCGAAGCACTGGAGGAGGGCCCATGTCGACATCGACCGCCATGTCGTCGCAGTCCATGGCCCCATTGGCGACAGCCTTTCCGATGAGGCGGCGGTCAACGAGTACCTCGCGGACCTGTCCACCGACTCACTGGGGCTCGTCGGTGACGACAAGCCCCTGTGGGACGTCCACCTCCTGATGGCCCACAGGTGCATGGTGTTCCGGATCCACCATGCACTCGGTGATGGGATCTCACTGATGTCGATGTTCCTGAACATGTGCCGGCAGGTGGACAACCCCGAGGGGCTGCCAACGATCGGTCCTCCGTCGTCGGCTAAGAGGAGGAGAGGTGGCAGCAGCGGCAAGTGGTGGAAGGCGGTAGTGAGGGTGTTGGAGGTGGCGTGGTTCACCGTTGTCTTCGTAGGGGAGTTCGTGCTGAGAAGCATGTGGGTGAGCGACCAGAAGACGCCGGCGAGCGGTGGCGCAGGGGTGGAACTCTGGCCGAGGAAGCTGGCCACGGCGAGGTTTTCGCTGGAGGACATGAAAGTGGTCAAGTCAGCTGTCACTAATGCGGTAAATTCTTAAGTTTCATGTTTTTATTGCTCAAAAAAAGTACTAGCACAACGGATTCAATACTTTCTAATTTGTTCAATCTTTTCTTTATACACAAAATTCTGTCCTTTTGATCCCTAATATACTTTTGTTCAACCGAAGTCCATGACACCACGTCAAATTAATCTTTTCATTAAAAAAGTTATGAAAGGCCATTAAATCGCTTGGCATGTTTTAAATCATTTTTAGTAACACAAAATAATCATATTTAAAAGGGCAAAAGTAAACTTAAAGTGTCAAAATTTGGCATGGATAATCACATAAATGCCAAAATTTTCAAAAGGTATACTCAAATGCCACTTTTTCTGAAAATTGGACATTTACTTGCTGGAAATCTAATGTGTCATTATTTTAATAATAAAACTGGTCCACTTGACTCGTTGAAATGTCCACTTAGCAATCATTGTCCTAAAATGATGTCATTTTGTTCTTTTCTTCTCCGATTTTGGAAGTTTTGGAAGTTTTGACACTTATATGTTTACTCGTGCCAAATTTTGACACTTTAGGTGTCCAGTACTTTATTTAAAATGGTTAATATCATGAAAAATCTTAAATTAGTACACCCATGACAAATTTATCTCATACTAATTTTTTTATCTCAAAAAACTCTAAATTGGTATACCTGTAATAAGTGTACCATAAAATAATTTTTTAAGCACCGAAACCCCAAATTGATACATTTATAATAAGTTTACCTTAATTTAGTTTCTATTAAATTGGATTAATAGCATGAAAAACTGTAATCTAGTACACCTGTGACAAATGAAGGGTAAAACTCCAAATTGATACAGTAGTTAACTATCACATGTCATCCAACTTAGCAATTTTATAGTAAAATTTAACAAAAATTAACGAAATATAAATTTCTCACAAGTTTACTAGTATGGGGGTTTTTGGTTTTAAAAAAATTAATTTGGGTGAATTTGACACAGATATATCGATTTAAATTTTTCCGTAACATTAACTTATTTAAAATGCAGGAAAAAGAAAAGAATAGTTAAAGCTTAAAAAGAGAGAGAGAGATACCGCAGATTCCTAGCAAGTGCTGATGCCAATTCCGAGGGTCAGCCAGGATTAGCCGAATGATGCCAAGGTTGACTGAGAGTGCTTGATAGGGTTTGCACGACTTTCTCGAGCGCAAGCAATACTACATTTATGGGTCATTTATCTTTAAAAGAAGAATATTACGTGCTTTTCTTGAATGTCATGACTACCAATGCATTTTTGTTGTACGCAACTTCCAGATGATACCGACCACAGAAATTTTTTTCTTTTTTCAGATGATTAATCTGATTCATTGCTGCAAATGCAGACCATTAATGATGTTCTCTGCGGGATCATATCAGCCGGCTTGTTCAAATACCTGGACCACCACCAATCTCCCAATGGTAAAAACGGAATAGCATTTCTGGGAATTCCCTCGATTTTCGTCGATTCAGAGACGACGAATCCTGACGACTAAAATGCTCATTTGCCTTTGTCAGCTGTGAGGGAAGGGACTCGAATAACGGGAGTGGCGATGGTTAACCTGCGAGAACAACCGGGATTGCAGGTGAGTCTCACTGTTGTTCCCCTCGTTCTTTTCTTTCACGATCTCACTTATTTTCTTGGCCTTTTAATGGAAGTTGATTGAATTGAGTGTGATGTTGGTATTAATCAGGAACTATCCAATTTGATGCAAGGCAACCCGGGACTGCGGTGGGGCAACAAGTTGGGGTTTCTCCTCCTCCCCATTTACTGCCACAGAAGTTGTGGCGACCCTCTCGAATACCTGAGAAAAGTCAAGTCGGTGATCGACCGGAAGAAGAAGTCCTTGGAGGCTGACTTCTCCTACATAATCGGGGATATGGTCATGTCTTATCTAGGAGCGCGTGTAAGGATCAGTTCACGCTTCTGCAATTAGGGAAACAGAACGACAATAAGCTGACAAAAGCGCAATCTGTCTGGTTTTTGCTGATGCAGGCCACAACCCTGCTAAACTACAGGATCATTTGCAACACCACGTTCACCATCTCGAACATGCCCGGGCCGCAAGAGGAGATCGCATTTGCGGGCAACCCCATCTCGTACATAAGGGTGAACATCTCAAGTTTACCTCACGTAAGGCTCCAAAATACTCGCGCTCATCGTTTTTCCTTTTTCCTTTTTCCTTTTTCTGCGGTATCTAGAATGGAATCTATATCAGGACTGATGTCGGGTGTTTGGGGAGATGCGATGTATGCAGGCACTCACAATGCACATGGTGAGCTATGCGGGGAGGGCGGACATGCAGATTCTGGTGGCCAAGGATATCATCCCCGACCCTGATTTTCTGGCCAAGTGCTTTGAGGATGCTTTGCTCGAAATGAAAGCGGCAGCTTCTCCCGCCTTGAACTCGAAGAGCTAAACAGGGGTAACATTCTTGTGATGTAAAGAGCGGAAAATCTGTATTGTATTCTTATACACGTGTGATTATATAGGGGGACAAAAAAAAAATTGATCCCACTGGTATGATGTTCTCTTGAATCAAGAGGGACCATTTTAGGCCATCGATCCGAAATTCATCTTTATGTCTTATTTGATTGATCAAGTTAGTTGGGTGTTCCTTGAGTTCAGGATCTATCCATTCGATGTCGGGCTCCATGCAATTGAAAGGATAAATGAAGAGAACAAAATGGATTGAGGTGCATTAATATGAATTCATAATTTTTAAAACGATGAGACAGACTTGTGTTATTTGAATGTTCATTCATGTCGACATTTGATTGCATTACTTTGAGATACATTGTATATATCAATCTTACATACCTAACATCGAAAACTAATACTTGTTGTATTGGTTTACAAGGGCCATGCATTGATGATCGCTGCCTCAATCGCATTGTCTAAATTTTTTTTTTTTTTATTTTGCATATTTTCATGACAAGATTAGGCTCCATTTGACACAACTTCAAGAAAGGAATCATCGCTTTCAAAGTCTTTTGAGTGAAAATTTATAGTGTTTGGTAAAGTTTTTGTGGACCACTTGGACTCAAAAGCTAGTGCCGACTAAGCTCAAAACTCAAGGCAAGTGCTCCTTGCTTTGGCTTTTTAGTGTTCTCGAAAATTTCTCTTAGGGTTAATAGATAATATTTTTGAATTCCTATCTTGCCCTTATTTCTTCCGTTTATCGTCTTTCTCAACACCTCGTCACCCCAGGTTTCTAGTCGACATGAGCCTAGAGTCAATGGTCATCGAGGGACGGTCGACAATCGCCGAGATTTGGGTTTGCTGAATTTGGGTTCATCTTCTCCCTATCTAAGTTATAGATTTGGTCACTAGTTTCACGCTTTGCTCAACGGTTGTGCTCATTTCGGCAACAGTTGTCGACAGTTGATGACGATGGCCAAGGGTTCCAAGCTTCCAGGTTCAAGCATCTGGTTGTTGATCGTTGGTCTTGATCACCGAGCATATGGGTTCGTGGGGTCTGGATTGCCAGGTCGTGCGACCCTCATCATTGTCTCGATTGGCTTCTTCAATAGCTCAATCGTTACCAGGGGTTAGATATGCTTTGGCCATGCTTCCGCGATGGTTGTGACCGGTGAATACCCCACTCTCTAGTTGTGGTTCGATGGGTATTCATCTATTGTCCCTTTTTGATTTTCACTTCAAAACCATTTCATGAAATATATAAAAAAAAATCTTTTAACCAAATGGCATTTGTTTTGAGTAAATTGTCCTTTAAATCAAAAAAAATTTGGGAAATGAATTCAAACCTCTCTCAAACTCACATCCTTAATGAATCGTATCAATTGATGAATAAAATGACAATTATAACATCTAAAAACCTTGAAGAATTTCTTCTTCTTTTTTGTTGTAAAAAAGTAAAAAATGAAAGACATTCCAAAAGTGGATAATGACACCAATAGTCCTTGAACTTTGGTCTAATATGTAATCCAGTCCATAAACTTATAACTTGTTCAATGTAAGTCATGAACTTTACCTTAATGTGCAATATGGTTCATGAACTATTAATTTATTAAATGTAGTCCCTAAACTTCTTTGGTCTAATATGTAATCAGGTCCATAAACTTATAACTTGTTCAATGTAAGTCGTGAACTTTACCTTAATGTACAATATGGTTCATGAACTATTAATTTATTGAATGTAGTCCCTAAACTTTAAGTATATGTTCAAACTAGTCCATGAATTATATGAAAATATTCAATATTGTCCTTAAACTTAAATTAATGGAATGATAATATTGAAAATTTTCATATAGTCCAGGGACAAGTTTGAACATGTATCATATGTTTAGAGACTATATTGAACAAATTAAAAGTTGGGAAAATTCTAAATAATGACTTGAAGTATCCTTATTTTCTTAAATAAAAGCCTAAAATGAATTTATTTCAAATAAAGTCCTGAAATGACCATATTAGTCTTAAAGAAGGACTTGACCTCATCGGCTAATTAAATGCATATTTGTCATTTACTTTTTTTTTATTTCCTTTTTCTTTCAGTAAAAAAAGACAAACTCGAAAAGGAAAAGGCTAAAACTTTTAAAAAAAGAAAAAGAAAACACACATAAAAAAGAAAAACCCCAAGCCCTCCCTCGACTAGGGGTGTGCATGGTCCGAGTTGGGCCAGTCCACCCCCTAACCTTGGGACCAACCCGTACAGTGTTGGTCCTCAATTTTTGGGGCCGAGGACCAACCCTATTAAGCTTGGGACCAAGGACTGGACTGACCCAATGGGTTCGGTCTTGTTCTAGGGTTAACTCGGGACCAACCGATAATTTTTTTTTGTATTTATTGAAAAGGAAAACCTACTATTTCAAATTATATATCCATCAACATTGAGGCATTAAACAACCAAACTATAAATACCAGTATATATTTAACAAATTTAGGATAGGGCAATAATAAAAATTTAACATTTACTAAATGCAAAAAACCATAAAAATAATTAAGACTCCTTATAGAGCTACGAGGCGAGTGTTGCTCATGAGCAAAGAGGTTTCTAATTAGGGCTTTGTTTCATTCTGATTTACTTGGCAACGAGCGAAGTCGGTGAAGAGAGGCAAGCGGCACAAGTGTTGAGCAGCGAGCAAGGTGAGTATCGAGCGTCGAGCGATAAACAGCTAGAGGTTGCTCATGAGCATAATTGTTTCTTTTGATTTTACTCGACAAATTGAAGACTAAGAAGAAAAAGAAGAAAGAAGAAAGAAGAAAACAATAGTACTGGAGAAGGAGGACGTTGTTTGAATTAGAGTTTGCTTTTTATAATAGATAAAAAAATATTTATAAATAATATATTGCACATATAATATATAATATACTTTAAATATATTATATATAAATATATTTAATAAACTCCTAGGACCGAGGACCAACTCGCACAGTATTGGTCTTGGAATTTCAGGACCAAGGACCAACCTAGTTCCCCTAAGAACCGAACCAAGATTGACAAGGTTGGGCTGGTCCAGAGGTCGATCTAGGGTTGACCCTAGACTGATGCTCACCCCTACCCTCTACTTGTGGATGTGCCACATCATCTCCCCTTTTCTCCTCCCGGGTGGGGGGGGCAGGTGTCGTCAATGACTGGTGACCCTCGCTGAGTGTCGGTGATGCCGACACTCACGTTGATGAGGCAATGGCCATAAGTGGGAGGGCCAGCCCTTTCGCGACCCTGCTTCCCTTGCCACGCGCCAGAGCTACCGTCAAATGCTCTTCCTCTTCTTCTGGTTCTCTCTCCCTCTCTCCCTCTCTCTCTCTCTCCGCGAATTGTCTTTGCTCCTCATCTTCCGACTTAAATTGCTGGCAGATGAAAGACCCATTTCTCTGTTTTCGTTAAGCTTTGGATGGTACTGAAGTAATTTCACTGTGGTGATTGAATTTGCCGCATCCGGACGACTTAGTCGAAGATTCATACGAAAGTTTCCATTTTTGGACCCCCCCTTTGGATTCTGATTCGGGCAAAAGTACAGCGGGAGTGCCATAACTTGGCACAAAGGATCACTTAAGTGCCAAAAGTTACAAATGGTACACTTAAGTGCCACTTTTCAAAAAAATGGATCACTTGAGTGCCAAGTCGTCGGAGCTCACCTAGGAAATCCTACGTGGCAATTTTTATTAATATTCTTGCAAACGTGGCTCGCCGGAGATCCACCTCGCTAACCCTCACCCAAAACGACGCCGTTTCCATAGATGGATAAAGCAAAGACCCTAAAATGGCCAAAACGGCGTCGTCTCCCCATTTTCATCTCATATTGCTGACTAAATCCCCAAATCAGCCGAATCCCCCAAGAAGAGCTCGAACCCTAATTTCGATTTGCCCCAAAATCCCTCAAGCACTCGAATTATTGCAATTAACCCCGGATCCCATCGAAGCGAAGGAGAAGGCAAGTGCGAATTCATCTATTGTTGTGGGTTACCGAGCGTTGAATACTGGAAATGGAGAGCAGAATTTTAAGTAGCAGCTCGAATTCGTCTCATCGAAGCGACGGAGAAGGCGAGCGCGAACGTTTCGTTATTGTGGGTTGCCGAGTCCAAGAAGAACATCGTGGACTCGAATGAATCCCGGGAGAAGATTCTATGGATGCGCTAGATATAGAGAAGGGTCGAAGTGCAAATACTTCAAATGGATCGACGCGAAGTTCTCTGACCGAGCGACAGAGGTGATATTAGACCTACTTGATGGGCGGCGTCAACCTCCATCTACGTTCGTGGACGACTTGGATGACGTTGACTCAAAGCAAGTTGAAGCATCTTTGGCTAATTATTTGAAGAATGAAGTCTCAAAGCAAACTGAAGTATCTTCAGTTAATTATTTGTTGAAGAATGAAGATTCAAGAATAAAAATTGAACAGAAGTGTTATCAAATGTTTATTATAGTGTTGTTTTGTTATATAGCCTACTTAATGATCAAATGTAAAGCACTTGAAGATAAGAAGAAGTTTCTTCAGCTGTCATAGTTGAAAATGAGTTGATAAATGTAATCGTTTTGAATTAAATGTAGACTATTTTATTTGTGTTTGTGTTGTCCACACCATTGACCGGCTTTGAGGGAGGTCAAGAAAAGAGAAAGCCTTTCTGGCACTGGGCATTGTTCCTAATTCAATTCCCTTTCTGCGCCGCAGGTTTCCCTACGGCTAAACCAATTCCAAGGGAGGATACCGGAGCACAGTTACAGCAAATCCTTTAACAGCAGCAAAGCAGAGCGATGAAGAGGAGACTGAAGTTGCTGTTTTTAAGTGGGGATCGAACCTGTTAAAAGAAAAAATGAGATGATACACATGTAGTTGGTTTAGGTTTGCTGCTTGCTGCCATAGGGAGGTCTTGTTCTTATTCGCAATGTTAACCTTAACCCAAATGAACCGGAGTTGGTTTAGGTTTCTTGCTATATCATAGGACAGGCACGAGCTATTACTTAAGTGCCATAAGTTGTTATTTAGTGATCACTTTAGTGCTAGTCAAATTAAAGAAAAGATCACTTAAGTGTCAGGTTATTGTTGAAAGTGATCATTTAAGTGCCAGTCGGTGCTTAAAAGTGAACACTTAAGTGTCAACTTCTCCGAAAGGTGCACTTAAGTGCAAGTTACCAGCTCTAGCACGAACTGATGTAAGATGTGCAGAATGCACACTTGTATTAGGTGCTGCACAAACCCCCCAAACCACCACTACAAACCCACCACCAACATGCATGAACCTTCAACACAACCAGCTCTAGTACGACTAGAGTATGAACATCATAGCATGACTGCACCAAGCACCACCTGGTGCAAGATGTGCAAACTGCACACTTGCACTTGTTGCAGGGGCCTCTTGCATCACCACACACCCACCACCAATAATCAACAACCATCGGTAAAGCAAGTAAAGCGTAATGTAAATTGAAAATATCAAAAACACAACAACAATATAAGTAGCAAGATCATTCCATTGATATCGATTTCAAGTCTCACCAACATAGTGACAAACCAAAAAAAAATAAAAAAAATCATCCACAACAAGTTGTAACAAAACCAGCTCTTCTTATCAATCAATATCAATATGCACAGGCCCCCTTGTTCGTGCTCCTTTCGATGGACCTCGATTCATTATCCTTGCACTCTTTCTAACCGGACGTACAACTTCCTCTTCAACCTGTCTCTTCATGCACTGATTCAGATGGAGCTGCAATTGTCTCAATATGAACTGATTCAGATGGAGCTGGTGCTGAGTTGTTGGTCTTTCTTGTTGGCGCAATCGATGCCGTCTTCTTTTTTGGCGCAGCCGATGTTGTCTTCTTTGTTGGCACAACCGATGTTGTCTTCTTTTTTGGCGCAACCGATGTCGTTTTCTTTTTTTTTGCGCGGCCGTTGATTCTTGAGTAGGGCCTTGAGAAATAACCACCTCCGAACTTCTCCCGGCTAAAAACATACAAGTAAATTATAAGCAAAAGTTCGCACAATTTATTAAATGCGAGGCAATAAAACTTACATTAAGAATGACTGTTCCAAGATGCGGTCATCTGTATAAAGGCCATAACCATATTGTCTTAGTCTCTTCCCAATAGCCCCTCTTATTCGAATTGGAGCATCACGTTCAACATGTGGCTCTTCTAATGGCCGTTCAGCTTCAGTTACATTTGGCTCTTCAGGTGCAACAGGGGCTTCTTCAACCAATTGTTCAACTAGGCGTCTTCTGGGTGGCCTTCTTGTAGCTAGCCCTTCAGCTGGCCTTTTGGTAGCTAACCCTTCAACTGCCCTTCTTCTAGTTGTCCTTCTTGTATCTAGTCTTTCAACTTCACCGACACCTTCACCTAGCCCGTGTGGTAGCCCTTCTATTGGCCTTTCATTTGTTGGCCCTTCATTGGCAATCGAGCTGGAGCTTGCCTTCTTCGAACCTAATAAAAACATTATGAATATAACATCAGCCCATATAATAACGTAAAGGAAAACTAAAGAAGTCATTGAACTTACCGGGTATTTTTCCTCACCGAGAAACGGTCGACGAACCGACCCTTGTGCGGTTTCAACCAATCCTTCGGGTACAAGCGGAACCATTTCAGCCAATTCTTCGGTGTCCTATTCGTCACCCGACAAACACATTAAAAATACCGCTAATTATGCTATGTGCAAATATTGTAATAAACCAAAAATAACATAAACAACAATATCATAACTTACGGGGTTTCTTGTCGTTGACTGATGAACAGTGGACTCACTTTGCCTTTCTGTTTGGCCTTCAGTTGTCGTTCTACCTGTCCCTTCACTAAGCCCTTCCACCGACCTCTCACCCGATCGTTTTCTTCTGCTTTCTCAATTGACAACCTTTAGTATTGTGCCCCCGCTACATGGCAATAAGAGCATGTTATCTTCCCACCTATCCTACTCATTCTTTGCTGACCCGAGACCTCCCCCTCTGACATTCTTCGTCTTCGTTTTGGCCTTCCCATTTGCTTCTTCAGCGGCAAAGGTTGAGGTGCTTCACGATTTGTTGGCTTCCAAAACTTGCTACTTCTGATTGGCTGCATCATGAATTGGTATGAAGCAAGATATGTCGTTTTCTTGTACCAATTATCAATATAATCGTCCACGTTATGGCCTTTCAATTGGATGGCACATATGGCATGTACACAAGGAATTCCACTTAGTTGCTATGCTCGACATGAACAATTTTTCCTACCTAAATGGACAACATACTTATCAGAACCCTTCATTATCTCATATCCTTCATCCCCATTCCAGATGGGATGACAATATCTACTTGCAGCCAAGTTCTCATCCAATTTCTTGGCAATCCTAGGACCATATTGCCTAGTCCACTTCGTAGCCTCATCTCTTTGTTTGTAGAGCCGAGTCATGACCAATACTCGTATATCTTCAAGCATTGAGATGATTGGTTTGCATCTCGCATCAATTATTCTCCCATTGAATGCTTCACATATGTTGTTGTCAACGTTATCGCACTTGAATTGCTCGCTGAAAAAGGCCTTGCACCAATGCTTCGGTTCTGTCTTGAATAGTGCATCAGAGCCTTCCTTGGTCAACTGAACCAATCCTTCTTTAGCCATCCTAAAGTCACCATGTTTGTGCTCTTTGCTAGCTGCCAAAATTGCAATTGTAGCTTATCCCCTTTATAGGTCTTTGCCCAATTTGCATATATGTGCCGTGCACACATTCGATGTTCGGCATAGGGCATCAACTCGGCCAATGCCGGAACGAGTCCCTACAATAATTTGAAACAAGAAATGTAAGAAAATAGCATGTTGTTAATATAAAAAAACAAACAAATCACTATGACATTACCTTTTGTTGATCGCTCATAAATGCCCATCCTTCCCCATTTGTTATATCCAAGTCAGCCATGAGATTTTTTAGGAACCAAGACCAATTGTCCTTGTTCTCTATCTTTACAATGCAAGCCAATGGAAACATTTGGTTGTTCGCATCTCTTCCAATTGCAGCCAGCAATTCTCCTTTGCACAAGCCATTTAAGAAACAACCATCCAATCCTATGATCCGTCTACACCCGGCTAAAAATCCCTGTTTGCATGCATCGAAGCACACATAGAACTTATCGAACTTAGTTCCACTATCAGGAAGTGGCCTCTCCACGACCTCAACAAACACTCTACTTGAAGGGTTTTGCACCCTACACTCCCAAGCATAATCCCACACTTGCCCATATTCCTCACCATACCCTAATGACCAATGAGTACCCTAATCACCTGTTTTTATTCATTCAGGAAGTTCTCTTGGGCAAACTTCATCTTATGTTTTGAAAATTAATGGAACCCTCTTGGCACTGTCGTGGTTTTCTTTAGTGTTTCTAATGAAGTCAATATTCCTTTGTCCCAACTGTGCTGAAGATTCCCTTTTACCTTTTCGATCTTCACGTAGGCATGGGGTCGCGAACACCAAAGATCTAAGGGGCCAACACCAGCATCACCAATCACGGTAGATCTACAGGCTCTGATGAGCCCCATGACGCCGGCGGGGCGCCTGTTCCCAAAAAGTCCAGAAGAAATTTTCAACGGAGATCATCACCGGAACCAGGTGATATCTACTGGGCCGTCGGCATGAAGCACCCCTTTCATGGACTTTGACGCCCTTAAGTCGGCCATCCAGAGCTCCGTCAAACCTCGGCCAGTCGATGGTGAAGCTCCCCAGGTTCTGCAGCCTCATGGTGCGGGACTCCGCGGGCCGAGAGCACTGGAGGAGGACCCATGTCGACATCGACCGCCATGTCGTCGCAGTCCACGGCCCCATTGCCGACAGCCTTTCCGATGAGGCGGCGGTCAACGAGTACCTCGTGGACCTGTCCACTGACTCACTGGGGCTCGTCGGTGACGACAAGCCCCTGTGGGACGTCCACCTCCTGATGGCCCACAGGTGCATGGTGTTCCGGATCCACCATGCACTCGGTGATGGGATCTCACTGATGTCGATGTTCCTGGCGTCGTGCCGGCAGGTGGACAACCCCGAGGCGCTGCCGACGATCGGTCCTCCATCGTCGGCCAAGAGGAGGGGCGGCGGCAAGTGGTGGAAGGCGGTTGTGAGGGTGTTGGGGGTGTTGTGGTTCACGTTGGTCTTCGTAGTGGAGTTCGTGCTGAGAAGCATGTGGGTGAGCGACCGGAAGACGCCGGTGAGCGGCGGCGCAGGGGTGGAACTCTGGCCGAGGAAGCTGGCCACGGCGAGGTTGAAGCTGGAGGACATGAAAGTGGTCAAGTCAGCTGTCACTAATGCGGTAAATTCTAAAGTTTCACGTCTTTATTGCTCAAAAAGAGTAATAGCACGACGGATTCAATAGTTTTCTAATTTGTTCAATCTTTTCTTTATACAAAACTTCTGTCATTTTGATCCCTAATAATACTTTTGTTCAACCGAAGTCCATGACACCACGTCAAATTAATCTTTTCATTAAAAAAGTTATGATAGGCCGTTAAATCGCATGGCATGTTTTAAATCTTTTTTAGTAACACAAAATAATCATATTTGAAAGGGCAAAAGTAAACTTCAAGTGTCAAAACTTGACATGGATAGACACGTAAATAGCAAAATTTCCATAAGGTACACTTAAATGTCTTTTTTTTTTCTGAAAATTAGATATTTATTTGTTAGAAATCTGATGTGTCATTATTTATTAATAAAACTTGTCCACTTGGCTCGTCGAAATGTCTACTTAGCAATCATTGTCCTAAATGACGTCGTTTTGTCTTGAAATTTGATTTTTAATATAAATATTAAATTAAATTAAATCAAAAAAAAAGAAAAAGACAAATGGAGCAAGCAACATTTAGTGACAACATCGTTTTTGCCTTATCTAGCCATGTCAACGCCACATGAATAATTTTTCTTTAAAGAATTGCCATGTCAATAAAAGATTTCGCTAGAAAAAGCCATGTTAGCAATTTGGTCGAAAATTCTTATCATTGACAGTTTAAGTGTTCTTTTCTTCTCCGATTTTGGAAGTTTTGGCACTTATATGTTCACTCGTGCCAAATTTTGACACTTTAGGTGTCTAGTACTTTATTTAAAATGATTAATATCACGAAAAACCTTAAATTAGTACACCCATGACAAATTTATCTCATACTAATTTTTTAACCTCAAAAAAACTCTAAATTGGTATACCTATAATAAGTGTACCCTAAAATAATTTTTTAAACACTAAAACCCCAAATTGATACATTTATAATAAGTTTACCTTAATTTAGTTTCTGTTAAATTGGATTAATAGCATGAAAAACCGCAATCTAGTACACATGTGACAAACGAAAGAAAAAACTCCAAACTGATACAGTAGTTAACTATCATATGCCATCCAACTTAGTAATTTTATAGTAAAATTTAACAAAAACTAACGAAAGATAAATTTCTCATAAGTTTACTAGTACATGGGTTTTTTGGTTTTAAAAAAATTTCTCACAAGTTTATGGGTCATTTATCTTTAAAAGAAGAATATTGCATACTTTTCTTGAATGTCATGACTACCAATGCATTTTTGTTGTACGCAACTTCCAGATGATACCGACCACAGAAAAAAAAAATTCAGATGATGAATCTCATTCATTGCTGCAAATGCAGACCATTAATGATGTGCTCTTCGGGATCATATCGGCTGGCTTGTTCAAATACCTAGACCACCAGTCTCCCGACGGTAAAAAAAGGAATAGCATTTCTGACAGTTCCCTCGATTTTTGTCGATTCAAAGACGATGAATCTCGACCACTAAAATGCTCATTTGCTTTTGCCAGCTGTGCGGGAAGGGACTCGAATAACGGGAGTGGCGATGGTTAACCTGCGAGATCAACCGGGACTGCAGGTGATTGTCACTGTTGTTCCTCTCGTTTCTCTTTTCTTTCGTGATCTCACTTCTTTTCTTGGCCTTTTAACGGAAGTTGATTGAATTGAGCGTGGTGTTGGTATTAATCAGGAACTATCCAATATGATGAAAGGCAACCCGGGACTGCGGTGGGGCAACAAGTTAGGGTTTCTCCTCCTCCCCATTCACTACCACAGAAGCTGCGGCGACCCTCTCAAATACCTGAGAAAAGCCAAGTCAATGATCGACCGGAAGAAGAAGTCCTTAGAGGCTCACTTCTCCTACAAAATTGGGGATACCGTCATGACTTATCTAGGAGCACATGTAAGCTCAGTTCACGCTTCTGCAATTCGGAAAACAGAACGAGAATAAGCTGACAAACGCGCGCAATCTGTCTGGGTTTTGCTGATGCAGGCCATGAGCTTGCTCTTCTACAGGATCGTTTGCAACACCACGTTTAGCATCTCGAACGTGCTCGGCCCGCAAGAGGAGATTGCACTTGTGGGCAACCCTATCACGTACATAAGGGTAAACGCCTCCAGTTTACCTCACGTAAGGCTCCAAAATACTCGTGCCTCATCGTTTTTCCTTTTTCCTTTTTCTGCGGTATCTAGAATGGAATCTTTATCAGGACTGACGCGCGGTGTTCGGCGAGATGCGATGTATGCAGGCACTCACAATACACATGGTGAGCTATGCGGGGAGGGCGGACATGCAGATTCTGGTGGCCAAGGACATCATCCTCGACCCTGATTTTCTGGCCAAGTGCTTTGAGGATGCTTTGCTCGAAATGAAAGCAGCAGCTTCTGCTGCCTTGAACTCGAAGAAATAAACAGGGAAACATTCTTGTGATTTTCGGAGGGAAAATCTATATTGTACTCTTATCCATGTGTGATTATAGATGGGAACAAAAGAAGAATTGGATCCTGCTTAAATGATGTTCTCTTTGGATAAGAGGGAACATTTTAGGCTAGCGATCCGAATTTCGTTTTTTATGTCTTAATTGATTGATGAAATTAGTCTGGAACTCCTTGAGTTGGGGATCTATCCACTCAATGTTGGGCTCCATGCAATTGAACAAAGAAATAAAGCTAGGTATATTAATACGAATTTGATGGGATGAGCTTATGTTATTTGAATGTTCACTTATGTCTACATTTAATCACATCATTTTAACATACATTTTATATATCAATTTTGGGGAGAAGAACAGTAAAAGTGCCATAACTTTCATATGGCATTCATTTAAGTATCATAATTTTTTTTCATCCATTCAAGTACCACATCGAAATAAAATTGATCATTTGGTTGCCAATTCCGGCCAATCATCTTACGTTAAATTTTTTTACTTGTGTTCTTTACGCAACTAGCTGGGTGGAATTGGCACCCAAGTAATCGATTTTACTTCGATATAATATTTAAATGAGCGAAAAAAAAGTTATAACATTTAATTGAACGCCATACAAAAATTATGGCACTATTGCTATTCTTCTCATCAAGATCCACATATAAAATGTATGTTAAAGTGATGTGATTAAATGAGAGAAGTACACTATCAGTGCCTTAACTTGTGTGCGGTGCTCACTTTAGTAACATAACTTTTTGCCGACACACTTAAATGCCAAAGTTGAAGAAAGATGATCATTTAAGTGCCTCCGCTGACATATTCCGATCAAAAATTAACATATGACTTTTTAATTAAATTTTTTAGCTAGCATGGCACTTAACATTGTTTAACTAACTTTTTGCGTACCACTTAAGTTAAAACAATTTTTTTAGTGCCAAGATTTTTGAAAACTGATTTTTTAGTGCCAAATTGAACCGAACTGTTCTGGGCATTTCTAAGTTTTGAAAACTTGGAATCACCAATATCCTATCCAGTTCTTGATTCCTTGTGTAGAATTAGATTGACTAGACAGGTAATACTTCCTTTTTTGGGTATATTTTTCTCTAAGCTAAAGAGTAAAGCTAGCAGAGGCAAAAGGCAAAACCTAGGCTTCTAATTCTTGAGAAAATTTTCGATGGTTTCAAACCACCATGTTACCTACTAACTTGGCATGCATAAATTTACGTGGCTCCACTCAGAGTGTGACACCGTGGCTTGATGTGGAATTAAAACATTGGACTGGGGAAGCTCTCTTTTCTCTCTCTCCCTGCTGGAATGACTCACCCACGCAACACAAAATGATGAATTTATCGCCTCTTCTCTCTCTTTTCCAGTTCTCTCACAGCCCCTCTCTTCTACAACTCTCTTCCCCTCCCTCACCTAAAACCCTCCCCTCCTCCTCCTCCTCCTTCTTCACGACATGAGGCAGGGGAAGAGAGTTGCAGAAGAGAGGGTCGTGAGAGAACTTGAAAAGAGAGAGAAGAGGCAATAAATTTAGCATTTAATGTTGTGTGCGTTAATCATTCGGCCAAGGAGAGAGAGGAAAGAGAGCATTTAATGTTGTGTGCGTGATGATTTGAGGCCATTGAATATTTTCTAGTCATAGCTCTTGACTCTCTTGCATCTCTCACCTCCCTCTCTCACTTTCGTCTTAGCTGCTGCCTCGCCCTCTCAACTTGCCTTAGGCCCCAACTCTCGTGACAGGGGCCTCTCCCTCTTACATTGCCTCTCAGACATTGTATTTTTAGTTTAAAGATACGATTGTTATGGTTGGGAAGAGGGATGTTTTGGAGGATGTAGTGCAAGACGAGACCAAAGAAGAGAAATGATGGGCTGGAATTACGAAAGACGGAGAAAGGCGAGGTTGAGCCGAGATATGAGAGATGAAGAATCGAGCAGGTCCACGCACTAGACTCTGCTCATGTGACTTGCCCAGAATTTCAAATTTTATTTATTCATTAACCACGCAGAATCTAATCTTTCTCAATTGCAATCAATTCTCATGTAGGCTCTACGCCAAATGGTCCAGAAATTTTATTGATTCATTGAACACAACAAAATCTAATCTCGCTCAATCGCCAGCAATGCTCATCTAGGCCCTACGATAATCAGTGCTCAACGCTCATCCACTCAACTACCATACTCTATAGGTTTAGGAAGGGATGAATCATCATCATGTCTCCTTAATGTCATCACCTAGAGTCTAGCACTTTCTATCTTTCAATTTGGAATCAAGAGTCACATGGTCAGTTTTCAATTCTACACCGAAAATCAGCCTACCTGAAAAACAATCACTCCAAATGTAACTATTGGGAAGTTATGTTTTGTTGTTGCTAATTTGGGGATTTTATACGTGTTCTAAACGATAGGAGTTAGTGAATAACACAACTTATTGTAACCTTCGTTATTTATTTTATTGAATTCCAAAATTATAACCGTTGTATGTAACCATTGATTGTTGGTTATAAATAGCCACACCATATTATTGGGAAAATTGTCCAAAAAGCCTTAAACCTATTGTACAACAGTAAAGTAAGAATAGCAAGAGTGTCTCTCTACTTATGCATTAATGATGGATGTCTTTATGGCTTCGGTTGATTGAATGGAGAAATAAAACTAGGTACATTAATATGAATTTGATGGGATAGGTATCTCTCTACTTATGTCTATATATGATCACATCACTTTAACATATATTTTATATATATATGGCATACCTAACATCCGGAAATTGATACCCACATACTTAGTTGGTTTATAATAATTGTGCATTGATGATGGATGCCTCAATAGCTTCCACACAGTTGAACAGAGAAATAAAACTAGGTACGGTACTATGAATTTGATATGATGGACATGTTTTCTACCTTTGTTTATATTTGGTCACATCATTTTAACGTACATTTTATTTATCAATATTGCATACCTGATATGGAAAATTATTACTTGCCATATTTAGTTGGTTTACAATAATTGTGCATTGATGATAAATGACTCAACTGCCTAACACATATTTTATTTTATTTTTTCATATTTTTATCAAAACAAGCTTAGGCTACCTGTGGCTTAGGAAGGGATTTTGGGTCGTCAAAGCCTTTGAGTGAAAATTGTCGTTTTTGGTAAAATTTTTGTGAACCACTTTGACTCAAAGCTAGCATTGGCTAAGGCCCTGTTTGGTTCGAACTTTCTTGAGGGCTTTCTTTTTGAAAGCCCATCGTCAAATGCAAACCTGTTTGGTTCGGTTTTTAGAGGACTTTGGCCAAATACAATTGCATCTTCAAAGGGCTCTAAAGGCCCTTAGCCCAAGGGAGGTCTGGAGTGACTTTAGGAAGTTGCATATTGTAAATGCAAGTTGCACTGTTCATCTTCTCCGAGGAGCCGACGAGGCCGAAGACCACCGGCCAAGGTGTCCCCGACGCCAGCGATCGTCAACCAAGGCGTCCACGACCCAAGCGACCGTCGGCCAAGGCGTGGCCGACGCCGGCGACTGTCGACCAAGGTCGCGCGACCCAAGCGGTGGTCGCCTGCGTGACCCCAGCGGTGTTCGCCCGGGTTGCGAGCCTAGGCGATCGTCGCCGTCGCCCGGGTCGCGTGCCGGGCGACCGTCGCCTAGGTCGTAAGCCCGGGCGACCGTTATCGTCGCCCGGGTTCGTGCGACCCGGGCGACGGCGATGGCCGACCACCGCTTGAGGTCGCCGACCTCGGGCCGTCTTTGTCCGGCGGCCGATCCGGTCGTTGGAGGGTGGGGTGAATAAATTTTTAAAAAAAATTACAAATTTAAAAAAAAAAAAAAAAAAAATTAGTCAAAGTGCTTTACAAAATGTAGTGTTTACCAAATGGTATTTAGGCCAAAGTTGCTTCGCACCGCAATAAAAATTTCATTTTACCAAACGGTATTTGCATTTCGGAAAATCCTTTCAAATTTTAAAAGATACTTTGCATTTTCCTAGGGCATTTGCCCAAAGCCAAACCAAACGGGCCCTAAACCTAAAACCCAAGGCAAGTCCTCCTTGCTTCCTGCTTTGTAGTGTTCTCGAAAATTTCTCTTAGTTCAATAAATAACATTGTTGAATTTCTATCTTACCCTCGTGCCCTCATTTCTAGTGTTCATCGTCTCTCTCAACCTCAGTCACTATGAATTCCGGTCAAAGTGAGTCCCAAGTCAATGGTCATTGAGGGACGGTCGATGATGCCAAGATACTGCATTTGTCGGGTCTAGATTCATCTTCTCCCTATCTAAGTTCTAGATCTGATCATTAATTTGACATCTAGCTTAATGATTGTACTCGGCTCACCAACAGTTGCTGATGATTGATGAGGGTGGCTAAGGGTCCCCAAGGGTCTAGGTTCGAGCATTTGGGTCCTCAATCGAGGTCTTGATCGCCGAGCATATGATTTCATGAGGGTCTGAATTGCAAGGTCATGTGACCCTCAACATTGTCTCTCCTAACTTTTCGATAACTCGATTAATGCCAAGATTAAATTTGCTTCCGCAATGACCATGAAATGAATACCCCATTCTCTAGTTCTAATTCAGCGTGTATTCCTCTGTTTTCCGTTTTTCATTTTCACTTCAAAGCTATTTGGCAAAAAATATATCAAATAATCATTTAATTTGTTTTGAGTAAATGAAGCTTAAATCCAAAAAATAAATAAATTGGGAAACGAAATCAAAACTCTCCCAAACACGCACCCTTAATGAATCCTATCATTTGATGAATAAAATGATAATCATAACACCTAAAAACCTTGACGAATTTTATTTTTGCAAAATAAAAAATAAAAAAATCAAAGACATCCCGAGAAAGATAAAACACTTGGCAAGAATTACGCATCCTCACGTGACCGCAGGTCGAGAGACTCGAGAGCGTCGCGGAATTGAATGGTCCGGACCGAGTCGCGACACGTCGGGGGCCGGGGGTGCTCTTATCCGCTTTCAGGAATTTACGATTGGCGATGGACGCAGCTGCAGCTTGTCGTGAGAGATTGCAGAGCCAAGAAGAAGGAGGAGGAGAAGGAGGAGCAGAATGAAGGTGGGAGTTATTCATGGAGCTCCTGGCGCCACCCTGCTTCCCTTGCCACGCGCCAGAGCTACCGTCAAATGCTCTTCCTCTTCTTCCGGTACTCTTATCTCCTTCTCTCCCTCTCTTTCTCTCGGTGAATTTCGTCTTTGCTCCATATTTTCCGAGTTATATCGCTGGCAGATGAAAGACCCATTTCTCTGTTTTCGTTAAGCTTTGGATGGTACTGAAGTAATTTCACTGTGTTGATTGAATTTGCCGCATCCGGACGACTTAGTCGTGAAACCCCCCCATTTCTTGGGAGGAGTGAAGGCGATGCAGATGTGGTAGTTTTTGATTCTTTCGGTGTTGGACTAGGACCAAGTCCAGGGTTCATGATGGGATTGAGTTGGGCTTGTCTTTCTTTTGAGCGAGCGTATAGAAGTAGTAACATCTTCAAGAATAGGGAGCATGTGCGGTAGAATAACAATACCTTTCATTGAAGCTGGACTTTATGCTTCCGCCGACAATGGACAATGGATTGTTGTTGACAGAATGACTGAATTTTAAACAAAGGCAACGGCACTACGCTCAGCAGTTAATTTGTTTAAAGCTGAATAATAGCAGCATGAAGTTGAAGTTCTAATCACTATGGTTAAGCTTTCATTAGTTATACCATCTACATTCTCGAGGCAGGGCTTGAATTTTTTCTGAAAGACTTGTTTAAGGTGATTGTGTACTATCCAAGCTCAGCTTCTTCCTTTTTGGGTCTTGGGTTTGAAAACTGACTTACTTTCAATGACATCTCAATGCTTTTGAAAATGAAGATTTAGTATGAAGCTATTTTTTCCTCTCTGTTGTTTGTTTTTGATTTTCTGCACTATTGTTGTTCACTCCTTTTCATGCTTAGGCTGAGTTGCTTGGGAGTTTGTGAATCAAAATGCAGGTCATTTATCTTTTATCAAGGATGTAGCTGCCGCTGAACCTCCTAAGCATCTCCATTACTTGCTAAAAGTGCTTCAAACAAGAGGTACCTTTAAGTAAAACCTTGCTCCCTCAGATTGATTATGTGTTGCTCATGGTACAGGAGGATGTTCAAATTTTTGTGTTATGCTTTGTGGAGAAGATGATTTCAAATACAGGGCATAATTTGTCTGGAGTGAAACTTGTCATGGTCGTCTTCATCTGTATTGATCGACCTTTGAGCAAAAAATTGTAGGAATCCTTTCTGCCTAGTGTCTTTGTTATGTGAGGAAGGGGTACTTATCAAAAAAAAGTTATCCCAAGGAAGAGTTGATTACTCTTTTCTGATGCTACTCACCCTGTGTATTTAAGTCTAGTTGAAATTGTGATTCTGAAAGTTGGACATAGTTCATTAACGCCGTAGAATGGATCACAATGCACAAAATCAGTGTTTCAGCTAAAAGATATCAACTAACATCTAATGATTTTCTTTACTCACTGTTTTGAGCTGTCACAGAACTTGTCCTTCTAATTATTAAACTCTTTGGTTGCAGGTGAAACTATAGTATCTCCAGGATCTAGGCAAGGGTTGATCCCCCTAGTCATTCCTCTGGCGCAAAATCTTTCAGGTAGTGTATTTAGTTGTTTTAAGAATAAGGGCTAGCAACTCATGAAGTATCATCAGTTTGATGATGGAATTATTGGTCCGAATTAGGTGATGTTACTGGGTTGCTGAGGTGGCCAACAGCCCCACCTGGGTAAGAGACTGTAACTGTGGTGGATGTTAGAAAGTTGATCGTAGCTCTTGCACCCCTTAAATTATCTGTGGTTCATTGCCATTCATCACAGGATGGAGATGCCGGTTGTTGAAGTCCGCAAGCATGGCGTGTGGCTATTAGCTAAGAATGTAATACATTGAGCTACAAGATTTACTTTATGCATGAATATATGGGTCATCATGTTGTCTCCAGCATCCTAGGGTTGCTAATTGGTACTATGTGCATGCCAAGCAGTCCATGAGTTGAGCTCTTGCTCTCCCCCTTTACCATAATTATTTGCAGTTGGTGAAAGAAGCTTAGCATTTTTAGCTTCTGCAGAACAGGTTGATCAGTATATACATAGGATTCTTGTTGAAGAAGATGCCAATTCACAGAAGAGTAGTGATGAACTCTACCATGCTTCATCTGAGGCTGGTAAAGAACTTTACAACAAGGGTGATTTTGCAAAATCTCAGATGAAGAATCTTGAGGCATATCTTTTGAAAAAGGTAACCAAACAAGAAAGTGACTTGGCTTTCACTTTACACTGAATGCATTTGATTAATTTTTTGCCTTTTTGTCTGTTTACAGGTTGGTATGTTTCCAGATGTCTTAGAGCACAAGGTGACTCGCCACTTTGACGAGGGGGATGAAGTGGGTTCCTACCAACTTGTCTTTGTATTTCCTTTTTTTTCATATTGTCTGGCAGTGGCTTCACTTTGAACATCATAATCCTGTTTGCAAGGTTTCAGCCATGGTGACTGGAGAGTTCTACTCAAAGAAAGATCTCTTTCCAGGATTTGGACGTCCTTTTGCCTTTTATGCAGAGATTTTACTAAGGTCATTCTACTTTATTCACATGCTATTTTCCTGTTCTCTCTCTCTCTCTCTCTCTCTCTCTCTCTCTAGATATACCTCACATTTGGCAGAGTTGGACGGGCCTCGGAAGCTAAAGATGCTGCCAGGGTGGCTCTAAAATCGCCCTGGTGGACATTAGGCTGTGCATATAAGGTATGCCTATTCATTATTATGGAACCATTTTGTTTCAGTGCCTCTTGTGCTCATTGCCAGAATGTCGGGTGGTTCAGGAAGTCGCTCAAATAGCACAGTGGGAGGATGAACAAATAGAGTACATCAAAGAAAAAGTGTCAGAAGAGGGAAAACAAGAGGATATCAAGAAGGGCAAGGCACCTGCGCAGGTATCTCGGGTTGCATAGCTCATCCATCTCCAGGAAGAAAAGAATTATTCATTATAGAAAGAGATTCCTGTTTGATTTGTTGGTTTCGAAACCTAAGGAGTAACTAATACTTCTTTGTTGTACTGTAAGGTCTCTTTGGACGAGGCCGCTTTCTTGCTAGATTTAGCTTTTGTTGAGGGGACCTGGTCTGATTATCTCGAGCGAATCGCCGAATGTTACAAGGAAGCGGGACTCGATGATATAGCCAAGTTCATTCCCTACCGGGATTGAGAACAAGCCGAATGAGGATCACAGCATCTTTCATCAACCCAACAAAGCCGTGATCATTCTGATTCGAAGACAATGTCGATGGCGATGCATATTAGTCCTAGGATCCAAGGGAAGAGCAAGGAATAATTTGAAGGGATCATAGCATTTCCTGGTGAAGGGTTGGATCCGATGCGAAATGTTCCGGGGAGCCGGTGGTTTACATGTTTTTAAGCTGGGGTTGGTGTACTTCTTCATTTGATTCTTTTGAGGGAATGAAAAGGCTAATCTAACTGGTGAGGCTATTCTTGTAGATTGATGTTTTCAATGAAATGAGCAGACTTGAGTCCTTGTCATGTGAGATTCCGCTGTCAAAGTTGATACTTTGCGATCGGCCTACATCCATAGCTTAGCTCCACCAGTAGTGTAGTCTGGTGGTGCATATGATTCTACAAAAGCACAAATAGGGGCATCTATACATAATTCGATCGTGACATGACTTGCCTTTTTTATCGGGAATTACCTCCATTCCATTTTCGATATACCTCTCGATTGTTGTGCACTTCGCTGTCCGTGCAAAGTAGGGATGGCGAGAAATGTGAACGAGCAGAGCGGAGGAGTACCGGAAAATTGGTAAGACCATCGTTTGCAATCATGAATGACCTAAGTGTCGGTCGAGCTAAAAATTCTTACCTTACACATGTCGTGCGTTACATCTATTAATGAATTTTAGCGCGCTAAAAAATTCTTACCTTACACATGTCGTGCGTTACATCTATTAATGAATGTTAGCGCTTCAAATTTAACCTTTTAATTGCCTATCGGAGATAAGGATGGTGAAGATATGTATATAAAGCAAATGAATTAATTATTATAATTATTTACTGGACGATATCTTATTATTCAAGCGATGCTTCATTCCATTTAACAAATTCTCAGAATTATTGCCATCCTCTAAAAATTACTATATTCTCGCATTAGCCGGACGGGCAAGAATACAATGGCAAATGAAAATTTTGAAAAAGTAAAATCAAAGTGAAGCATGTACTTAGTTTAGTTTCTTCCATGAAAATGGAGAGGTACAAGGCTAGTTTCATAAATATATAAATTTAAATGATTTTCGATGGTTAATTTCATTTTTTTCCCAAAGGACATAGAATATTCTCGTAATTTCTTGATAAGGTAAGTTTATTTATTCCTATCCATTTTCTGTACGGAATCCCGAACGTGGCCCTGGCGTCCCCGCGTGGCCACGGAGACAAGAATGGCACTGGAAACCGCCTCCAGCGGGGCGATACCGTAATTTACCATCGGGTCTACGGAGGAAAGAACCCCCCTCCCCCAATCAACTCCTCCCATCTCCTCCATTCTCTCTTTTCGCAGCAGGGGAGGGGCGAGGCTGCGAACTCTCTCTCCATCACTGAAGAAAGATCAAACCCTCCTTCCGATCCCCTTCGATTCCGCATGGAGATCTCACCGGCGGGCCTCGCCGACGCTGCCCCCTCCGCCTCCGCCTCCTCCGCCGCCGCCGCCGCTCCTTCCTCGTCGTCGTCCTCCTCCCCCGACCCCGGTTCGGCCCCGCGGCCTGAGCAACCCGCGCCCGCGCCGGAGCAGGCTCGCCGGTTGAAGTACGAAGACGACGACGACGAGGAGGACGTGTGCCGGATCTGCAGGAACCCCGGCGACGCCGACAACCCGCTTCGGTATCCGTGCGCTTGCAGCGGCAGCATCAAGTTCGTGCATCAGGATTGTCTCCTCCAGTGGCTCGATCATAGCAATGCTCGTCAGTGCGAGGTTGGTTTATTCGCGCGCCTCGATCATCAATTTGTCGTGACAAGGAAGTGCCGGAATTTGTTTCGACTCTTGATTCGTATTTCCACTTTGATTGGAAATTAGGGCGTATTCTGGAGTTATGGCTCGTTTCGTTCTGACTGGAAAGTGCCAGAATTTTGTTGAGCTCTTAATTCGTAATTCCTTTTTGATATAATTAGGGTTTCTTTTGTAGTTATGTCTCGTTTCGTTTTTTACTGGAAAGTGCCAGAATTTGTCCTTTGTGATAGAATTAGGGTTTCCTCTGTAGTTATGGCTCGTTTTGTTTTTGACTGATGAGATGTCGCATTTAATTGGACCTATGTGCATATAAGTTCTGTTCTTGGACGTAAAATATTTATTTATTTTGAGATTCTTTAGTGAATTTGACTTTGCCATGCTTTGAGCCCGATAACCTAATGTTTGCAACGAGTAATTGGAAGTATCTCCGAAGATTAATTGCGAACAAATCTTCCGAAGGCATTCTTTTAGACATAACTAGTTGCTTTCACTCTCTCTCTCTCTTTTTCCGGGGAAGGGGGGCATAATTGTATCGGCTATGAAATGACGTGTATTGTTTTCAGTGAATTTTGTGCATTTATATTTGTTTCTGGTAATCATAACTTATTTGAAGTCTTTTTTTTTTCATTAATGATCTAGCAGTTACTTAGTAATTGATACGCGAGTAAGCTAAATAGGCATGTGATACTTTGGTAAGCTACTGCAGCGATTTGTGTCAACTTGTCATTTTTCATTGATGATCTTAGAGGTGGCTTGGTGGATGGATACATGTTGGTTAGCTAGTGCTATTATCTGCTCCTCTTTAGTCAGTTTCTTCTTAGTGGGTCCTAGTAGCTGTCTTTTAGACTCACTCAATTGTAGTTGGGATGACTTTTTTGTGTGTGAAAGTGTATGAATTACAGCAGAAAGCTTCCACTTGTTGCGGTGTAGGATGATTCAAATTTAGGTTCTGAGAATGTGGGAAGAGTGGTTCTGGACAAGACTGAGTGTATTATATTTCATCGTGCTACATATTTACCAGGGCTGTCAATTCTGATCACTGGGCCCAATAGTCTTCGTCCTTGTATCTTCTTATTGATCCTTGGGGTAGCTGGACTTTTTGGTGGTGAGTATTTATGATTTATCTGATTTATTGCAGGTGTGCAAGCATGCATTTGCCTTCTCGCCTGTCTATGCAGAGAATGCTCCAGCAAGGCTTCCTTTTCAGGAGTTTGTGGTTGGGATGGCTATGAAAGCTTGCCATGTTGTGCAATTCATTTTGCGCCTTACTTTTGTTCTTTCTGTTTGGCTCCTCATAATTCCCTTTATTACATTTTGGATATGGCGGCTGGCTTTTGTGAGGAGTTTCAATGAAGCTCAGAGACTGTTCCTGAGTCACTTGTCAACTACAGTCATTCTCACTGATTGCCTGCATGGATTCCTGCTTTCTGCGAGTATTGTGTTTATATTTCTTGGAGCAACTTCTTTGAGAGATTACTTCAGGCATTTAAGAGAGCTTGGAGGTCAAGATGCTGAGAGGGATGATGAAGGGGACAGAAACGGTGCCAGGGCTGCAAGAAGACCTGTTGCACCACCTAATAGGAACTTGGCTGGTGACGCTAATGGTGAAGAAGCTAATGGTGCCCAAGGAATTGCTGGTGCTGGTCAAATTATTAGAAGAAATGCAGAAAATGTTGCAGCTCGATGGGAGCTGCAGGCAGCTCGTCTTGAAGCTCATGTTGAGCAAATGTTTGATGGTCTTGATGATGCTGATGGTGCAGAGGATGTGCCCTTCGATGAATTGGTTGGCATGCAGGGTCCAGTTTTCCACTTGGTTGAAAATGCATTCACAGTAAGTCTCTTTTCTGGTTGGGTTATTTGCGATCTTTGCTGTTCGTGGCTGAGCTGAAGAAGTTTTTTTTGTCTTTATGCTCCTCAAGAATTTTCTTTTGCTAAATTCCCATATTGACTAATTGGATTTCTTCCTCTGCAGGTTTTGGCAAGCAACATGATTTTCCTTGGTGTCATAATCTTTGTCCCCTTCTCCTTAGGTCGGGTCACGCTCTATTACTTAACATGGCTTCTTGCTAATGGCCCAGTATTGTCGAAAGTCATGCCACTCACAGATTCAGCTCTATCCTTGGCGAATATTACATTGAAGAATGCATTAACTGCTGTTACAAACTTGTCTTCTGAGGGTCAAAGTGACAGTCTGGTTGGCCAGGTTGCAGAGGTTTTGAGTTCAAATGCCAGTGGTTTAAATGAAATCTCCAGCAACATAAGCTCAAATCTCTCTGGGGATTTACTGAAAGCAGCTCCCATTGGAACATCAAGGCTCTCTGATGTCACCACTCTTGCTATTGGATATTTGGTGATCTTTTCTGCAGTGTTATGCTATCTTGGGATTGTTCTTTTGATTCGGTACACGAAGGGTGAGCCGCTGACCAACCGGAGGTTCTATGGTATTGCCTCGATAGCAGAGACGATTCCATCTCTTCTTCGGCAGTTCTTGGCTGCTATGAGGCATTTGATGACAATGATCAAGGTTGCTTTTCTCCTAGTAATTGAACTTGGGGTATTCCCATTGATGTGTGGATGGTGGCTCGATGTTTGCACGATAAGAATGTTTGGGAAGTCGATGTCAAACAGAGTCCAATTCTTTTCACTTTCCCCTTTAGCAAGCTCATTGGTTCATTGGGTTGTGGGAATAGTTTACATGCTTCAGATAAGCATTTTTGTCAGCCTTCTCAGAGGGGTATGCACCTTTCTACTTTGTTAATTGCTTAGTCATTCTATATATTGTAAATGTTACCACATAGCTTTCATTTTCATCTCTTTAACCTTTTCTTTTCGATGTGTCTATCAGGTTCTGCGTAATGGGGTTTTGTACTTCCTTCGGGATCCTGCTGATCCAAACTATAATCCATTCCGCGATCTCATTGATGACCCCGTCCACAAGCATGCTCGCAGGGTTTTGCTGTCAGTGGCTGTTTATGGTAGTTTAATTGTGATGCTGGTCTTTTTACCAGTGAAGCTTGCTATGCGGATAGCACCCTCCATCTTTCCTCTTGATATATCGTGAGATTGTCTTCTTACCTACATTTGCAGTTTTGAGGTTTCTGTGTCATCTACTTTGCAGACCCTTACAACTTCCATGTTTTTTTCTGCAGAGTATCTGATCCCTTTACTGAAATCCCTGCTGACATGCTTCTATTTCAAATCTGTATTCCATTTGCAATTGAGCATTTTAAGTTGCGGTCAACTATCAAATCCCTTCTTCTCTATTGGTTTACGGCTGTTGGCTGGGCCCTGGGCTTGACTGATTTCTTACTACCTGGACCTGATGATAATGGCACCCAGGAAGCTGTAAATGGAGAGCCAGCAAGGCAGGATCGACTGCAGGTAGTTCCACATGGTGGACATGATAGAGCTATGGCAGTCGCTAATGATATTAATGATGTGGAAGAGTATGATGATGAGCAATCCGACTCTGAGTAAGTTTATATTGTATTCCACAACTTCAATGCTTATGCCTAAAAGGGTCTTATATTCTGAATACAAGCAGAAACTCCAGTTGGATGATGTGTCATTTAACATATTGTAGCAGGTACAGCTTTGTCCTCCGTATTGTCCTCTTGTTAATGGTGGCATGGATGACGTTACTTATCTTCAACTCAGCATTAATCATAGTGCCTGTTTCACTTGGACGAAAATTGTTCAATGCCATTCCCCTTCTCCCAATAACTCACGGGATCAAGTGCAATGGTATGTGGTTGGTTCAAATTGTTTTAGCTGTGACTCACATCTTTGGATAACGACTGATGATTTTGTTTGAACTGATATGCCATTGTTTGTAGATCTATATGCTTTCATTATTGGTAGCTACGTTATTTGGACTGGGATTGCGGGATCAAGATATACAGTCGAGCACATTAGGAGTAGGAGAGCTGCTATTTTGCTGGGTCAAATTTGGAAGTGCAGTTGTATTGTCATCAAGAGTTCCGCTCTACTTTCATTATGGGTGAGAAGCATCTCTCTTCGTTGCCTCTAATGTTTAGTTTCCTAGAGGTAGTTATTTATGGATTATTCCGTCACTGATTTCTGCAATTGCTGTGCAGATTTTTGTCATTCCAGTGTTGATTGGCTTGCTCTTTGAACTTTTGGTTATTGTGCCTATGAGAGTGCCTACAGATGAGAGTCCTGTTTTCCTCTTGTATCAAGACTGGGCTCTCGGACTTATCTTCCTGAAGATCTGGACTAGACTGGTAAGTCTCTTTATTTGGATTTAGAGGGACATGTGTAAGCTGGTAATTTCCCCATTTGAAATATGCTATATGCTCTTGCATACTTAGTAGTATGGAGGGGCAAAAGTAGCTTGGTTGCTCCTGCATATAAGCTTCCTTCTTCTATTTGACTAATCATGTGTTTTTGTTCCCAGTGCATTTATTATTCCACATTACCATTATAGCTATCTCACTTAGAGTGTAGAGAGATCAAAGTGGTGGTGGTTTGATAAGGAGATCTTTCTTGCTTGAGGAATAACTTGTCTTCTGTAGTGCTTCCTTACTATGCAACACTGTATTTGAAGAGCTTTTAGTTAGTATGCAGGGTGGAGATGAAACAAAGTCAGGCAAAAAAACTTTTCATTCTTTAACAATTTGGGGTGTATTTATTATTAGCCGAAGATTCTAGACATTGCTATTTTATGTCTGCAATATTTCCCATCTTTGGGTCATCCATTCTATTAATCGACTTTGGGAATCCCAGAGATTATGAATCTATTGATTCAACCCCATATTGCTTCTTCTGTAGGTCATGTTGGATCATATGATGCCATTTGTCGATGAGAGTTGGCGGTTAAAGTTTGAAAGGGTGAGAGAGGATGGTTTCTCCAGGTTGCAGGGCCTTTGGGTGCTCCGCGAGATCGTTCTACCAATCATGATGAAGCTTCTGACTGCTCTCTGTGTACCTTATGTTTTGGCAAGAGGGGTGTTTCCTGTGTTTGGATACCCTTTAGTGGTTAATTCTGCTGTCTATCGGTTTGCGTGGCTGGGATGCCTCGGCTTGAGCTTAGTATGCTTCTGCGCCAAGAGGTTCCATGTCTGGTTCACTAACCTTCACAACTCCATAAGGGATGATAGGTACCTGATTGGGCGCCGGTTGCATAACTTTGGGGAGGACACTGAAGTTAAGAAGCAAAATGAGGCAGAGGCATCAGCAGATTCCCCAACCACTAGCATGCCAGGAACTGGTTTGGTTCGTCGGGACAGGGAGGTCGATGTGGGATTGAGGCTGAGGCGTGCAAACTGACAGTGTGACGCTTGAAAAAAGGGAAATGAGGAAGTTTCGGTCCTTCGTATTTAAATGTCGGTGTCAAGCTGTGTGCACCCTTTCACCTTTTATTGCTCGTGAAAGTTATAACGAAAGGGTTGGGCTTACGTTACTTTAGCAAGTAGAATCATTAGGGTCTTATACATGTGTAGCACATATTCTGTTGAAACTCAGCATCTTTGATTGCGAGGGAATACAACACATATGTTCACCCAGCTTGTGTTCTTTGTATGTGGCTACCGATCATGTGGCAACTAATAGCACACTTGCAGAGTGGTGTCGTAAATGTGCCCAGGCCAAGCCATTTGCTCTATCATCTTATGTCAAATGTGGTAAAAGTTTCTGCCATTATTGCACTGATGTTTAAGTGCTGTGAAATTCAAGCGGCATTAACAGAGGTGCAACGTTAGCATGTACGCTAATTTGCTAATTTAGAAGTGTGCAAAAGTAAAACAGTGGCATCAATTTATCGTTATCATAAACGACTTGCTTCATTGCACACCTCGTTATCATAAGCACCTGGATTGGAACATTGCACGGTATACTTGAGATGGGCAACCATGATGTAATGCAACTGACCAGCAAATTTGTGCGTAGACTGGTGATCGACCCAGGAGGTGCAAATTCATGATAGACAAATTATACACCAAATAACATCAAAGGTGCTACCTCGAGAACTAATTAAATTGTTGCAAGCAGCACGAATGGAGCAGGACTTGGAAGAATCGGTCTGTTACTGAAACATCCTACTTGGAACAAGGGCATCTTTGATTAAATCGAGTTGTGGTAACATACCCATCGATTGATGACAGTCACCCTTGCATAAAAACATTATAGAAAAGTCTAAGTGCCACTGTAGAATTTGCTAGATAAGGCGTAGAACTTGCTAGAGAAGGCATAAAATTTCAACCTGCCTACTTGGAGCCAACAATGCACAATAACGAAGTAAGCTAACTTGCTAAAACTGCCCTGCCGTTTTGGCTTTAGACGATGGCGGCAAAACCAACTCAAAAGACAAAAAGAACCAATTGGGAATGGAGATCATTGTATGTAAGCAGCATAAATCAAGCAAAACAAAGTGTGCAGTCAATCACTCACAAAATCAAATCTCAAGCAAAAAATAAGAGCAAAACAATCTTCTAGGTCTTTTCCAACTCCTCACAAACTCCTGGAGATACCCCACATAGCAAACTCTCTATCTGGCTACCGAAGGGAACTCAATCAGAGTCTCAAAGCCATAAATAGGACAGTCACAAAATCCGGCGTCTCAAATGCGCAAAGCTACTCTCCAGCACTCAGGAAACAAGGTTGTCATTCAGAGAAAGAGATGCAAGCTGATCAGCCGTGCCACCAGCCTGTTGCTGTGCGACGCTCCTAAGGACCTCCATTGCTTCAGCCACTTTTGCTTTCAGGGCTTCTGGAGACTCCAGCAAATGCAAGACCTCAGTCTGATCCATTTCCAGAAGCATGCCAGTGACTTTGGCTGCTGCATCAGGCTCCAGTTGTTCCACCAGCGGATAAAGATTCTCACCCAACATCTGCAAGAGTTTTCCCACACATAATGAATAACAAGTCCATAGTCATTTCAGTAGACAAGTGAAGAGATATTCATCCTATGATCATACAGCATCAGCTTCCAAGTGTTACCAGGAAAATAAAAAAATTATGCACAATGGGCTGTCATAAGGATGATGATCATATTACCACTCTACCGGATCATTTGTCCATATTTTGATATCACAGAATATACACTGAGACATTCAAAAGAATCTAGCCCTCATCGACTCAACAAAGCATATTTGTTTCCCGGCCACCTAATGCTCAATACGGTATTAAGAGAATGCACCCATTCTTGGAGTGGGGGGAGAAGAGGAAAAGCGTAAAATGTTGGTTTATTTAAGGCATTGCAGCTCCTACCGTTCTCTGCTGATCTGGGCTGGCGTTTGCTAGGGCAGAAGCCAAAGCTGTAATTGGAACACTCTGAGAAATCGGTGTATCACGTAGCGGCATTCCACCCATGTCATATGGCATAGGTATCATTCCTCCTGCCACACCAGGCACTGACATATCAGGCAACCCACGTCCAGGAGGGTATCGATAAACACGTCCCCTTGGAAGCATCTGTCATTCAAATAAAGAGTAAAAAGTTTAATGCATGCTCAAATGATGCATTAGAGGAAACATCAAAGGAAAAGTACCAACCTGCTGTTGCATCATTGGGACTGGCTGCTGTGATTGCTGAACGACTCCTGCACGTCTCCCCCCTGGTCGCTGACCTTGCTGCCCCTGCTGAACCATAGGCACCAGGAAATTTGGCATGGGAGCTCCACCAGGTCTCATGCCAGGAACAAGCTGCTGTTGATACCCAAACCCAGGCTAAAAAAAAAGGCAAAAAAGATAACCACAAGATTAATGTTGGAGACTCGCAGTAAAGCAAAGAGCTATTGACCATTGTGAATGCCTGGAGAAAACTAAATATAGGAGAAATTACCTGGGGAGGCATGACAGCAGGAGGGGCTTGACCATAGAATAGCTGTTGACCAATACCTGGACCTCCAGGTGGATAAAATGGCATGCGAGGAGCAATAGTGGGTGCCATTGCAACTGGCCTCATTTGAGAAAATTGAGCCTACACGACACATCAGATAAGCGTCATATTTCAGGACATTCATCAATACTACATACTCCCAAAAGTTTGTAGAAATTGCATGACATCAAGAGGAAGCACACCTGCAACCTGGCTCTTCTGTCTTCCTTTCTTTGTGCATGTGCAACATACAGAGGCTTGCTGACAACCATTTTGCCAAGCATCTCAGAGAGCTGATTAGAAAGGAGAAAGAAACCAGGTGGTTGGGAAAAGAACCATCATCTTCTAGGAAATTTTTTGAAATACAAATCTGAGAGGACAAGTAATTACTTACAGCTCTGGATGCCTCGTCAGGAGTAGAGAAAGCAACAAATCCCGATCCTCTACTAATGCCATTAGGATCTCGCATAACCTGTTAAAATGAGAAGCATCGCCAACAAAATGAAATCAATAAAATGCTCAAAATTAAGAAATATGAAGGTGGATACTGGGCACATAACTTTCATCACAAAATAGAAACTACTAAGTAGAGGAGATGAAAATAACCTTGCACGATGTAATGTTACCAAATGGAGAGAACAGCTCCTTAAGCTTGTCATCGTCTATGCTATCATCTAAATTCTTTATATACAAGTTCGCCCCTTGAAGTTTATCAGCTGCTTCCTTCATGCTCTGCTCAAATCGAATTTTCAGTTCAACTTCCCTTTCAGATTTCTTTTGAGCTTTCCCAACATACCATTCCTTATCATCGAATTTCTTCCCATTCAGAGCGTCAACTGATCTAGCAGCATCATCTGCATTCTCAAAGTTCACAAAACCAAAACATTTGGATTTTCCATCCACATCCCTCATCACCACAACACTAGTAATTGGTCCAAATTCTCCAAAAACTGTTCTCAACTCTTCTTCAGTTGTCGACTCTGATAGGTTTTTCACATACACATTGTTAAATTTTGTCTTATCTTTGGCACTTTCTCTTTCCTGCTTGCGAAGGAAGGGTCCTACATACACTTGCTTGTCATTCAATAGCATGCCATTCAGCTTCTCTATAGCTTTCTGAGCAGATTCCTCGTTATCATATTGTACAAAGCCATAGCCTTTGGACTGACCAGAAGGATCTGTAGCGACTTTGCAAGAGAGGATATTCCCAAAAGCAGAAAATGTATCATGCAATGCTTTCTGGTCAATTCCCTTGTCCAAATTCTACAAAATCAAAATACAGGCAAAATGGTTGACAAGCTAATATGCAAATCCAAAATACATGAAAACTGGAAAGAGAAACCAGTATAAAAATAAATAAATAAAGCAAATTGGTATACCTTGATGAATATATTTCCAGCTCCACTTTTACGGACACTTGGATCGCGCTGAGAATACATGATCCGAATTGGCTTCTCATTAAGAGGAGTAAAGTTCAGCACCTCCAAAGCCCTAGCAGCTGTTGTGAATTTTTTTTTAGCACTTTGTGGAGAAAATAGAGAGAATAGGAAACAAGAATGCAAACTGAAATAACAAAATATGAAAGAAGTTTATGGCAAATGGCAACCAATAGCTTCAACGTGTTTAATGATGTCCTACAAGACTGCCACAGGACAGACCTGCACATCTCTTACCAGTAAAGACTAAAGGGAAAACTAAAAAGTTCATCTGGAAAGCAACCTAGACGATGCAAAAAACAATAGCTTACTACAAAACTTTGACATGAAGCATCAAAATAATCTAGCTAATAATGAGAGCGATTAAGTTTCAAGGTAGGCAGGACCAGCCGTCCTACCATCTCAATTCACCAGAGGTACATTCAACAATTCCCAAGAAAAATAGCAGCATAAAAAAAATCTCTGTTTTTCAGAAACCAAAAAAACTCAATAGAGAGGAGTAAAGTTCAGCACCTCCACAGCCTGAGCAGCTGTTGCGAATTTCTTTTTAGCACTTTGTAGAGAAAATGGAGAGGAAGAGTAGGAAACAAGAATGCAAACTGAAATAACAAAATATGAAAGAAGTTTCTGGCGAATGGAGACCAATAGCTTCAACATGTTTAATGACATCCTGCACGACTGCCACAGGACATAGCCACACATTTCTTACCAGTAAAGACTAAAGGGAAAACTAAAAAGTTCATCTGGAAAGCAACCTAGACGATGCAAAAACAATAGCTTACTACAAAAACTTTGACATGAAGGGTCAAAATAAACTAGCTAATAATGAGAGCGATTGCATTTCAAGGTAGGCAGGACCAGCTGTCCTTCCACCTCAATTCACCAGAGGTACATTCAACAGTTCCCAAGAAAAATAACAGCGTAAAAAAAAAAATCTCTGTTTTTGAGAAACCAAAAAACTCAATTACTTAGGATAGCTGTTTATTCAACTGAAAGCACACGTGACAAAATATCCAGTCATTCCTATCCAGCTGACGGAAGACACACACCTAATCCGGTTTGCAAAACTCCAAAATATACAGAACATGTTGATCCAAAAGAACAAAAAGGAAAGACAAAAAAGAATTGAACAATGCATGTGCAAGCTTGATTACAAAATGCTTAAATAAAAAAGGACCAAAACAAACAACATTTCTTCAATGCATAAGTTTTTTTACAAGGTCAGGGTGGGACACCATAAACGATTTGCTAGGTCCAGAAACAGCGAATCACCTTCTACAGCCAAAACAAACAATCCAGAACCTACGCAGCATGTATTTTATTTATTGTTATAATCTGAGAAAAAACTAATCAGGACGCATTAGATGTTCATCAAGCAAGCTTAACATCACGACATCAGAGGTCAAAGAAAACACCCAAAGATGCAGTCTAGTCCATTTAAGCGCTCGCACAAGAGGCGCTATATACTCAAGCATTGGCATTTATGGCACCGAAAACCGAAACGGCAAACCAAATAACATCTTCAAGTAGTATTTGGGGTGGTAAAACCCTACTTAATCGTCGATGATACCAAGGCAAAAATCTCCGCGACAACGCAGAAACGAAAGCATCTCGAACCGACAATAGAACGACAAAAACTCCAGGAACCCCCGAATCGACAGGCAGTAATTACTATCCAGCGACAAAAAAGGAATCAAATTTGCGACTAACCATCAATTGGGCTGCTGTAATTGACATAACCATAGCCCAGCGATCGCCGGGTGGTCAGGTCCCTACAGACGCGGACCGAGACCACCTGGCCGACCTGGTTGAACAGATCGTAGAGCTGGGAGTCGGTGACGTTGAAGTCCAGATCCCCAACATAGAGCGACGTCGTCGCGTACTGATTCGGCCCCGCGTTCACTCCCGGCATCGCATTCTGAGGCTGAACCTGAACCTGAGCCATTCTCTCCCGAGCAAAAAAAGAAAAATCTCCTTCTTTTTCCTTTTTTTTTCTACCAGAAACCTCGAAAAGAAACCCCCTTTTTTTTTTGTGCTTTTTTTCAAGAGATTCTTTCTTCCCTCTCCTCTGATTATTCGATGCAAAACCCTAAGGAAGACGATAAAGGAAAACGATATAAGGGGAAACAGAAACCGCACGCGAAATGGTCGACGGGAAAAAGGGCAGGAAAAAAGGCTTCTTTTTGGTTTTCGTTCGGTGGGTAGGGGTAAAAAATGGAGGAGAGGGAACGAAAGAGGGGAGGGCGGAGGGATAGATAACCCGCCGGCGGCGGCGGCGGACGGCGGCGGCACGTGAGGTAGAGAGAGAGAGAGCGAGAGAAGGAAGGAGGATGGATTGTAAAAGAGGGCAGCAGAGAGACTGCTCTGAAAGAGGAGTGACGCCTGGAGGCTGTGACGGATCATATACTCCGCTGTCTCTCTAGGGTTTCCTTTCTTCATCCGATCTTACCATCGAATCTGGGCCGTTGGATCTGTTTTTCTGTGTTCTTTTTTATTTTTTCCCCAAAATAATAAAAATAAATAACTTTTTTTTTCCCTTTTACAAAGACGGGGAGAAGTGGTCATGCCGTGGAAGTTAAAACTTAATGCCGAGGGAAATAAAAAAAAAAACAAGAAATTGCCAAAAAAAAGGAAAAAATCGGTTGTAACGTCATTGATTTCCTTTTTCAAAATAATAAAAAAATAACCTCTTTTTTTTTTTTTTTTTTTTCCAGAGAGAGGGAGGAATAGTCATGCCGTGGAAGTTATCTTAATGCCGAGGGAAAAAGAGAAAAAAAAAAAGATCGGTGACATCATGAATGTCCTTTTTTTTTTTTTTAGCTCTTGTTATTTCTAAGGTTATGTTCTTTTTTTCCCTTTCTGTAATAAACATGTGGAGCATATCCTTTTCAGAGAGTTAGACGACGAAAATATTAATTACAATTGATGTGTTCACCTTGTTAGATTTCGGACCAACAAAAAAAAAAAAAAACTAGGGTGTTAGATAGTCTTTTTAATCAAGTCATAGAAGGTAACTTAATTTCACGAAAATATCTTTTTTTTACTAAAATTGACGCCCTCGACATTTTTATGCTTTTCACAAAATAATTTCTCATTGTTTCTTTCATTTTATATTCTTGATGTCAATAAGATTAGACTTCACGCAGCTGAATGTCTTTCGCTCTACAACAATGCCTTCTTTATTTACAAAAAAAATAAAAATTCATTCTTTTGTTGAAAATATTTTTTAGAGAAATGAATGCCTTACACAGCATGAGGATGCAAAGATGGATGAAAGTATTAAATGTCCAAATTTCCTTTAAAAGGACGACTATTTCTAGTGGCCTTATAGTCAAATTGAGTGACTTAAAAACTTTTGGATTTGACAACGATAAGATAAGTTAGATATAATAACTACAATTCATATTTTTCAATCCGTGTGAGTTGAAACTTGCTCCTTCAATATTATTTGACTTTCTCTTTAAGAGAGCATTGTCCACAAAATCTTCGGTAACTTCTACCTCCTCATATCAATGCAAAAGTTAAATCGAGTTTTTACACAAATTTGAGAAATCCTTATAAAACAAATTTAACAAACATGAAAGAAGAACATATGATAAGTACAAACTATGGCAACATAGCATTATTTACCCATAGGAAGGCGAGAAGTACGTTTAAAATAAGAGGAACAGATGAAGAATTGCTTGATTGTTGACAGGAGCATACAAGTCTGGATAAGCTCATGAATGATTGGCTATGTCAAACTCCCAATACGACAAGATTCTTCTCGCCTTGGGCGAGCTCTCTCTACCCATACGAGGTAGCTTCCCTTGAGTTAAATCCTAATTTGTTCCCAGAAATTTGGTTTTTTGGATCGATCCATTCCATTTAGTATCTTACCCTGAAGTGATCTAGTCCATATTGGCTCAGGCATAATCTTGGAATAGGGTAGTTCTCCAATATCCTTAACCTCTTAAACCATTGTTCGTAAGTTCCCAGTTGTAGCCACCTTGGGCCCTGGGTTTTACGCTTTGCCCCACTGCGTTTATATCTGGAAGTGCTCTCCATTGCTGTTTTCTCGTTTTCTACTCTGCCGGGTCTTTCTTCCATCTTGGAATCTGATCATGGAGGAACACGAAGTCGAGGCGATGCAAATGACTGGCTCTCTACGAACGTTTAGGTAATCTTTGGTCAGATTCAAAAGTAGCATTCCTGGATGCAGTAGGATCCCTTGAAAAATTAAGGGAATGCCAGCTTGCTCTCTTTAGAAAGCCATGGAGAGAAGACCACGTGATCATTGGGTGTCTGGATAATGGCGTTTATGCTTTCACTTTTCGAACAAGTAGAAAAAGACAGAATTCTTCAGATAGGCCCTTGGTCTTCCTCCAATCACTTCCTCATCCACCCACCAAAAGGTTTTGGATATAGAAAAGCTCGAGTGACTTTTGATGAGAATAAAATAGAGGAAGCCTTGTTTCTGCTATGCTTGTGGCAAAACAGGGCAGTACTCAAAATTCTATTAACAAGTCACTTTTGAATGCCTCTATGGACACTGGTTAAAGGCTGAAGCTTAGAATATAGCCCATTTTAGAAACTACTCTGTGGAAAGCTGTAAAAGGAAGACATGGAAGAGAAATTGCATCCCTAAGGCCCCGCAGGATGCCATCCAGATTTTGTTTGCACCATAGACTTCCTTAAGGTGGCGTCCAAGCAGAACACAGCTCGACAATATAAAGGAAATGAGATGGCTAAAGGGAAAGAGTGTCCCACAAAACAGAGAACAATTGTACCTTTTCAAGTGCGTTTCTGACCCTATTATCAGTGCCGTCTGGGCAGTGAGCACCTCTAGCATTGTAATCTACAGCCGAGTTTGAAAAGAAGAAAAATCAAAGATTCCAAGTCCTTTTCGAACACAAACAGAGATGTTTGCAGTCCTTATGCAACCCTGGGGCACATCGGAATGTTTTAGATGAGTCGAAGTTGTAGGGAGCACCAATTCGGTGGAAGCAAGTGAGGGCTTTGGTGGCCAGTCCAAATAAGCCACCGAACTACATATGAGGTTTATATGCTGGAACTTATTGGGAATTGGGCACATTTTTGACAGTTTAGGCACTATGAGCCCTTGTGACAAAAAAGATCTAGCATTCTTTTTCTGATGGACACAATGAACCAAGAGCAAATGATTCATAAAAAGAGGGGGCCTTCAATTTCAGGATTGTGTTATTGTGAATCAAATGGGAATAGCAGAGGGATAGGCAATCTATGGAAAGTAAAGGATGTACTTTTACGTGACCAAATAATAAAGATAGGGATGATTTTGTTAAAAAGAGATTAAATAGAGATTATGCACTATGAATTGGAGAATCATTTTCCCGAGGTGGAAGCTTTTGCAATGCCAGCTATTAGTCTTATTGTGCAAGCCATCTCTCCTTAATTATTTAAAAGGAAAAAGAAATTCACATTTGAGACCTATAGCTAGAGGATGAAAAATATGGACAACTTGTCAAAAATACTTGGCACTCTCAAGAATTGGAGAATGTAGACTTATCGAAATGATTACTCGTGGTTACAAAAGTCCTATCATTTTGGAGTGAGAAAAAAAAATTTTAAAATGCACAAAAGGATAATAATTCTATGAAAAGGGAGTTACGGGTAAATTATAATTCCCCAATTATAACCCACGACAGAAATAAGAGTGCAACACCTACAAAAGAAGATAGAGAAGAGATGGAGGCAGGAGAAGATATATTGACGAATGAGATCCAGAACTAACCGGTTAAGGTGGGGGCTAAAAACACCAAATCCTTCAATGCCACCAGAGTTCAGAGAAGATAGAGGACCAATATTTCCTTGCTAGGGGACTCAAATGGGGAATAGGTTCGAGACTTGAAGTAGTTGAAACAGTAGACGATGTATTTCTTCAGAGTTATATAGCTCTGTGGGCCCCAGACAATTGAATCCTATTTTGGAGTGTTATCCTCCTTTAGTTGGGGAGTTGATGAATCAGGTTTGATCGAGAAAGTCACTCTAAACAAAGCAATAAAAGCTACTTGTCGATTGAGATCTATCAAAGCACTAGGGCCTCGTGGCTTAAGTGGGCACTTCTATCGTCACAACTGGGAGATCCTTCGGGCCAGACAATTTTTTAAAGAAGCGGAGAATTTTCTTAATTAGGAAAGCTCAATCATGAGTCGAATAAAATGCACATCACCCTTACCCCCAAAAACTCCAAACCCAGAAAAGCCAAATCAATCCCGACCCAACTGTTTGTCTAATTTGCTGACGATCATTTTGAAGATCCTAGCTAAGACATTAGAACCTTGGCAACCCTAATTAATTTCGGAGAGGTAGAGTGCTTTTATAAGCGGAAGTCAAATAAAAAAATAATGTTTTGATTGTCTAAGAAGTATTATAGAAGCTCGGAATTTGAAAGAAGAAAAGGAAGGTCCAAGCGGTGGTTAAATTGGACATGAAAAAAGTATATGATCGAGTTGAATGGCATTTCTTTGTTAAAGATGAGATTCAGCCCCACATGGATCCTTTAGGTAATGCAATGCTTACAATGGTATTCTTTAGTTAAGTTCAATGAAAAACTAATGCCCTACTTCCATCGCTCAAGATGACTTTGACAAAGTGACCCTCTTTCTCCAAATCTATTTATTCTGGTAATCAATGTGAGAATGCTTTTAGAGAATGGAAGCATTACAAGAATTATGTTAAATAGGTCTAGGCCTTCATTAATTGACTTCTTGTTTGTGGATGATTTGATCTTCTTTCTCAATGGTACCATTAAGGAATGTTAAAATGTAGCTAAGGTTTTGAATTAATATTGATGTGCATTTGGCATGTTTTTCAATAAGAATTGTCTACAATGACTTAATTAGGGTCTCGCTTGTAGGAGGACCAAGTATGGACCAACACTAACTTGGCACGTATTAAGTCAATCATGGCAATTTAAGGAAAGATGGAGTCAGATTGCAGTCTCAACAAGGTACCAGACCCCTTAAGGTCTCTGGATAAGGGTTTGGAAGGCTTACACATCTCCCAAAAATCAGGTTTTTCCTATAGGAAACCTGCCAAAATGCATTACTTAGGATAACCTATTTAGGAGTACCATAGCTGAAGCAGATGCCTGTGACTCGTAGCAGAGCTGAAGGTTTTGGGAGACAACCTATTTAGGAGTGGCATAGCTCAAGGAGATGCCTGTGACCCTAAGCTTTGGTTTGTCCATGCACAATATGAGCCAATGGACTCAAATGGAAAAGAAAAAAGAATCTCAAAAGGCAATCACTTGTTTCAGATCTGGAGGAGCTGAGAAAGAAAATGCTCAAAATCTGTGGCCCATTGCAATAGAGTTAGATAAAGTTACAAACTACGCTGTAAAGCCCAAAGAGTATCTCCCTGAAACCCTTTTGAGCCTTACTTTGCTATGATTTTTCTCTGACGTATTTGCAGACTTTGAACAAGCAATTGAGAAGTCTTTTCTTTTCCTCTTAAAAAAATATACATCAAACTTGCGCTTGATGTTATCTAGGAAACACAAATTGAAAACAATAATTAATAGGGAAAAATTAAAAGAGTATGAATAGAAAGTGAGAGGGGACTTTCTGTAGAAAACATGCAGAAAGTGCATTTAGAAAGTCTATTACAAGAACCATAATTATTAGCTAGAGCAAAATGAATAAATAAAAAGTCTATATTGGAGAACTTAGAGTAATTTTTTATCCTCTAATATTATGTTTGTTCATAGAGATTAGAAAGGAAGAGAGAGCTCTAAAAAATAATCATGTTTGGATGGAAGGAAAGACCTGGAGGGAATTGATTAGGAGAGATTAAGAGAGATTAGGAGGAATTGGTCCGGTCAATTTTATTTATGAATTTCTCTTAATCTCTCCAAATATCGAGAAATGTCTAAAAATCAGTGTATTATTACTTAACAATTTTTTTTTTTTTTTATATTTCTCATGTATACCCTCATTCTATAATTTTTTTCCCTAAAAATGCTTATGACAATATATACATCATGATGCAAATTTTTTTTTTTAAATTTCTTTATCCTCGTTAACGTACAAACAACATCTCAATCCATCTGTATCACTTCTCTTATATATTCTCATAATGATCTGAATTCATCTTTTCTTTTATCATTATTTCATCAAGTCAAGTGTGAGAGTGATTATAATAATAAGATTTTCAAAGGGCCAAAATAAAATTAGATGGTTCATATTAAACCCATTACACAATCAGATCCACTTTCAGATCATCTGAAAATACGTGGAAGGTAAAACTAAAAAGAAAGAAAAAAAAAATTGATGGAGAAAGGCCAGGGGACGAAAAGCAAAGGCCTCAATCACCACCACATATTTTGGCCGCCACTACCACCCACCAGAGCTGGCACCTTCGTATTATGGTGAAGGTCCACCGCCTCCAATCCCCACATGATCCTTGATTATTGGCGCGTCAGAGTTGCCATCTTTGCCGACCCTTTTGGGTCAAATCTTCAGTTAACATCACTCAATTTCAGACCTTTTCTCAGGAAGGAAAATTCGCAGCGTTTGTTTCCTCTACGGAACAACCCCCCCCTCCTGAATTTTCGTCTGAGGTCTCCTCTGTTTTCTCTCCGAGTCTCCATCGGCACTCCCTCGCATATTGAGTCTCTCACGTCTCTCTGTTACATCAATTCCTCTGTCTTGGGTCAATACAGAGTGATGTTATCCATCCATACACAGCAGAGAAATTAGTAAAAAAAATGGGATCTTTTTCTTTCGCAAGTTCTCTCCACTCCATGCAGCTTTCTGGGTTTAACTCGTTTTCTAACAAAAACTGTGAATTGCCCCGTGCTTACCTCGCTTATTGTCGCTGCCATAGAAGGTCTTTTGATTTCCCGGGTGGTAATCTCTCGAGAAGGCGATATCGCCAGTCTGTCCCCGTTGCTGCTGTGGGAGCGAGTGTGACAAACTCTGTACCTGTAAGTGTGGTTAGATTCTTCCCTTTTTCCTTTTCTTTTTTGTTTTGGCGCTTTACTGTTTGGAGATTTATTTATTTATTTATTTTTGGGGGGGTCAGATGAGATTTATTGTTGACCTGCTTTGTGTTATCACTAAGGGAGATGTCGCATGAACTGATGGAATTCACGCATTTGGTTTCTTAATTCTTTTAATAAATCCTTCAGAGAAACTGTCATAGGATGTGTTTTCTCTAATGGTGGAGAGAAGGGCGATTTGGGACTGTTAAGTCTCGACTGTTTCTAGTTTTAGAATATCTTTGCACTAAAAGGGATATATGTTATCAACGGTTGTTTGGTTTCCTGGTTGCAGCCGAGAAATGGGTCGTACACGGTTGGTGATTTTATGACAAGGAAAGAAGATTTACATTTTGTCAAGGCCACAACAACTGTAGATGAAGGTATGTTTGAGCTTGGCGTTTGTGTGGGTTGCCATTTTGTGAACTACATGTTGATTTACGGATACTTGTTACAGCTCTAGAGATGCTTGTGGAGAAGAGAATAACTGGCTTCCCTGTGATCGATGATGACTGGAATTTGGTAATTTCAATACCTCTTCTCCTTAATAAGCCATATTAAGGATTTGTTTCCTAAACAATCTCAAATTGATTGATTTGCTCAATTTTCACCCTCGTGGTTTGGTGACTATTGGGTAGAGTTCTGTCGGGTAATGTATTCCATTCACAGCTCAAGTGTTGAACACCACTTTCTTTAAATGACATAAGCTATCATCTGTGTAATATGTGGGTCGTGATCTGATACCATTGATTCTCTACATAATGATATTTGAGCTATGGGGATGGGGTCATGGGAATAATCTGCAGAAATTCCTTTTTTAGCTATCTTCATTGAATTCCCACTAAGACAATTTTTCACTTTAATGATATGGGATAAACTTTGTTTAGTTGGTGACTTTTGTGCTCATCTTCTAGCCTCAATAACCCTGCTCTATGCAAACAGAGGATTGTCTCCAACTTTTATGTGTTAATTATGTTCACTAAGAGCCTTACTTAAATGTAAAAGGAGGTTAGTACAGCTTCAGTTTTCCTGTTGATGTTTACTTCTAGCATGGATGATTTGTACTTGCAATTACTAAATTACCTCGATGCCATCAAGATTACGAAATCTTGTTGGTCATTCAGCGTCATTTTGATCCCTTTTTAATCTATCTTAACTCAATAGAATCCTAGTGATTTACATTCTCCGTGAAACTGAACAGAGATAATCTGTGGCAGGTTGGTGTTGTTTCAGATTATGACCTTTTGGCACTTGATTCCATATCAGGTATTGTACATTGCATGGATGACTCTGTATAAAATTTCCATTTGTGCTTAGGATAGTTCACTTACACCATGATTTCCTAGCTGGTTAAGTGAGAGTTAAGTAAGTCGACTGACTCATCATATGAAAAACCTCTTAAAACAACTCAGCTTTCTTTTGAGTCTTCTTTTGACTGTATGATTCAAGTATGTAGCACACTTTCATCATTGGTGTGATACCTTAACCACATAAATAATCATTTTAGTTAATTTTCCCTCTCTTTTCATAGAATCCTGCAAATCTTTGTTCGACTCTCTCTTATCTACCATATAAGAGAAAAGAGAGAGATGATTCTTCTGGTTGTCCTATCATTCTTTCTTAAGCAAATCTGACATTTCCATTCTGGTTCTAGAACGAAGCTGGTCTTTCATCATGCATCATTCAGTTTTTCAGCCTATGGCCTTATGCTCGATCATTTTATCAGGCTTCCATAGCACTAATAATTTACTACACTAAATCTTTTGGTGATTATCCTTCTTCTGTGTACCAGGTGGCTGTCAAGGGGATGCAAACATTTTCCCTGACGTAGACAGTTCTTGGAAAGTATGTAGGAGGTCTTCCATTCTATTCTTTTCTTGGCCATTGTTTGCTTAATCTGTTTTCCGATCCATGGGAATCTAAATTTGCATATTGCCATTTATCCTTCCACTGGTTCTGGATATCCAAGCAGGCTTTCAATAGGATACAGCGATTGCTAATCAAGACTCATGGAAAAGTTGTCGGTGACTTGATGACACCGGCACCGCTTGTTGTTCGGGAAACTACCAATTTGGAAGATGCTGCAAGGTATCGCTATTGTCTTCGTAATGCTAGATATATGGGATTCCAATGAACCTAGTTTATTCATATGAACCCCTGAAGTGCTAGTAATTGGAGGATGAAAGAACTGAACTCTTTGTTTCTCAAACTTGTTCATTTGTAGTAATAATCTTGTGCTCCTAAAGTGCACATAGTTTGGGGTGAAAGAACTAAACACCTGTTTTTTGAACTCGGTCACAGCAAAATTTTTAAGCTCCTAAAATGTTTATAATTTGAGGATGAAAGCATTGACCACTTCCGTTTACTAAACTTTTCCACAAGAACATTTACGTGCTCCTAAGTGCTCATGATTTGAGGATGATTAGAACTTTAGCATAAGCAGTTTTGCTTTTTTATGAGTCTCCATTCTCCACTGGGAGTAAGGGTACCTTTAAATGTTTTCTGCAACAGTTGGTAGTTCTATCTTGCTCGTCCGTTCTCAATACAGATATTTTAGTCTCTACCTTGAGTCAAGACAAGTTTCCTTTGAGATTAAGTGTTATCCAAATTATGCTTATGTAGTGATAATGCTATTGAAATGTACGTAGTCTCTGCTTTGAGAGTTTTTTGTCTAATAAAGTCAGGACCATCATTGCTGTTGTGTTACAATGATAGGTTATTGCTGGAAACGAAATACCGACGATTGCCGGTGGTGGATGGCAATGGCAAATTGGTGAGTTAATTCTTTCTGGATACTTTGGATGTCTGCTTAGTGTTTCCTTTCATGGATGATTTTCGTATGTCTCAGATTGGAATCATAACAAGGGGAAATGTGGTCAGAGCTGCCCTGCAGATAAAGCGTGCGAATGAGCATTCTTCTTGATTTTCAGTAGTAAAAGCATTACATACTAATGCCAGAAATAGGAAATTTGTTTTTTGTCCGACCCAATTCTAGCAGATGAGAAGGGCATGGGAGTACACGAATTCATGCCCCCACGTGAAAACAGGCAAAGTAATGATGAGAGTTGATTATTTGGTATCCAAACTATTGGAAAATTTTCCAGGACATGGCATGACAGAAACAGTGCACCTGTTATGTCCTCTTAATCGTTTATAGGATTTGATCTTATTGATGCAGCAGGTAAGTCCAGGATCGAGTCCGCTGACAGAAACAGTGCGCCTGTTGCCGAATTATTGTCCTGGGCTTTCTCGTACTTAGAATCTGTATGATTCTTGAGCAGAAATGTTTGGTGCAACGAAGCATACTAGAACTGATGGGCACCATTCTCTTGTTCTGTTTGTTAGATACTGCTGCTCTTTGGTAGGGCAATGGCTGCTTTTGTGCTTTATATTATTCTGTATGAGTCCATCAGAACATAATGGTATCAGATGCCTTGCTTCTTTGATTTATCATTAGGAATTCATCGTATCCGTGACTTTTCAGCTCCGACCAGCAAGATTTCGACATTACTTTTGATCATGTGAAGCCAATCAGCTCCAACCGGCAAGTTTCCAACATGACTTTTGATCATGTGAAGCCAATCCAATAGGCTTGACCGCTTCAGATATGGAAAACAACTTGACTTAGTGAGTCACCATCATCATCAGATGACATATCGCCAGTCATATTTGAAAAATTTTGTGATCTCGGTTCGCATTTTCTCGACTCATCTCCAACTAGATAATTTTACAAATTCGTGATTACTAGACTGTTGAGAAAATTACCAACAAAACGATGAAAGTCAATAACTATGAATTACCACCATATGTGAAAAATTACCATTAATCATCTTTGAAATGACTAGTCATATCTAAAAAAAAATCAGGAATTCTTGTTTACATTTTCGATACTTACTTCTAAGTAGATGAATTTTTATAAATTCAAGAAGGTACTAATGCTTCATAAAGTTACTTACTTGAAATTACTTGAAATTACATATACGTATGAAAATATTGCTAATACGTAGAAAAATTACCATCATCATCTAAACATTACCAATCTTATTCTAATTTTTTTTTCCATTATAGTTCAAAATTTTAAGACTTATGCCTAAGTGAACGGTTTAAAAAATTCATGATTTGCTAATTGAAAAGGCAGGGGCCTAAAATAGAAGGCTATTGAGTCAATTCAGAATAACCAACACATACGAAATTTAAAGAATACCCGCATGTAAATTTTCATATCAAAGACTTGGGGCCTCCAAAGTATTTTCTTGAGATTGAGATAGCTAGATCTGATAAAGGAATATGTCTCAATTGGCGAAAATTTATCTTGGAAATTGTATTTGAAGCAAGATTATTAAGGTGCAAATTGACTGTCATTCCTATTGAACAAAATGTCAAGCTCACAACATTTGAGTATGATAGGGGTACCGTATCATCTAATGAAGACCAATTGTTTCGAGATCCATCAAGTTATCAACAGCTCGTTGGGAAGTTGATCTATCTCACTATGACCAGACCTGATATTTGTTTTGCAGTACAAATACTTAGTCAATTCATGCATAATCCAAAGCAGTCCCGTATGAATGCGACACTAAAGGTTGTGAAGTATTTAAAGGGATGTCCAGGACTTGGAATTCTATTATCTTGTGATTATGACATGAAGATGACGGCTTACTGTGACACTAATTATGCAACTTGCCCAATGACTAGAAGATTTGTCACAGGTTTCTATATTAAGTTAGGAAGGTCTCTTATTTCGTGGAAGACTAAAAAGCAGTTGACCGTTTCTATATCCTTGGCTGAATTAGAGTATCGGGCTATGACAAAGACAATTTGCGAAATAATCTGAATACAGGGTTTACTCTTGGATCTTAGAGTAGAACTTGATAGAGCAATTGAGTTATTTTGTGACAATGATGATGCACTTAAACTGGCAGCAAATCCTATTTTTTATGAAAGAACTAAACATATAGAGGTTGATTGTCATTTTACTCGAGAAAAAAATTCAAGAAGGAATCATTTCTACTTGAGAAATTGGGACAACATAACAACTTGCAGATATCTTCATTAAGCCCTTAAGTCAGAGACAACATATTTATTTATTAAGCAAGTTTGGCTTATTTGACATATATGCGCCACCGGCCTAAGGGGGAGTGTTGGAGAAGGAATTGATTCTGATTCTAATTGATCCTCAGTCATGGATAATTGAAGAAAGAATACGAAATCGTATGTAATCGTCTTTATTTTTTCCTTATTTCCTTTTGTACTGTAAATATTAGCATATACTTGTACAAGGAATACAATGAAGAACATAAATACATTTTTCCAGAAACACATATCGCCCTCTTTCGGTTTCGGAGGCCTCGTCGGAGAAGAGATCGTCGGGGTCGTCATCGGACGAGAGAAACTCCTCAAAAATCTCCGCCAACTGGGCAATCTGGACCATCAGGTAGTCAAGCCTCTCGACCAGCAAGAGCGCAGTCAAAAGCCCTGCAGCCACTGTGGCGGCAATCAGAACGAACCCCGGGGACATACCCCCGATATCCTCTTCCAGTCCAGAGGTCGGTGGTGGTGGTGAGACGACGTTGGTAGTGGGAGACACCCCACGCATCTTCTGCACGGCAAGCTCGACGTCAACCGTCCCTTGGGGGTTCAGCTGTAGTGTCCGCCGGATAAGGCGCCCTCCGCCGCTGTTGTCCTCGAGGACATCACCGAGGCAGAGCTCGACCGAGCTGACCAGCAGCTCAGGGCCGGCGTGGAGGACGTGGACGTGCAGCACGGAGTCCTCAACAGCAGTCCCTGGGGGCAAGAGGACGTAGAGGGTCTCGTTCCAGGAGGGGGAGGAGCCGCCTCGTGGTTCGGCAAGGGTGTAGCATTTGTGCCTGCGGTGAACCCAGACTTCGGCGAAAGAAGGCAGGAGAATTCCGTTGTCTCGGTTCCCAATCCGAAGGTTCATGGCGTTGATAATTTTAACGCGGACAACGTAGAGGGAGTCCATTTTTGAGGCAAACGGATGGAGGTTGAAGATCAAAGAAGGCGGGGAGTTCTTATTTAAAAGGAAGAGTTGCGGGAGACTTTGGTATTGTCCATTGGTCGACGGGAGATTAAGGGTCTGCATGGTAATACTCTCGAAAATAGTTGTTTCTGTTCTTTTGTTCCCGGGAGCAGATTTTTTTGTTCTCGGGAACAGAAATGCGTTTGATAAATTTTTTGTTCCCGGGAACAGATTTGGAGTAGAAATCAGAAACAAGAAAAAGTTGCTTATTGTTCCCAATAATTTTAAGAAACAGTTTTTTTTCCTTTCTTTTTTTCCTCTTTTCTTTCTCTTTCCTTTTCTTCTTCTTCTTCCTCTTCCTCTTCCTCCTCCCACCCCTCAGCTGCCCCATCGCCGCCCCATCGCCGCCGCCGGTGAGCTGCCGGGCGAGGTCCAGCAAGCTCGCCGATGCCTCGCCAGGCCAGGGCAAGGTCCGGCAAGCTCGCCGGAGCCTCGCCCGGCCATCGGTGAGGCTCGGTCTCGCAGATCTAGGCAATGCTCCGGCGGCGGCCAACAGGGAGGAAAAAAAATAAAAAGGAAAAAGGAAAAAGAAAATTAAAAGAATCAAAAGATTGGAAATTTTTACCAAACGTATTTATGTTTTTAAACAAAAAAATTTCGATTACCAAAAACCTTCAAATGCTCAGAGATTGTTCTTGGGAACAGAAAAAAAAAAACATTTCTGAGCAGAAATTGCTTCCGATAACAGAAACGCCATGCACACCCTAAGATGACAGTTCAAACCCGGGAGGGGGAAAAAAAGAAGATGAAAAAGGTGTGTCTGGACCCCCACTAAGAGTTGTCAAGAACATCCACTATGGGAACACCCTCGTAAAATTTCTGACAGCATGGATTAGTTCTTTACTGGTTCATTGCAGAGTTAACAAGCAACCTCTCTACCTGTGGAAGGGGCATTAAATTTCCCTTTTATAATTAAAGGCCATAGGTTTCGATTTTTCATTTTTTTTTTATAAAAAACTCACCATTTCCAACTCAAAAAGGTTTAAATCGATGGAAAATTCAATTTAAATCAATAACTAAGAAAACGTTACTTGATAACATTCGATTTCTTTTTTCATAGCAACACGCATCTAATGAACAATTTGCTTTAATAAATTTTTAATCATGGGATCCGTAAAGTTTTGCATCTTTGACTTTGTCAACCTCTTTAAAACGAGGTTGACAGCTGGCAGCAAGTTGCAAACCCTTTCGTGCCATTTATATCATTTACAACGTTAGTCCATGGTTAATTATCATTAACAATGTGGATCTATATCTCGAGCTCTCCCTCATTTCCTCCTCGCTATTGCGATGAGAGCCGTCCATTACATAACTGCCCTAAACAATCTCAAATTGATTGATTTACTCAATTTTCACTCTCGTGGTTTGGCGACTATTGGGTAAAAGTTCTGTCGGGCGATGTATTCCATTCATAGCTCACGTGTTGAACGCTGCTTTCTTTAAATGACATAAGCAATCGTCTGTGCAATATGTGGGTCGTGATCCGATACCATTGATTCTCTACATAATGATATTCGAGCTATGGGGACGGGGCCACGGGAATAACCTGCAGAAATTCCTTTTTTAGCTATCTTCCCCACTGAGACAGACAATTTTTCACTTTAATGATATGGGATAAACTTTGTTTAGTCGGTGACTTTTGTGCCAGTCTTCTAGCCTCGATAACCCTGCTCTATGCAAACAGAGGATTATCTCCAACTTTTATGTGTTAATTATGTTCACTAAGAGCCTTACTTAGATGCAAAAGGAGGTTGGTACAGCTTCAGTTTCCCTGTTGATGTTTACTTCTAGTGTGGATGATTTGTACTAGCAATTACTAAATTACCTCGATGCCATCAAGATTACGAAATCTTGTTGGTCATTCAACATTCAACGTCATTTTGATCCCTTTTTAAACTATCTTAATAGAATCCTAGTGATTTACATTCTTCGTGAAACTGAACAGAGATAATCTGTGGCAGGTTGGTGTTGTTTCAGATTATGACCTTTTGGCACTTGATTCAATATCAGGTATTGTACATTGCATGGATGACTCCGTATGAAATTTCCATTTGTGCTTAGGATGGTTCACTTACACCATGATTTCCTAGCTGGTTAAGTGAGAGTTAAGTAAGTCGACTAACTCATCATATGAAAAACCTCTTAAAACAACTCAGCTTTCTTTTAAGTCTTTCTTTTGACTGTGTGATTCAAGTATGTAGCGCACTTTCATTGTTGGTGTGATACCTTTAACCACTTAAATGATCATTTTTGTTAATTTTCTTCTCTTTTCACAGAATCATGCAAATCTTTGTTCGACTCTCTCTTATCTACCATATAAGAGAAAAGAGAGAGATGATTCTTTTGGTTGTCCTATCATTCTTTCTTAAGCAAATCTGACATTTCCATTCTGGTTCTAGAACGAAGCTGGTCCTTCATCATGCATCATTCAGTTTTTCAGCCTCTGCCTTGTGCTCAATCATTTTATCAGGCTTCCATAGCACTAATAATTTACTTCACTAAATCTTTTGGTGATTATCCTTCTTCTGTGTACCAGGTGGCTGTCAAGGGGATGCAAACATTTTCCCTGACGTTGATAGTTCTTGGAAAGTATGTAGGAGGTCTTCCATTCTATTCTTTTCTTGGCCATTGATTGCTTAATCTGTTTTCTGATCCATGGGATTCTAAATTTGCATATAGCTATTTATCCTTCCACTGGTTCTGGATATCCAAGCAGGCTTTCAATAGGATACAGCGATTGCTTCAAGACTCATAAAAAAGTTGTCAGTGACTTGATGACACTTGCACTACTTGTTCGGGAAACTACCAATTTGGAAGATGCTGCTTTTGTCTTAGTAATGCTAGATATATGGGATTCCAATGAACCTAGTCTATTCATATGAACCCCTGAAGTGCTAGTAATTGGAGGATGAAAGTACTGAACTCTTTTTTTCTCAAACTTATTCATTTGTAGTAAAAATCTTGTGCTCCTAAAGTGCACATAGTTTGGGGTGAAAGAACTAAACACCTGTTTTTTTGAACTTGGTCACAGCAAAATTTTTAAGCTCCTAAAATGTTTATAATTTGAGGATGAAATTACTGAACACTTCCGTTTCCTAAGCTTTTCCACAAGAACATTTACCTGCTCCTTAAGTGCTCATGATTTGAGAATCATTAGAACTTTAACATAAGCAGTTTTGCTTTTTTATGAGTCTCCATTCTCCACTGGGAGTAAGGGTACCTTTAAATGTTTTCTGCAACAGTTGGTAGTTCTATCTTGCTCGTCCGTTCTCAATACAGATATTTTAGTCTCTACCTTGAGTCAAGACAAGTTTCCTTTGAGATTAAGTGTTATCCAAATTATGCTTATGTAGTGATAATGCTATTGAAATGTACGTAGTCTCTGCTTTGAGAGTTTTTTGTCTAATAAAGTCGGGACCATCATTGCTGTTGGGTTACAATGATAGGTTATTGCTGGAAACGAAATGCCGACGATTGCTGGTGGTGGATGGCAATGGCAAATTGGTGAGTTAATTCTTTCTGGATACTTTGGATGTCTGCTTAGTGTTTCCTTTCATGGATGATTTTCGTATGTCTCAGATTGGAATCATAACAAGGGGAAATGTGGTCAGAGCTGCCCTGCAGATAAAGTGCGCAAACGAGTGTTCTTCTTGATTTTCAGTAGTAAAAGCATTACATACTAATGCCGGAAAGAGGAAAAATTTTTTTGTCCGACCCGATTCTAGCAGATGAGAAGGGCACGGGAGTACACGAATTCATGCCCCCACGTGAAAACAGGCAAAGTAATGATGAGAGTTGATTATTTGGCATCCAAACTATTGGAAAATTTTCCAGGACATGGCATGACAGAAACAGTGCACCTGTTATGTCCTCTTAATCGTTTATAGGATTTGATCTTATTGATGCAGCAGGTAAGTCCAGGATCGAGTCCGCTGATGGAAACAGTGCGCCTGTTGCCGAATTATTGTCCCAGGCTTTCTCGTACTTAGAATGCTGTATGATTCTTGAGTGGAAATGTTTGGTGCAACGAAGCATACTAGAACTGATGGGCACCATTCTCTTGTTCTGTTTGTTAGATGCTGTTGCTCTTTGGTATGGCAATGGCTGCTTTTGTGCTTCATATTATTCTGTATGAGTGTATCAGAGCATAATGGTATCAGATGCCTTGCTCCTTTGATTTATCATTAGGAATTCATCGGATCAGTGACTTTTCAGCTGCGACCGGCAAGATTTCGACATTACTTTAGATCATGTGAAGCCAATCAGCTCTAACCGGCAAGTTTCCAACATGACTTTTGATCATGTGAAGCCAATCCAATGGGCTTGACCGCTTCAGATATGGAAAAACAACTTGACTTAGTGAGTCACAGACACCAAAACATGAAAGCAACTAACTTGAAAATGGCTAGAGGTGTGAAAATTTATCATCATCAGTTGACATATTGCCAATCATATTTGAAAAATTTTGTGATATCGGTTCGCATTTTCTCGGGCATAAGTACAGCCCAAGTGCCAAAACTTGGCACGATGAGACATTTAAGTGCCAAAAGTTACAAAAGGTACACTTAAGTGCCAAAATCGAAGGAAAAATGAAAAATGATCGCCAGGCGCGCTTAGGAACACTTGTTTTTCTTTTGTTCCTGAAACGCGCGTTTGGTAAATTTTTTTGTTCCCGAGAACAAATTTGTTCCGAACGAGGTTTGGAGTAGAAATCGAAACAAGAAAAAGTTGTTTCTTGTTCAGAAACAATTTTAAGAAACACTTTTTTTTTTCCTTTCTTTTTTTTTCTTTTTTTTCTTCTTCTTCCTCTTCCTCTTCCACCTCCCACCCCTCGGCCGCCCCATCGCCGCCGGGCGAGGTCCGGCGAACTCGCCGGCGCCTCGCCGGGCCGGGCGAGGTCCGGCAAGCTCGCCGAGCCTCGCCCGGGCGGCGCGAGGCCGGGCGAGCTCGGCCTCGCAGATCTAGGCGAGGCCGGCCGAGCCTCGCCCGGCGGCGCGAGGCCGCGCGAGCCTCGCCCGGCCACCGGCGAGCCTCGCGGATCCGGGCGAGGCCGAGCCTCGTCGGTGGCGGCCGGCGCGAGGCTCGAGCCTCGGCGGTGGCCCTACGAGGCTCCGGCGAGGCTCGGCGAGCTCGCCGGCGGCGGCCAACAAAAAGAAGGGAGAAGAAAAATAAAAAGAAAAATAAAAAAATCAAAAGATTGCAAATTTTTACCAAACGTGTTTTACGTTCCCCGAAGTAAAAATTTTGAACTGTTATCAAACACCCTCAAATGCTCGAAACAGTTCAGGGAACGAAAACAAGAAAAACATTTCGAGCGAAACTGTTCTGAGAACGAAACGTTGCCATGTAGACAAATGCTAACGGCGAAAAATTCTAGCCAAATATACGTGTCCATTTTCCGGCGAGTTTATTTCTTCTGACAGAGCATTTTTTCAAAATAAAAAATTCACGTGGCAATTTTAATAAAAAAAATTGTCCACGTCAAATTAAAAAAAGCCCTCACGGGATCCTCCTCTCTCTCTTTTTATTTTTTTAATAAAATCGATTTTAATTTTTTTTTTTTAATCGACGTGGACAATTTTTTTTATTAAAATTGCCACGTGGATTTTTTATTTTGAAAAAAATGCTCCAATAGCAAATAAACTCCTCGGAAAATGAACATGTGGCAGTTTGGCCAGAATTTTTCGCCGTTGGCACTTAACTGATCATTTTTCCTCCGATTTTGGCACTTAAGTGTCTCCCGTGCCAAGTTTTGGCACTCCAGGGGTCCTTATGTCTATTTTCTCGACTCATCTCCAACTAGATAATTTTATAAATTCGTGATTACTAGACTGTTGAGAAAATTACCAACAAAACAATGAAAGTTAATAACTACGAATTACCACCATGTGTGAAGAATTACCATTAATCATCTTTGAAATTACTAGTCATATCTGAAAAAAAATCAGGGATTCTTGTTTACATTATTTTCGAGACTTACTTTCAAGTACATGAATTTATAAATTCATGATGGTACTAATGCTTTATAAAGTTACTTACTTAAAATCACATATACGTATGAAAATATTGCTAATACGTAGAAAAGTTACCATCATCATCTAAACATTATCAATCATATTCTAATTTTTTTTTTCCATTATAGTTCAAATTTTTAAGACTTATGCCTAAGTGAACGGTTTAAAAAATTCATGACTAATTAAAAAGATAGGGGCCTAAAATAGAAGGCTATTAAGTCAAGTTGGAATAACCAACGCACACGGAAAAAAAAAACTTGCTGATGAATAAGAACATATTCCATCATCATCTAAACTTTACAAGAAGATGAATAGCAAGAGTAACAAAACTTTTATATGGCATTCACTTAAGTGTCAAAACTTCTTTTCCGCTCACTCGAATGTTAGAAATTCGAAAAATTGATTACTTGAATGCTAATTCCAATTTGTCTCATCAGAAGATACAACATGGACGCAGATTGTCCGACATGGCAGAACCGGTTGTCGACATGGCAGCATCGGTTGTTCGACGTGGCTTTACCGGCGTAGACATGAACAATTTTTATTAATTTATTTTTTGAATTTTGACTTTTTAGTTTTTGCTTTTTTTTCTTCAGGGCCGGCAAGGGTAATTGATGACCCTCACTTGCAACGGAATCCTCGCCCTCGGCCATGAAGGCCCTAGGTGAGACCATTGGGACCTTGTTAGTTCTTAGGGAGGGCCCTTGTCGCCTTGTCCGTGACTAGCGAGTTCACCCAAGGCCTTCACAGCTAGATTTGGGCGAGGTTTCCACAGTTGGCGAGGAAGCGACTTTTGCTGGCCCTAAAGAAAAAGAAACAAAAAAAAGGCAAAATACGAGTATAAATAAAAAAATTCAAAACAAATAAAAAATTCCATGTAAGATGATTTGCTGAATTGGCACTTAAGTAATCGATTTTACTTTGATGTGACACTCAAGTGAGAAAAAAATAATTTTGATGCCATATGAAAATTTTGGTACTCCTAATATTCTTATATGCAAAAAAAATTTTACACCGGGTCACAAGTTCCGATTTTTTCCAGCCTCCACTTTGAATGATTCTCTCGAAACGTGGGAAATTCTATGATGCACTAGCGCATTGTAGCACCGCTGTTCTATGGTCTATTGTCATTTAATGTCTGACTAAGACTAATTACAGTAACATCATTAACTAATCTCGTGGCATTTATTTACTTGATTATAAAAAATGTTAGCAAGGTTGTGAGTAGGCCTATCAAATGGATTATAAACACATTTCTTAACTTATATTTGAAGAATTGAGAACATATTAGTTATTTTCAGTAAATGAATCATAAATAGATTTAAAATGACAAAACTCAAAAATATTTAAGTATTGAATGGGTTTACTGTTGATCTAAGCCCAATTCACATTTATGACCCATTTTTCATCCATTATAAGAAAATAATGAATATCCTAAACTATTTCAAGTTCGAAGAAGTTTTAGTGGGCTCACAAGAATGAGTCCAACTTTACCTTAATTAAAAATACCAGAACGACTTTATTTTTTACATTATTTTTTTGTTATTTATCTTGTAATTTCTGTCTATTAATTATTGGAGTATATATTTCATTAGATGCATTTGAAATTGTTATTTTTACGTAATATTATAATCTTCACTCTTGTTATTGCAATCACGGTTAGCATAGATCATCCTTTTCAATATTTTACATTTCATTTAATTAAAAATTTCAATTCCTCCACATTATTTGTTGCTGTAATTTCATACATTCATTACCACATATTGACTTTCTCTTATTTTTCATTGTGAATCCAAATGGGAATTGAAAATTATATGCAATGTTGAAAGCCGAGTCTTTAGCATCTTGTAGTCGAAATAACGATATTATCCAAATAATACATACACATGAAGAGTTTAAAATTGGGTAAATTAGGTGGATATGAATTTTCATAGGTTGAAATAAATATGAAAGTATTTTAGTAATATGAATCGGATTGGATATGACTCACTAAATTTATATTATATATAAATCGGTCAAAACAAGTTAAATGAGTCAATTTGAATATGATCATTTTTAGTCCAACTCAAATCCGACTTGACTCATCTCTTTGAGGGCCCAAAACCAAATCTAATTCAACCCAAATCTGATTCGAGGACACTAAAAACACACATGATAATCGTTATATCCTTTTGTTCTCGGGAATAGTTTCGAAATATAAATCTATTTAGTAACGCAATTTCATTTTTTTATTCCTACAACAAATTTTTACTTCGAAAATAGGTTTGTAATAGACATGAGAAGTATTTTTTTTTTTTTTTTCTATTTTTTAGACAAAAGTGAAAAAAAAAACTTTTGCTACTTGGTGGTTGCTCACCCATCATTGTTTGTCGGTTGTCGTCTGCCAATTACCACTTGCCCGTTGCTCGTTGCCTGCTGCCGCCTACCTACTGTTGGTCACCAATCGCCCGCTGTGATGCCGGGTTTGTAAGAATCTGGGAGCTACTACTGTGTAATATTATCTGCTTTGGGCCCTATTAGGCTCTTACAATTTTGTTTTTATGAGTTTTGCCTAGAAAATGTGTATGTATATATAGAAAATCCAGAACTTTATAAACCAATACAGGACTCCTCTATGTGATGGGGACAAGAGATATGCCTCTTTCCTGCACACGTTCGGAGACCAAGGTATGAACGCATCGCGATTCCTTCTCCTCGTGCATTGTTGCTGGGCCGTCACACTAATCAAAGGGCTTGCCTGCCATCATTGCTTAGAAGTGAGAAATTCAAATCATACTTACAATTATTAAACACATATTTTTACTTAAAAATTCGTTCGAGAAATAGAAATAAATAAATTTGTATTTATTGATTTTTAAAGCAGAATTGTTATCTATAAAAAATTTCTCCCGAAACGTGCTCCAGTTTTTGTCAGGCGGGTGGCCAAGTGACCGTCAGCTGACGTCACCGCCATAGTCAGCAAAACCTATGGGAACGCTGCGTCGAGGCCTGCCCAGTGCACACATGGAGTGGGAGGTGCGGCCATTGGGGAAAAATCCAAAGGAGCTGACGTCATAGTGTCCATCACCAAGATGTGACGTTTTCCTTTTTTTTTTCCTTTACCACCCGTCGTTTCGTTCGTTGTTTTATCGTTTCGTGATTGAGAAAGGAAGGCGAGCCTCTCTACGATTATTATTGGAGGATGTCATGTGCCGTGTGTCCCCTCAAACGATGTGTGAATGCTCTCTTCCAAAGTCATTCTAAAATTGTTCTTTTCGAGCTGCGTGCCGGGCCGTAATCGGCCTTTCTCCCCGTTTCCACTTGAGAGAATAGGCGGATTAAAATACTGAATCATCACTTTCTTAATCCCCTCGATCCCGTTATCAGTCGAGCCTAGAATTCTGCGATTTTTTTCTCTTTTTTATTTATTAGGGATGTTGGATGATGCGTTTGTAAATCGATGGACCTACGGGGAATGGTAAGTGTGTTTTCAGGGACGTCTATTGAAGTAGTCGAATGAAAAGAAAAATTCCCTATAATGCTTGTGAGCGGATTTTCCCTAATAGCACATGTGAGCGCGATCACGATGTTAATAATGATATGGCTTTTATTAACATGATGGAAAAATTGGAAAAATTGGATTTTGTTGATACATATATCAAAGACATTTGTTGGGAAACTGGTCAAGCGAGAGTTTGGGAGTACTTAGTTTTTTATGTGAGGTAAATTGAAGCTAGGAGAACTCGATACACTTTTTTTATTTTTTTATCACAGTTTGTTAACAGTCGGTCATTAAGCACTTAAATAAAGAAGGTAGATCATTTCCCAAATTTACTTTTTCTAGTGCTTACCTCAGAGACAGAAATTATTATCTTATTTAAGTACAATTAATAAGTGCACTAAGTATACTCGTGGATGAGATTCTTTTCTCTTTTTTGTTAGGCATGTTTAATAATTTCTCATTGAGATTTGATATGATCATTAACATCTTTTGAGTCTGTGCACTAAAAAGGAAAAAGGGAAATAGAAAGAAAATTCTGATTCCAGGAACATTGCCTATAAAAGATGGGGAGAACCAGACGTTCCCTCTCAAGCTGCCTGCACCATCCTTAATCCTCTCTCTCTCTCTCTCTCTCTCTCTCTATGGTGCAATCATCAATGGCGGATGAGGTGGAGATGTTCTTCTTCCCCTTCGTGGGAGGAGGCCACCAGATCCCCATGATCGACCTCGCCCGCCTCTTCGCCTCCCACGGTGTCAAGTCCACCATCGTTGCTGCCCCTAACAATGCCCTCTCCTTCCAACGCTCCATCGCCCGTGACCGGGACTCAGGCCGGTCCATCTCCATCCACCCCCTTGACTTGCCCCCAGGCTCCGAGCCGCCCGACTCTGACATGTCCGCCGCCCCCTTCACCGACACCTCCATGCTCCAGGAACCCCTCAGGCACTTGCTCATTGCGAGGCGACCTGATTGCATCATTGCCGACACGTTCCACCGCTGGTCGGCTGATGTCATTGATGCGGTAGGAGTCCCCAGGATCGTGTTCAACGGGAACGGCTGCTTCTCCCGGAGTGCTCAAGAATTGATGCGGATTCACAGGCCTCACGACAAGGTGGATTCCGAATACTGCCCGTTTGAGATCCCAGGCCTGCCGGATAGGATTGTGATGACAAAGTCGCAGCTTCCGCATTTTCACAAGCTGTCAGGCAGCGGGAAGCTGAGCGGTCGGACGTGGAATTCGGAGGACAGGAGTCTTGGGGTTGTGGTAAATAGCTTTCTAGATCTGGAACCGGCTTATGTGGAGTATTTCAAGAAGGAGATGGCAAAGAAAGCTTGGGTGGTCGGACCAGTGTCGCTATGCAATAGGAATGTGGCGGATAAGGCCGAGAGAGGGCAACAAGCTGCTATTGATGAGCAGAGTTGCTTGAGTTGGCTCAATGCTAAAGAATCCAACTCCGTCCTTTATGTTAGTTTTGGGAGTTTGGCCAGGTTGACCCCGAAACAGCTCCTTGAGATTGCATATGGTCTTGAGGCTTCGAGCTGTTCGTTCATTTGGGCAGTCGGGAAAATCTTTGAGCCGATGGAAAATGGAGAGGGAGGCCGAGAGGATTGGCTTCCAAGTGGCCTTGAAGAGAGATTGGAGGAGTCCAAGAGAGGGTTGATTATCAGAGGATGGGCGCCCCAGCTGTTGATTCTCGAACACCCTTCGGTGGGTGGGTACATGACACACTGCGGGTGGAACTCGACTCTGGAGGGTGTGAGCGCTGGTGTTCCGATGGTCACTTTCCCTCACTCAGCTGAGCAGTTCTTCAATGAGAAGTTGATCACCGATGTGTTGAGGATTGGGGTCCAGGTTGGGAGCATGGAGTGGACATCTTGGAACGCCCAGCCGGGCCCACCAGTGGGGAGGGAGAAAGTGGAGGCGGCCGTGAGGAAAGTGATGGATGGAGGAGAGAAGGCAGCGGAGATGAGGAGAAGAGCCAAAGAACTCGGAGAGAAAGCCAAGAGGGCGGTTGAGGAAGGCGGGTCATCATACGAAGATGCTGAGGCCTTAATTCAAGAGCTCAAGTCTCGCAAGAAGGTCTAGGTTCGAAGTGATTGTGTCGGTAATATATAGTCTCAGCTCACCACGTGATATTATTGTTGGGTGAACAGCAAGGAGAGTTCAAACTTGTAAAAAATGGATGTAGTAGCTCTGTCTGTGACGTCGTGTGCTTATCGGTTAATGACCAGCTAAGTTGAAATTGCCTAGTTTCAGATTTGTAGGTACCAGCTCCAGGGAAAGGAGAAGAACATCGCTTCTATGTATTTAATGGATGCAGGAGGCAGATTGTATTATTTAATCAAGCCCCTGAAATTGCATCTTTAACCACTCCAGAAGTCTTTGTTATATAGGACTTGCAGGGACAAATGAAGATGAAGTAGTGCGACTGGCAATTCTTGCAATTCAGTAATCTTGCGCCTGAAAGTAGAGAACCACTCAGCAAGATTTCCTATGTTAATTGGACTTAAAGTAACTACCACAATCATACTGGTACGTCCACCAATAATCATGATGGACTGATGGGGACTGCAGATGGCTTGGCTTGGAGGAATATGTCATTGGAGAAGCTTCAGGTGGTCCCAGATCAGGGAAAGTAGATGAACAGGGAAAAGCTAACCGCGAATCGCCATCCTGGTTAGCCTAGTCGTAACTTCCTGAGTAAACTCAAACGCTTATCACCATTTTTCTTTGACGTAAGAGAATATGTATCTATGATAATGACATTTTTGTCATAACTGGGCCAATCCGGTTACAAAGCAGCATGGATTCTCTGTAAGTTTGTCTTTACTTTGCAGCCAGAGAAAATTTATTGTCATGAAGCTTGAAAGAAAATTGTTTCAGCGTCGAAGCAGCAGTTCATTTTTCTAATGCTTCCAGACAAATGAGCACAAGAACACGTGAATTCTGGACTCTGGCTTGCAGATGCAGCATTGCTGATCCTCTGAATGTGTTTGTCCTCTTATCTGGGCAATCCCTAACATTGCGGTGCTCATCTGATATCATTGTGCATGGATGGACATGAAGAATCATTCTATCTTGGTCATCCTCGAGAAACTCTCTTCAAAATGAAAGAAACCTTAGGTTCATCTCTTCCTCCTGTCTTTTCTCAGGTGTTCGATCACCCCATCCGAGAATGGCTACAGGTAGTGAAATTGATCAACTTCGCATCTTCTTCCTGCCACTCATGGCTCATGAGTCACGAATCCACCGATCGACTTATGATCAGGAATCAAAACTTGAGACGCCCACCCTTTTGCGATTAGGCCCTTCCTATCCATTCTTTCTTCGAAATCTTCTAGTAACCAATCTAGTTCTTCAATTTTATTAATTTTCCCAATCCATGTGAGATCTTGTTGAGATGCCTCAAGCCCCCTCGCGATTTCCACCAGCTGTTGAGAACTGAATTTGGTCAAGCTGCCAAAACACGCGCTGATAACCAAGTTGGGCCTTTCCGAATCTAGCCATCTTAAGCATTCATGGCTGCTGATGGATGTTTTCTTATCCCTCAGTGCCTTAACGACAGTATCTCTATTGCAGAGTGAGACCGGACCATATGCCAGGCCTTCCTTCCCAAGACATTCCTGTAATTATCGGCATAATCCTTTTCAAGTTCGTAGGAGCTGTTAAAAATGCTCCCATAGCTCTTTAGCTCTGATTCGACTAGGGAGGCAAGGCACAAGGAAAGTTTCTAAATCGGTTGAAACTCTCGTGTGGTTGATTTTGTCACACCCTCAGCTCTACAAGTATAGAAGTAATGACAAGGTCTCAAGCATAATCATTATAAACATGTTATTTATTGAAATATATACATCCATATATATTTGATAAAAGAGTCGATTGGTTATAATATTGAAGTTTCTATAATCCATAAGAAAACATATATACATCTCCATTGGGCAAGTAAAACTCACCAGTCCATCTCAAGCACAAACAACTCTTACCCAAAAATCATACTATCAAAATGTCCTCATGATAACGTAAACACTCTCGTCTCACTTGTGGCTAGTTGAAAAACCTAAAAAGCGAGTAAGATGAATGAAATGAGCAATCACGGCATGAGTAGTGCATCACTTCTGAGTATATCAAACATTCGCTAACCCAATGTCATAACTTCTCAATCCCAAATTCAGCACATGATATAAACAAAACTTTTTACGCCTAAGACCAATCAACAATGTCAACTCACGATAACAAATCAACCATCAATATTCTATTCTATCGATCAATCTCAATCAAGTCAATCATTGATAGTCCATTCTATCAACTAATGTTAATGCTCAACATCTAACTATGGTTATGTTATGCCCGTGATGAAGGCAACCAAATTTCCTCATTGGCTAGGTCTATACCTATATCAATTGGTGTTTCAACTCAAAAGAACGTCTTGATAACATATACTTACCCCTTAATGGTTCTAATCATAGCTACATGAGCATAATTTACCAACCTCAATCTCCAATAACCTACAACCAAAACCATATCAAAAATCAAGTCATATCACTTTTCATGATTCAATTCATCAAACATAGAACCTTTCATAGATCATATGTTGCCATTTCAAATAAAGCAAAAAGGTAGTAATTGTTAAATCCAATTTCATGCAACAAAAAATGACATTTCTTAATTCATACTATAACTAATTCATATCGCTTCAAAATGTGAGTTTACAAACTTGAAAAAGAAATAACACTATTCACCCGAGAAAGATGAAAAACAACTTACAAAAGTTACTCGAACTGATGCAGTCGTATTCTTATCAATTAATCAAACAATGATATCAAAATCCGATTAATACACTATTCTAACGAATGGCTCGACTAAACTACACTCATTCGTCGACCAATCAACCCCTACGCACTAACAGAAAAACTCATATTTAACGAACGTTCATCTTTATCTTTTACGCTTATTGTTCTTTATGCATAACTCGAACGTAAAACTTCAGAATTTCGCTTTGATCAAACTCTACTTTAAAATCATCTTCTCTCTTTTTCTCCTATTCTTGTTTAACTGACAAGTCTTTTTTTTTTTTGGTTCTACTCTAACTCCCACTCTCAAACTTGTCATACATTTGTATATAGTGTAAAAGTCGAAACTCACTCCTGAAACAGAATCGTCCCCACCCAACCTCTTGAGAATGGAAGATTTGGGATGGGGGCGATTTAGTTTCAAAAGTGGGTTTTGACTTTCACACCTTGCAAAGAGGTAAAGCAAAAGTTAAGTATTAAAGCAGAAATAAAGTATGACCGATAAAAAAAAATAAAAACATTCACCATCATCACCGCCCCTTTCCATGCCAATCCTTTTTTTCCTGGCAAATCGAGAGAATCAATTCGAATAGGTCATTTCAAGCCGAAATCAGGCGGAATTGGTGGTAAAGTTCTCAAAGGCCCTTCTTTTATTTTCCTTGCTTTTGCCGTCGACGTCATGTTCCTCGTTCCTTTTGCGCTTACTTGCACTATCTATTGAGGAAAACAGGAAAAATGGGTTGGGCTCGGGCTTTATAATGGCCATGTATCACAGATGTAGTGCGATAAATCCCCTGGTGCACATGGCAGAAAAACTTGTCCCTCCAGAGGGTAACCCAGGAATTTTGAACGGAGCAGCAACATCGTAAGCCCGTGGAAAGAATGCTTCCGCTGCTAGAGAATCCGGCCTATGTTCTTGCAGGATACGCAAGATCGGATCCGGAGGAAGATCGGCTTGAAATGACTGCATCAAATCCATTCTATCGATTTGCCCGGAAAAATAGGTTCGCACGGAGAGGGGTGGTGATGATGGTAAATTTTGCGCCTCGAGTCACTAAGGTCCTGGCCATGTTTGTCCATCATGGGTATTATGTGGCCTTGAAGCACTAATGGCAGAGAGAAAGTACGAATTCTGGTTACTTTCATTCTTCCATATAAAGGGAAAAAAAGGATAAAAATCCAGGCTTTGATTCGTCTATGCAGATTGCAAAGTTTTAACAAGCTGGCTAATGTACCTGTTCCGAAACATGTCTATCGCCATATTTTGACATGCGCACCACAGGATACAGGAGAAGAACACGGGTCCTTGAAGGGATATGCTAACTTGTTTCTGACTTTTATCACAAGAATCACATGTCCTAAGGTACACGTCCGTGAGGAAGCACCACAAATTTCTGCAACTCCTTCGCACTAAAAGTGCCCAATCTATGAATATGACGTGCATTAGGCTTCTCATTGTGTGATACTTTAATAATGTCAACAACTGTCGACTTCCAGTCCACGACAAATGGAAATTGCCAATTTGGTTTTTGCCGAAAATACCTGCAAACTCAAGGAATGATTACAGGGAAAAATTGCCGTGAGGACCAAAAGAAGGACCTCTCCGTCTTTTCTCTAAAATGGTTGCCAAGTTATATACACCTCACTGCGCCAAAAAAGAAACAAAAAATATACAACTTGCAAGATCATGCAAAAGCCAAATGTCAAGTTATTGCTTTATGATAGGTAGGCCTACGAGCGACATGAGTTACACGGTGAATGAAAATATAAATTTGCCGACATGGCATAACAATTGCACCCGATATTTTCTCGTCTTTCTTTCCTTTCTTTGTTTGTTGAAGTGGAAAATGAAGTTGCAAAGATCTCTCCGGCTGCTGTGCCTATAAAACAGACTATTCAGCAAAAGGGAAAGTACGGAGGGCATCTTCCTATCCAAATCGCAAACTACGAGACGGACTTTAATTTCATGGGCACAAAAGAATTCAAGATCTAAAGAAACGAACTCACATCCTACAACATTAGACAATCACAACATTCCGAGGAATAGATCCCATGAAAAGAAACAGCAAATCCAGCATTTTTCTATACTGCTATACCCCAACAGAAACAGAAAAGAAGATTTCCATTTCTTCAGTTTTATTCTCTTGAAGCATAAGTTCAAGATTGATTTCTCCGGGTCATGAATCAGATCTTCTTAGTGTGAGCCAATCTGTGCGATTTGAGCTCTTGAATCAGAGCACCCAAATCAGACCAAGAAGACCCACCTTCTTCCACAGCCCCTCTCGCCATCTCTGCAAGTGCTCTCGCTCTCCTTCTCATTTCCTCTGCTTCCTCGCCCACCAGGATTCTCTTCACTGCCTCCTCCACTTTCTTGCTCTTCACGGTGTCGCCGAATGAGGCAACCCACCGCTTCACCCCGATGTCAATACCGATCTTGAGCACTTGGGTCACGAGCTTCTCATTGTAGAATTGCTCTGCCGTGACCGGCCACATCACCATTGGCACGCCGGCCGTGACCGCCTCCAGGATTGAGTTCCACCCGCAATGTGTCACGAATCCTCCGATCGCCTCATGATCGAGAATCAGCACCTGAGGAGCCCAGCCCCGGATGATGAGGCCCTTGTTTCGGATTCTTGATTCGTACCCATCAGGCAACCACTCTTCTTTGCCTTCTCCCACATTAGGATCCTTCTTCACCACCCAGATGAACTGTTGCCTTGATGCTTCTAGTCCGACAGCAACCTCGTGGAGCTGAGTAGCATTGAAATTCGTCATGCTTCCGAAGCAAATGTAGATAACTGAGTTGGGTTGCTTCGAGTCAAGCCACTTGAGGCACTCGTGCTGGTCAATGGATGCTTGGTTGCCCCTGTGTGCTTTGTCCTCAGTCTCCTTATTGCACAGCGAGAGCGGGCCGATAAACCAGGATGGTCTCCCGAGGAATGTCCTGTAATGGTCAGCGTAAGCTGGCTCGAGCTCGTAGAAGCTATTCATGATGACTCCGTAGCTCCTCTTCTCCGATTCCTTCATCTCGTTGTAGAACTTGGTGAACTCGTTCTCTTCCCTGACAAAGTCCTGCAATTGCATCCTGGTCAATGTGATTTCTCCAGGGAAGTTGGGGATGACGAAGGGCTCCGAATCGCAAGACACCTTCTTGTGAGGCTCATAGAGCCTCACACAATCTATCCCCGCCATGGAGAAGGCACTTGTCCCATGGAAAATGAGCCTAGGAATGCCGAACTTGGCCGCGATCTCGGTTGTCCAGGGGAAGAAAATGTCCGAGATCAGACAATCGGGGGCGAGTTTCTCTATCAGCAGCTCGAGCTGTCGGTCCAGCATCCTGACGGCTCTCATGAACGGCTCGTGCATTTCCATCGTAGTGATTTTGCTCAGATTGCCAGAGTCTTCTGGCAAGCCGACCTCCTTTAGGGGCAATGTCATCGTGACGGCATCGATGTTGAAGCCTGAATCCTTGGTTTCAGCGATGGATTTCAAGAAGGTGGGCTCGTCATGGGGGGTGGTGATGAGGGTGGACTTGCAGCCTCTTGTGGCGAACAGTTTGGCCAGGTCGATCATCGGGATCGTGTGGCCCGGAGCCATGAAAGGGAAGAAGAAAATGTGAAGCTGATGCCTTTCACTACCCATTTGGCCACACAGGAGAACGTTCTGCTACAGGAACGTGTTCAGGAATGATGCCGGTGAAGCGGGAGAAAGATTCAGTAGTGATGTTGTTGACTTGTGAAAGCTGAGGTTTGTTTAATGGCTTCAAGCCTGGGACAAAAATATAAGAGAGGGGGGGCTTGAGAAGAAGACAGGTTTGATTTCTTCTGGTCAAATATTACTTTAATGGTGACCAGACAGACGAGTGGGGATACCTATCACGTCAAGCCTGCAAGTTATAGGGCAATTATTGAAAGAGGCAATTCACTCACTTGTCGAGTTCTGCAGAGACGTCATGCATGACCAATTCGCACGACAAGGACCTCACATCCGATTTTGGCCACGGGACATCCAATTTAGGACGGCTCCTTTGCCTTTTTGGGGCTTGGAAATCTCACTTTCGATAATCAATACGCGGTCAATGAAGCTTGAAACATGCTCATGTCTCGGTCCAACTACAGTTGGAAAAACGCGGCAGCAGTGTCCCCGCTGTCACAGGACGCTCAAAATGTGACGCGGCTTGCCTGAATCACATAAACGAAGATAAATTATCAAAAATATCCTAAATTTATTGTAATTATACAAATTCGGTCATAAACTTAATTTTTTATCAATTAAGTCATAAATTTTTTTGTAATTATGTTGATTCAGTCTATTCGGCTAAATTTGACCAACATGCACTAACATGGTACGATTGGTGTTTAGGGGTGTCAAGAACCAAACCGAAATTTCGTGAGTTTTTAATTCGATTTGCCGTAGCCCTTTCTTGTAAGGCGCCGGGCTGGGCTCGTGGCCAACCAATTCGCACGAGCTTTGGCCCCAACGGCATCCGTTGATGTTGCTGCACAGTCTGGCATGTGTTGTTAGGATTCTAGGCCCGTGTTTGAGTTCCTAGTGGATCCGATAGCTTCTCTTTGGTCGATGCACTTTACATGTTCGACAAAATGTCTCAAAGAGATCCGAAAAGTCAATCTGTGTTTTAGCTTAGAATCAATCCGTGCGTGCATCCGTAGCTGCCGAATCATGTTTTTTGTTTGCGTGGTCATTGTGTTTTGGCGTGGTCTTCGCGAAATAATTGTGCATCGCCGGGAGAGTGAAGGTTTTCTTTGTTCCGATGAACGGATTAGTGGTCTTCGGAAAAGGTGGCTAGCAGCGGTCGCCACCGGTCGAGTAGTATGACCAACGGGCGATGGTGGTCCAAGCACCGGTGAACTTTCGTCGGAGATGACGTTTGTTGGCGTTGGTTCGGTGGAGGAAATAGTCGGACAGAAGAAGCTGCATGAAGACGTCGGGCGTGCATGAAGAAACGTGAAAAGAAGACCAAGAGAAAAAAGGCAAGGTTAAAAGAAAATGAGGAGAAAAAAAAAAAAAAGAGAGAGAACAAAAAGAAAAAGTAGAAGAAATAATAGGAAGGAGGCGACCTTCTTGGCTTCGGTGAAGAAGAAGGTGCAGGTACGTTCGGGGAAGAAGAAGATCGAAGGGAATAAAAAAAAAATAGAAAAAGAAAAAAAGACAAAATGGGAGGAGTAAATTAGCATGGGCATAATTGGCTTAATTAGTTTTGGGCTAGTCATGGATTTAAATGGACCGTGGTTAGTCTGCTTGGGCTAGATGGTGCGCTGGTGCAATTTGGGCTGGGGCTGAACGGGCTAGAATCTAAGTGGGCCGAGAGTTGTCCCTTTCTTTTAAAAAAATCCGTGTGGGCCTTTTTGTTTTTTTTAGTGGGCGTTGGGGTCGGCCCGCTTTTAACCGACCAAAACAAATAGGGTCCGGGCTGGTTTAATAGGGCCGGGTCTTTTCACCCGGTCCGAATTGCTTTTCATATACAAAAAATAAATATATAAAAAAATAAAAATTTCAAGAAAATCATTAAAAAATTAAAAATATTAAAAATTCGAAATTTCAACAAACTTGAAAAATTATAAATAATTTTAGGAAAATCTTTTTTAAAATTTGAAAATATTATCCAAAAAAATCTTTTAAAATTCCAAAAATTCAATTTTTTTTTTTAAAAAAAAAAAAAATAGAGTTCCCTAAAAAGCTTTAAAATAGTTCTTGGACATAGGAAAATCATCGGTCTAAGATTGTATTTAAAATTGAACAAGCCCTTACGACTTTACTAGGATTTTAATTATCCTCAAATACAATTTCCCTTGATTGCGTGCATACCCACATGATCACCTCATATATTAGTGGATAAGTTTAAAATCAATCCAAATTGACAAAAGTCTTTTTGAAATGAACAAAATTAGTTACTGAAAGAACACTAATTGATTAATTAGTGTAATTAAGTCTCCGACCCTAGATTCTCTAATTGCGTAAAAAGTGAGGCATACTCCCATATCTTGCTTGGTTTCTAGCTAACTCCAATAGATTAGTGGCGACTCCTCATTAGAAGATTTTTATGAACATCCAATGTCATGCGGGGATGGTCTTGGGAGAGCCCACGTCTTAACTAATGGTCCTCAACTCATCTTTTAGATAATACCCTTAAATCTATATATATTTCTTTTCCCCTTGGAACGAAAAAAATAGGTCGCGACAGACTAGCAAAACAAAGAAAAATAATTGCAAAATTAGAATATATACTTTATGAATTTTATTTTTTTTGGGGTTCACACTGCCCTTTCGTCAAATTTCTAATTTTATAAATTTTAGAAACTTTTTTTGTAGAAATGATCAATTTAATTCCAATACTTTATAAACACCACTTTAGTACTAAAACTTCTTAAAAACACCCATTTGAGTGACTCCAGCTAGCCAAGTCATATTTTCTAGTAAATCAAATCACTTGAATCATTTAAGTGATCATTTTTTAAACCTATAATAATTAAGTAATGGTTTGAAATTTTTTAACATCATATAATGGTTGGGGCATTGATGCTGCATTTTTCCAACTACAGTTGGGAGGAGGCATGAGGATGTTTCAAGCTTCATCGACCATGTATTAATTATCCAAAGTGAGTTTTCTATGCATAGAAAGTAAGGAACCTTCCAGATTGGATGGCCTACAGCCAATTCTAATGTGAGGCCCATCTTTCTACAATGAGGAGAATTACAAAAAAAGTCTTAAATTTATTGAAATTGTATTAATTAAATCATAATTTTTTTTGCTAATTCAATCATAAATATTTTGTATTTGTGCTAATTGAGTCTATCTGATCAATTTTAACTAGTTGACACTGATGTGGACTTTTTAAAATAGTATTTTAATTTTCTTTCATTTTCTTTAGTTTTTTTTTTCCTTCACTTACAGTTGGCGAGGGTTGCTTGGCACCCTCATCGATGCTAACCCTCTCCCAAACCAAGCAAGGGTCGCAACACCCTTTTTAAAATAGTATTTTAATTTTCTTTCATTTTCTTTAGTTTTTTTTTTCCTTCACTTACAGTTGGCGAGGGTTGCCGGCCATAGGCAGGGCCGGGACTCCCTCATCGATGCTAACCCTCTCCCAAACCAAGCAAGGGCCGCAACACCCTTACCAGCCCTAAGAGGAGGGGAAAGAAAAAAGAAAAAAGAAAAAAAATTTACGTCGGTTTGGGTAGATAAATGCAAAAGGTTTTGGATTGATTTATCCAAAAGAAAAGTTTAAGACGGACTCTCTCGATAATTGTCCCTGGTGCAATTTGGTCATGCATGACGTCTCTGCAGAAACAAGTGAGTGTGAGTGTGAGTGAATTTCCTCTCCCAATAATTGTCCTCTAACTTGTAGGCTTGACGTAATAGATTACGTCATCTTGACTAGCAGACATACCTATTCCCACTGGCCTGTCTGCCATTAATGTAATATTTGACCAGAAGAAAGCAATGCTGTCCTCTTCTCATCCCCCATTCTTTACTCCCAGACCCCGCTCCCCTATTTATATTGTCCCAGGTCTGAAGCCATTAAACAAACCTCAGCTTTCACAAGTCAACAGCATCACTACTAAATCTTTCTCCCCCGTCACCGGCATCATTCCCGAATACGTTCCTGTAGCAGAACGTTCTCCCGAGAGGCCAAATGGCTAGTGAAAGCCATCAGCTTCACGTTTTGTTCTTCCCTTACTTGGCTCGGGGCCACATGATCCCGATGATTGACATGGCCAAAATGTTCGCCAGGCGAGGCTGCAAGTCCACCCTCATCGCCACCCCCCATGACGAGCCACCTTCTTGAAATCCATTGCGAAACCCAAGGATTTGGGCTTCGACATCGATGTTGTCACGGTGACATTGCCCCTGAAAGAGGTCGGCTTGCCAGAAGACTGTGACAATCTGAACAAGCTCACCACTGAGGAAATGCGCAAGCAATTCCTGAGAGCCATCACGATGCTGGACCGACAGCTCGAGCTGCTGATAGAGAAACTCGCCCCCGATTGTCTAATCTCGGACATGTTCTACCCTGGACAACCGAGATCGCGGCCAAGTGCGGCATTCCTAGGCTCGTTTTCCATGGGTCGAGTGCCTTCTCCATGGCAGCCGAAGAATGCGTGAAACTCTATAAGCCTCACAAGAAGGTGTCCTGCGATTCGGAGCCCTTCGTCATCCCTAACTTCCCCGGAGAAATCACATTGTCCAGGACGCAGTTGCCTGACTTTGTCAGGGAAGAGACCGAGCTCACCAAGTTCTTCGACGTGGTGAAGGAAGCGGAGAAGAGGAGCTTCGGAATCGTCATGAACAGCTTCTACGAGCTCGAGCCAGCTTACGCTGACCATCACAGGACATTCCTCGGGGGACGGTCCTGGTTTGTCGGCCCATTCTTTCTGTGCAGTAAGGAGATTGAGGACAAATCACACAGGGGCAACCAAGCATCCATTGACCAGCACGAGTGCCTCAAGTGGCTTGACTCGAAGCAACCCAACTCAGTGATCTACATTTGCTTTGGAAGCATCGCGAATTTCGATGATGCTCAGCTCCATGAGATCGCTGTCGGACTAGAAGCATCAGGGCAACAGTTCATCTGGGTTGTGAAGAAGGACCCTAATGTGGAAGAAGGCAAAGAAAAGTGGTTGCCTAATGGGTACGAATCGAGAATCCGAAACAAGGGCCTCATCATCAGGGGCTGGGCTCCTCAGGTGCTTATCCTCGATCATGAGGCAATCGGGGGGTTCGTGACGCATTGTGGGTGGAACTCGATCCTGGAGGCAGTCACAGCCGGCGTGCCAGTGGTGACGTGGCCAGTCGCAGCGGAGCAATTCTACAATGAGAAGCTCGTGACCCAAGTGCTCAAGATCGGGGTCGACATCGGAGCGAAGCAGTGGGTGAGGTTTTCCGGGGACAGTGTGAAGAGCGAGAGAGTGGAGGAGGCAGTGAAGAGAGTCCTGGTGGGTGAGGAAGCAGAGGAAATGAGAAGGAGAGCGAGAGCACTTGCAGAGATGGCGAGAGGGGCTGTGGAAGAAGGTGGGTCTTCTTGGTCTGATTTGGGTGCTCTGATTCAAGAGCTCAAATCACACAAATTGGCTCGCACTAAGAAGATCTGATTCAAGAGAATAAAACTGAAGAAATGGCAATCTTCTTTTCTGTTTCTGTCTGGTTTTAGCAGTAGAGAAAGATGCTGGATTTGCTGTTTCTTTTCATGGGATTTATTCCAGGAATGTAGTGATCGTTTAATGTGCAGGAGGTAAGCTCATTTCTTTAGAGGTAATAGGCAAAATATACGTGATCTTGATGTCTTTTGTGCCGAGGAAATTAAAGTCTCAGTCTCATGGTTGCAATTTCAATAGCGAGATGTCCTGCGTACTTTCCTTTTTCTGAGTAATCTGTCCTTGGCATATTGTATTTGCGCTTTAGATGATAATATGCCCCCACTTTTATTTGGGACGTATTGTGTTTCGCAACATAGTGTCTTCGCCAAAACTTATCATAATGCTCTGATCAAGTCCTTCTATTAATTGTACATTTTCAAAATTTTGAGGACTCAAGTTGCATTTTTATGACCAATTTTATGATTTGATTGCATTTTTTTGAAAGTTTTAAGACTCGATTATGCTTTTATGATAAGTTTTAAGACTTAACTGTACTTTTTAAAACTTTCAATAACTAAATCAAGAGCCAACCATTACATGTCATATTCATAGATTAGGTATTGTTCATACAAAAAAAATGATGAAGTCTTTAAAATCAATGGGTATTAAAGCTTGGTCTCAAGTAAGATTTGGTTATCGATGAGTTACCAACAATGAAAATACTTATGGGTATAAAAAAAAAATAGAAATATTTGTCGATGACTGTAATGATTATCGAATGAAAATATTTGTCGATGACCATAATGATTATCGATGACCATGGAATAAAGCTGTCGGCGTACGATGGTGACACGCAAACGACTATCACTTAATAAAATTGGCCGAGTGTTGGACACAAGAAATGAAGAAGGAGAACCAAGAAAAGATGCCAATTGAAGATGAAGGTACCCGTTAAGTCAAGTGACATTCAAGGAGTTATGACTGCTTGTGGGTGAGGTCGGCATGCGATCACGGAGCCTAAAGTTTAGAGACTGCCGTTGCAACAATTTGTAATTGCATGAAAAATATTAACTGTTTATAAGCAGTCACATTGCACAAAAGTATAAAAATTAGTGCCCGTGTATTGCAAGGGAAGACCCGATTATCAACACAAAATTATGTATTTTCCTAGTTTCACTTTATCAATATATTCTAGTTTCTAGTACTAGCATTTCTTTTCCTTTAGATTTAGTTAATCTTGATCTTTGTTACCCAATTCAATTCGACTGAACTTGATTCACAAAAAATAGAAAGTCAACTTTTTGTGAAAGGTGTTTCACTAATTTCGAGTAAAATAGTAACTTCAATATGAACGAGTTGGAGAAATTCCTAGTGCTTTCTCACAAATGTGTATCCGAGGATATGTGATTAACATTTTCTTACCGTCCTCTTCATGAAAAAAGTCGGAATGAGTTGGTTTTTCTTTTCAAGGATTTGTCTTCTTATCCTCTAATCTATGATGCATATGTCAATATTGTTAGGGAGAAGTGAGGCAACAATTCATAAAGAACTAAACTCAATTCAAGATCAATTTCTCCCTCGAAACTAAATTGACCGAAATCAACTTAACCCCATCAACAACTGGCCAATGCAAGTGTAACCTTGCAATAAACAAATATAAAACCAAATTGATAAGAAAACAAAGCCAATAATAATATCAAAGATTTAAAGTGAAAATCGAATACGGAAAAAACACAAGCCACCTAAAAACTTTCACTAACCACTAAGAATAGTATGATACATAATGTGTTTTTCTCTATTCACACATTAGAGGCTTAATATCGACAATACAACCGCATTTTCTCATTACAAATGTGGATTAATATAAAAGGAGCAAGAAAAACCTAAACACAATTGGAGAATTTGGAGGAGATTCTTAACGAATGAAACCAATCAACTTACAACCCCCGTTCTCACAAACAATATACTCAAATTTGAGTCAATTTCATATATGTTTGGCCTTCGAATCGGACCAAAAAATTTCAGCCCTCTTCTCCTCTGTTCTTCACGCGCACTCTTGGGGGAGACCTCCTCTGTTTTCTCTCTCTTCTTTCTTGCTCACGCTCTCACTTGCCCGAAGCGAGACGATCACGGCAAAGAAAAAAAAGGTAAAGCAACTACATCAACCCTCTTGCTTTTCTTTTTGGTTCTTATCTTTGCTTTTTTTACTTTTTCTCTCTCTCTGTTTTTTGTTAAGTGCTTGCTGGGCCCCACATGAAGCGGACCGAGCCTACAAATATATGGTCATAGAGGCAATTTTCCAAAATAATTATGCTAGCCAGCTTTTTTGGTAAAACCCTGCAATCTTCATAGGCGAAGCAAAGCCTGGATCTTTCTTTCTCCCTCTCCATGGAGAGTGAAAGTAACCAACTTCGAATTTTCTTTCTGCCATTAATGCTTCAAGTCCACGTGATACCCATGATGGACGTCGCCAAAACCTTGGCGACTGGAGGTGCAAAAGTCACTATCATCACCACCCCTTTCTATGCGACCCTTTTCTCGAAACAAATCGAACGAATCAATCAGCTGGGTTTGGAGTTCAACATCCAAACCGTGAAGTTCCCATCAAGTGAGGTGGGGCTGCCAGAAGGTTGGAATATGGATGCAATCGTTGGGAGCCAAAATCAGGTGGAACTGTTGGGTAAATTCTGGAAGGCCTTGAGCTTACTCAGGGAACCGATATTGCAGATCCTGGAAGAATATGGACCGGATTGTCTGGTAGCAGATTTATTCTTTCCATGGGCTACCGATGTAGCCGCTCGGTTGAATATTCCCAGGCTAGTCTTTGGTGGGACAAGTTTCTTTGCGATGTGCACGGCTGGAGTTCTCGCACAATATCAACCACACAAGAGTTTCGTCTGAATCAGAAACTTTCCTAGTGCCTCACCTCCCTGGAGAAATAAAGCTGACGAGGACTCAGCTACCAGAATATTTAAGGCAAGAAGAGGAAACCGATTTTTCCAAGTTAGCAAGAGAAGCGGTCCAATCAGAGCAAAAGAGCTATTGAAGCATTTTTAACAGCTTTTATGAACTTGAGAAGGATTATGCCGATTATTACAGGAATGTCTTGGGAAGCAAGGCCTGGCATATCGGTCCTGTCTCACTCTGCAATACAGATACTGTAGATAAGGCGCTGAGGGGTAAGGAAGCATCCATCAGCTGGCACGAATGCTTAAGATGGCTAGATTCGAAAAAGCCCAACTCGGTTGTCTTTGCATGTTTCGGCAGCTTGACCAAACTCAGTTCTCAACAGCTGGTAGAAATCGCGAAGGGGCTTGAGGCATCTCAACAAGACTTCATATGGATTGTGAGAAAAGATGATGATGAAGAAAAGATTGGTTACCAGAAGAGTTCGAAGAAAGAATGGACGGGAAGGGCCTGATCATAAGAGGGTGGGCGTCCCAACTGTTGATACTTGATCACGAGTCAGTTGGTGGATTCGTGACTCACTGCGGATGGAACTCGATATTGGAAGGAATATGTGCCGGTGTGCCAATGGTCACATGGCCAATGTTTGCTGAGCAATTCTATAATGAAAAGTTGATCACTCAAGTGCTAGGGATCGGGACTGGCGTTGGATCTAAACAGTTTGCTGAGTTTGGAATCGGTGCAGATGTTGTGAGCAGAGATGACATTGAAAAGGCGGTGAGACAAGTTATGGCATGTGAAGAGGCTGAGGAAATGAGAAGAAGGGCGAAAGTGCTTTGCGAAATGGCCAGGAAGGCTGTTGCGGAAGGTGGATCATCTTACTCGGATTTGACTTCGTTAATCGAAGAACTCAAGCGGCACAAAGCTGCTCGTGAATCAAAATAAAGCCTAGTCTAGTGTACTATTATGTTCGAGTCATGAATGTTTTCCATGCTTTCGTTTTGGGAGTTACTGCTGTTATGTTCCGTTCCCGCATCATTTCCTAACATCCTTGGTGTATGATGACAATAAAAGACTAGATGCTATTTGGGCGAGAAAAGTCGCTTTCTCGCTCTGTGCCTGAATGAATCTAAAAGCACAAATTGTTTTATCATTAATACTGTTTTTGTAGCTGAGAATATTTCTAGCAAAAAAACAAAAAAAACAGAAAATGAGACATGAATTTGAATATATTACAAGCTTCACTGACCACGAATTAATTATCCAAGATGACTTTACCTTGCACAGTAAGAAACGAAATTACAGATCCAGTGTTTGTGCAATTGATCTTCAATGAACTAGGATCTGTGGTAGTATTCTATTGTTCAAGATAAATACCTCTTTGAATGATTGGCATGTCAACTTGCCAGTTGCCACAGCTCGAAGAATAATTACGTGGATGGGTTCATTTTAGATAACCTCACCTCAAAGTTCTCTCTACATGGAGAAGGAAGATTCTTGCATGCGTGACGTGAGTGTCTAATCTTGACTAGAAGACATACATTCGACCCATCTTTTTCTTAATCCCTCCAAATCCGGACTCAGTTTGTTGTACTCCTTTACGATCCCAAAATTCTTGGCAAACTCAGAATCAGGTCACTACTTAAATCGGGAATTTATGAGACATCTTGAGCATGGAAGAGATCAAAATTGTTTTTATCCTATAACAGACCTCAGCTTTCAAAAGGCAACAGACCTCAAAGCCAAAGCTTACTTGATCTTCACCATCATCATTTATATTAAAAATATGTCTTGAGTTTAAGCCCGGACGAAACCCGACTTAGATGCTTTGTGTGAACGCTAGACTAGACCGTGTGAAATTGAAAAGAAATAAAAGAGGGGCACAGTATTGAAGATGGATTGCCAGGAATGGAAAGTCCAATATTGCTGCCTTTATTTAATGCAAATAGGAGCCTTTCTTTTGTTTTATTCGGCTAAGTGTTAATTGGCGACGGACTATGAGTGTGAAAGGAGAACGGTGCGCCAGTTGGCCTTCTTCAAGAAAGCTTGGGAGTTGGCGGGTACAGAGAAAAGCGCAATGGATGCGTTTTAGCTTAGTATTTTGAAAACTCATAGGGATACAAAGCAGTATAGCTTAGAAAGCTTTGGGTAAACGCTAAGGCTGTTAGGTAAATTATACTTTAAAAAGTAACTTTAAGAAAAATGCCATTTGGTATAAAATACATTTGAAAAGCTATATGGATGATTAATGTTAATTTTTTAATTTTTATTTGTTAAAATTGAAAAACATAATGAATGCAACTTTTTATATATAAATTTTGACTTTGGGTGATTAATATTAGTTTTTTAATTTTTATTTGTTTAAAATCAAAAAAATATATATGCAACTTTTTAAATATAAATTTTCACTTTGGGTGATTAATATTAGTTTTTTTTTTTTTTTTACTTGTTTAAAATTGAAAAAAATAATGTATGTAACTTTTTAAATATAAAATTTGACAATAATGCTAAAAAAATCATATATATAATTTAAATTTAACAAAAAGACCAAACCCTTTGCCAATCTTACGAAGGGTTATGGCCGTCGACGAGCCAGATTTGGTGTCGACAGTTGTCTATCGAGGTTGCTTGAGGCCAGACGACCTTCAGCAAGGGTCACACAACTTTGGTGAGGGCCGCCAAATGTCGATTGAGGGCGAGGGTCGAGCGACCCTCATGAGGGCCACGTAAGACCGCGAGACCTAAGCGGTGGTCGCTTGGGTCGTGTGACCCTTGCTGAAGGTTGTTTGGCCTTGGGCGACTTCAACCGATGGTCATTGGCACCAGATCTGGCTTACTAACGACCGCAACCCTTCATCAGACTAGCAAAGAGTTGGTCCATCTCTAATAATAATATATATATTCTTGACCAAAAGAAAATAATGAGGGACAAAATCAGAAATTGAAGAATTAGTTAAGGTAGTTTTGGAAAAAAAAGTTTCAGCATTTGGCCCAATGCTGAACCAAATGCACCCAATGATCGGCATTCATTACATAAGGAAAGAAGGGTTCTTACGTCCATTTCCCTCTCTCCTTCATTAATACATACACATGCAGGCATGCCATGAAAATTGTAGGGCGACGTTGGTTCAGAGACTTGTCTTGTGGACACCGTCATTGCCATTCAATGAGTCCATTTGTGTCTTATTCTCTCTCTTACAAAAGAGAGAGAGACGTTAAACAAAGAGAGCGCCAAGTCCTTTTGTGGCGGAGAGGGTTGAGTATTCTTCTATTACACCCTGGGCTCTTCTCCATGATTGAGATTGGAGAAGACGCCAAGTGTTGAAACCGAATTAAACACTATATGAGTTATTGGGCATAATTGAGGGTTGGAAAATACCGAGAGAGTGTTTGTATACTCGAGTTATTGTCATCTCTGTTGTTTACTTTTTTCTACAGTGGAGTTCAGTATTGTTTTCCCGTGAATATAGATTCTGATATTTGGACTGAATCATATGAATCCGGTGTCCGATTTCCTCTCTTTCCTTTTGACAAATTTATCTGATTCGCCTGTCTATGTCCGCAACAATTGCTGAATACATTCCTGCTGCTATAGTTCTCCTGAGAGGCTAAATGGGTAGTGAAAGCCATCAGCTTCCCGTTTTCTTCTTCCCTTTCATGGTTCCGGGCCCCATGATGGCAATGATCGACACGTCTAAACTGCTCGCCGTTAGAGGCTGCAAGTCTACCCTCTTTGCCATCCCCCCATGACGAGCGAACCTTCCTGAAATCCATCGCTAAACCCAAGGATTTGGGCTTCAACGATGCTGTCACGGTGCAATTGCCCCTGAAAGAGGTCGGCTAGCCAGTAAGACCCTGACAATCTGAACAAGAGTTTCCTCATAACCATAGTTGGGTTTGAAGGTATTTTCGGGCCATAGCAAATTGACAATTTCAGTTTGTCATCGACTTAAGTCAACAATCGTCGACATCAGGAAGCTTAACGCCTGTTCATAGATTAGGTACCTTCAAATTCAAACGAGAACCAGACAGGAAGAAAAAGCCTCGGCTCATCCCTTTCCATTGGGCCTTAAAAGGTCTGAACTTTTATACCATTTCGATTTCACCCCCACAAAGTACGGTATTGATTGCTTGGGCCAAATTACCATGACCCCAATAAGATCAAAATAGGGAAATAGTATCAAAAGAATCTTAAACTTATTGTATTTGTGTCAATTGAATCTTAAACTTTTTATTAGTGCCAATTTAAATTTAAACATTTTGATCTAGTGTTAATTTAGTCCTAAACCTTTTGATCTATTATCAATTCAGTCTTTCCAACTAATTTTGTTTGAATTTTAACTTGGACACTAATCAACTTACGTGGCACGGCTAATGCTAATATGAATAACTTTTAATAATATTTTAATATTTTTTATTTCCCTTTTCTCTTTATTTTTTTCCCTTTCCCTTTCCCTTTCCCTTTCCCTTCCTTCTTCCTCCAGCTAGTCATTCACAAGCGATTGGTCAAAGGTGAGAGCTGGCGAAGTCGACCTCAACCTTGCTGATCTTTGGCAAGCGTCATTGGCCACTAGTGAGCTTGCTAGGGCCATGGAGATGGCCTGATGCAGGGCTAGCAAGGGTCGAGCCTTGCCAAAGGCCAAGCAAGGGCAAGCCTAGCCAACCCTCACCTTTGGCCAATCACCGATCAGCAACTAGTTGGAGTAAGGAGGAAGGGCAAGGAAAAAAAGGAAATAAAAAAATTCAAAAAATATTAAAATATCATTAGAAGTTGTTCATGTTAATGCAGACGTGCCACGCAAGCCGATCGGCATCCTCGTTAGTAAAATCTAACAAAAATTAGCTTGAATGACTAAATCGGCACTAAATCAAAATATTTAAGATTTAAATTAGCATTAATAAAATATTTATGACTAAATTAGTACCAATACAATAAATTTTAAATTTTTTTTACACTTTCCTCCATCAAATCATTAGGCCTTGAGGACTCGTCCAAACAGAAGATTTTAGCAGGAAATTTCAAAATTCAAAAAGGATTTCCACATGTAGTTTTTGGCCATCATTGATGTAGTTCTTAGCACGCTTGGGTTAGAGCATACGTGGGTAGACCAAACATACTTTTCTGTTTTGTGTCATGTGACTTCATAAGCATCGTCAAATTATCAGCTATCCGAGTCATTTGACGATCCATGCATACTTGAAGTTTGATTTTCCTAAGATGTTAATTTTGTCTAAACTGTATCAAAATTCCTAAGATGAAAATTCATGAACTCTGCCTGTTGAGTAATCCATCAAAAGGCTAAGTCGAGTCCGCTTTATGATTTCTACATCATTCTATGTGAACATCGTGACTCATTATAAAAGCAGGATAAGGATAAGGACAATGAGTGCTTCCATTACCAACAAAGCATTATAAACAACTTTTTAGCATGATTGAATAGATTCAACTGTCCAGTAAAAAAAATTACCTTCAGGAGATAGTGGCCTGAAAAAAGGTTAGTGTTAATTAACATAACAGATGGGGGGAAGTTGTCAATTGGAGCCAGTTTTGGTAGCGTTGCCGCTCGTTGGGAAGGCATGAGATATGCACGATTATGCCCATTTTATGTGCGCGACGTATCATCAATCATAACTGGAAAAGTTTAGACTCAAAGCTGACTATCCCTTTGTTTTTTTATATCAATGGTACAATCATCATAAGAAATCACTTTCTTTCTTTTTTTCAAATGAAGAGGTAGTGGATTTACCATCTTTTTAAAGTACAACACTATAAAATTGTCAAATCACGTTGCATGCTATGCTATAACTCTTATCTTCTCGATACAAGCAATACATCAAATCTTAGCCGACCTAACTTGTGTCATCGATTGTTATAAAAATGGCAAACAATAACATCGTAATTATTGAGGATCAAAATGTATTACTTTGTGCTGGTTTGAGCATTTTTGGGTACTTCACTTGCTTTTAAGCTAACAAACATTCAAGATAAAAGCTCTCTGACAATTCTTTTTGGTTCATATTTTCTGGTTGGAGGTCGGCTCAATTCAATAAAAAGTATAAACTTTTAATCTGGTCTCAAAGATCCACTATCTTTATCAATTTTGTTTGAACTTGAATCGGTGCTTTACAGCTGGTCTTGGGCGTTGGAATCTACAAAAAGCGGACCGGAGAAGATCATGACGGTTTGCCATATTTGAGCAGGCAATGGAGGATGGAGGACTACTGCAAAAGTATAACTAGCGATATGCAAACCTGTCTATACAGAGCTTAGATTGATGTTTGGCAACTGCACGAGGCAGAATAATGGTTACCCATGAAGTCTCGTGACTGTAAATTTTACCTAGAATAGTAGAGTTAGGGAAAAAGGGACAAAAACTAGTTTATGCTCAAAGCTTTCATCTGTTTAAGGGTGTAGAAGTTTTGTAAATGTGCTTATATTCTTTTGTAGAAGTCTGAGTAATTGTAATGAAAAAAGAGAGAGTGATAAGTGTATCAAGGATTGCTTATAATAACTGTACAAAGTTACAAGTAGAAGGAAGCATCTTCAGACATTGTAATATCTCAAGATGTTAGTTTATGTTGGTTTATCTGTGGGAATTGGAGAAAGGGTTAGTTAATTGGTTTTTGTAAAGGGTCAGCTTGGTGGAATATTTGGGGAGCGAAGGAACTAGTATCATGGGAGTGACTTTACAAGACTTTGTGTAAAGAGACTCTTATTATTAATGGGTGTACGAAGGGGAGGGGTTCTACAACAAGTGAGATACCACGTCCGTTAAGGTTTTGTTTATTTTACAAAAAATAATTTTGAAATTTTTTTTTCGAATTTTTCAGTGTTCGTTTCATGGAAATGAATTAATCAACAAAAATATTTTCTTTCAACGGAAAATTATTTTTAAAGTACTAGAAAATATTTTTCATTTTTTAAGTTTAAAAAAATATTTTTTTCACTTACTTTCTCTTATCTCATGCTCTCGCGCAGCCTACTAGCCCCTCTCTCTTCTATTTTTCTCCTTTTAAGTCTAAGTCCTATGTATGGCTGTACATCTCGCGGGATAACAACTAGACATTTTTTAACTCTTTCAAGATTTTGTATGCAAATATTGACTGACATCCCTTGCTCACCACGTCCGACAGCAAATCACTCTTCTTGACCAAATCAGCCGCCGCCTAAGACTTATGTACACCTGGCATTTCTTGCTTCCCACGTATGACTGGAGATTTCAACACTATCCCTGGATACTAAAAAACTCTTTTTATAATTTTGTTGGTAGAAGATTTTTTTTTTTGATACCTACGCACGATGATTGAACAGCAGCACTCATATTCCACACACTCTGCATTATTTATCAACGAAAAAGTTTTCACGTGTCTTTGACCAACGAATTCACCCTCCCACTTGATAGGAAGGAGTCAAATATCTTGAAGGCCAAGTTCTCATCCAGCCCTTTTCGCGACAGTAAGTCAGACTTGGTCTTCCTATCCTGTCATCCTATGGTGCTTTAGTCTATATATGATTGTAGACATGCTTGGAAACAAACACGTTAGCCGGCCTCGCTACAACTCTGCAGTCTCCATAGAGACGAAGCAAGGCCTGGATCATTCTTTTTCCCTCCCTATGGAGACTGAAAGCAACCGACTTCATATATCCTTTCTGCCATTAATGGCTCAAGGCCACATGATACCCATGATAGACATCGCAAAAGCCTTTGCAACTCGCGGCGCAAAAATCACCGTCATCACCTCCCCTGCCTTTGCAGCCATTTTTTCGAAACAAGTTGAAAGAGCCAATCAGTTGGGTTTGGAATTCCACGTCCAAACCGTCAGGTTCCCATCGACTGAGCTAGGGATGCCAGAAGGTTGGGAGAATACTGATGCAGTCGCTTCGAGCCAAAATTTGTCCAAATTCTCTGAGGCCCTGACCTTGCTCCGGGAACCGGTCTTGCATATCCTGGAAAAACATAGACCGGATTGTCTAGTAGCAGATTTTTTCTTTGTATGGGCTACCGAAGTTGCCGCTTGGTTGAAAATTCCCAGGCTAGTCTTTGGAGGGACAAGTATCATTGCTGTGTGCGCCGAGGAAGTTATCTCACGATATCAACCACAGAAGGGAGTTTCGTGTGATTCAGAAACTTTCCTTGTGCCTCACCTCCCTGGAGATATAAAGCTGACAAGGAATCAGCTGCCGGAACATTTAAGATGTCTAGTTGAAACAGATTTTTCCAAGCATGCAGGAGAAGCGCTCGAATCAGAGCAACAGAGCTTCGGAAGCATTTTCAACAGCTTTTACGAACTTGAAAAGGATTATGCCGATTATTATAGGAAGGTCATGGGAAAAAAGGCCTGGCATATTGGTCCAGTCTCGCTCTGCAATAGCGATACTGCAGATAAAGTGCAGAGGGGTAAGGAAGCATCCATCAGCAGGCATGAATGCTTAAGATGGCTAGATTCGAAAAAGCCCAACTCGGTTATCTACGTGTGTTTTGGCAGCTTGACAAGATTCAGTTCTCAACAGCTGGTGGAAATCGCGAATGGGCTTGAGGCATCTCAACAAGATTTCTTATGGATCGTGAAGGAAGATAAAAATCAAGAACAAGATTGGTTACCAGAAGGCTTTGAAGAAAGGATGGATGGGAAGGGCCTAATCATAAGAGGGTGGGCACCCCAACTGTTGATCCTTGATCACGAGTCAGTTGGTGGATTTGTGACTCACTGCGGATGGAACTCGACATTGGAAGGCATATCGGCCGGGGTGCCAATGGTCACGTGGCCAATGTTTGCTGATCAATTCTATAATGAGAAGTTAGTTGTTCAAGTGCTAGGGGTGGGGGCTGGCGTTGGATCTAAACTGTTTGCCATGTTTGGAGTTGGTTCAGATTTAGTGAGCAGAGATGACATCAACAAGGCCACGAGACGAGTTATGGTGGGTGAAGAGGCAGAGGTCATGAGAAGAAGGGCGAAAGCGATTCGCGAAATGGCCAGGAAGGCTGTTGCGGAAGGCGGGTCATCGGACTCAGATTTGACTTCATTAATTGAAGAACTCAAGCAGCACAAAGCTGCTCGCGAATCAATATAAAGCCTAGTCTCTTGTATCGTTATGCTCTTAGTCCTGAATCTTTTCTCCTTTCTTTTATTGCGTTAGATGATCAATAAAGAATATGTCTCGCTATGCTTTCATATGACGAGTCACTGCTGTACTGTTCAATTCCTGCATTATTGCCTAACGTCCTCCGCGTTTGATGCAGCGTCTTTACCAATAAAAGACAATATGCTATGTTGGTGAGAAAAGTCTGCGAACGAAAATGGAAACACGAATAGTTCTATCTGGGCAAATAGTTTTTGTGGCTGAGAATTAGCTTGCTGCTGCAGTCGGAAGGAGACATAAAAATGTTTCAAGCTTCATGGACCACGTATTATTATGTAGGAAAATTCTGATGGGAGGCCCATCTTGTGTAATTGGTCCATGCATGACGTCTCTACTTGTGACTTTTGCGGTTTTCCATGGGCCAGGATCTCTCGTGGTACTGCAGAATTCGACGAGTAAGCAAATTAGTTGCCTCTTTCGATGATTGGCCTACGCCCTGCATGCTTGACGTAAGGGATCATGAGATCTTGAGTAGAAGACATACACATTCCACTCATCTTTTTCTTAATCCCTCCAAATATTGACTCAGCCTTTTTTTTTACAACACATCTAAAGCATAGAAGAAACCAAACTTGTCTTTCTCTCGTACACCTCTTTCTTCATTCCCAAACTACTCCTTTTTATATCACCGGAAAGGCGACGTACCTTTGAAAAATGACTGGTTTGAATTGAATCGATAAGGGTGTGAAAAGGACCTTTGCTGATTTTTGGCAGGACACTGAATAGCTGGAAATTAAAATAATATAAGCGCGAGTGCTAAAAAGATAAATTTGAAAGAACGAATATTATAGGATAGATTGGTTGACATTTTACAAAAATACATCATGGGTATTTAATATTTATAGCCCTCCATTAAGTATTACTTACAAGTAGCTATTGCATTTAATTTACAAATAACTTCCTAAACGTATGAACTGCTATTGATAAAAAGTTACAAACTCTAAATACAATCTCCTAATATCCAACGATGATTTTCTGTAAGAAGTTACAAAATTCGAAATTATAAACATAACCACTGAGCATCTCTGCACCTGTGTCGATTCATCTTATTTGTCTTAAAACTCCAACACTATAATAGAATCTGCAATAGCATTATGTCAACGAATCATGCCAACCGGTAAAGGCCATCGTAAATAACTTTTATAATGTCCGCTATCCATGACTTTGTTGATGAATTATTAATTCCATTCAAGTTGTCAAATTCTTTGTTCAATGATGACCTTTGTTATGATCAGATTTTGCTCTCATTGACTAAGTTTGCCACTTGTTAATAATAACAAAAAAATTGGTCATTTTTTTTTATGTAAGCTCGTGCCCTATTTAAAATAATTCAATCATTTCAAATATTTTACCGACCATAAAAAATCGTTTTAAATATTCAAAAAGTCATCATTAACTTTGAAATTTGAAGAGACATGTATATTTGTTTGCACCATCTTATCCCTCATTTTTGGCAGATATTATACTGCTTTTTATGCCACTTCCTTTTAGGAACCACCCCGTCTCTCTAATACTCGGAACATGATCACGTCCATCAGTAGCAGATAGTGCTGTTGATATGAAAACGAGATTCGGTCATTTTATCTTCATCTTTTGCAAAATTCCGCATTGTTGGATGCAAGTTGATAGCAGTAATATTTTGGCCATTGATAAGCACTACCAATTAGCACAGGTGGCACTTGTTATGGGTCTTTCCAAGTTGGCGATCATTTACCGAATTTTACATTTTTACTAAGTTTTAAAACTTTCAAAAAATACAATCAAATTTTAAAAATTACCAAATTGGTGCAATCAAGTCCTTCTATTTACTCAGTCAAACTTAACAAATAGAAAATTATAACAAGTTTTAAAACTTGATTGCATTTCTTTTATAATTGTATGACTTGATTATATTTTTGTAATAAATTTTAGAATTCTAGTACAAGATGACGAGAAAGTCTGAAAACACAAAGATGCAATACCAAAATATAATCGATAACGCAACATTCAAGATAAATATACAATTGCAGTTAAGAAACACAAAAGAATTTAATTGACGATGCTAGTCTGGAAACTAGAACTATTGTATAGAAAAATAAAGATAATTGAAAGATTGCATGTTTTTTCTTCTTTTTTTTGCACAAGGGTCTCCAGTAGACAAATGAAGGTATTTATTGCATCATAATTGTCTCTAAGCAATTCTCTTGCGGTTATAGCCATGTTCCTTCATCTTCGAAAATCTTGTGCCTTCATGATGACATCATCTTGTCTTCAAGTGTTTGATCCCTTAAAATCGCATTTTGGTTACTCCATGACTTCCCGAACTCCATTGCCTCACTCATCACTAATTTCAAATTTGAAAACTCATAATAACTGCATCTCGACGGCCTCTAGGTATTTAACCTCCTCTTGATGCCTCAATCGGTAATGCATTACTCCTTTTAAATCGATATCCTTGTCGACTATAGCTAATCATCTGTCGTCATATACCAACGACTAATCAATATTCATCGATATACTTTGATATCGACATAAATTTTTATGGTCAGGTTCATGTGTTTAATAATGACCTGCCCTCTGGTCACATGCCTATTTATACGGACGGCTTGGCCAAATTTTAGAGCAGACAGGTGGAAGTCCGCAAGCAATTCTCATGGGAGCCATCACGATACGGGACCAACATCTCGTGGCCCAAGTGCTCAAGATTGGGGTCGACATCGAGCTGATGCAGTCGGTGAGGTTGTTCGGCGACAGCGTGAAGAGAGAGAGTAGAGGAGGCAGTGAAGAGAGTCGTGGCGCCTGAGGAAGCAGAGGAAATGAGGAGAGCGAAAGTAATTGCAGAGATGGCGAGAGGGCTTTGGAAGAAGGTGGTTGTTCTTCTTTGGTCTGATTTGGATGCTTTGCTTTAGGAGCTCAGACTGCAGAGATTGGCTCACGACAAAAGATCTGATTCATCAGCTGAAGCAATTCAATCTCGATTCTTTGCTTCCAGAGAATAAAACTGAACAAGTAGAAGTCTCCCATCCTCAATTTCAGAGTCTCTGTTGGGGTTTTAGAAGTAGAGAGAACTGCTGGATTTGCTGTTTCTTTCCTTTCTCAATTTGTGGCCATCATTGATGCAGTTCTTAGCATGCTTGGATTGGAGATTCGAGCTCTGTGGGTGTACCAAATGTGCTTTTCTTAAGCATCGTCAAATTGTCATCTATCCAAGTCATTCGACGATCCATGTACACTTGGGGTCCAATTTTCCTAAGATGTTAAATTTGTCTCAGGACTTTATTAAAGATCCCAAGATGCAAATTCATCGGCTCTATCTGATTGATTCATCCATCAAAAAGGCTATGGCTGAGTCTGCCTGACGATTTCTGCGTCATCATATGTGAACGTCATTACTCGGTATAGAAGCAGGATGTGAAAGATGCTAGGACGATGAGTATGTCCATTACCACAATTAACCAACCAAGCATTATAAGCCAATTACTAGGATTAGCACAGATTCCCTGCCCCATTTAAGAGATGGACCCCTGAAAAAAGTCGGTCTTATTTAACATAAAAGACCGGGGGAGTTGTCACTTGTAGCTAGTTAGAGACCGACTTTTCTTAAAAGTTGCCTCTTGATGGGAAGGCATAACATATGCACAATCATGCCCATTTTGAATTTTCCACATTGGAAATGTTTTGACTTAAAAGCTGATTATCTTATTTATCCACGTGAACCCCACAATCAGCATGCTTAATCACTTCCTTCTTTTTTTTCAGATAGGGAGGAAGTGGTCGTTTCTTGTGACTACAACGCTATAAATTTAGCCGGCCTACTTAGCATCTTCGATTGTTATATAAATTTGGATATTTTGCATTATGCCGCCTCAATTGGAAATCAGATCATCTACCTCTATTATATATAACGCCATTTCTCAAATTTGGTGTCGGCCTTTTAGTGGACTATAGTATCATATCTCATCCCAATACAAGAAAAAGTACAGAGAAAAGTACAAATAACTTGACATCCAAAGATTCGATATTTCCAGGCCCTTACCTAGCAAACCTCATATTTTTATGCCCACATAACTTCACACTTGAAATTCATTTCCATATTCGTTGCTAAAAGTCATTCAAATCCATCTTGAATTGTGTCCTTTCGCATAGTGCATGCTGGGGAGTGAGTATTATCAAGGGAACTTTTGAATTCGGTGCGCGAGTTCATGGTTTTCTAATTCGCGACTTGCTCAGTTCGTGTGTCATCATTTAGGAAAATCTGTCCCTCTATCTGCTGAGATTGCCAGAAGACCAGATAGGAACAGCTATCACTCGCTAACTGCGGAAGAGATTATTTGGGACTTGCTTCTGAGCGGTATATATAGTCCCTGTAGGGTTTAAAATCCCATATCAACGATTAAGAAACATTCTCTTTCAAGAGCAAGCTATGCAACTTTAGTCCGTTTCTAATGTGATGAATGGGCTTAACATCGTAAATTACATGGAGATTATATCATATCTCAGTCATGCCATATTAGAGTCATCGTTCAACAAAATAGCACATGTTTTCATGGATCCTGTTTTACTTTAGAAATCATCGATTACTAATCCAAACTATAGCCTTCAAGAACTAGTATGACGCGCTTTTTTGTTATATATCATTTCTCTTTATAATTTAGCGAAAACTCTGGTAATTTTTCTTTCTTTCTTCCCCCATTTTGTTGTCATGGTTGTGTGATGTTGTAGTGTGACGACAGCTTCAATTCCAATTCAACTCCTAATCCGACTTTACCATTATTGCAATTGCCCAAACCCAATAAAGCAGGCCAGAAAATTATTGAGTTGCTCTAATTTTTATGATTCGTAACTGCAAAGGATCCAAGTTCTATTGTTCATTCTCAAAACAGAGCAATATCAGAGAAAAAACAAATGTGAAATTAGGGAGGTGAAGAAATTTACCTACTCTCCTCTTCTTTTCTTGTGGTTTTAGCTGAAATTATTTGGAGAAAATATTTGCTTCGTTATTGTTGAAAATATAATACGCGGAAACGACAGAATCTTGCCATTTTTGTCAACACGAAAATACTAGAGAAATAAACGAGAAATAATAAGGACACCAGAAATTTACGTGGTTTGGTCCGAATATTGGTACCTACATCCACGGGAAGAGCCAGCAGCAAATAATACACTATAATCGGAGAATCAGAGTTACAATCACTCACACGCTCGAGTGTTTCCCACACCTAGATTTAACCCAAACCCAAAGTATTTACAAATAAATAATTGTAAACTCACAGCACAAAATCACCGAGTGTTCAAGTCCCTGCAATTCGCTCACGTACATACATAAAACAAGAACTCCGTTCTTTCTTGTATGCTTCGTATGCCAACTGTAGCTTCTTGACTTGGCTTCTATTCTTGTGCAGCGCTGTCTTCTCTATCCGCTGAAGAAACCTTTTATATATATATATGTGTGTAAACCTAGCACTACTAGGTTTCTTCTATAGATAAAAGAGAAAACCCTTGCCTTTATCCTTTTGTGCAAAAGTAATCCTAGTCAAATTTGGAATAACAAGAAAACCAACCTTGAATAGGATAGGAAATATTTTGAACAAATCAAAATCCCTCTATGGATTGAGTTCGTGAAAATTCAAACTCGAGTCATAATTTAACAATAATTTTGCTTGAGTCTAACAAAAAAAAGAATTCTAATAGCAAAATTAAAATGCTTGCTGTGTAATTTTTTTTCTTTTGACTCATATTGTTATTTTGTCAAAATTTTTAGAAAAAAAATTATAAATGATGAATTTAGTGCCAAAAATTTATAAATAATCACTTTAATGTCAACTTTTTAAAACCAACCACTTAAGCGACTCCAACAAGCCACAAAATTAGATTTCCAAAGTCAAAAATTTTCAAAAGCTATGTGGCATTTTAAATAATCATTCCAAAAATTTTATCACTGAAACATTCATTATACAAAAATTATGGTATCAGTACCGTCATTTGAAAGAAATGAAATACCCAAATAGAATGTTCCCTGGCCAATTCTAATGGGAGGCCCACATTGTGCCATTAATCATGCATGACGTCTCTAGCTTTCAAGGAAGGTGTTCAACAAATTAGGCCCTATCGTGGTGCTGCAACGTTCGAGAAGAAAGTAAATTAATTTCCTCATCCAACAATTGGCGTAGGAGAATCTGTCCACTCATCTTTATTAATTACTCCAAATCTAGACTTGGCCTTTTTGCTCTCTTTTGCAATCCCCGAATTCTTGGCAAATACATAATTCTAGTTACCATTTAAATCAGGATTTTTCTAGGGCGTCTAAAGCATAGGAAAAATCAACCCCTTATAAATTCATCCTAGGTTTGACGTCCTCAAACAAACCTCAGCTTTCAAAAGTCAACAGCGTCACAACCAAACCTTTCTGGTGCTTCGCCACCATCATCCCAGAGTACGTTCCTGTACAAGTGATTCTCCTGAGAGGCCAAATGGGTAGAGAAGGCCATCAGCTTCACATTTTCTTCTTCCCTTTCATGGCTCAGGGCCACATGATCCCGATGGTCGACATGGCCAAACTGTTTGCCATGAGAGGCTGCAAGTCCACCCTCATCGCCACCCCACACAGTGAGCCCACCTTCTTGAAATCCATAGCGAAACCCCAGGATTTGGGCTTCGACATCGATGTCATCACTGTGGCATTACCCCTGAAAGATGTCGGCCTGCCAGAAGATTGTGATAATCCAAGCAAGATCACTACGGTGGAAATGTTCAAACAATTCCTGAGAGCCGTCATGATGCTGGACGGACAACTCGAGCTGCTGATAGAGAAACTCGCCCCTGATTGTCTAATCTCGGATGCGTTCCTCCCCTGGACAACCGAGATCGCGGTCAAGTGCGGCATTCCTAGGCTCATTTTCCATGGGACTAGTGCCTTCTCCTCGGCATGTGCAGAATGTTTGACGCTCTATGAGCCTCACAAGAAGGTCCTGTGTGATTCGGAGCCCTTTGTCATCCCCAACTTCCCTGGAGAAATCACTCTGTCCAGGATGCAGTTGGCGGACTGGGTCAGGGAAGAGAACGAGTTCACCAAGTTCTTCTCCGAGGTGAGGGAATCCGAGAAGAGGAGCTTTGGAGTCATCGTGAACAGCTTCTACAAGCTCGAGCCAGCTTACGCTGAGCATTACAGCACATTCCTAGGAAAAAGATCCTGGTTCATTGGCCCGCTCTCGCTGTGCAATAAGGAGATAGAGGACAAAGCACACAGGGGCAACCAACCATCCATTGACCAGCATGACTGCCTGAAGTGGCTCGACTCGAAGCAACCCAACTCAGTGATCTACGTATGCTTCGGAAGCATCACGAATTTTAATGCTACTCAGCTCCACGAGATCGCAGTTGGACTAGAAGCTTCAGGGCAACAATTCATCTGGGTGGTGAAGAAGGACCCGAGCGTGGAGGAGGGCAATGAAGAGTGGTTGCCCGATGGGTACGAATCAAGAATCCTAAACAAGGGCCTCATCATCAGGGGCTGGGCTCCTCAGGTGCTCATCCTCGATCATGAGGCGGTCGGGGGGTTCGTGACGCATTGCGGGTGGAACTCAATCCTGGAGGCAGTCACGGCCGGTGTGCCATTGGTGACGTGGCCAGTCGCGGCAGAGCAATTCTACAATGAGAAGCTCGTGAACCAAGTGCTCAAGATTGGTATCGACATCGGAGTGAAGCGATGGGTGAATTTGTTCGGTGACAGCGTGAAGAGAGAGAGAGTGGAGGAGGCAGTGAAGAGAGTCCTGGTAGGTGAGGAAGCAGAAGAAATGAGAAGGAGAACAAAAGCACTGGCAGAGATGGCGAGAGGGGCTGTGGAAGAAGGTGGGTCTTCTTGGTCTGATTTGGGCGCTCTCCTTCAAGAGCTCAGACTGCAGAATTATTAGCTCGCCACAAGAAGATCTGATTCAAGACCTGAAGCAATTAATCTTGAAGTTTTGCTTCCGGAGAATAAAACTGAGGCAATAGAAATCTTCCGTTCTCAATTTCAGGGTCTCTGTCGTGTTTTAGCAGTAGGGAGAAATGCTGGATTTGCTGTTTCTTTTCATGGGATTTATTCTAGGAATGCTATGATCATTTCATTTTCATTTTTATGAGAGGCAGTAGGCAAAGATGCCCTGTCCCTTTTTCGAATTCTCTGTCCTTGAGACAAAATTAGCGGAGAGATCTTTGCAACTTCATATTCCATAGAATTGTATTCGCACATTAACATACAAATGAAAGGAAAGAGAGAGAAAACGGAGAAAAAAGGCAGGAAGGGATGACAAACTCAACCTCATCAGCCGTCACGTGTTAATGATAGATTTGGCCATTGCACGACTGATCTTCTTTGATGTATATAGCTTGGCAGTTGGCAACAGTAATAAAGAAAACACAGAAAGGTACTAATTCATTCGGTACTTGCGGTAATTTTCCTTGTAACCATAGTTGAGGTTCAAGGTATATTCGGCCTAAATCAAATCATAGTTCGGTTCGTCATCGACTTAATGTCGATTTCAAATTCTTGACATCAAACTTTCACACATATAAGAAGCTTAACACATGTCCATTCTCATGGATTAGGTACCTCCACTATCAAACGAGAACCAGACAGTGAAAAAAACGGAAGGCCCCCCTTTTAATCCTTTTCCATTGGGCCTTAGGGCTCTGAACTCGTATACCGGTATTGCTTCGGCCCCAAAGAGTATGGCGATGATTGCTTGGGCCTTATTACCATGACCCCTCGGATCGTTAGGCCTTGAGGACTCGTCTAGCAGATGATTCAGCAGGAAATTCGGAAATTTCAGAGAGGATTGTCATCGCTGTTGTTTCTGATTCTTGGGCCATCGTTGATGCAGTTCTTAGCATGCTTGGGCTAGAGCAGAATATATTGGTGGACCCAACATACTTTTCTTATCTGTGCCGTGTGAATTCATAAGCATTGTCCAAGTTATCACATATCCAAGTCATTCGAAGATCCACGTACAATCGGGTTTGAATTTTCACGAGAAGTTAATTTTGTTTTGTTTGCACCAAAAAATCATCATTAACTTTGAAATTTGAAGAGACGTGCATTAATGTTTGCACCATCCTATCCCTCCTTTTTGGCAGCTATTGTACTGCTTTTTCTGCCACTTCCTTCTATAAAGCACCCCCTCTCTTTAGTACTAGGAACGTGATCGCGTCTATCCGTCTCACATGGTGTAGTTGATATTAAAACCAGATTCGGTCATTTCATCTTTTGCAAAACTTCCGCATTGCTGGATGAAAGTTAATTGATAGCAATTAAACTTTGGCCATCTTCTCCTATATTGATGAGCAGTGATCACTGCCACTTAGCAAAGCAGCACTTGGTATGGGTCTTTCCAAGTTGGCGAACATTTACCGAATTCAACATTTTCATTAAATTTTAAAACTTTCAAAAATTGCAATTAAATCTTACAATCTATCAGATTAGCACAATCAAGTTTTTCCATTTACTCTGTCTAACTTTTTTTTTTTTGGTCTATTCTGCTCTAACTCTTAACTTGCTCTTTTAAATCCACACTTAAAACTAAACGCTCCCACCCCGACTTCCTATAAAGATGGGAATTCAAACCCTCCGCTTCCCCCTTCTCATATAGGAAAATAGAATAAATTCTAAGACTTAATTATATTTTTTTTAAAATTTTATGACTCATTTGCATCTCCGTAACAAGTTTTAAGATTCCAATGCAAAATGACGAGAAAGCCTAAAAATGCAAAGATGCGATACCAAAATCTGATTGACAGTGCAACACCCAAGATAAATGTACATGTAGAAATTTTATCAACAACACAAATCTAGAAAATCAATTAAAAAACACGTTACAATTTAATGTGCGACACTAGTTTGGAAACTAAAACAATTATATAGGAAAATAAAGATAATTGAAAGATTGGATGTTTGTTTGTTTGTTTGCACGTGTCTCTAGTAAACAAACAATAGTATTTATTGCGCTATAACCATCTCTAAGCAGTTCTCTTGCGTTTATAGCCATGTTCTCTCATCTTCAAATATCTTGTGCCTATACTTACTAGCATGATGCCATATATTGAGAAAACTCCATCCTAGTTTTGATGTTAACAAAACTTTCAAATTCTAATGTTTATATTAAAACAAATTCTAAAACAAGAGCACTTAAGTCTAAACAACATTCAAAGACTCTCAGCAAAGCCTACTCTATTGCAGAAAACTTATGCAAACTCTACTAAGGAGACATGTATCCCACTCTAATAGGTCCAAAACGTAACTCATCTAGAATGAAACTTAGAACCAGATAGATTTCATCTGCAACAGTTTGTAACTTGGTTAAGGATTTCACTTTTCTAATATATATTAATTGAGTCAATCAAATCGATTGACAAAATCTGTCCTGGAGACAAATTCCAAATGAGAATGGTACATTTATTAAAACCAAGATTCAAAAATCAATAGGGATTCAGTCTTTGACTTTGATGTCTACGATATCTACTTTAAGTAATCTGTCCAAAGGTTAAATTAGAAGATAATCCACAAAATGATTGGCTAATGGCTAGTGCGACATGGTGAAGTATTTAAGGAGGTTGCACCGCTTGGAGTATCAAGATGCGAATCAAAATACTTACTTGTCTTCTATGAGCCAAAAACATTGTGATCGTGAGTGAATTACACACAAAAGTGACTTAGTGAAATAGTGTAATCTATCCCCGAGTGTTTGCATTCAAGAATTGTAATTATTTATTGATTATATAATGGAATCTAACTAGTAGGCTATCAACGTGTGAGAGTGGATGTAGACTAAATCTAAGCTAAACCACTATTAAATTTGTGTGCAATCTTCTCATCATTTATGTCTTTTACTTAAATTTATCATGCACACATAAGTTATTTCAGAAGGCTGTTTCATCACATATCAGATTCTGAACATGATTCTAAAATCTGATCCTTACTCAAACTTTAATTCTCAACTTGTTTTATTCCACATTACTTTTTGTTAAATTTCTATTGTCACTTATTCACCCCCCCCTCCAGAGGTGTCTGTACTAGTCTCCTCACCATGATCTTGTGTTCAAGCAGTTGCTCACTTAAAATCACATTTGGGTTACTCCACAACTTCCTGAACTCCATTGCCTCACTCACCACCGAATTCAAATTTGAAAACACATAACTGCATCTCGATGCCCTCTAGGTATTCAACCTCCTCATGGTGCCTCAATCGGTAATGCATTACTCCTTTTAAATCGATATCCTTGTCGACTATAGCTAACACTATGCCGTCGTATACCAATGACTAATCAATAGTCATCGATTTACTATAATATTGACAACAATTCTTATGGTCATCGATAATGGTTTGTGTGTTTAATAATGACCGGCCCTCTGGTCACATGCCTACTTATACTGACGACTCGGCCAAATTTTAGTGCAGACGGGTGGAAATGCGCAAGCAATTCTCATGGGGGCCATCACGACACTGGACCAACGGCTCGTGAACCAAGTGCTCAAGATTGGGGTCGACATCGAGATGAAGCAATCGGTGAGGTTGTTCGGCAACGGCGTGAAGAGTGAGAGAGTAGAAGAGGCAGTGAAGAGAGTCGTGGCGCCCGAGGAAGCAGAGGAAATGAGGAGAGCGATAGCACTTGCAGAGATGGTGAGAGGGCTTTGGTGGGTCTCCTTCTTTGGTCTGATTCGGATGCTTTGCTTCAGGAGTTCAGACTGCAGAGATTGGCTTCCAACAAAAAGATCTGATTCATGAACTGAAGCAATTCGATCTGGATTTTTTGCTTCCAGAGAATAAAACTGAACAAGTAGAAATCTCCCATCCTCAATTTCAGAGTCTCTGCTGTGGTTTTAGCAGTAGAGAAAAATACTGGACTTGCTGTTTCTTTCCTTCCTCAATTTGTGAACATCATTGATGCTGTCCTTAGCATGCCTGTTGGATTGGATTTTAGAGCTCTCTGGGTGTACCAAACGTGCTTTTCTCATTTGTTCCTTGTGAACTCGTAAGCATTATCAAATTATCATCTATCCAAGTCATTCAACGATCCATGTACACTTAGGGTCCAATTTTCCTAAGATGTTAAATTTGTCTTGGGACGTTATTAAACTTTCGAAGATGCAAATTCATCGGCTCTATCTGATTGATTCATCCATCAAAAAGGCTATGGCTGAGTCTGCCTCACGATTTCTGCATCATCATATGTGAACATCATTACTCGGTATAAATGCAGGATATGAAAGATGCGAGGACAATGAGTGCGGCCATTACCACAATAACCAACCAAGCATTACAAGCCAATTCCTAGGATTGAATCAGATTCCGTGCCCCATTTAAGAGATGGAGGCCGGAATAAAGTTGGTCTTATTTAACATAAAAGACCGGGGGAGTTGTCGCTTGTAGCTAGTTAGAGACCGACTTTTTTTAAAAGTTGCCTCTTGATGGGAAGGCATAACATATGCACAATCATGCCCATTTTGAATTTTCCACATTGGAAATGTTTAGACTTGAAAGCTGATTATCTTATTTATTCACGTGAACCCCACAATCAGCATGCTTAATCACTTCTTCTTTTTCAGATAGAGAGGAAGTTGATTTTCGTTTCTTCTATAAATTTAGCTGACCTACCTGGCTCCTTCTATTGTTATAAACATTTGGATATTTTGCACTATGACACCTCAATTGGGAATCCGATCATCTACCTCTACTAAATATAACGCCATTTTTCAAATTTGGCATTAGCCTTTTATTGGACTAGACTATCATAGCTCATCCCAATACAAGAAAAAGTAATGAGAAAAATATAAATAATTTAACACTCAAAGATTCGATATTTCTGGACCCTTACCTAGCAAACCTCATATTTTATGCTCATATAACTTCACATTTAAAATTCTTATCCATATTCTTTGACAAAAGTCATTCAAATCCATCTCGAATTGGGTCGGAATTGGGTCCTGCCGCATATGCGTGCTGGGGAGTTAGTATTAGTAAGGAAACTTTTGAACTCGGTGCATGATTTCACGGTTTTATAATTCATGAATTGCTCGATTCGTGTGCCATCATTTAGGGAAAGTCTGTTCCTCTATCTGCTGGGATTGCCGAAAGACCAGATAGGAACAGCAATCACTCGCAAACCGCAGAAGAGATTATTTGGGACTTGCTTCTAAGCGGTATACATAGGCCCTGTAAGGTTTAAAATCCCATATCAACAATTAAGAAACATTCTAAGAACAAGCTACGCAACTTTAGTCTATTCCTAATTTGATGAACGGGCTTCACATCGTAAATTAAATGGAGATTACATCATATCTCGGTTGAGTCACGTGAACTTTACGCCATATTAGAGTCGTCATTCAACAATATAGTATGTGTTTTCATGAACCCTGTTTTACTTTTAGAAATAATCAATTACGAATCCAAACCGTAGTCTTCAATAAATTTTCTCTTTATAATTTAGCAAAAACTATGGCAATTTTTTCTTTCTCCCTCCTTTTTCTTGTCATGGTTGTGTGATGTTGTGGTGTGACGATGGCTTCAATTCCAATTCAGCTCCTAATCTATCTTTACCATTATTGCAATTGCCCAAACCCAATAAAGCAGGCCAGAAAAATTATTGAGTTGCTCTAATTTCTATGTTTCATAACTATGAAAAATCAAAGTTCTAAGGCACACATGATAACCATGTTATTTTTGTTTCAGAACTATTTTTCTATTTCAAACTTGTTTCAGGAATAGAAACCCGTTTAATAGAACAATTTCATTTTTCTATTTCTATAACAGATTTCTATTCCGAAAGCAAGTTTGAAATAGAAATCAAAAATCAAAAGTAAAATATTTTTACTTTTCTATTTCTAAAATAAAAATCAAAAATTGTTTCTCTCTTTTCTACATCTTACGTGAAGGACTCTTTCCCTAACCCCTAGCCGTCCGCCCCTCGCCGCCGCCAGGCCCCACTGCCACCGGTCGTCACCCCCCACCACTACTAATCGCCGGCAACTCCCCCAAATCCCTAGCCATCTGCCTCCCCTCCGATCGCTGCCGCTGTCACCCCCACCAATCGCCGACGACTCTCCCTAACCCCTAGCAGTTCGCTCCCTCCAATCGCCATCGCCTGCCATGCCATTGGCTGCCACCGGTTGCTACCATCAGCAGTCACCGATCGCCTACAACTCACCCTAACCCCAAGCGGTCCACCTCCCCTCCGAACTTCCTCACCGCCACTACTCAGGAGGGAGAAATAAAAATTATGTGAATTTCTATCATATTATTAAATGAATTTCCATTCTAAAAATAAAATTTCATGTCGTTATCATACACATATTTTTACTCAAAAAATTGTTCATAAATAAAAATAGAAAAATCAATTTCTGGCTAAAAATTTTACCATTTGCGCTCCTATTGTCCATTCTCAAAATAGAGCAATATCAGAGACAAAACATATGCGAAATCAAGGATGTGAAGGAAATTTTGCTTACTCTCCTCTTCTTTTCATGTGATTTTAACTGAAATTTTTTGGAGAAAAAATTTGCTTCGTGATTTTGCATGACTCTAACGAATGAAAGAATTATAATAGCAAAATTAAAATATTTGCTATGTGATTTTTTTTTTTTTTTTCCTTTTGACTCGCATTGTCATTTCGTCAAAATTTAATTTCAAAAATTTTAATTTTAATTATAAAAGATCAATTTTGTGCCAAAAATTTATAAATAATCACTTTAGTGTCAAAAATTTTTCAAACCGACTAAGTGACTCCAACAAGCCACAAAATTAGGTCTCCAAAGTCAAAAAAAAATTCAAAAGCTATGTGGCATTTAAATAATCACCCGAAAATTTTATCACCGAAATGTCCGTTGTACAAAAATTATCATATCGACCGTCATTTGAAAGAAATAAAATACCCAGATAGAATGTCCCCTGGCCAATTCTGATGGGAGGCCCATATTGTGCCATTAATCATGCATGACGTCTCTAGCTTTTGACTTTTAAGGAAGGTGTTCAACAAATTAGGCCCTATCGTGGTGCTGCAACTTTCGAGAAGTAAGTAAATTAGTTACCTCGTCCAACAATTGGCGTAGGAGATTTTGTCCACTCATCTTTATTAATTACTCCAAATCTAGACTTGGCCTTTTTGCTCTCTTTTGCAATCCCCGAATTCTTGGCAAATACAAAATTCTAGTTACCATTTAAATCAGGATTTTTATTGGGCGTCTAAAGCATAGGAGAAATCAACCCCTTCCTTATATATTCGTCCTAGGTTTGAAGTCCTCAAACAAACCTCAGCTTTCAAAAGTCAACAGCATCACAACCAAACCTTTCTTGTGCTTCGCCACCATAATCCCTGAGTATGTTCCTGTACAAGTGATTCTCCTGAGAGGCCAGATGGGTAAAGAAGGCCATCAGCTTCACATTTTCTTCTTCCCTTTCATGGCTCGGGGCCACGTGATCCCGATGATCGACATGGCCAAACTGTTCGCCATGAGAGGCTGCAAGTCCACCCTCATCGCCACCCCCCATGATGAGCCCACCTTCTTGAAATCCATAGCGAAATCCCAGGATTTGGGCTTCGACATTGATGTCATCACTGTAACATTGCCCCTGAAAGAGGTCGGCTTGCTAGAAGACTGCGACAATCTGGACAAGATCACCACTGAGGAAATGCGCAGGCAATTCACGAGAGCCATCATGATGCTGGACCGACAGCTCAAGCTGCTCATAGAGAAACTCGCCCCCGATTGTCTAATCTCGGACATGTTGCTCCCCTGGACAACCGAGATCACGGTCAACTGCGGCATTCCTAGGCTCGTTTTCCATGGGACTAGTGCCTTCTCCTTGGCAGGCTCGGAATGTGTCAGGCTCTATGACCCTCACAAAAAGGGGTTGTGTGATTCGGAGCCCTTCGTCATCCCCAACTTCCCTGGAGAAATCACCCTGTCCACGATGCAGTTGCCGGACTGGGTCAGAGAAGAGAACGAGTTCACTGAGTTCTTCACTGAGGTGAGGGAATCTGAGGAGGAGCTTTGGAATCGTCATGAACAGCTTCTATGAGCTCGAGCCAGCTTACGCTGAGCATTACAGGACATTCCTAGGAAGACGATCCTGGTTCATTGGCCCGCTCTCGCTGTGCAATAAGGAGACTGAGGACAAAGCACACGGGCAACCAAACATCCATTGACCAGCATGACTGCCTAAAGTGGCTTGACTCAAAGCAACCCAACTCAGTGATATACATTTGCTTGGGAAGCATGGCGAATTTTAATGCTGCTCAGCTCCACGAGATCGCAGTTGGACTAGAAGCTTCAGGGCAACAATTCATCTGGGTGGTGAAGAAGGACCCGCGCGTGGAAGAAGGCAAAGAAGAGTGGTTGCCTGATGGGTACGAATCAAGAATCCTAAACAAGGGCCTCATCAGGGGCTGGGCTCCTCAGGTGCTCATCCTTGATCATGAGGCAGTCGGGGGGTTCGTGACGCATTGCGGGTGGAACTCAATCCTGGAGGCAGTCACGGCCGGTGTGCCATTGGTGACGTGGCCAATTGCAGCGGAGCAATTCTACAATGAGAAGCAAGTGAACCAAGTGCTCAAGATCGGGTCGACATTGGAGTGAAGCGGTGGGTGAGGTTGTTCGGTGACAGCGTGAAGAGCGAGAGTGGAGGAGGCAGTGAAGAGAGTCCTGGTAGGTGAGGAAGCAGAAGAAATGAGAAAGAGAACAAAAGCTCTGGCAGAGATGGCGAGAGGGGCTGTGGAAGAGGGTGGGTCTTCTTGGTCTGATTTGGGCGCTCTCCTTCAAGAGCTCAGACTGCAGAGATTAGTTCGCCACAAGAAGATCTGATTCGAGACCTGAAGCAATTAATCTTGCAGTTTTGCTTCCGGAGAATAAAACTGAGGCAATAGAAATCTTCCGCTCTCAATTTCAGAGTCTCTGTCGTGGTTTAGCAGTAGAGAGAAATGCTGGATTTGCAGTTTCTTATCATGGGATTGATTCTAGGAATGCTGCGATCATTTCATTTTCATTTCTTTGAGAGGCAGTAAGCAAAGATGCCCTGTCCCTTTTTCGGATTCTCTGTCCTTGAGACACGAGGCGGAGAGCCCTTTTGCAACTTCATATTCCATAGAATCGTATTTGCACATTAACAGACAAAAGAAAGGAAAGAGAAAAAATCAGGAGTGAAAAGGCAGGAAGGATGACAAACTCGACCTCATCAGTCGTCACATGTTAATGACAGATTTGGCTGTTGCACGACTGATCTTCTGTGATGCATATAGCTTGGCAGTTGGCAACAGTTATAGAGAAAGGACAGAGAGGTACTAATTCATTCTGTAGTCACAGTAATTTACCTTATAACCATAGTTGGAGTTTGAAGTATATTCGGCCCAAACCAAATCATATTTCAGTTCATCATCGACTTAAAGTCGATTTCAAATTCTTGACATCAAACTCTCACACATATAAGAAGCTTAACGCATTTCCATACTCATGGATTAGGTAACTCCACTATCAAACGAGAACCAAACAGGAAAAAAACCGAAAGGCACCCCTTTAAATCCTTTTCCATTGGGCCTTAGGGCTCCGAACTCGTATACCTGCATTGCTTCGACCCCAAAGAGCATGGCAATGATTGCTTCGGCCTTATTACCATGACCCCTCGGATCGTTAGGCCTTGAGGACTCGTCTAGCAGATGATTCAGCAGGAAATTTCGGAAATTTCAGAGAAGACTGTCATCGCTGTTGTTTCTGATTCTTGGGCCATCATTGATGCAGTTCTTAGCATGCTTGGACTAGAGCAGAATATGTTGGTGGACCCGACATACTTTTCTTTTTTGTGCCATGTGAATTCATAAGCATTGTCAAAGTTATCACCTATCCGAGTCATTCGAAGATCCACGCACCATCGGACTTGAATTTTCACGAGAAGTTAATTTTGTTTTGCTTGCACCAAAAAATCATCATTAACTTTGAAATTTGAAGAGAGGTGCATTAATGTTTGGACCATCCTATCCCTCGTTTTTGGCAGCGATTATACTGCCTTTTCTGCCACTTCCTTCTAGAAACCACCCCGTCCCTTTAGTACTTGGAACGTGATCGCGTTCATCCGTCTCACATGGTGTAGTTGCTATTAAAACCAGATTCGGTCATTTCATCTTTTGCAAAACTTCCGCATTGCTGGATGAAAGTTAATTGATAGCAATAATACTTCGGCCATCTTCTCCTCAATTGATGAGCAGTGAGCACTACCACTTAGCACAGTCGGCACTTGGTATGGGTCTTTCCAAGTTAGGCGACCATTTACCAACTTCAACATTTTTACTGTGTTTTAAAATTTTCAAAAACTACAATCAAATCTTACAATTTGTCAAATTAGCACAATCAAATCCTTTCATTTATTCCATTCAACTTTTATTAAATCCATCATACTCTAACTCGCAACTCACTCTTGTAAACCCACACTTAAAGCTAAATATCCCTATCTCAACTCCCTATAAAGATGGGGATTCGAACCATCCGCCTCCCCCTTCCCATGTAAGAAAATTGTAACAAGTTTTAAGACTTAATTACAATTTTTTCTAAAAATTTATAATTCAATTGCATATCGATGATAAGTTTTAAGACTCCAGTGCAAAATGACGAGAAGGCTTGAAAATGCAAAGATGCAATACCAAAATATTGTTGACAGCACAACACCCAAGATAAATATATACGTCAAAATTTTATCAACAACACAAATCTAGAAACTATAGTTAAAAAATACATTAGAATTTAATCAATGACACTAGTTTGGAAGCTAAAACTATTGTAGAGAAAAATAAAGATAATTGAAAGATTGGATATTTGTTTGTTTGCATAAGGATCTCTAGTAGATAAACAATGGTATTTATTGTGCCATAACCGTCTCTAAGTAGTTCTCCTACATTTATAGCCATGTCCACCCATCTTCGAAAATCTCGTGCCTATATATACTATCATCATGCCGTGTGTTGAGGAAACTTTATCTTGGTTTTGATATTAACAAAACTTTCTAGTCTGAACAGCATTTAAAAACTCTCAACAAAGTCTACTCTATTCCAGAAAGACTTATACAGACTCTACTAATGAGACACATATCCCACTCTAACAGGTCTAGAACGTAACTCATCTAGAATGAAACTCAAGACCAAAATGAAGATAGATTTGATCTACAACAGTTAGTAATTTGTTAAGGATTTCACTTTCCTAATATATATTGATTAAGTCAATCAAATTGATGGATAAAATCAATCTTAAGATAAATTCCAAATGAGGATGAATACACTTATGAAAACCTAGATTCTACTTATACATGCAAACAAAATCAGTAGGGATTCAATCTTTGTCTTCAACAGTTACAAGATCTCCTTGAATTATCTATTCAACGGGTAGATTAGAAGATAATCCTCCAAATGATCGATTAATGGCTAGTGCGGCATGGAGGAATATTTAAGGAGGTTGCATTGCTTGGAGTAACAGGGCATGAATCAATATTCCAAAGTCTGAAGCTGTTCTGAATACTTACTTGTCTTCTATGAGCCAAAAACATTGTGATCATGAATGAATTACACACAAGAGTAACTTAGTGAGATAGTGTGATCTATCACTGAGTATTTACACTCAAGAATTATAATCATTTATTGATCATATAATGGAATCCCGCCAGTAAACTATCAGGGTAGTAGGAGAGTAGATATAGGCTAAATCTAAGCCGAATTACTATAAAATTTGTGTGCAATCATCTTATCACTTATCTTTTTCACTTAAATATGTTGCGCACACACAAGTTATTTCAAAAGTCTATTTCATCGCATAACTTCTAAACATAATTCTAGAACCTAATCCTCACTCAAGTTTTAATTCTTAACTTGTTTTATTCCTTATTAATTTTTGTTAAAATTTCTATTATCACCTACTCAACCCCCCTCTCTGTGTCTGTTCTAGCGTCCTCACCATGATCTTGTCTTCAAGTGGTTACTCCCTTAAAATCGCATTTTAGTTACTCCACAACTTCCAAAACTCCATTGCCTCACTCACCACTGATTTCTAAAATCATAACTACATCTCGACACCCTCTAGGTATCCAAGCTCCTCTTGGTGCCTCAATCGGTAATGCATTATTCCTTTTAAATCAATATCATTGTCGACTATCGCTAACCATATGCCATCATATACCAACGACTAATCGATAGTCATCGATGTACTTGAATATCGACAATAATTCTTATGGTTGTCGACAATGGTTCATGTGTTTAATAATGACCTGCCCTCTGGTCATGTGTCTATCATTATTGATGACTTGGCCAAATTTTAGTGCAGACGGGTGGAAATGCGCAAGCAATTCTCATGGGAGCCATCACGATACTGGACCAACGACTCGTGACCCAAGTGCTCAAGATTGGGGTCGACATCGAAGTGAAGCAGTCGACGAGGTTGTTAGGCAACAGCGTGAAGACTGAGAGTAGAGGAGGCAGTGAAGAGAGTCGTGATGCGTGAGGAAGCGGAGGAAATGAGGAAAGCGAAAGCACTTGCAGAGATGGCGAGAGGGCTTTGGAAGAAGGTGGCTCTTCTTCTTTGGTCTGATTTGGATGCTTTGCTTCAAGAGCTCAGATTGCAGAGATTGGCTCTCAACAAAAAGATCTGATTCACGACCTGAAGCAATTCAATCTGGATTTTTTGCTTCCAGAGAATAAAACTGAACAAGTAGAAATCTCCCATCCTCAATTTCAGAGTATCCGTTGTGGTTTTAGAAGTAGAGAAAACTACTGCACTTGCTGTTTCATTCCTTACTTTATTTGTGAACATCATTGATGATGTTCTTAGCATGCTTGTTGGATTGGATATTAGAGCTCTCTGGGTGTACTGGACGTGCTTTTCTCATTTGTTCCATGTGAACTCGTAAGCACCGTCAGATTATCATCTATCCAAGTCATTCAACGATCCATGTACACTTGGGGTCCAATTTTCCTAGCACGTTAAATTTGTCTTGGGACGTCATTAAACTTCCGAAGATACAAATTCATCGGCTCCATCTGATTGAGTCATACAGCAAAAAGGCTATGGCTGAGTCTACGATTTCTACATCATCATTTGTGAACATCATTACTCGGTATAAATGCAGGATATGAAAGATGCAAGGACGATGAATGCGTCCATTACCACAATAACCAACCAAGCATCATAAGCCAATTCCTAGGATTAGCACAGATTCCCTGCCCCATTTAAGAAATGGAGGCCGGAATAAAGTTGGTCTTAATCAACATAAAAGATCGGGGGAGTTGTCACTTGTAGCTAGTTTAGAGGCCAACTTTTGTTAAAGTTGCCTCTTGATGAGAAGGCATAACATATGCACAATCATGCCCATTTTGAATTTTCCACAGTGGAAATGTTTAGACTTAAAAGCTGATTATCTTATTTATCCACGTGAACGCCTCAATCAGTATGCTTAATCACTTCTTCTTTTTCAGATGGAGAGGAAGTTGATTTTCGTTTCTTATAATATACAGCGCTATAAATTTAGCCGACCTACCTAGCATCTTCTATTGTTATAAACATTTGGATATTTTGCATATGACACCTCAATTGGGAATCCGATCATCTACCTCTACTAAATATAACGCCATTTTTCAAATTTGGCATCGGCCTTTTATTGGACTAGAGTATCATATATCATCTCAATACAATAAAAAGTAAAAATACAAATACAAATAATTTGACACTCAAAGATTCGATATCCGGGCCCTTACCTAACAAACCTCATATGTTTTTTTTTTTTTTTTGATACTCAGGATCCACCAAACCTGACGAGCTTACACTCGCCAACCCATGGCCTGTACAGTGCACGGTGCATCTCAAACCTCATATGTTTTTTTTGGTAAGCTTATTCACACATAACTTCACATTTGAAATTCTTATCCATATTCTTTGCTAAAAGCCATTCAAATCCATCTCAAATTGGGTCCTTTCGCATAGTGTGTGCCGGGGAGTTAATACTATTAAGGGAACTTTTGAATTCGGTGCACGAGTTCATGGTTTTATAATTCATGAATGGCTAAGTTCGCGTGCCGTGCCATCATTTAGGGAAAATCTGTTCCTCCATCTGCTAGGATTGCCGAAAGACCGGATAGGATCAGCAATCACTCGCTAACCGCAGAAGAGATTATTTGGAACTTGCTTCTAAACGGCATACATAGGCCCTGTAGGGTTTAAAATCCCATATCAACAATTAAGAAAAAAAATTTCTTTCAAGAACAAGCTACGCATTCATTTCATGAAAAATAATTTTCAGGAAAATGTTTTCCGGATTTGCCAACATTCATTTCATAGAAAATAAATTCATTAGGAAAAACATTTTCCACGAAAAAAAAAAATCTTTTCAAGTGGGGGAAAATGTTTTCCACTTTTCAAGTTGGGGAAAACATCTTCCACACTCACTCTCTCCTATCTCACACCACCTATTAGTCCTCACTTCTTTCTTTTATTTTTTAAAATCAATTTTTTAAAATTTTTTCATAGATTCGATTTTTTTGTTATGTTTTAATAAAATCGATTTTTTATTATTTTTATTTTTCTGTCTTTCTTTTTGCTGTTTTTCTTTTTCAGCCGATTGCTGGCCACGGCAACAGCCCGCCAACCGATGACAGGGCGAGCCGAGCTCGCCAACCCGGTGAGGCCTGAGCCTTGTTGCCTTGAGCTCGCCTCGCCGGTGAGTTGATTGGGCGAGCTCGCCAGAGGTAGGTGAGCCTCGAGCCTCGCCGACAAGGCGAGCTCGAGGCGTGGCCGGCCGTTGGCCGGCGACCAGCCAAGGAAGGAGAGAACACCAAAAAAATTAATAATCAATTTTAAAAATAAAATAAAATAAAAAATTTATTGAAAAGAGTTTATAAAGGAAAATATTTTCCCAAGCGAATAGCGGAAAATATTTTCTACTTCAAAATCAAGTTTTACCCCGAACACCGGAAAATAATTACGTTTTCCTGGAAAATAGCTTCCTAAAAAATATTTCCCAAAAAAGCAATATTTTCCATAAAACGAACGGAGCCTTAATGTATTTCTAATGTGATAAACGGGCTTCACATCATAAAATACATGGAGATTATATCATAACTCAGTTGAGTCACATGAACTTCACGCCATATTAGAGTCGTCATTCAACAATATAGCACCTGTTTTCATGGACCCTATTTTACTTTTAGAAATCATCGATTACGAATCCAAACGGTAGTCTTCAAGAACTTTTCTCTTTATAATTTAGTGAAAACTACAGTAATTTTTTCTTTCTTTCTTCCTCCTTTTTCTTGTCATGGTTGTGTGATGTTGTAGTGTTATGACAGCTTCAATTCCAATTCAGGTCCAAATCCATCTTTACCATTACTGCAATTGCTCAAACCCAATAAAGCAGGCCAGAAAATTATGGAGTTGCTCTAATTTCTATGCTTCGTAACTTAAAGGATCAAAGTTCTATTGTTCATTCTCAAAACAGAGCAAGGACAGAGAAAGAAAAAATTTACTTAAACTCCGCTCGTTTCACGGAAAATAACTTCCAGAAAAACATTTTTTGGATTTTCCAATGTTCATTTCATGGAAAATAAATAAGTTGGGGAAAACATTTTCAATCAAAGGAAAAAGGTCTTCTGAAATAAAGGAAAATGTTTTTCGCTTTTTAAGTTGGGAAAAGCATTTTCCTCACTAACTCTTCCCTATCTTTTCTAAAAATTCAATTTTTTAATTATTTCCTTTTTCTTTTTCTTTTTCTTTTTCTTTTTCTTTTTCTTTTTTTTTTTTACCTTCCATTTTTTAACCTTCTTTGGCCGGCCGCCACGGTGATGGCCAACGACCGGCCACAGCTAAGCCTTGAGCTCGCTACCCTCTGGCCTTGTCGCTCCTCGAGCTTGCCAGCCTCAAGCCTTGCCGCTCGCCGATGGTGAGTGGCCGACAAGCGGCAACCTCCAGCTCGCCAAATCACACAAGCTCGAGGCTTGCCGTCGCCAACCTCAGGCCTCACCAAATTGGTGAGCCAAAGGCTCGCGCTCACCACGGTTGGCTGATCTCGCGAGCGGTGAGCTCAAGCTCGCTTGGATCAGCCGAGCCTCAAGCTCGCTAACATGTGTCTGAGCTATCGTCGGGCAATCCGCCATCGCTAAGGCATGCGATGGTGGAGGAAGGAGTAGGAAGAAGAAGGAGGAGGAAGCCATGGGAGGAAGGAGCACGAAGAAGGAAGGAAAAGAGAAAAGTTAAAAATCAAAATTCGATTTTTTTCAAATAAAATAATTAAAAATTCATTTTTTTATAAAAATTAAAATTACATTAATAATTTTTTCCAGAAAATAAAATTAGATACCGAACAATGGAAAATATTTTCCACTTCATTTTTAGGTTTCAACCGAATACTAAAAAATATTGTTATTTTCCTGAAAAATATTTTTTAGAAACATCATATTTTCAGCGAAACAAATGAAGCCTTACTCTCCTCTTATTTTCTTGTGATTTTAAGTGAAATTATTTGGAGTAAATATTTGCTTCGAGATTTTTCTTGACTCTAACGAAAGAAAGAATTATAATAGCAAAATTATAATACTTGCTATGTGATTTTTTTTCTTTTGACTCGCATTGTCATTTTGTCAAAATTTTAATTTCAAAAGTTTTAGAGAAAAAATTATAATGGATCAATTTAGTGCCAAAAATTTATAAATAATCACTTTAGTGTCAAAAAATTTTAAACCGACCAATTAAGTGACTCCAACAAGCCACAAAATTAGGTCTCCGAAGTCAAATTTTTTCAAAAGCTATGTGGCATTTAAATATTGTTCGAAAAATTTCATCTCCGAAACATGCCTTATACAAAAATTATGATATCGATGCAGTGGTTTGAAAGAAATGAAATACCCAAACATGTATGACGCCTCTAGCTTTTAAGGAAGGTTTTCAACAAATTAGGACCTATCCTGGTGCTGCAAGGTTCGACAAGTATGTAAATTAGTTACCTCTTCCAACGATTGGCGTAGGAGATTTTGTCCACTCATCTTTCTTAATTACTCCAAATCTTTTTTATTCTTTTTTGATCGGAATTACTCCAAATCTAGACTTAGCCTTTTTGCTCTCTTTTGCAATCCCCGGATTCTTGGCAAATACATAATTCTAGTTACCATTTAAATCAGGATTTTTCTAGGGCGTCCAAAGCATAGGAGAAATCAACCCCTTCCTTATAAATTCGTTCTAGGTTTGAAGTCCTCAAACAAACCTCAGCTTTCAAAGTCAACATCTTCACAACCAAACCTTTCTTGTGCTTGGCCACCATCATCCCTGAGTACGTTCCTATACCGGAGAGTCCCCCGAGAGGCCTTATGGGTAGAGACCATCAGCTTCACATTTTCTTCTTCCCTTTCATGGCTCCAGGCCACATGATCCCGATGATCGACATGGCCAAACTGTTCGCCATGAGAGGCTGCAAGTCCACCCTCATCGCCACCTCCCATGATGAGCCCACCTTCTTGAAATCCATAGCAAAATCCCAGGATTCGGGCTTCGACATCAATGTCGTCACTGTGACATTGCCCCTGAAAGACGTCGGCTTGCCAGAAGATTGTAACAATCAGAGCAAGGCCACTACGGTGGAAATGTTCGAGCAATTTTTGACAGCCGTCATGATGCTGGACAAACAGCTCAAGCTGCTGATAGAGAAACTTGCCCCCGATTGTCTAATCTCGGATATGTTCCTCCCCTGGACAGCCGAGATCGCAGTCAACTGCGGCATTCCTAGGCTCGTTTTCCATGGGACTAGTGCCTTCTCCTTGGCAGGCTCAGAATGTGTCAGGCTCTATGAGCCTCACAAGAAGGTGCTGTGTGATTCGGAGCCCTTCGTCATCCCCAACTTCCCTGGAGAAATCACCCTGTCCAGGATGCAGTTGCCGGACCGTGTCAGGGAAGAGAACAAGTCCATCGAGTTCTTCAAGGAAGTGAGGGAATCCGAGAAGAGGAGCTTTGGAGTAGTCATGAACAGCTTCTACAAGCTCGAGCCAGCTTATGCTGAGCATTACAGTACATTCCTAGGAAGACGTACCTGGTTCATTGGCCCGCTCTCGCTGTGCAATAAGGAGACTGAGGACAAGGCATACAGGGGCAACCAAGCATCCATTGACCAGCGTGACTGCCTGAAGTGGCTGGACTCGAAGCAACCCAACTCAGTGATCTACATATGCTTCGGAAGCATGGCAAATTTTAATGCTGCTCAGCTCCATGAGATTGCAGTTGGACTAGAAGCTTCAGGGCAACAATTCATCTGGGTGGTGAAGAAGGACTCGAGCGTGGAAGAAGGCAAAGAAGAGTGGTTGCCTGATGGGTACGAATCAAGAATCCGAAACAAGGGCCTCATCATCAGGGGCTGGGCTCCTCAGGTGCTCATCCTCGATCATGAGGCAGTCGGGGGATTCGTGACACATTGTGGGTGGAACTCAATCCTGGAGGCAGTCACAGCCGGTGTGCCATTGGTGACGTGGCCAATCGCAGCGGAGCAATTCTACAATGAGAAGCTCGTGACTCAAGTCCTCAAGATCGGGATCGACATCGGAGTGAAGCGGTGGGTGAGGTTGTTCGGTGACAGCGTGAAGAGCGAGAGAGTGGAGGAGGCAGTGAAGAGAGTCCTGGTAGGTGAGGAAGCAGAAGAAATGAGAAAGAGAACAAAAGCTCTGGCAGAGATGGCGAGAGGGGCTGTGGAAGAGGGTGGCTCTTCTTGGTCTGATTTGGGCGCTCTCCTTCAAGAGCTCAGACTGCAGAGATTGGCTCGCCACAAGAAGATCTGATTCAAGACCTGAAGCAATTAATCTTGAAGTTTTGCTTCGGGAGAATAAAACTGAGGCAATAGAAATCTTCCATTCTCAATTTCAGAGTCTCTGCCGCGGTTTAGCAATAGAGAGAAATGCTGGATTTGTTGTTTCTTTTCATGTTAACTCTGTTAACTCTTTCTATCTGTTAAAATAGTCTCCTCATGACCATGATCCGAAGCTTTGTAGCGTGGTAATTCTTTTTCTACAAATTAAGCTTCCTTACTCCGAGTTTGGTGTCATATGCCAGAACGTGGTGGATATATGAACACTTGCCTAAAACTTTGTACTTTGACCATGTTTTCCTCATTTTTTTTAATTTAGCTTTGTTATTTGCTTAATACCTTTGAAGTCCTCGTGGACATAGAATCAACAATCTCAAATACAACTATCAAAAGAAGTAATCGTCAACATAGTAAAATAAAGCAACCATCAAGATAGTGGAGTACCTTTATGATAGTGGAGCCAATACTCTCATCGACTTTAGCGAACCTCATATTTTTAGGCATCTTTGATTATTATAAACATCTGAATATTTTGCACTATCACATCTCAATTGGGAATCAGAATATCTATCTATACTATACACAATGCCATTTTTCAAATTTGGGGTCAGCCTTTTATAGGACTAGAGTATCTTATCTCATCTCAATACAGGAAAAAGTAAAGAGAAATTTACACATGATTTGACATTCGGAGATTCGATATTTCTAAGGCCATTATTTAGCGAACCTCATATTTTTATGCACGCATAACTTCTCTTTTGAAATTCATATCCATATTCTTTGCTAAAAGTCATTCAAATCCATCTCGAATCCGGTTCTTTCGCATAGTGCGTGCCAAAGCTAGTACTATTAAGAGAACTTTCGAATTCAGTGCACTGAGATAATGGTCTTTTTATTCATGAATTGCTCAATTCGTGCGCCATCATCTAGGGAAAAACTGTTCCTCTATCTGCTGGGATTGCTGAAAGACCATATGGGAATCGCAATCCCTCGCTAACCGCGGAAGGGGTTAAAATCCCATTTCAACAATTAAAGAACATTCTTTCAAAAACAAGGTTTGCAACTTTAGTCTATTGCTAATGTGATAAACAGGCTTAACATTGTAAATTACATGGAGATTATATCATATCTCGCTCGAGTCACATGGAGTTTATGAAATGGATCATGCACGCCATATTAGAGTCTTCGTCCAACAATATAACATGTGTTTTCATGAACCCTGCCTTACTTTAGAAATCACCGATTACCAATGCAAACCGTAGTCTTTAAGAAGTAGCATGACATGCTTTGTTAGTTTGCAGCCCAACAATCGTATGTCATCACCCTTTATAATCTAGCGAAAACTATGGTAATTTCTTTCTTTCTTCCCCCGGTTGTTTGTGAAGGTTGTGTGATATCATAGTGTGACAACAGCTTCAATTTCAATTCAGCTCCTAATCCATCTTTACCATTATTCCAATTGCCCAAACTCAATAAAGCAGGCCAGAAAATATAGAGTTGCTCTACTTTTTATATTACGTAACTGTGAAGGATCCAAGCTCCATTGTTCATTCTCAAAACAGAGCAAGATCATAGAAAAAACAAATGCAAAATTAGAAAGGTGAAGAAAAAAATTTTGGTCAGAAAATTTTGCTTCATTCATTGCTTTAAGTGAAACCACTATTACATGAAAAATTGGCCTCAAAACAGATTAGAGCCGATAGGATTTTCAGGGGATTAGAGGTCCAATAAGTAGAGAGCTCATTTCGTCTGTGGGTCTTGGAGGTTCAATCCATCGTTAAATTTGCTTCTCTTGGACAATGGGCTAATTGTAAGCTTTTAAAGTGGCCCATCAAAGCTTTGCACACAGAGACCAGCGACTGTATTTTTCAGGATGGCTTATCTTGATCTGTGAGGGCATTTATCAAAGAGCTACAGTCCAACTCAAGCTGGTACTTTTGGTCAGAGCATGAACTGAAGTGGCGAAGCGCTTTCCAACATGCTATGCTTTCAATTTGCTCCGGGGAAGACGCTCGCACCTTCTTTGCAAAACCGTCAACCATCTTCCCGAAGGCATCTCGGCATACTCAGGTGACACTTCCTTTGTTTTCTCCTTCCACAGAGGACCCATCAACGTTAATTTTGAGGGCACCTTCCGGCAGTGGCTTCCATATGGTAGGTGAGTGAGATCTCGGTCGACTGCGATTGTTCTTTCCCGGGTTCCACTTTTCATAGGAGCTCAGGCGAGGGAGTTTTGTTGAAAAAATTTCCTTTCTCCAGGAACCAATCTTCCATCCGTCTCAAGCCTTGATCTGTGATTTTAATGTTCAAATCCGGGTGCATCCGCACCTCTTTGGTCCATTCACAGGGAAGAAAGATATGTTCTGCAGTCTCTGGATGCTTGCAAAGAGGGCATAAGGGCTCGGGTATGATTTTTCTTGTGTGCGAGTTCTCTGCCATGGGAATAACATTTTGGCACATACTCCAAATAAACATCTTGACTTTAGGAGGGCTGTTCAGATTCCATGTCAAGTTCCATAGTGTTTTTGGTGATTGATAGGAAGATGACGCTCTGTGTGGTTGTTGTTGTTCCGCTATCCCCCCTGCATACTTGTAGGCACTTGCACTTTTCACAGAATGTTGTCCTGACTTGGAGCAGGTCCACACTAACTTGTCTTTCTCAGCATTAGGTCTAAGCAGGATTGCTAATGATTGCTCAGCTATCTGCTCATCGAACATACTCTTTATCATCTGTTCATCCCAACTATAGTCCTCCCGGTAAGGCGAAGAAAATTTTACTCTTTCCCCCTTCTTTTTTTAGGAAAACAAATAGGTTCTTGTGATTTTAACTGAAATTTATTTGGAGAAAATATTTGATTCATGATTTTGCTTTTGAGGCCAACGAAACAAAGAATTATAATAGCAAAATTACAATACTTGCTATGTGATTTTTTCCTTTGACTCGTACACTATTTTGTGAAAATTTTAATTTCAAAAGTTTTAGAGAAAAAAAGCTTTATAAATGATCAATTTAGTGCCAAAATTTCATAAATAACCACTTTATTGTCGAAACTTTTTAAAAAAATGATTCCAACAAGTCATGTCAAATTTTTTGACAAAATTAAATCTTCGGAGTGAGATTTTTTTAAAAGTTGACAAAATTTTATCATCAAAATTTATTGTTGTGCAAAAGTTATGATATGAATACTGTCAAAACAGAGAAAATATTCAGTGGTTAGTGCGCGCCACGTCATCCGCTGACGTGGTGCGCATTTTCCAATCGATGGTGACACGTGTTTTGGGAGGGACCAGCTGTCCGCTGGAAAAATAGAAGGGCTGATTGACAGCTGGCTCGGCTCGGCTCGGCTCGGCTCGACCGACGAGAAGAAAGGAGAAATGATAGGTCAATAAATGCGCAGCTCCCGCTCAAAAATTTTCTCTCTCCTCGCTTGAATTTTTAGGGCGTTTTCTCCTTCTCTCGGAGAAGAAAGACGCAGGCGGAGAAGAACATCCTGCACCGCTTGCTCGCGCGTCCCGCCCCGCCTCCGCCTCCGCCTCGCCGTTCGCGGCCTAGTCCCGAGCCCCCTCCGCCTCCGCTGACTGTTTCCATCGCGGAGATCGAGCGCAAGATTTGTGATCGCGTCGGTTTCTCTTCTCAGACGAAGGAAAGAGAAGCAATGAAGCACATTACGGTGCTCCGGCGCTCGCTCGCTTCTCTCTGCGCGCTTGTCACTGCTCTGCCGTTCGTCCGGCGGCTGTGCCCCCGCCGTCACCGACGAATCACATTTAAGGGCGTCCCTGCTCCGACGCTCACTCGCTTCTCTCTCGGCGCTCGTAGCTGCTCCGGCGTTCGTCAAGTGGCCTTTCCCCCGCCGTCACCGACGAAGCACATTGAGGCCGTAATAAATGTGCTTCGTCGACCGACCGGGGAGGAGGGAGGTGTCCATTTCTTCCTGAGGCGGAGCGACGAGGGCAGAGATCTGGCCGTGGTGGGGCGGGAGCAGAGCCTGAGGCACAGGTGCTACCACTGGCCTCGGTGATTACGCGCTGGTCTTGAGCCTCAAGTCCCGATCAAAGGGAGGTGGTCGACTGGCTGGTGCGTTTGGGGTTTTCTTTTCTTCCCTTGTCTTCGTCGCTCTGTTCAATAGGATGAAGGTTTTCCATGGGCACGGTTGGTATTCTCTGGTGTTGGGCTCTTCTTTTCAATTTTTGCACAATGGAACTGGACATTTAATTCGCCTGTGTTTCGTTTGGGAAGATACGTTTATGCCTCGGTGCTTTTATCCAAAATATCTCATCCATTTCTTCTTGTGGAACGAGGTTCTGCGTTTTCTCTGGCGTCCTTCTCCGGTTTTCACCGCCCCGCGAGCTCCTTGATCCGGCGATGGAGGTGATGGTAGCGGGGGCGGGGCGGAGCCGAGCGGTCGGAGGAGGAGAGGATGAGAAAGATAAGGGAGGTGGTGAGCGCTCTGGACATGAGAGCGGGGCAGGTGCTCAAGGCATGTAGGCATGAGGAGGCCGACTTGCTGTACGTGAAGGAGCTGGACGTTGTCGAGGTCAAGTACGTCCCTCTCCAAGAGCTTCAGGTACTCCTCTTGTCTCTGTGTATTGCAGTGGCTTGGCGCTGCTCGTGAAGGTTGAGGATGAAGTAGATGGTCTGCGCGTATGTTTGTACACTCAACTTCATTGGATACCATATTGAACTAAACTGAATGCTACAGCATTGGCAAAAGCTGATGCTTTAAATAACAAAAAGTTATCCTGACCTCGGTGACTGGTTGGCAAGCAAATTTGTTGGACTTTTACCAAATTTTAATTCCTGAATTCTGTTTATGTCAGGTCTGTAGCAACTGCAGGGATGTAGTCAAATTGGTGATACAACTCAGAGAATCAGGGCTAAGGCCAGAGGCTTACAGGTACCTCATTGCAATGATTGCTGTTGTTAAAGAGCTTAATGAATTTGCTAAAGCCTTGCGCAGGCTGAAAGGACTAGCTAAGGATGGTTTGATAGTTGATCTTGATGTTGAAAACATTGCCCTAATTGAGGAGTATCAGTGAGATCTCCTGGCTGATAGTGTCTACTTATCCAAATGGGTCATGGAAGAGGGATTGCACCTCTCTTCATGGAGTGGTTCATGAGAGGCTTCTTGCCATGTATATATGTGCTGGTCATGGTCTTCAAGCAGAAAGACAGCTTTGGGAAATGAAGCTTGTGGGTAAGGAAGCTGATAGTGATCTTCATGACATTGTTTTAGCTATCTGTGCTTCTTAGAAGGAGGTTAACACTATTGGAAGCTTGCTTACTATAACAGAGATTGCTAGTTCGATGCGGAAGAAAAGAACCTTCTCATGGTTGTTGACAGGTTATATTAAAGTTGGACACTATGATGATGCTGCCGATGCTTTAATTAAAATGCTTGACTTGGGTGTGTATCCGACTATTTGGGTGGGCAACCGTCTTTGCGGGGCTTGAGGAGCAAAATTCAACAATCAGGAGACGTGGGTGCTTATCTCAAGCTCTGCAAACGCCTTTCCGATGCCAATTTGATTGGACCTTGTCTGGTGTATGTCTATGTTAAGAAACATAAGCTTTGGATCGTGTGGATGCTTTAAGTGGTTCAAATAAAGAGCTCAGAGACTCCTATATTTCGCTTTATTTTTGGGATCGATGACTTCTTAAGAAACAACGCTAGACGCAAGTTGTTTAGCGGTGGTTTCTTGCTTTGTAAATTTTGTACAATGTATCAGTGTCTTAGTTATGAAATGAATGCATTTTCTACACGGTGGTGTCTGTAAGCATGAGGGATTGTTCGGTATATATTTTGTCAAATACACAAATACATGAGCTATGGCCTATAGGTATATTTTTGCGTTATATAGTTCTAATATTTACTTATTTTCCATGGTGCTTTTATGTGCATTGCTGTCTCTCTTTATTACAAGTTATGCTTAGTGAGCTAATATGACTTTAGCTTGTTCATAAAGCACCATCCTTCTGCTATGTAATGAACAGATGGAGCTATATATCTGGTGCACGATACTCAATTAAATATGTTCATTGGAGTTGAGGTGGAATTAAGTGGGTAGACTTTTTCTTGGGTAGCCAAAACCAAAGATGTGTGATTTGCAGTTAGAGCACGCATTGGCTTGCTGGATGTCTTTTACCAATAATTTCTAATATGAGCACAAGGAGTGATACGGATAACTATCCTCACCACCTGTCATTTGGTCTGCAAGAGAACATGGAAACCAGGGCAACATTTTCTTTAGTCAAACAGAGCCCATCTTTATAGAAATATTGGTCTTTCCAGAGGAAATGCTCTCCAAAATTGAAGAGCTTCTGGGTAATAGGAAGCATTAGAATAAACGGGAGTGAGAACAGCAGAGATGGACTTGGGTGGGCCAATATAAGAAAACGATCTTTGGTGATTTTATTGGCATGATCTCATGAGTCACGTAAGCTTTGCATTGCAGAAAGTAAGGCAAACCAAAGTGATTCCCATATTCATTTTCATTTATCTACGAGTGCCACAAACCTCTAAAACAAATACTTATTGTATACTTTGCACAAGTTGCTTCGCATGCCCAACAGAGAAACCAGGTAAAAGATTGAAGACCTACAGCATATCTCATAATCTACCCCCAAGGTTCGGACTTCACCCCTTCTCTTGATGCTGTAGACATAATTTCAAGTTCTGCCTACCAAAGGGGAGATAATTTTGGTGAAACTACATCTTGTTCCATGGTTGTGATCTCTTTCAACTTGGTCATGAACTCTCTCATTCTTGGTCGCTGATAAGGATTTGGATTGAGACATTCTCTCATCACTGCAAGCAATTTCTGGAGCACATTATCTTAAAAAGATTTCAAAGTCGGATCCACCATATCTTTTGTGGGCATCTCCCCTCTAAGATAGTTGTCCAGTTGAGTTGAAGACCGTTATCCATCGAGTATGGGATCCTGCCAGTTATTATTTCGAACAAAATGACACCTGAGTTGTACACATTGCTCTCTAGATTGACTGTTGGTGTGTCTAAGAATTCAGCAGCAGCTGATCCAATTTTTTGTGGCTACTGAGTCACTGCAGAAATTAAAATCTAATAATTTAGCTGCATGTCCTTGGTCGGGTACACGGATGAAGACTGCAGATTCCCGTGTGCTATTGGCAGTGTCAGCTCATGCATGTACTCGAGGCAGTAAGATATGCCCATTATTATCCGTGATCTCATTCCCCAGTCCAAGTGCTCCAATTGTTTGACTGCATGATGTACAAAAGAATCATCAAAACAACAAGATACCATTGGGATTCAACTTTCTGTAATGCATGAGCCCAACCCCATATAATCTGTACATGCTTCTTCCCACTGGTTGATATCTCATTACATGGATACAAGGATGTTGGTAAGTCAAAAGTACTTACTGTGCAGATGCTCAAAAAGGGTTCCGTTTGGGGCATACTCAAAAACCAACATTCTCGTGAAAGGCTTCTCTTCCTCGCAAAAGCTGATAAGATTCACAAAGTTCTTGTGGTTCACCTTTGATAATGTGTATTTGAGGATTGACGAAAGCCAAATATTCAGTGATTCAGTGTAAATATTCAACTTCCACAAGATTCTAGCTCAAAAGGAGCAGATAAGTAGAGTTGCTCAATTACCTTCTTTCTGAACTGGGCTTCTAAGTTTTTTGACCGCTTATCGGGAGATGCGGCCGCACATGAGGTCGCAGCGATTCCAACTCCACTGGACAATGTCCCTTTGTAAATTGTGCCGTCCAATAGAGTCCCAATTATATTAATGAAATCCTCGCAAGCTGCTTCAAGTTAGGACCGTTGTAGTTTTGGTATGCCTGAAGTGAAAACAACCCACTATTAACAGACAAAAAAAACTTATTGGTCCGGAAAAATTGAGTAATAATTGTATGGTTGCATTTGAGTGGAAGGACTGGAAGATGAAGTTTGTTCTGTATATGTGCCACACAGTTAAGGAGGGTGGGAGTTCCCCTTCACTTTTCCTATGACGTAGATTGTGGAATCCAAAATTTGACCCTAGTAGGATAATCATAACCTTTTTCAGTGAAAAAGACTAGATATTACAGGCAAAGACAAGTGGCTTTTCTTCTGAACTACCATTTTCTCAAGCCATTCTTCAAAAGGTTCAGTTACTCAAGAAATATGTGCTATCACAAGATCAATCTTTTATGCTAGAGCTTTTACAATTTTAGGAAAGTGAGATTACTCTCTCACTCTTGTTAGAATAGTTCAGATGCCATCACTACAAATGTATTTTGGTCTTACAATTCTTGGAACTCTCTATAATGAATTTAAAATCCTAACCCACTTGCTGATAGACATATGCTTCTAGCTTTATACTGAATTACTAAACAAAATGCTTGGAACTTTTTACATTTACTACAGCTATTGGCATATGCCCTTATTTCCCTCAAGAACAATGATTACCTGTTACTAAAGCTTTATGTAGTTGCCCACTCAACCCTGTGGCCAAAGATTTCACTGACCTTATTGCGTTGGAAGAAGAACATGGCAGCAGCTGATGTTAAGAGTACTACTGACCCTGCAATTACTGCAATAGAAATGATCACCATTTGATGCTTCCAATAGTGTTGACCTCCTTCTAAGAAGCACAGATAGCTAAAACAATGTCATGAAGATCACTATCAGCTTCCTTACCCACAAGCTTCATTTCCCAAAGCTGTCTTTCTGCTTGAAGACCATGACCAGCACATATATACATGGCAAGAAGCCTCTCATGAACCACTCCATGAAGAGAGGTGCAATCCCTCTTCCATGACCCATTTGGATAAGTAGACACTATCAGCCAGGAGATCTCACTGATACTCCTCAATTAGGGCAATGTTTTCAACATCAAGATCAACTATCAAACCATCCTTAGCTAGTCCTTTCGCTGCGCAAGGCTTTAGCAAATTCATTAAGCTCTTTAACAACGAATCATTGCAATGAGGTACCTGTAAGCCTCTGGCCTTAGCCCTGATTCTCTGAGTTGTATCACCAATTTGACTACATCCCTGCAGTTGCTACAGACCTGACATAAACAGAATTCAGGAATTAAAATTTGGTAAAAGTCCAACAAATTTGCTTGCCAACCAGTCACCGAGGTCAGGATAACTTTTTGTTATTTAAAGCATCAGCTTTTGCCAATGCTGTAGCATTCAGTTTAGTTCAATATGGTATCCAATGAAGTTGAGTGTACAAACATACGCGCAGACCATCTACTTCATCCTCAACCTTCACGAGCAGCGCCAAGCCACTGCAATACACAGAGACAAGAGGAGTACCTGAAGCTCTTGGAGAGGGACGTACTTGACCTCGACAACGTCCAGCTCCTTCACGTACAGCAAGTCGGCCTCCTCATGCCTACATGCCTTGAGCACCTGCCCCGCTCTCATGTCCAGAGCGCTCACCACCTCCCCTATCTTTCTCATCCTCTCCTCCTCCGACTCTGGCTCCGGCTCCGGCCCCGGCCCTGCTACCATCACCTCCATCGCCGGATCCAAGGAGCTCGCGGGGGCGGTGAAATCTGGAGAAGGACGCCAGAGAAAACGCAGAACCTCGTTCCACAAGAAGAAATGGATGAGATATTTTGGATAAAAGCACCGAGGCATAAACGTATCTTCCCAAACGAAACACAGGCGAATTAAATGTCCAGTTCCATTGTGCAAAAATTGAAAAGAAGAGCCCAACACCAGAGAATACCAACCGTGCCCATGGAAAACCTTCATCCTATTGAACAGAGCGACGAAGACAAGGGAAGAAAAGAAAACCCCAAACGCACCGACCCGCCGACCACCTCCCTTTGATCGGGACTTGAGGCTCAAGACCGGCGCGTAATCACCGAGGCCGGTGGTAGCACCTCGTGCCTCGAGCTCGCTCCCCGCCCCACCACGGCCGAGATCTCGCCCTCGTCGCTCCGCCTCGGGAAGAAATGGACACCTCCCTCCTCCCCCTCGGTCGACGAAGCACATTTATTACGGCCTCAATGTGCTTCGTCGGTGACGGCGGGGGAAAGGCCACTTGACGAACGCCGGAGCAGCTACGAGCGCCGAGAGAGAAGCGAGTGAGCGTCGGAGCAGGGACGCCCTTAAATGTGATTCGTCGGTGACGGCGGGGGCACGCCGCCGCCGACGAACGGCGAAAGCTGACAAGCGCGCGAGAGAAAGCGAGCGAGCGCCGGAGCACCGTAATGTGCTTCATTGCTTCTCTTTCCTTCGTCTGAGAAGAGAAACCGACGCGATCACAAATCTTGCGCTCGATCTCCGCGATGGAAACAGTCAGCGGAAGCGGAGGGGGCTCGGGACTAGCTGCGAACGGCGAGGCGGAGGCGGAGGGGCGGGACGCGCGAGCAAGCGGTCTGGGATGTTCTTCTCCGCCTGCGTCTTTCTTCTCCAAGAGAAGGAGAAAACGCCCTAAAAATTCAAGCGAGGAGAGAGAAAATTTTTGAGCGGGAGCTGCGCATTTATTGACCTGTCATTTCTCCTTTCTTCTGTCAGCTGAGCCGAGCCGAGCCGAGCCAGCTGTCAATCAGCCCTTCTATTTTTCCAGCGGACAGCTGGTCCCTCCCAAAACACGTGTCACCATCTGATTGGAAAATGCGCACCACGTCAGCGGATGACGTGGCGCGCACTAACCACTGAATATTTTCTCTGTTTTGACAGTATTCATATCATAACTTTTGCACAACAATAAATTTTGATGATAAAATTTTGTCAATTTTTAAAAAAATCTCACTCCGAAGATTTGATTTTGTCAAAAAATTTGACATGACTTGTTGGAATCATATCCCCCAGCCGATTCTGATGGGTAGCCCATCTCGTGCCTCTGGCGATGCAAGGGTTCGACACGTAAGTAAATTAGCGACCTTTTCCGATGATTGGCCTACAGCTTGTCCGCTCCACTCATCTTTCTTACTTCAAATCTAGACTTAGCTTTTTCGCTCTCTTTTGCAAACCCAAAATCCTGGTTCCCATTTAAATTAGGATTTTTCTAGGGCGTCTCAAGCATAAATCAGCCCCTTCCATATGAATTTGTCCTAGGTTTGAAGTCCTCAAACATAACTCAGCTTTCAAAAGTCAAAAGCAGCGCAACCAAACCTTTCTTCTTCTCCTTTTTGGGCTTCGCCACCATCATCCCTGAGTACGTTCTTGTACAAGCGATTCTCCTGAGAGGCCAAATGGATAGAGAAAGCCATCAGCTTCACATTTTCTTCCTCCCTTTCATGGCTCTGGGCCACACGATCCCGATGATCGACATGGCCAAACTGTTTGCCATGAGAGGCTGCAAGTCCACCCTCCTCGCCACCCCCCATGATGAGCCCACCTTTTTGAAATCCATAGCGAAACCCCAGGATTCAGGCTTCGACATCGATGTCATCACTGTGACATTGCCCCTGAAAGACGTCGGCTTGCCAGAAGATTGTGACAATCTGAGCAAGGCCACTACGATGGAAATGCGCAAGCAATTCAGGACAGCCATCACGATGCTGGACCAACAGCTTGAGCTGCTGATAGAGAAACTCGCCCCCGATTGTCTAATCTCAGACATGTTCCTCCCCTGGACAACAGAGATCGCGGCCAAATGCGGCATTCCTAGGCTCGTTTTCCACGGGACTAGTGCCTTCTCTGTGGCAGGCTCAGAATGTGTGAGGCTCTATGAGCCTCACAAGAAGGTGCTGTGTGATTCAGAGCCCTTCGTCATCCCCAACTTCCCTGGAGAAATCACACTGTCCAGGATGCAGTTACCAGACTTTGTCAGGGAAGAGACTGAGCTCACCAAGTTCTATACTAAGGTAAAGGAATCTGAGAAGAGGAGTTTTGGAGTAGTCATGAACAGCTTCTACAAGCTCGAGCCAGCTTATGCTGAGCATTACAGTACATTCCTAGGAAGACGATCCTGGTTCATTGGCCCGCTCTTGCTGTGCAATAAGGAGACTGAGGACAAAGCACACAGGGGCAACCAAGCATCCATTGACCAGCGTGACTGCCTGAAGTGGCTTGACTCGAAGCAACCCAACTCAGTGATCTACATATGCTTTGGAAGCATGGCGAATTTTAATGCTGCTCAGCTCCACGAGATTGCAGTTGGACTAGAAGCTTCAGGGCAACAATTCATCTGGGTGGTGAAGAAGGACCTGAGCGTGGAAGAAGGCAAAGAAGAGTGGTTGCCTGATGGGTACGAATCAAGAATCCGAAACAAGGGCCTCATCATCAGGGGCTGGGTGTTGGAGCTGTGTCTCAATGCTGCTGTTGATTTGCTGTCATTTTAGTTTCTTCTTTGACTCAGTCAAGTTATTTGTTAGGCAGTTAGTTTGTTAGCTATTTTCTAGGAAGTGGAACAAGTTGTGTGCAGTTATGTGTTGAACGTTTGTGTGCAGTTCCAAAGTTGCTCTTATTTAGTTTTGTACAAGACAGTTTTTTAAGTCTCGATGAAGATAATATGCTCTGTTCTCTCCTTTCTCTCTCTCGCGCATCAAAGAAGTTTTGCTGCTGTAAATTGTTACTTCGCTATAACAAAGTGGTATCGAGCTCTTGTAGGATCTTAAGGGACTGTGAAGTGAGGGGTGAGTTAAAACCGCCTCCAATCTGCAAAGAAAAAAAGCTGATGGAGGCGGGATCGAGTGGATTCTCCGCAATGGCTGCTCCAGTTTTTTCTGGGGAAAATTATCAAGCTTGGGCTGTCAAGATGACAGCATTCTTGGAGGGTCATGATCTATGGGAGGCTGTGGAGAATGATTATGAGGTTGCTCCACTTCCAAACAATCCGACCTTGAATCGATAAAGCACCATAAAGAGAGAATCACGAGGAAGGCTAAGGCAAAGTCTTGCACGTATCTTTCTTGTCTCATCCCCTATCTTCACAAGGATCATGAGATGTGATTCCGCAAAGGCAATATGGGATTTCTTGAAGGATGAATACGAGGGAGATGAGAAGATAAGGAGCATGAAGGTGCTAAATCTCTTGAGGGAGTTTGAGAGACAAAAATGAAGGATTCGTAGTCGGTGAATGAATATTCGATAGGCCGATTGAAATAGCCGAAAAATCAGAATCTTAGGGACTGACTTGAAGGATGAAAGGCTGGTTCAGAAGATCCTAGTGTCTCTTCCAGAGAAGTTTGAAGCCACTATAGCTTCTCCGAAAATACAAGAGACTTAGCCGACATAAAGCTTGCGAATTGTTAAATGCCTTGCGTGCACGGGAGCATAGAAGACTCGATGAGAAGAGAAGAGCTCGTAGAGGGTGCACCGCAAGCTAAAGTGAAGTCCAATGATGGAGGCAAAGGGAAGAAATGGAACCGGTTCAAAGGAAATGCAGGTGACTCCAAGTTTGCGGCAAAGAAGGGAGTTCTAGTGGGTCCGGATGGAAGAAGAATAAGAAGCCTTGTCAACACGTGGTGGAACTAATCATCGATCCCTTAGATGCCGGAGAAAGCCTGATGCTAAGTGCAGAAGATGTCACAAGGTTGGACACATGGAAGCGATCTGCAAAGAGAACAATTACCAGCAAGCACGAGAAGCACAGATAGCAGTGAACGAAACTGAGGAAGAACACTTGTTTGTAGCTTCCTTTTCTGGCTCCTCCATTGAAAATGATGCATGGCTGGTGGATAGTGGCCATCGTACCAATCATATGACCGGCAATTTGAAGTCATTTAGAAGTCTAGACAGTCGGGCCCGGTCCAAAGTCGAATCGGCAATGGACAGTATATTGAAGTGCAAGGGAAGGGTACAAAGGTGGCTATTGAAGGAAATCGGGAGGTGAAGCGATCGGTGATGTTCTCTTTGTGCCAAAAGTTGACCAGAATCTGTTAAGTGTTGGTCAATTAGTTGAGAAGGGCTATAAGGTGAAGTTTGAAGGGAATGAATGCCTTATTGATAATGCGAGATAGCAAAGAAGTGCTTGAGAATGCCAATGAGGGACAAGAGCTTCATGTTCAAGCCACAAGAGATGCAACAAATGGCTTTAAAGTGCAAAGAAGAAAACGCAGAGCTTTGGCATAAAAGGCTTGGGCATGTTCACAAGAAGAATATGTTGTTTATGCGAAGAATAGCTTGGTAGATGATTTGCCAAGTTTGGAGGAGGAATTTCCACAAAGTGCTTGAGAACTTGTCTTCTTGGCAAGCAAGCCGATTTCCTTTCAAAGGAGGAGGCTGGAGAGCATGTGAGAAGCCGCAATTAGTTCACACGAGACTTATGTGGACCTATGTCCGAGTCATCTCTCAATGGTAGCAGTATTTCATTACTTTCACGATGACATGACTAGGATGAGTTGGATTTATTTTCTCGCAAGCCAAATCAAGTTGCCGATGTGTTTGTAAAGTTTAAAGCCTTAGTTGAGAATCGAGTGGGAAGAAAATTAAAATGCTTAGATCGACAATGGTTCTCGAGTATACCGCTCACAAGTTTAAGTTGAATTGTGAGCAAGCGTGCATTGTTCAGCAATTCACTCGCTCCCTATTCACCTCAACGTAAATGGGGTCGGTGAGAGAAAAAACAGAAGCATTATGGAGATGGCCAGATGTATGATGCAGGAGAAGATGTTACCCAAGAAGTTCTGGGCAGAGGCAGCTAATACTGCAGTGTTCCTATTGAACAGATTGCCCACAAAAGCCTTAGAGAGATCAACACCTTTCGAAGTCTGGTATGGTGTTAAACCTTCTGTGAAGAATTTGAAGGTTTTTGGGTGTTTGTGTTACACTCATGTTCCTCAGGTTAAGAGGGATAAGCTGGATAAAAAGGCCGAACTTGGTGTCTTCATTGGGTATAGTCTCCAATCAAAAGCTTACAAGATTTTTCAGCCTATGACTGAAAAGGTGATTGTGAGCAGAGATGTTGTTTTTCTAGAGGAAGATGAGTGGAATTGGAAGGAAGAAAAGATTGCAGGACAACAAAGCAATGCAAAAACAACAACCCGCAACAATTGTAGAGGTTGATGAAGTTATGGATGGATTAGAAGATAGTATGGATAATCTACCAGTAAGAGGCACAAGGTCACTTGCTGAAATCTATGAAAGAAGCAATATGGCGGTGCTTGAACCATCTAACTTTGTGGAAGCTAAGGAGGATCGTAGGTGGATTGCGCAATGCGGGAGGAGTTTGCAATGATTCGAAAAAACCACACATGGGAGCTTGTTGACGACCGTCGATAAGAATGTGATTGGGGTTAAGTGGGTGTTCGAACAAAACTTAATCCCGATGGTTCTCAATAAACACAAAGCTAGGGCTGGTTGTGAAAGGCTATGCTCAAATATGGGGAGTAGACTATTCAAAACATTTGCTCCGTTGCAAGACTTGATACAATCAAAGCTACTGTTAGTCATTGCGACGAGAAAAGGGGTGGCCCATATTTCAGTTAGATGTCAAGTCTGCATTTCTGAATGGAGAGCTCGAGGAGGAGATTTTTGTTGAACAACCTGAAGGGTTCAGTATCAAAGGGCAAGAAGAAAAGGTATACAGACTGAGGAAAGCTCTATATGGACTGAAGCAGGCTCCAAGAGCTTGGTATGGGAAGATAGATCGATATTTGCAGGATTTTGGCTTTGTAAGAAGCTTGAGTGAGTTCACTCTTTATGTCAAAAGGGTGAATCACAGTGTTGTAATTCTGTCACTCTATGTAGATGATTTATTGGTGACAGGAAATGATGTGGAACTGATAGAGAGGGTGAAGCAAAGTCTGTTTGCAGTTTTTGAGATGTCAGACTTAGGAAAAATGACTTATTTCTTGGGTCTGGAAGTCAAACAAGCTTCACATGAGATCTTTATCTGTCAGAAAAAATACATGAAGGAAATTCTGAAGAAGTTTCAGATGGAAGATTGTAGAAGTGTAAGCACTCCTATGGCTGCTAAGGAGAAGCTGCAGAAGAATGATGGAACGGATGCAGTAGATGCTTCTATGTATAGAAGCTTGATTGGATGTCTCATGTATCTTACAGCAACCAGACCAGACATTCTATTTGCTGTAAGTGTTCTATCCAGGTTCATGAGTAGTCCTAGTCAGTTGCATTTGGTTGCTGCAAAAAGGGTCTTGAGATACCTCAAAGGAACATTGTTCTTTGGTGTGAAGTTTAGGAAAGGTCAGAAGTTTAAGTTGCAGGGTTTTTCTGATAGTGACTGGGCTGGCTCAGTGGATGACATGAAGAGTACATCTGGGTACTGCTTTACTCTTGGTTCTGCCTGTTTCTCTTGGTGTTCCAAAAAACAGGAGATTGTAGCTCAGTCCACTGCAGAGGCTGAATTTATAGCAGCTACTGCAGCTGCAAACCAGACTTTGTGGCTGAAGAAGATAATGAAGGATTTGTGGTTAAATTCTGGTGATTGCATTGAAGTTCATGTGGACAATATGGCTGCATTAGCAATATCACATAATCCAGTTTTCCATGGCAAAACCAAGCATTTTAAAGTAAAATTCTTCTTTCTACGTGAAGTACAACAAAGTGGTGAAGTTAAGTTGGTCTATTGTAGATCTGAAGATCAGCTTGCAGACATGTTCACAAAGCCACTACAAGCTGGAAGATTTGAGCTGTTAAGAGAGAAAATAGGAGTTTGTAGCAGCAACTGATCCAAGGAGGAGTTTGTTGGAGCTGTGTCTCAATGCTGCTGTTGATTTGCTGTCATTTTAGTTTATGTGCTGTCATTTTAGTTTCTTCTTTGACTCAGTCAAGTTATTTGTTAGGCAGTTAGTTTGTTAGCTATTTTCTAGGAAGTGGAACAAGTTGTGTGCAGTTATGTGTTGCACGTTTGTGTGCAGTTCCAAAGTTGCTCTTATTTAGTTTTGTACAAGACAGTTTTTTAAGTCTGATAAAGATAATATGCTCTGTTCTCTCCTTCTCTCTCTGCGCATCAAAGAAGTTTTGCTGCTGTAAATTGTTACTTCTGCTATAACACTGGGCTCCTCAGGTGCTGATTCTCGATCATGAGGCGATCGGGGGATTTGTGACGCACTGTGGGTGGAACTCCATCCTGGAGGCAATCACAGCCGGGGTGCCAATGGTGACGTGGCCAGTCGCGGCGGGGCAATTCTACAACGAGAAGCTCGTGACTCAAGTCCTCAAGATTGGGGTCGACATCGGGGTGAAGCAGTGGGTGAGGTTGTTCGGCGACAGCGTGAAGGGCGAGAGAGTGGAGGAGGCAGTGAAGAGAGTCCTGGTAGGTGAGGAAGCAGAAGAGATGAGAAAGAGAACAAAAGCACTGGCAGAGATGGCGAGAGGGGCTGTGGAAGAAGGTGGGTCTTCTTGGTCTGATTTGGGCGCTCTCCTTCAAGAGCTCAGACTGCAGAGATTGGCTCACCGCAAGAAGATCTGATTCAAGACCTGAAGCAATTAATCTTGAAGTTTTGCTTCCGGAGAATAGAAATGAAGAAATAGAAATCTTCCGTTCTTAATTTCAGGGTCTCTGTCATGGCTTAGCAGTAGAGAAAAATGCTGGATTTGCTTCTTCTTTTTTCGTGGGATTTATGCTGGGAATGCTATGATCATTTCATTTTTGTGGCTGTAGGCAAAGATGCCCTGTCCCTTTTATGAACACCCTGTCCTCCTCGAGACACAAGTAGCGCAGAGACCTTTGCAACTTCATTTTCCATAGAATGGTAATTGCACATCAACAGACAAAAGAAAGGAAAGAGAGAAAAACGCAGTGAGCAAAAAGACACGAAGAGGATGACAAACTCAACCTCGTCAGAGGTCACATGTTAATGAAAGATTTGGCTGTAGCACGACTGTATCTTCCGAGACGTGTATAGCTTGGCAGTTGGCAATAGTTTTAGAGAACAGACGGAGGTACTAACTCATTTGGTCCTCGCAGTAACTTTCCTTATAACCATAGGTGGGGTTCGAGGTATATTAGGCCCAAACCAGATCACAATTTCGGTTCATCGTTGACTTTAAGTCGATTTCAAATTCTTGGTATCAAACTTTCACACGTATAAGAAGCTTAACAAGTGCCCATATTCATGGATTAGGTACCTTCAATATCAAACCAGAACCAGACCGGAAAAAACGAAAGGCACCCCTTTGAATCCTTTTCCATTGGGCCTTAGGGCTCCAAACTCGTATACCGGTATTGATTTGGCCCCAAAGAGTAGGGCGATGATTGCTTGGACCTAATTACCATGACCACTCGGATCATTATTAGGCCTTGAGGACTCGTCTAGCAGATGATTCGGTAGGAAATTTCAGAAATTCAGATGGGATTGTCATTGGCGTAGTTTCTGATTCTTGGACCATCGTTGCTGCAGTTCTTAGCATGTTTGGATTGGAGCAGAATATGTTGGTGGACCAAACAGACTTTTCTCATTTGTACCGTGTGAACTCATAACTCATAAGCATTGTCAAAGTTATTAGCTACCTGAGTCATTCGACGATCCATGTACAATTGTGTTTCAAACATATTTGGATTGTCATCCATGTACAATCCATGAAGACTTTATACAAAACGCGCCTTTCATGAAAAAATATTAGTCATATGATGAATTTGACCAAAAAAAAAATTTAGCAAGAAAAAATCAAATTTGTCAATGTCAAGGAGGCACATGATGACTCTTGAATCATTCAATTCTCTTAATGAGGCATTTTTTTACATAAAAAAAGATCAGCTTTTGATTATTATCGGCACGTGATAGACTTAATTGATGAAAGTAGTGTTTGGTAATTTTATGAACGGAATTATCGACGACTTGATAAATCGACAAAAAGTAAAGTCAACAATCTCATATGCAACCATCAAAAAAATAACCATCAACATAGTGGAATAAATCATAAAACATACTCTTTGGAACCCCCATGGACTAACAAACAAACACGTTATCTTTCAATTATTTTTTTCAATTCCTGCACTGTAGTTATAGTTTCCGAACTCGTGTTATCAATTAAATTCCAACTTGTTTCTCAGTTGTAGATTCCAAATCTGTGCCGTTGATTAATTCCGACTTTACATCTTTACCTTCTCGAGCTTTATCATCGATTGAATTCCAATACAATTTATGTACTTTTTGGTTTTGTTTGAAGTGATTACGTTATTAAGTTTTATCGTCAATTGAATTTCGAATATTTTTGTGTTGGTTCAATTTCGATTAAAGTGAATCGATTCTCTTGCCTACGTGTGGTAGTTCCTATCTATAATCGTTAAAGAAATTGTCTCTTGTAATGAGAAATCAAAGGATGACTTTCCATGAAAGATGTTCAGTCATGGAGTCGAATTCCAATGCAACACGTCTTGAGACTATTTTGAAATTTCCAAAGATGAAAATTTATGGCCTTTATCTAGGGAATCATCTGCATTAAAAGGCGTAAGCCGAGCCCGCCTTAAGATTTTGACATCATTCTATGTGAACATCACGACTCATTACAAAAGCAGGATAATAAAAGAGGGAAGGACAATGAGTGCTTCCATTACCACTACAACCAACCAAGCATTATAAGCCACTTTTCTAGGACGATGAAATAGATTCCCTGACCCTTTAGGAGATAGTGGCCTGAAAAAAGTTGGTTTTAATTAACAGAACAGATGGGGGGGAAGTTGTCCCTCGTAGCCTAGTTTACGGGACCAGCTTTTGTTAAAAGTTGCCCCTTGATGGGAAGGCACAACATACGCGCAATCATGCCCATTTTGAATTTTTTTTAAGAGAAAATTGATTTCGTTTGACAAATGCACGGCGTCCTTTAATCAAAGTCCATAATTCTTTTTCTTTACATCCACGGTACCATCAATATAAAGTACAATTCAATAAAATCGTCGAATCATACTGTGTGCCATAATTCTGTGTCTTGATGATGCTAGAGATAAGGTGAAATCTCAGCCGACCTAACACGTATCGTGGATTATTATGGAAGGGAACAGGAAAACATCATAACTAGGGGGGAATCGGAATGTACTATTTTGTGCTGGTATGAGCTTTTGTTGGGTACTTTTCTTGATTTCCGAACCAATGAACAGTCGAAATAAAAAGCTCTCCACTACCCTTTGGGTTTCCCTATCTTGCGGATGGGATGTCCTATCATTACGAGTTAGTTCGCCCTCAATTCGTTCCTCTGTTTGCTGGGAATTGTTGAAAGGCGAGACAGTAACAGGACAGCAATCACTCGCTAATTGCGGAAGAGGCCTCACTTTTACGACCAACGTTCACTTGCTTGGTCCAAATTGGAGAGAATCGCCATCACCTACCAAGTGGAATGATGACCCATTGAATTAACTCGTTGACTCCTTTTTCCACGAGCATCTGCATGCCCGCTAAATGATTTGTGACTTTGCTCATGACTTGTATGCATAGGGTTCATAATGGGTAAATCAAAAATTAACAGAGCAATCTCTTTCAAGAAAAAGAGCTTGCACCTTTAGTCTATTGCCAATTTGAAAAAACAGGGTTGGTATTGTAAATCACATGGAAATTACATCACATGAGCATTATGAAATTTGTATGTAGTTGTTGGTGCCTGCCATGCTAGATTTGTAATTGTTGTCGAAAAATATAACATGTGTTTTCATATACAGCATTTTTCTTTAGAAATCACCATTTATGAATCCAAAAGATAGTCTTTAAGAACTAGAATGATGGGCTTTATCAATTTGTAGCCCAATAATTACATTCCGTTTTTCTTTATAATTAGCAAAAAGTAGGGTAACTTTTTTCTTTTTTCCCTTTTTCTTTGAGTAAAAAAAGAGCAAAACCCGCGTATTAATTGACACTTCTGATCTCCTACTAAAAAGGGAATAAAAATTACGATTGCCCAATGTAATGCCTGTGTAATTTTGTAGTAAGACGACAACCCCAGTTACCACTTCAGCACCATTATCCATCCTTACCATAATTGCAATTACCCAAACCTAATAAGGCGAGGCAGAAAATCATTGAGTTGCTCCAACTTCATGTGGTGTCTGTCTCTTTCCACGTAACGATTCAAGAAAACAGGCAACCGCATTGCAAATTTCAAAATTGGGCCCTTCGCTGTGCTACTCCGTGTCTTCTTGACTGTAAAAAGGGGTCAAAGTTGAATTTCACCGCCAAAGGTGGTTCTGTTCTTTACGTCCTTTTACTTCGCCAGACGTCAAGTGACATTCTCCTCTCGTATCCATATCTTATCTTCTCGTTCCGGTAAAAGACGAGTCGTCCATCGTTTGAACTGGAGATCGATTCGATCAAAGAACCTCCAAGGTTGAATTTTTTTCTTACCGGAGTCCGCGTTCACTTTTTCTCACAGGACCCACGACCATCTCTCTCTCTCTCTCTCTCCCTCCCTGGGGGGTATGGGGCCTCGCTCAATATCCTGCGGGATTCCTCTGTCTCTTCTCCGTCCCGACGTCCACGCCCTTCATTAAATCCACTCCCCATCTGCAAAACATTCAAAAAGTTTTGAAAATCCCAAATCTCCGAAAGCAAAGAGACAGCTTCACGGGGAGATGGTGAAGCCTCTCCTCTGAGAAAGAGACAAAGCAGAGAGGGCCTAAACGAGACGCGCAGACTCATATCTCTCTCTCTCTCCCGTGTCAAATTTAACCAAACGTAGTCCTCAATCTTTGAATCTCTCTCTCTCTCTCTCTCTGTCAAGATGAAGAGCAACGCCAACGCGAAGCTCATCGTCTTCCACCCTTCACTCCACAAGCAAGCAAGCACCGCCCCGGCCTCTCACCGCCTGTGGCTCCTCTTATTCATCACCTTCTTCACCTTGGCCTTCACTCTCGCCCTCTTCAACTCCGCCATCCCCTCCTCCTCCTCCTCTTCCTCCGCCTCCGCCTCCGCCGCATCCTTCTCCTCCGCCGCGGCCTCCCTCCCTGCTGCCGTCGCCGACGCCCTCCTCCACTACACCACCACCACCAACGACACCCACATGACCCAGGCCGAGATCGCCTCCATCGCCGCTGTCCTCCGCCGCTCCACCTCCGTGAACTTCCTCGTTTTCGGCCTCACCCACGAGACCCTCCTGTTCAGGGCCCTCAACTTCAACGGCCGCACGGTGTTCCTCGACGAGAGTGAGTTCTTGATCTCGCGGCTCGAGCAGCAGCACCCGGGGATCGAAGCCTACGACGTCCAGTACACGACCCGGGTCAGCCAAGCGTCGGGCTTGATCAAATCGGCGGGGGACCAGATCAAGACCGACTGCAGGCCGGTGCAGAACCTGCTCTTCTCCGAGTGCAAGTTGGCCCTGAACGATCTGCCCAACTACATATACGAGGTTGACTGGGACGTGATCTTGATCGACGGGCCACGCGGGTACCTCCCGTCGGCCCCGGGGAGGATGTCGTCGATATTCACGGCGGCGGTTCTGGGGAGGAGCAAGAAGGGCGGCGGGAAGACGCACGTTTTCGTGCATGACATCGACAGGGAGGTGGAGAGGGTTTGCAGCGAGGAGTTCCTGTGCGAAGAGAACTTGGTGGAGACCGTGGATTCGCTGGGGCACTTCGTGGTGGAGAGGATGGAGAGGGACAGCTTCGAGTTCTGCCGGAATAGGACAAAGCCGTCGGCAACGTCGTTGCTAGGCAACAACGAGGAAGACGATTGATATGTTGTAATCATCCGGGTCCTCGCTGAATGTAGCGTTTGCATTTGCATTTGCATTCGCATTGTTCTTGGGAAATTGTAACTAGGTATAAAATATAGGAAACCCTGAATTACTGCCCAATCGTCTGTGTCTGAACATGATGTCTGTTTCTCTTTTCTTTCTTTTTCTTTTTCTTTTTCTTTTTTCGTTTTGCTCAGCCCTATTCCTGATCTTTTTTCGTTCGAGGGTTTGTGTTTCTGGGCTCGGGATTGAACTGGGTTTTGCCAGATGCTACTGAAGATTGCAAGATTTGTCGGTGAGAAGATTAGATTTTTCTTGGTAGGTGTACGAGAAAAGTAACAGGAGTGAAAAGTCCCCGGGTTGAAAATCGGACAGTGAGGCGCGGACATCGGTCCAACAAAATTGATCCGAGGAGAGGGGGGTGTCGGTGATTGCGGTTACGGTGGGGGCTCCCTCGGAGAGGGATTGAAATCGAATTAAAAAAAAAAAAAAAAAAAAAGAAAGAGAAGAGAAGAGAAGAGACCATCCATCTCTTTTTCTAAAAAAAATATATAAAACAAATTCAACCTATGCAAAAATTCGTCTAAAGTTGGGAAAAAACAAGTAGGAAATCCATTTTTAATGTAAGAAATCTTGTAATGTCATCCTCATATATCAAAAGAAAAAGATTAATTGGAAATTAAAGATCCTTCCACAGCAAAAGTAAATATTATGTTAGAACTTTGATTTTAATTACCATTAGGTAAAGAAGTATAGTAACTTTTTATGACTGGGATGATATACCCACTAACTTTTTTTGGCTGATGAAATACTCACTGCTCAGCAAACTGATCTTGGGCAAAATCTTATAATCCACTGTCTGTCCAAGTACATCAAATTATAAGACTTTGCCTTAGGGGAAGAGAAGAGACGACCCATCTCTTTTTCTAAAGAAAATAAAGAAAAGAAATCGATTCAAAAGCGAACGAAAGGCAAAGCGTGTGGTGGAGGACGAGACGAAGAGAGCCCGTAAATTCGCCCTGCTTCTTCCTTTTTCCCTGTTGTTTTCCTCCCCACACCCACTGCCGATGCCAGATATATTCACGCTCCATCTCGCTCCTGCCCGCCTTTTCAGATCACGTGACGCACGTGACCAAAAAGCGTACGTCGCCACGGGAAAAAAGGGGAAGGGAAAGAGAAGAGTTTCGTGTCGGTGAAACCACCTCTGATTTTCGATTCCGTGATGGTGCTGCCTGCGCGTCGTGAGAAAGGTGTCTGAAACGACAGAGGCAGCAGTGGCACCGGACGGACACAGAGAGAGAGAGAGAGAGAGAGAGAGAGAGAGAGAGGAGAGAGAGGTGGGGATCGTTTCTGTGGGGGCGATGGACAGGCTTTTGGGTCCCTTCCATTTCAATGTTTTTGGGAGGTGGGAATTGGCTTGGGAGGTAACGATTTTCATCCAGATTTCCAGTGGGGTAGCCATCTTCGCATACAATGGATGATTTCCAATTCCTACCGTACTGCACCAGAAGCTTGATGGTGACGCGACGTGCCCACGTTTAATTTATTTCTTTTTCTACCCAACTTATGCCAATCTTAGCTTTCCGGATGGAAACAAACAGGAGAGGGGACATGTCCCATCTTTTTAACCTTCCTTCCATGATTGTATCTATTATTAACAACGCGTCGTCTGGAAGTTCAGTTAGATTCACTAGTGCATCGATGCATTTGTGATGTAATGGCACCGAAAGAGAAAGAAGATAAGTTCAGTGTCTTGTATGTTGGTTGAGTGTGTGTCTGACTTAACTTTTCAATAATGAGATCGGTTTATCTCTTTGAGCAATCTTAAGGGTGCATTCTTCTTCATTGATATGAAACATTTAAGATTTTCATTTCTCTAATGCTTCCTACAAAACTCGAACCTAAGACCATTGAGAGAAGAAGAGCAAGTCTTTTTTGCCGTCTAGGCTGAAACTTATTGGTAAAATTAAAGTTTCAAATGTGTTAATTTTTCTTTTTATGTAGATGCATAATCAATGCTTTGACAATGAAATTAATATTGAGTTCGTCCAGAAAAGAGCATTGGAGGAAAAAAAGAATAAAGAAAACGAACGCTTGTCGGCGCATTCACTTATGTATTAATAACACCCGACATTCGAGGGTTTTAGCTCAACCTGATACTTCTTAGTCCATCGCAATCGCTAGACAAGAAATGTGACTCCAATGGACATGGCAATTAACCCCAACCGACGCCTTGCCTGTGATGACATAACAGACCTCGAGCCGAGCGAGATGCTCATTTGTGCAACTTCGTACCCTACCATATTGATGTACCCTCGTGCTCTTATGGTCCCCCACGTAGCTGTATCTTTCATTGAGTTGCAGCAGCAACAGCAGCATCTTGTCTTTCCTTCTGGGTTCATTAAATTCTGCAATTCAGCCATGAATACTTGAAACTTTGGTTGAAAGTTGCAATTTTTATGGCCAAGACCTGAACAGTTTGACAGAAGCTGAGCTGTCTGCATACATACATACGTACGTACACAACCACTTTCTCTGGGAATTCTATGTAGTTGCGACAACGTTGGTGTCCGAGGAGTAGATTTCGTGCCTTTTTTGGGCCTGGTCTGTGGCCCAAAACTTCTGCGAGAACTGCAGGAAACCTTAGCGGAGTTGGAGATGAACGGCCCAGTCAAGGCTCGACAGTGGGCCGGACCGGAGGATGGAGCTCTCTTCTGCCTCGGCATCTTGACCTCTCGTAGAGGAAAAGGTCGACTCAAGACCGGGGAAGTTTCGACCATTTTGATCGTCTCGTTCCACGCTTCTTCATATCACTGTCGTTTGTCCACACCGTCCATAGCGGGCCGAGTTTGATCTTATGAAACGCTTTCAAGGAATTTTCCTTGAGTGTTCACCGGATTATAACTATTCTATTTTATTTTTTTTGAAATTTTCCGAAAATAGATTTTGTGTAAAAATTTATTTAGTAACGTAATTTTATTATTCTATTTCTGGTACAAATTTTTAACCTAAATTTGGAACAAAAATGAGAAGTAAAAATTTTATATTTTTTTCTATTTCTAAAACAAAAAAATAAAAATAAACATTCTTCCCATCACTTGTCCTCACCTCTATCACATGTCGATGTACAATTTGTCCATCGACATTTTTCAAGTCAATTGATTAAAAATGTTTTATCTCACGAAAGATTGAAGCACAATAGATGGAAAATGGCATGGGAATGAGATATTTAAGAAAACATATCAAACGAATTTTTATTATGGGAACGGAAATTATTTGTGTTATCAAATGTATATCTCTACCCATAAACTCATCTTAAGAATAGAGAAAAAAAATATATTTCTAATTAAAAATTATTCTCAAAATTAAAATAATTATCATTTGTATCCTCAAAAGTTGAAAATGTGACAGGCAGCCTTAAATGAAGGTGCTGTTTTATGCAAGCGTTTTCACTCTAATCATGCCGTGTCATCTTGTCCCCATCATCGTCGATGGTGAGACTCCTTGGACTCGATCAAAGGCTTCGCTTGTCTGCATGACGTGAAGAGATCCGTACCAAATTGCGTTGGCTAGATCAAAACTACCTATGCCCAATTCTGGCCGAAGCTCGGGTCAGCGCGGGCCGAAGTCGTCTCGGCCACGAGTTAAAAATCACTACAACAATCCTCAAGGCCGAAAGCACGTGAAAACGCACGCCTCTTGACGAATCTTTGCATCAAGGCCAGCGACTCGTCAACGAAGGAGGAGGAATATACCCCAGTAAGAACCCGAGGCACACGTTTCCCTTGTCCATCCTCTGTCGTTCTCGTCCTCATCTCGTTCCGTTTGCAACTCTGAACAAGAAACCGCGGGTTTGAATTGAAATTAGGAAAGAAGAGAAAGCGTATAAGGGATTCTGGGGACTTTCGCTGTCAATCTGGAAGCCTCGTTCTTGGTCGTTTCCTTCTGGGTTATATAAGAGGGGGGACGGCTTCTTTTTGATCCAAAGTCAATGCAGCATTACCATCTCGCCCCGAGTCTTCGAATCCTCATATGTCGATACAAGGCCAGCTTCTTGAGGTCACAGGTGCGTACCCATCAATCGCCCCCTTTGACGTCCACGGATGGTTGATCCTTATTTCGTTCTTTTTCTGACAGAATCTTGTCGTGGTTCCGTTACCCCCCTTTTTGCTTTGTCTTGGGTTTTCTTTGTTCTTTCTTTTTTATTTGATTTCTCGAATATTCTTGGTTTGCGATTCAGTTGTCGGGTGTAATAAGTTGAAGGACACCGAGTGGATCTCGAGACAGGATCCATACGTCTGTCTGGAATACGGCAGCTCCAAGTTCCGCACCAGGACTTGCACCGGTAAATTCCTGAATTGGATGCACCCAATTGTTTGTGCAATTGCCCTCTACCACCCGTTCAGATCTGGATGTGGCATCTTCTAACATGGGTTTTGATGGGTTGAGTTTCTGGCGTTGAGGAAATTGGCAAAAATCTGAGCTAATGGGCATCTTGGTTTTGATTTGATTGGGTGTGCAGACGGCGGTAAAAACCCCACATTTCAAGAGAAGTTCGTGTTCACCCTTATTGAAGGGCTTAGGGAGTTGAATCTCGCGGTGTGGAACAGCAATACCCTCACTTACGACGACTTTATCGGCAGCGGAAAGTAATTACTTCCTACCTGCCTTGAATCGATTTTGCTCACGAAAACTGTTGTTGAGATGTTTCCGTTTTTGGTCATTGAGTGGCTAGTGTTCTTATCTTAGTCGTGTTTTTCATTGTCTCAGGGTTCAGCTCAATAAGGTTCTTTCTCAGGGCTTTGACGATACGGCCTGGCCTCTTCAGACTAAAACGGGCAGGTACAATTTGTAGAATCTATTCCTCTTATCTTTGTGCATGTAGGATTATTTATTAGGCTAAAAAGCGAAAAGGAAAAAGTTAGAAGATGGAGTACATAAGATGGCCTTTTCTAAGAATAGTTGTGGGATTTCTTTATTTCACTTGATTCCCAGCAATCTAATGTGAGTTCTTAGTAGTACTGCTCCCATGTTTTGTTCCATAGAACAATACAGGCAGTCAACCACTTTGCCAAAAGACGTTTTCTATTGTATGACACCGCCCACCATTTAAAAAAACTGCTGGTGATCTGATTGGCTTCCTTCCTTAGGATATACATAAAAGGGGGATGTGGAAGGAAAATTTGAAATTAGTCCAATGACAACTTACCAGTTTTTTCTCTATCTCATTCTTTCTCCCATGCATGTTGTGATGTATATGGATTTATTAGCAGATGCTCCTCTCTCATTCACTATTTCTTTATACGTGTATAAAATATCTACCAAACTGATATCCCCAGTCTATCTCCATGGCATCAAATTCTGAAGTAACTCAGCATTTGCATTATCGCCCTCTATAAAGAAGGTTTTGATTGTCTAAACTAAAGTGCCTGCATTTTCTCTGTTTCAAGATATGCTGGAGAAGCACGCGTGATATTACATTACGCAAATGCAATAGTAAGTACCAATTTCATTTCAGTAGAAAATATCAGCCATTACCATTTACCACGATCATTCTGTAGCGGAGTCTAAACAATTGCATGCTTTTGCTGTTGTAGAAACCAGCAACGAGCTCTGCACCATCTGCACCGCCATATGTGGCTTCTTCGGTTCCTCAGGTGTCTTTGTACTCTGCACCTCCTCCCCCATCAGCTCCTCCTTACGGTGCACCCGCCACAGCATACCCTGCAACAGCTCCTGCGTACCCATCGTATGCGCCGAATCTAGCAGCATACCCATCGTATCCGCCAAATCCAGCAGCATACCCACCTCCACCGTATTTTCCCCCTCCGCCAGCAGCCTATCCTCCTCCAGCATACCCTCATCCGCCTTCGGCTTATCCTCCGCCTCCATATCCACCACCTCACGGCCCTCCAGGTATGTGCCCAGTTTCAACCGTTGTGCATGAATTACCTCATCGTTAGGCTCAGCAATGAACAACCTCATTATAAAGCTAAGCCTAATTCTATATTGTTTATTGCTCAGGTCCTTACCCAGGGCATTATCCTCCACCACCTTACTGACAGAGAGAGCTTCTGCCAGAAGATATGTTAAAGGCTCCGCATGAAGCTCCTTTTGCATATCTGGAACTTGTAATTAAATTATCTAGCAACCGAAGTTTTCTGCCTTTGACCTGGAAACTTTTCTTTTTTATATTATTTTTTGAATGTTGCTTGTCAAGAACTGTTTTGAATAGCAAATTATTAGACTGTCCTGTTTTTAAACGGTTCCATTCTTTTTTTTCTTTTTATTTATTACGAGTAAAGTCTATATCAACCTAAAAGTCCTGCTAGTAAAATAGGAAAAACCAATTGCATTGCAAATGGAGGTCTTCAGCGGTGGGTATATGAGCCCATTTGATTTGTGCACGTCTTGTAAATGATCGTGTCCTAACAGCTAATCTTTTGGTCAAATGTAAATCAAAATCTCCTTTGCATTCATCTGCGTTGACCACCACAGTTTCGGCGTCAATCTCTCAATTCATGTTGCATGTCATGTCTTTAAGTTTTCAAGCAGGTTATTGGTAACTACCACGATAGCTACAACACCATGGAAGAGAAACTTGGCATGGGCCTTGTCAAAAATATGTTCAAACGAACTAAAATAGCCAGCAGCTCTTCAGTAACCGAAATGAAGAAACATGGGAAACGATCCAGACCAGTCTTTATTTTGGAAGCGTAACATTATTTTCATGAACATAACCATAGCCTCTGTTTTGCCTACAGTAATAATTAAACATATCCACAAGATCGCTGAAGTTACACATCTCTGCAAATCTGTCCCGTCAAATATAGCGGCATACCCATCATATCCACCGAATCCAGTGGCATATCCACCTCCACCATATTTTCCCCCACCGCCAGCAGCCTATCCTCCGCCTCCATAACCACCACCTCCCGGCCCTCCAGATATGTGCCGAGTTTCAACCGTTGTGCATGAATTGCCTCATTGTCAGGCTCAAGAATGAACAATCTCATTACAAAGCTAAGCCTAATTCTATGTTGTTCGTTGCTCAGGTCCTTATCCAGGGCATTATCCTCCACCACCTTAGTAAGAGAGAGAGCTTCTGCTAGAAGAAATGTTTAAGGTTTTGCAGGAAGCTGCTGTTGTATATTTTGAACTCGTAATTAGATTGTCTAACACCAGAAGTTTTCTGCCTTTGACCTGGAAACTTTTCTTTTTGTTTTCTTATTTGATCATTGCTTGTCGAGAACTGTTTGGATAGCAAATTACTAGACCGTTGTGTTTTACACCTGTTCCGTTTTTTTTTTTTCATTACGAGTAAAGTCTACATCAACCTAAAAATCCTGCTAGTAAAAGAGGAAAAACCAATTGTATTGCAAACGGAGGTCTTCGACGGTGGGTGTATGAGCCCAGTTAATTTGTACTTGTCTTGTAAATGATCATGTCCTAACTGCTAATATTCTGTTCACATGTAAATGAAAATCTCTTTTGCATTCATCTGCGTTGACCGCCACAGTTTTGGCATCCATCTCTCATTTCACGATGTTTGTCATATCTCACATTTTCAAACATAAGCTCTTGGTAACTACCACGATAGTTACAACACCATGGAAGAGAAATTTTGCATGAACTTTCTCAAGAATTTGTTAAAATGAACTCAAATAGGCAACAGCTCTTCATTGACCGAAATGCAGAAACATGGCAACTTACTCGGAGAAGTTAATCTCGTGTGACGATGACAATCATAGATAAAGCAATCGTCATCAAATTACTTGCCTTTAAAAATAAAAATAAAAGAACAAAACTTACTCGGAGAAGTTAATAAGGATGCATCTTATAGGTGATCCTTTGCACCCAGCAATCTCAAAGACAGACAATGGGCTGTATATACTCCTGCAGGGACATCTTCAAGTTTCAAGCCCTGAACAAGAATAATTTCTTGCAGCATTACCATGGTGTCAGTTCCTTGAGCCAAGAGCCCCATATGAGAATGCAACGATGTGAAATCTAGGCAAAATTTCCAACACTAGTTTGGGTCTGAGACAATGATCCAGCGATGAAACATGGTCATTCTCAACTTTGATCCATAAATTTCAGATACGTCAAATCATTTTCTTACCCGGCTTTCAAGGAATATGACATTGAATGGAATCAAATTATCATAGCGAAGGAGTTGCAGAAATTTGTGGTGCTTCCTCAGTCCTCACGGACGTGTACCTTAGGACATGTGATTCAGAATTTGTTACCGCCCTTTTTGTGATAAAAGTCAGAAACAAGTTATCATATCCCTTCAAGGACCCGTCTTCTTCTCCTGTATCCTGTGGTGCGCATGTCAAAATATGGCGATAGACATGTTTCGGAACAGGTACATTAGCCAGCTTGTTAAAACTTTGCAATCTGCATAGACGAATCAAAGCCTGGATTATCCTTTTTTTCCCTTCATATGGAAAATGAAAGTAACCAGAATTCATACTTTCTCTCTGCCATTAGTGCTTCAAGGCCACATAATACCCATGATGGACAAACATGGCCAGGACCTTTGCGACTCGAGGCGCAAAATTCACCATCATCACCACCCCTCTCCATGCGACCCTATTTTTCTGGGCGAATCGATAGAATGGATTTGATGCAGTCATTTCAAGCCGATCTTCCTCCGGATCCGATCTTGCGTATCCTGCAAGAACATAGGCCGGATTCTCTAGCAGCAGACGCATTCTTTTCACGGGCTTACGATGTTGCTGCTCCGTTCAAAATTCCTGGTTTACTCTCTGGAGGGACAAGTTTCTCTGCCATGTGCACCAGGGGATTTATCGCACTAAATCCGTGATACATGGCCATTGTAAAGCCCAAGCCCAACCCATTTTTCCTGTTCTCCTCAATAGATAGTGCAACTAAGCGTAAAAGGAACGAGGAACATGACGTCGACGGCAAAAGCAAGGGAAAATAAAAGAAGGGCCTTAGAGAACTTACCCACCAATTCCGCCTGATTTCGGCTTGAAATGACCGCATCGAATTGATTCTCTCGATTTGCCAGGAAAAAAAAGGATTGGCATGGAAAGGGGCGGGGATGACGGTGAATGTTGTTTTTTTTATCAGTTATACTTTACTTCTACTTTAACACTTAAGACTTTTACTCTATCTCTTTGTAGAGGCGGAGACGATTTAGTTTTAAGAGTGAGTTTTGACTTTCACGCTCCACACAAATGTAGGGCAAGTTTAGGGTAGAACCAACAAAAAAAAAGGACTCGTCAGTGAAAGAAGAACAGGAGAAAAAGAGAGAATATGATTCTAAAGTATAGTTTGATCTTAGCAAAATTCTGAAGTTTTACGTTTGAGTTATGCGTAAAGAACAATAAGCGTAAAGGATGAAGATGAACATTTGTTAAATACGAGTTTTTCTGTTAGCGTGTAGGGGCCGATTGGTCGACAAATGAGTGTAGTTTAGTCAAGCCATTCATTAGAATAGTGTATTAATAGAGGTGTCAATATGAGTGTAGTTAAATGGGTCAAATATCAAGGTCATTCAAATTGGGTTAAGTGAAAGAAATAGGGTGTATTAACCATATTTTGATATCATTGTTTGATTAATAATTAAAAAATCGATTTTTTAAAAAAATTATTTTCCTCGAACTATTTCAATTTAGAGGTATCCACATTTTTTTATTTACTAATTTTTTATTATTTAATTTACTTTATAAATTTGATGTTAAATTTTTATTCAAATAATTTATAAATGAAAAGTTTAAAGTGGACTAAATAAATGGGAGTAGATTTTCTTAAATTAAGTTAAATATTAATATGTGTTAATAATATGGGTCGGGTATGGGTTGGGTATGGGTCGGGTCGGGTATGGGTCATCAAATTTACATTGCATTTAAAACGGTGAAACAAAATGGGTTGATGTCAAAACTTCGACTCATTTGACACTTTTAACCATATTTTGATATCATTGTTTGATTAATTGATAAGAATACAACTGCGTCAATTCGAGTAACTTTTGTAAGTTGTTTTTCAACTTTCTCAGGTGAATAGTGTTATTTCTTTTTCAAGTTTGTAAACTCATATTTTGAAGCAATATGGATTAGTTATATTATGAATTAAGAAATGTCATTTTTTGTTGCATGAAATTGGATTTAACAATTACTACCTTTTTGCTTTATTTGAAATGGCAATATATGATCTATGAAAGGTTCTATGTTTGATGAATTGAATCGTGAAAAGTGATATGATTTGATTATTGAACTTGAGTTTTGATATGGCTTTGGTTGCAGGTTATTGGAGATTGAGGTTGGTAAATTATGCTCATGTAGCTATGATTAGAACCCATTGAGGGGTAAGTACACTCTTATCAAGACATCCTTTTGAGTTGAAACACCAACCGATATAGGTAGAGACCTAGCCAATGAGGAAATTTGGTTGCCTTCATCACGGGCGTAACATAACCATAGTTAGATGTTGAACATTACATTAGTTGATAGAATGGATTATTAATGATTAACTTGATTGAGATTGATCAGTGAAATAGAATATTAATAGTTGATTTGTTATCGTGAGTTGACATTGTTGATTGGTCTTATGCGTAAAAAGTTTTGCTTATATCATGTGCTGAATTTGGGATTGAGAAGTTATGACATTGGTTTAGCAAATGTTCGATATACTCAGAAGTGATGCACTACTCATGCCTTAATTGCTCATTTCATTCATCTTACTTGCTTTTTGGTTTTTCAACTAGCCACAAGTAAGACGGGAGTATTTACATTATCAAGAGGACATTTAATAGTATGATTTTTGGGTAAGAGTTGTTTGTGCTTGAGATGGACTGGTGAGTTTACTTGCCAGATGGAGATGTATATATGTTTTCTTATGGATTATAGAAACTTCGATATTATAACCAATTGACTCTTTTATCAAATATTTATGGATGTATATATTTCAATAACATGTTGATAATGATTATGTTTGAGGCGTTGTCATTACTTCTATACTTGTAGAGCTGAGGGTGTGACAAAATCAACCACACGAGAGTTTCAACCGATTTAGAAACTTTCCTTGTGCCTTGCCTCCCTGGTCGAATCAGAGCTAAAGAGATATGGGAGCATTTTTCACAGCTCCTACGAACTTGAAAAGGATTATGCCGATAATTACAGGAATGTCTTGGGAAGGAAGGCCTGGCATATGGTTCGGTCTCACTCTGCAATAGAGATACTGTCGTTAAGGCACTGAGGGATAAGAAAACATCCATCAGCAGCCATGAATGCTTAAGATGGCTAGATTCGGAAAGGCCCAACTTGGTTATCAGCACGTGTTTTGGCAGCTTGACCAAATTCAGTTCTCAACAGCTGGTGGAAATCGCGAGGGGGCTTGAGGCATCTCAACAATATCTCATATGGATTGGGAAAATTAATAAAATTGAAGAACTAGATTGGTTACTAGAAGATTTCGAAGAAAGAATGGATAGGAAGGGCCTAATCGTAAAAGGGTGGGCATCTCAAGTTTTGATTCCTGATCACAAGTCGATCTTTGGATTCGTGACTCATGAGCCATGAGTGGCAGGAAGAAGAAGCGAAGTTGATCAATTTCACTACCCGTAGCCATTCTCGGATGAGGTGATCGAACACCTGAGAAAAGACAGAAGGAAGAGATGAACCTAAGGTTTCGTTCAGCTGAGAAGAGAGTTTCTAGAGGATGACCCAGATAAAATGATTCCTCATGTCCATCCATGCATGATGATATCAGATGAGCACCGCAATGTTAGGGATTGCCCAGATAAGAGGACAAACACATTCAGAGGATCAGCAATGCTGCATCTGCAAGCCAGAGTCCAGAATTCACGTGTTCTTGTGCTCATTTGTCTGGAAGCATTAGAAAAATGAACTGCTGCTTCGACGCTGAAACAATTTTCTTTCAAGCTCGATGACAAGAAATTTTCTCTGGCTGCAAAGTAAAGATAAACTTACAGAGAATCCATGCTGCTTTGTAACCGGATTGGCCCAGTTATGACAAAAATGTCATTATCATAGATACATATTCTCTTGCGTCAAAGAAAAATGGTGATAAGCGTTTGAGTTTACTCAGGAAGTTACGACTAGGCTAACCAGGATGGCGATTCGCGGTTAGCTTTTCCCTGTACATCTACTTTCCCTGATCTGGGACCACCTGAAGCTTCTCCAATCACATATTCCTCCAAGCCAAGCCATCTGCAGTCCCCATCAGTCCATCATGATTATTGGTGGACGTACCAGTATGATCGTGGTAGTTACTTTAAGTCCAATTAACATAGGAAATCTTGCTGAGTGGTTCTCTACTTTCAGGCGCAAGATTACTGAATTGCAAGAATTGCCAGTCGCTCTACTTCATCTTTATTTGTCCCTGCAAGTCCTATATAACAAAGACTTCTGGAGTGATTAAAGATGCAATTTCAGGGGCTTGATTAAATAATACAATCTGCCTCCTGCATCCATTAAATACATAGAAGCGATGTTCTTCTCCTTTCCCTGGAGCTGGTACCTACAAATCTGAAACTACGCAATTTCAACTTAGGTGGTCATTAACCGATAAGCACACGACGTCACAGACAGAGCTACTACATCCATTTTTTACAAGTTTGAACTCTCCTTGCTGTTCACCCAACAATAATATCACTTGGTGAGCTGAGACTATATATTACCGACACAATCACTTCGAACCTAGACCTTCTTGCGAGACTTAAGCTCTTGAATTAAGGCCTCAGCATCTTCGTATGATGACCCGCCTTCCTCAACCGCCCTCTTGGCTTTCTCTCTGAGTTCTTTGGCTCTTCTCCTCATCTCCGCTGCCTTCTCTCCTCCATCCATCACTTTCCTCACGGCCGCCTTCACTTTCTCCCTCCCCACTGGCGGGCCCGGCTGGGCGTTGCAGGATGTCCACTCCATGCTCCCAACCTGGACCCCAATCCCCAACACATCGGTGATCAACTTCTCATTGAAGAACTGCTCAGCTGAGTGCGGGAAAGTGACCATCGGAACACCAGCGCTCACACCCTCCAGAGTCGAGTTCCACCCGCAGTGTGTCATGTACCCACCCACCGAAGGGTGTTCGAGAATCAACAGCTGGGGCGCCCATCCGCTGATAATCAACCCTCTCTTGGACTCCTCCAATCTCTGTTTAAGCCCGCTTGGAAGCCAATCCCCTCGGCCTCCCTCTCCATTTTTCATCGGCTTAAAGATTTTCCCGACTGTCCAAATGAACGAACAGCTCGAAGCCTCAAGACCATATGCAATCTCAAGGAGCTGTTCCGGGGTCAACCTGGCCAAACTCCCAAAACTAACATAAAGGACGGAGTTGGGTTCTTTAGCATTGAGCCAACTCAAGCAACTCTTCTCATCAATAGCAGCTTGTTGCCCTCTCTCGGTCTTATCCTCCACATCCCTATTGCATAGCGACACTGGTCCGACCACCCAAGCTTTCTTCGCCATCTCCTTCTTGAAATACTCCACATAAGCCGGTTCCAGATCTAGAAAGCTATTTACCACAACCCCAAGACAACTGTCCTCCGAATTCCGCCTCTGACGGGTCCGCTTCCTGCCGCCCGATTCCTTCATCTGACCGGTCCGCTTCCTGGTCCGCTTCCTGCCGCCCGATTCCTCGTGAAAATGCGGAAGCTGCGACTTTGTCATCACAATCCTATCCGGCAGGCCCGGGATCTCAAACGGGCAGTATTCGGAATCCACCTTGTCGTGAGGCCTGTGAATCCGCATCAATTCTTGAGCACTCCGGGAGAAACAGCCCTTCCCATTGAACACGATCCTGGGAACTTCTACCTTGTCAATGACATCGGCCGACCAGCGGTGGCAGGTGTCGACTACTATGCAATCGGGTCGCCTCGCAATGAGCAAGTCTCTGAGGGCTTCCTGGAGCATGAAGGTGTCGGTGAGCAGCTCGGAGCCTCGGGGCAAGTCAAGGGGGTGGATGGAGATGGGCCGGCCTGAGCCCCGGTCACGGGCGATGGAGTGTTGGAAGGAGGGGGCATTGTCAGGGGCGACAACGATGGTGGACTTGACACCGTGGGAGGCGAAGAGGCGGGCGAGGTCGATCATGGGGATCTGGTGGCCGCTTGCCGTGAAGGGGAAGAAGAACATCTCCAACTCGTCCGCCATTGATGAATGCAC